>CM053623.1:10866038-10900956 GCA_028646595.1 Phalanger gymnotis | reverse complement strand
CTCAACAAAAACAAAAGCCAAACTCTTCGAAGGCACTTGTAAGTGCTAAGGAGCCCATTTTGCTTACCAACACAGACTCCAGCCTTGAATAAAGGTCATCTCATCAGCCCAAAAAGCAGAATTTATTTAAAAAAATTAAGGCCTAAATAAGAAACTCAATGGACCTAGGGCACAGAGTCCTTCTCTGCTCCCCATAGGTGGCAGGAGGTTTTGGTGGAAGAGAAGAAATGAAAATAATAGCCCAGTATTTTCTAACCCCAGAAATATAAATTGCTGGAGGAAAGGCTCCCTATTTTACAAGCACTGATGGAAAAGCTGGATAACAGTTTGGCATAAATTAGATTTAGATCAGAACCTTATATATACCGTAGTAAATTCTAAGTAAATATGCAGATTGAACATAGAAGGTAACATTTTTAAAAATGAGGAAAATGGAGGGAACTACTTTTCACAGCTATGTGTAGAGGAAGAATTCTTAACCAAATAAGGCAAAGAAGTGATCACGGAAGACAAAATGGATAATTTTGATTACATAAAGTTTAAGAAGTTTTTTCTGAACAAAATGATTGAAGAAGGAATGAGAACAGAAAATGCGATGTAGAAATTTTTTTCATCAAACATTACTGATAAAGGTCTAGCATCTAATACACACAGAGAATTGATTAAAGAAAAAAGTCCAACAGCCATTTCCCAATTGATAAGTAGTCAAAAGGTCTGAACAATTTTCAAATGAAGAATTGTGAGGTGTAAGTGACCATATGAAAGCATGCTCCAAGTCCCAGATAAGAAAATGCAGATTAGAATAGTTCTGAGGCTTCGCCTCACACCCTATGAATTAACCCAGATAACCCAAGCTGGGAGCAGTCAGTGTTGGAGGGGCTGTGGAAAGATAGAGCTGTGAATTTCCGACTCCCGGCTCAGTGCTCTGTTCACTGAGCAGCCGTGCTGGAGCTAGAAGTCAAAGAAAACCCAGGTTCAAATGTGGCCTCAGACGCGTACCAGCTGTGTAACCCATGGCAAATCGCTTAACTTCCCTTTTTTTTGGCAGGGGGGGCTCAATTTTTTTCATCTGTAAAGTGAGATAACAACATCACCTACCTCCCAGGATTGTTGTCAGGATCAAATGGCATTTGCAAAGTGCTTTGCAAACCTTAAAGCGCCATAGATAAATGTTAGCTGTCATTATACCACCCTCCTTTCTGCAGAAAGGTGGGAGACTATTAGGTTTCAAGGTTGTAACACATTGTTCGATCTGGTGACAGTACTAGGTGTTTTTACTTAACTGTTTTTCTTTGTTGCAGGGGACAGAGAGGGCTGTCTATCCAGAAAGCACTGTGGTGTTAAAACCAAAAGGTAGCAATAATATTTCTTGGAGGTAGGTGGGTGGTAAGAATGTATCCTTGACTATCACAGCAAGAAGCTGTCATATACTTGTTTGTTTCCACATTAAAGACTCAACTAGGGGGCGCCAGTGCACAGAGTGTCGGGCCCAAAGTCAGGAAGACATCTTCCGGAGTTCAAATCTGGCCTCAGACACTCACTAGCTGTGTGACCCAGAGCAAGTCACTAAACCCTGTTTGCCTCAGTTTCCTCATCCCATAAAATGAGCTGGAGAAGAAAATGGCAAACTATTCCAGCATCTTTGCCCAGGAAAGCCCAAATGGGGTCATGAAGAGAATGACTGACGGGCATGAGACACGACTGAAATGACCGAATGGCAAAATGAACCACAGATTTCTTGGTGACTCTCCCTGGGTTTGGATAAGATGAGAAGTGGATTATGGGATAATAGAGGCAGTTTCTAATTTATCCATGGCTTTTATGGGACTAGTCATAAGAATCACTCATATTCCAAAGGGCTTTCCAATTACAAAGAGCTCTGTATACATTCTAACTGGCCCCTCCCAAGAATGCAGCAAGGTTAAGGACAAAGACATTAAGTGACTGAGCCTGAAATTGGAATCTTCTTATTCCAAATCCCAAGCTCTCTTCATTCTGTCTGTCTTTATGAATGAGTAGGGATAACCCTGTCAGATGGGTGAATGGGGGGAATCAAATAGTCCACTGGAGGGGACTATGGAGAATAAAATGCCTATTGATTCAAATTGAACCGAATGCATAAATTTCATGAGGACAGACTCCATGTTACAAATAAAGACTACATTCCCAGGACTAGACAAAAAAGAAAAATCCACTTAACCTATAACATATAGTTACCACATAATTGCTCATGATGGTAGACAAAGGAAAGAGGACCAAGTCTAACTGAAATCTGAAAACTGAAAAGGGCAGGAGAATGCCCTTAAACCCCACAGAGCAATCCTGATTGGGATGTGAGAATGGACAGGCCAGTCAAAGTCGGGGAATGTTCACTCCGGAGGGGGTTTTGGGGATCATCTGGCCCAACCCCACTGTCTTACACATAAGGGAACCATAGCCCATAGAGTCACAGTCCCAGATCGTGGCCACAGCTTGTTACCAGCAGGGTTGGGGTCTAACTTGAGTGTTACAGCCTTCCTTCCAAAGCTTAGGGAATTTAACAGAGCTGCTATGGGGACGCCCTTGATGCAAACAATTCTTAAATTCTTATGAGCAGAGAATAAGGATGTCAAAATGCCTAACCACAATAATCATAATAATAAACAACATTTGTAGAATATTTTAAAGTTCGCAAAGTACTTTACGTTCTCCTCTGTAAAAGGAGAGGGTTGAACTCAGTCTTCTCTACAAGAGCCTTCTGGCTCTAGGTCTGTGAGCTAAGGATTATTTCTGTTGTCATGGCTCACAATAATCTTGTTCAGTAGGTACTAATGAGAGTCGCCATGCATACTTCATACAAATGACGGAACAGCTGTTCTAGGATCCTAGACTGAGAATCAGAAGGGACCTTTGTGGCCTGATTTACAGATAGGGAAAGTGAGACTCAGAAAAGTGAAATGACTTGTTGGGGTTTACCAAAAAGTGTCCGAACCCAGGTCTCCCTGATTCCCTCTAGAGAGCTAAGGGAATAGAAAGGAAAAGATCTGATAAAATACCAACCAAGTGTATGAAAGACGTAAACAAAATTCTTCCTCTTCCATCCAGGATGGCAAGGAAAGGGCTTCCCATCTGGAAACACATGATGGGTACTTCTGTTCGGGCATTTTCCCCAGTCTCTCTCCTCCGTCCACACAGTCCAGTTGTACACATAAGAATCCGGAGATGAGGCAGTGGCTACACACAGAAAGGAATGGGTCAGAATTCATAGGGGAGGGGGGAGAATGGAAGGAGATGGGCGCTGACAGTAGGGTCCCCCCAACCCCTAATCCATTATAAATATAGAAGGGCAGTTGAAAACCTGTAATTCCGTCTGGGCTTAGGCTAATTACCTAATGTGGCACTTATCTACTGATTGGTTCTCAAATCATCAGCCCATTCAAATCCAACTGATGGTTTTTTCATGAGAAGTTTTGTTTAAAAAAAAAATCACAAGGACTCTTTTGCATGTATGAAATTACTGACAGGAGCCTGGTTTTAGAAGTAGTCGGTTGAGTTAGACTTGAAATCCAGACTGTGGAGCAGGGGCAGGGTCACAATGGCCCCTGCATTCTTCCTTGCCCATCTTCCAAGATCATTATCCCACTAAAAATAACAAATGGCCAAGCTCTTCTCTGACTTCCAACTCAGAGCCCGATACAGTGGCCGGGCCTCATTAGCCAGAAGACTTAAGTCTATTTATAAAACTAAATGAATAATGAGGGCCCTAAATGTGCGCTAATTAAGTCGCGCATCTAATTGTAGAGATTGTAAGCAAAGACTCTCATCTTGAAGAATAGAGCCATCTCATGGTACCCAGGGCCTAATTGGGACATGGTCACGGATTATTCTTTATTGTTGTTCTTATCAAAGAGGAGCAAAAAGGATATTTTTCTATTTTTCAAAGGTTCTCTTAAATCTTAAATTCTATATTCAAAGCTATTCTACTCTGCATTCTTGACATCGATGAATGGCCAGTCATTTTCAGTTAATATAATCTCACCTTGGAATATGTTACTTAGAAGCAATAAACTATGCGGCGCTATTGTGCTTGCTTGTTTGTTTTTTTTTTTTTTTAAGAAGAAGGAATCCTAAGAAATTCCAAACACTTTGCAATACCAACCTGTCTGAGTTTTCATTTCATGAAGGGGAAAAATTCACTGGAATGGAACATAGATGAGGTTTGAGCAAGAGGCTAGAAACAGTAGAATTCCCAAACTGGTCCTGCTAATTTCCCTTTTGCAAGCTTTCTTTGATTAACTAAAGAAGTTGATTAATTACGCCCCTAGTTCAGGGAATATGTCATCTTAACAGCATCAGCTAAGAAGAGTCTTTTTTCTGTATTGATGTTAACATGCGAAAAAGAAGCAGCCTGAGTCTGAAAGGCTTCCTCAATTGAGCCGTGCCTCTGACAGGTACTAGACTGGCCGGGTGACCCCGGGCAAGCCACTTAACCTCTTGGTCCCCCACACAGCCCTCTAAGACTGCAAGTTACAGACAGTTGCTGACCTACAGCAGGGCAGAAATTTCCCATCCCAGGCTCTCCCACGAGGATAAAAATCACATGTCCAGATGAGAAATTTTTGTTCTATTTTATAATTTTTCTGTAATTAAAGAAGTTGATTAATTAGATCTGTATTTCACCAAATATTCCTTCCCTTCTTATTATTACTACTGTTATTTTTATTATTACGACTACCCTATAATAACTGTTATATTTATATATTATATTATGTGCTACTATTACTAGCACTATTCCTCTGGTTATTGTAACTTACTATTGCTATTACGGATTATTTTAACTATAGCTATTACCATCATTATAATAGCGACTACACTATTATTAATATTGTGGTTAGGTTAACAACAGTAACTAGACACACTTCCATTTGCTAGGAAATACAACAAGCTGGGGGTAGTATCTTAGCTGCTTTAAATAAAGATAATATGAAACAATTATCGCAAGTCTTAACTGGTCAGGCACATAGTAGGTGCTAAAGTTATTGAAATGAAAATCATCGGACCCATCTGTCAAATTGTCTGCTCTCTGAATAGCCCAAAGAGCTCAGAATCCCAGCACAAAAACCCTGTTGAGAACCAGCCTGGAGAGTCCCACTTGAGCCTAGGAAAAAGCCTGTACCTGACAATACAGCCTTTGTGAGGTGGTTCTGCTCACCCAGATCCTTCTTAGAGGAACTAACTCTCTCTCTGTCTCTCTATCGCTGTCTCTCTTTCTTTTATTTTTTTTTAAAGAGGAAACTAGATGGGGCCCTACTGTCCCTCAGTTATGGGCAGCTGTGCATTTTGGCCAGACTCACAAATCTCGCCAAATCTCCATGGTTGAGATAATTTTTTTTTTTCACGGGCCACCCTAGTTTTGTAGTTTGGTTAACTTATGATGGCCATGAGAATGCCATTCCATCAGATTTTAGGGCTGGAAAAAGCTGAGAGATGAAAGATGGAAGTTAAGGAGGGACCTGACCAGCCTTTGATCCCAAATTCATCATTTTACAGATGCGAAAATTGATGAACAGAGAGGGGAAAGAACGTGTACCAGCACGCCGCACCCCCGCCCCCCCGAAAGGGAGGGCGGCACAAGTGACAGGCTGAGAGGCAAAGGAGCTGGGGTCAATTCTGCCTTTGGCACTTAGAACCTGGGTGACTTTGTCATCATTTAATCTCCACCGGCCTTGGTTTTCTCAGCTGTAAAACCAGAGGCTGGACTAGCTGGACTCTGCAACCCCTTCCAGCTCTCCAGCTAATCCCTTATGCCAAGTGGCAGAGCCAACATTTGACCCAGACCTCGGGACTTCAGAGCTAGGGCCCTTTCTGGGGTTGCACGGCTGCGGCAGCCTTCTCACCGTTCTCGCAGCTCCGATCATAGATGATGTTGCCGCTCTCGTCTTCTTTTTGACATCTGGGGAACACCAGGCTCACGACAAAGGTGATGTTGGATCCCACCAGTGCTGGGGAATCACTAGTCAAGATGGCCCGCACCTGTCCCCCTGAGAAATGAAAACAAAACTAGGAAAGTCTACAGGCATCACATAACATGCAATTAGGATGGGGAATGGACCTGGGATTTCACTGGTCTGGGGGATTTGCAGATGAGGAAACTCCCACTCCCATTGTACGCAAGGATCTCTCTGCAGTTTATAGTCTCAGAGTGTCAGGGGCACAGTAGGGTGACATGATTTGATTGGGAACACTCAGCCAGTGCACAGCAGAGGTGCGTCTGGAACCCAGGGCTTTTGGAACTTCTTGGCTAGCTCTTTAGTCTCTATGCCAGCCTTGTAATGAATCAAATTCAGCACCTGTATTTCTACCAATGGTTGTTATAAACTACACACATCTCTACAATTTTCACTCTCAGAATCATTGTTTGGAGCCCTCCAGGTTGTGAAGTTTCAGACCAGGGCTCCCCTTGCCATCCACATGCACTAGAACAGTATTGGAGGACGCTTGGAGGTGAAGGGGTAGCGACTGTCTGAAGCCTCCCTCCCACCGTCCAGCTTTTGTGAACAATCTCTTCTCCATCTGAGAAGGCCAGTTAGTAACCCTCATACCCGAAGCCATCCCCTATGGAGGGGGGCGGGGGGTGTGGAGTTGGTGGAGGATCTAAAAAGAAAGAAATGAGTAACTGGAGTGCTAGACGATGTTTCTTTTCAACTAAAGCAAGCTGTAATATCTGGTCTGATTTTTAAAATGCTATAAAAAAGAATGACATTTATTATGATTATTAGTTTTTTGCTGAGGAGAGAGCAAAGTCCTGCAAAATCCAGGTAATACTGATATGTGATTATGGCTTGGCCATATGAAGTAACAGCAATAATATTGCATAGTGCTATATAACATTAGATGAAATTATAAAATAATATTATCATTTTTGCTGAGTAGAAAGCAAAATCCTGCAAAATCCAGGTAATACTGGTACGTGACTACAGCTCGGTCACATGCAAAATAGTATTGCTGTCATGAGTATTCTTAATATCAATCTGCATTATTAGTATTAATAGTATTATTAAGCAGAAAGCAAAGTCTTGCAAAATTTACCGTATGTAATCACCCTTCTGTCATAGGCAAAGTAATATTTTGTTATTAATAACAATGTTATAATTATTAGTGCTACTGAGCAAAAAACAAAGTCCTATAAAATCCCGGCAGTATTGGTATGTAATTATAGCTGTGTCATATGCAAGATAACAACAGTAATATTATACAATATTACATTATATTCTATCTTAATGTCTTTTATTGCATTACATAATAAAAATAATGATTATTTTTGCTAAGCAGAAAGCAAAGTCCGGCAAACTCTAAGTAATGCTGATATGTAATTATAATCCTGTCATATGCAAAATAATATTTATTATTATTTTTAAGCAGAAAGCAAAGTTCTGCAAAATCCAGGTAATATTAGCATGTAATTACAGCTCTGTCATATGTAAAATAATATTTTATTATGTTATAATTACTGTTGTCGGTATTGTTTCTGAGCAGAAAGCAGTCCTGCAAAATCCAGGTAATATTAGTGTGTAATTGCAGCTCTGTCATATTGAAAATAATAATAATAACATTATGCGATATGATATAAAATGGAATAAAATCACAGATATAATATGGAATATAGCAGAGTCTACCATAACATGATATCGTATCGTATCATTTTAACGATGCTTTTTGCTGAGCAGGATGCAAGGTCCTGCAAAATCCAGCTAATATTGCATGTGATTACAGCTCTTTCATATGCAAAAGAATATTTTCTTATATCATAATTATCATTATTGTTAATGTTGTTATTCTCGCTGAGCAGAAAGCATGTCCTGCAAAATCCACGTAATATTGCATGTGATTACAGCTCTTTCATATGCAAAAGAATATTTTATTATATCATAATTATCATTACGGTTGTTGTCATTCCTGCTGAATAGAAAGCATGTCCTGCAAAATCAGGTAATAGAGGCATGTAATCATAGCTCTGTCATATGCGAAATAGCAATAATAATATAATTTATTGTATTATATCATGTTACATTATAAAAATTATTTTTCTGAGCAGAAAGCAAAGGCCTGCAAAATCCAGGTACTACTGGTCAGTGATTACAGCTCTGCCACATGCAAAAGCCATTTGGATGACCACGGCAGCAGTGGGGCCAGAATAGAGAGACTCCTTTTTATTTTCCTGGAGCCTGAGGATGTGTTGGCCTTCTCACTACCTTTCCAGCAGCTTTTCCACCGGGAATCCCCCTCTTTCCAGACTGGGTAGAGTTTTTCATTCCATATGTTCTGGTCAGGAGACCAGCCGTGGAGTCGGTCCTGGTGCCTAAAGTCCGGGGCAGCAGCTCTTCCATGGCTCGCCACGTCTCGAAATCCTACATTAGGGTAGGAAAGAATACGAGTGGCCATGGGTCTGCGTTCCACTCTGGTGTCCAGAAAGGAAATTCTTACATGAGTATAGGATACATTGGAAGTAATTTTTGCCTATTCTGCAAAGAGTAGAAAACAGCCACCCACGGACAACCTAGTTTATCAGGCAAATAGAGGAAGAATAGTTTATTACTACTTGAGTCAATTGATTAATCAACAAAGATTTATGAAATGACTTCTGGTTACCAGACACTGGGCTAGACTCTGGGCTGGGGATACAAACAAAAATGAACCACTCCTTGCCTTCCAGGTTACATTTTATAGCTAGCTATCATTTATATGTTTTAAGATTTGAAAAGCATTTTACAAATATTATCTCATTTGATAACAGCACAGCAATAGGTGCTATTATTATCCCATTTTACAGATAAGGAAATTAAGGTAGGCAGAGGTTAAGTGACTTGCCTAGGGTCACACAGCTAATAAGTATCTGAGACTGGATTTGAACTCAGGTCTTCCTGATTCCAGGCATTTGCTGTCCACTGGGCTACTTAATGGCCCCTTGGTGTTGGAGGATGGCTTAAAATTTTTTTTTTATTATTCTTATGCCATATATTTCTTTTGTCTTAAGTCTCCTCTCACCTTGGACACAAAGAACAAAAATTAAAATTAAGCAGTCAATTGACATAACCAGCACATTTGAAAGTGTATTCTGTGGTCTTCTGACAGCTAGGTGGTGCTGCAGTGAATAGAGCACTGGGCTTGGAGTCAGGAGGACCTGGGTTCAAATCCAACCTCAGACACTTACTAGCTGTGTGACCCTGGGCAAGTCACTTCACCATGTTGGCCTCAGTTTCCTCATCTGTAAAATGAACTGGAGAAGGAAATGGCAAAACACTCCAGAATCTTGGCCAAGAAAACCCCAAGTGGAGTCACAAAGAGTCAGAAACAACTGAACACCCCACCACCACCACCACCACCGGTCCTCCTCTGCAATCCTCCCTGCTCTCAGAGGAAGAAAGTGTTTCCTTTTCAGGCCTCCAGGACTGAGATTGTTCATAACATTGTAACATTGTGTCTCGTCATACTGTATCTCCTTTGTTGACGGAAGATCTAAGAGGGCCTCAGGAGGCTTGATGGGAAGCTAGAAGGGGCGTTGTAGGCAAGGTAGGCTCAGGCAGGCTCAACGTGGCTCACCCGAGGGCACGTAGCTGGGATGTGCTGACCACGAGCTCTGAAGCCAGGACCTCGCATTGCACACACATGACTCTCCATTGCCCCCGCACGGGACTCACGGGTTCACCGAGTGCTTGTCCTCACCTGCTGACGTTGTGGCCAGTACTGTTCTCATTTTTTCACTTACTAGCTTATGACCCTGGGTAAGTCACTTAACCCTAGTTTGCCTCAGTTTCTTCATCTGTAAAATGGGGATAATAATAGCACCTATCTCCCAGTGCTGTTGTAAGGATCAAATGATGTAATATTTATAAAGTGTATAGCACAGTGCCTGACACATAGTAGGCATATATAAATGTCAGTTACTATTATTATTATAGCCAGAGTTTGAACCCAGGCTTTCTGATGACAAGTCCAGCCTAGGAACAGAGACACAAAGATTTAAAGGGCTGGTGAAGGGTCCCTGACTAGTAGTCATTCTCTGGCAGGCAGCTTCTCTGCCCGCTCCTCAAAACAACAAACTCCAGATTTCATCCATTTCAAATCTCGAGCCATCAAGCCCTATGGAAATCCCCAGGCCAGAGGTGTCCCCGGATCTCGTTCCAGCAGCCAAACAGATGGAAAGGCTGGGAAAGAGCATCACTTGCCTGCTTACGCCCAGGGAAGGTCTGTGCCCATGATCCCTCTCTTGGTTACACACTCTAGGCTGAGGCATTTAGGGCAGATTTGCCCCCACCGGTCCCCGCTCACGCCCTGGGGCTGGGGTTGGGACCCACCTGGAGCCCATCTGGAAGAAACATTCAGCTACTCCCTGCCAGGACCAGGCACGCTCAGACATCTGCCTTTCTTCTCCACCCCACCCATCCCTAGCTATAGGAGCCGCCCCACACATGAGAAAGGGGCTTTTTTGGCTCAGGAGATCATGGGAACTCAGAAGGCCTAGTCAGGTCCTTACCTCCTCCCTCTCTCTTTTCATTACTTCCCAGAACCCCATCGGCTCTCCCTGCTCTGTCAAAGGCCCTTTGGTCTAGAGCTGGAAGAGATCTTAATTCAACCCCCTCCTTTTAGAAATGAGGAAACTGAGGCCTCCAGGCTAAGTGATTTGCCCAAGGTTACGCAGGCAAGAAGTGAGCAAGCTGAGTCCTTGAACTTCAAATTCATGGTCATTGATTCAGTGAAGAATCATAGAAAAGAGAGGGGCCTATTTATAGGATCTCTCATGAAAATTGAAAGGAAGAGACTGTGAGAAAAGACAGCACTTTGGCACATCGCCCTAAAGTACCTCCAGAAGTTCTCCTCTGAGTTAAAACAGTTTAAGGTAGAGGTTTTTCCTGGAGCAGATGGGGCAAACACTGAGGCAGCTTGATGATCTGGGGTGTCAAGGCTCCCTTTCCAGAGTCCAGAAGCCATTTGGGACATGGGACTTTCAATGGGGATGTTCTTGACCCTGAATCACTGACTTGGAGCTCAAAGGGACCACAGATTCTAGAATGGAGCCTTCTCTTCTAAGTTTCTGTTCTGACTACTCCATAGTTATCTTTTTTTGCTTTTCTATGTTGTCTCTCCCCTTTAGAATGTAAGTTGCTAGAGGTCAGGGGCTTTATCTCACCAGTGCCTTGTATCCCCAGGCACAAAGCAGCAGGAAGAGATACAGGAAATGATCAATAAATGTGTGGGTATTGATGGATCACAGATCCAGACCTAGAAGACACTTCAGAGACCATCTACTTCAATTTCCCATTTTACAGATGAGGAAGCTGAGGTTTCTAGTGGTGAATGGAATTGCCCATGGTGACGGGTTGCCTGCCTCCAAGGCCTGTGCTTTCCCACCAAGCTACAGCACCATAAAATCGGCTAGTATTAGAGGAAGTCTTGACCAGTCACCTGCTTTGACTCCCTTGCCCTGCTCTAGGCTGACTTTGGTTTAAGGACAAGTTTTGAGACAGCCTCCTTCTTTTCTTCCATTCTCTGATCCCCTTAGATTTGTACACAAGGACATGAGCCAACTCTGTATCAGCCCTATGAGCCCCACCCAAGCCAGTTAACAAGCTCCTACACATCTTTGGGGGGGAAGCCAAGCAAGGAAGAGTTTAGAAACGCCCCTTCGGAGACACTGAGGATTATTCCAGCGCACAGGTCCTCAGCCCTCTGGCTTAGACCTTGAGCGTCAGGTCATCTGAGGTCCTTATCAGATAGAACCGGAGGAGTTCAGCGTGGCCAGTCTGCTCTGTGGTCCAGGGCAACAGCCAGAAAGCTCAGTCCCAGATTAATGCGGGCATCCAGCCAAGAGCATGAGCTGCCACCAGTGGAAAAGCAGAGCGAGCGGGCCATCTTCATAGTATGTGCCAGGCACCACACTAAGGGCCAGAGATGTGAATACAGAAAGCAAGTGGTTCCTGCCCTCAGGGAGCTTAGGCTTGAATGGGTGCATGAATCAGAGCACTAAAAAAGCACAAATGGAAATGATTATACCACAAGCCTCTCTTAGCTCCCGACAGTGAGAAGTTCCAACCAAGGAAAGCCCGGAAGCCTGGCTGGGGGAGCTTTCGGCCCTGACGCCTCCATGACGGCCCCCCTCCCATCCCTGCTGGAGAGAGCTACTCACGTTTAGCAGCGTCCAGGGGAATTCGGCCTGCCAGGACAAGAAGCCCCAGGAGAGAGCAGAGGCCTGCCATGGGGGCTGGGGACTGAGCTAGCCGACTCTGGCTTCCTGTGCTCCAGCCACTTGGGGAGAGCCCCAGCCGAGGGCCAGCTCCTCCTCCCCTCAATTAAAGAGGGCCTGGGGGCACATCATGTGATGGGGCTAAGCTTGGCTGCCTGATCTGGTGTCTTCAATTCAACCCCTCTACCTCGTGCTCATGAGTCACACACTATAGCCTTTACTTCTTTCTTATTTGATTGCCTATTAAAAAAAAAAACCAAACCCAACTTCATTTTTTTCAAAGACTGTTTTGCAGACACTTAGTTCTTCCATGACTGTCTAAGGGCACACGGGACAGCTCAAAGGGTACAGGGCTGGGAGCCAGAGGACCAGAGTTCAAATCTTGTCTGGGCTGCTGCTACCTACTTATTTAACTTTGGGCAAGTTGCCCAGCCTCCCGGGCTTCAGCTTCCTCATCTGTAAAAGGAAAGGGTTATTTCAAATGGCCCCTCGGGTCCCTTCTAGATCTATGATCTTCTGTTCATTTTATGGTTCTGCTGCCCATTTGGCAGAGATGCATTTTCATCTAGAAGGGCTTTTCATTTATTCATTTATTTTGAAAGTGTTTTGCACCCAGTGAATTTGTCAGCACCCAGTCTCAGGGCAGCTAAGTGACACAGAGGAGAGAGAGCCAGGCCTGAGTCAGGAAGACTCCTCTTCCTGGGTTCAAATCTGGCCTCAGATACTTACTAGCTGTGTGACCCTGGGCAAGTCACTTTACCCTATTTGCCTCAGTTTCCTTATCTGTCAAATGAGCTGGAGAAGGAAATGGCAAAGCCTCCAGTATCTCTGCCAAGAAAACCCCAAATGGGGTCATGAAGGGTCAGACACTACCAAACAATAATAGCATCACAGGTTTCTGGTCAATGGTCCCATCCCTAGATCAAAGGCAGGACTGATGATACTGTGGCATAATTACAGAATACCTCCTTGAAATCATAGAATTCCAGAGTCATGGAGTTTTCTAGAGTTAGTAGGGATCTCAGTAACGATCTAACTCAATCCAGACCTGAAAAAGGATCTCCCCTCCATACCTTTGTCCTGCTTGTCCCTGCTCCCTGGCATGCCCTCCCTCTTTCCTTCCTTTCTTGTGAATCTTAGTTTCTCTGGCATCCTTTAAGACTCAGCTCAGAAATCTTCTCCCAGAGGCTCTTCCCTGCATTCCCGGATGCTAGAAAGTCTTCCCATCTTGGGAAGACCTACTTGCATCTAATCTATTCTGTCAATGTCTCGTATATTTCCATATTGTCTCTCCCCTTAGTCAACAAGCTCTTTAGGGGCACTGCCATGTTTTTGCTTTCTGCCTTTCATACCCAGGACTCTGTATGTGGTGAGAGCTCAGAATGCTTGTGGATTAGCGTCCTCCCTCATGGAGGAGCTTAGATGAGCCACCGATCAGGTTCCAAAATTCTAAGCTTCTACCACCTGGATACTTGGGCCCCAAATAAGCCCAGGTTCACTGCATAAAAGTGGTTCCCCCATAGAGTGGTCTGTAAGTGATAGGTTAGAATTGCATCTACATAAAATCATATTGCCAAAAAGGTGGAAGCTTTTAAGGAAAAGAGAAGAGGAAGAGAAAGATCTCAATTACTTGGAGGGGAAGGAGTATTAGCACTGAAGTCTAGAGGACTTGAGAGCAAAGCCCACCCTGGACATACCTACTCAGTGACTTTGGGCAAGTAACTTCTACTGCCATGGCCCCTGAACTCCCTCTTAGCCCTAGATCTGGAACTTTTGAAATAGGCAGAAAAGCCAGGATGGGTGGGTGGCCTCTTGAGAAAGGCTCAGAGCAAGTTTAGTAACTCAGTCAGATTCCCAAGGCCTCAAAGAGTTCTTGGCTCCTCTCCATAGTTCTAGGATTGGGGTGGGGGTGGAGGCTTTCTCCTTCTATGTGGTGACTACAGTCCCTCATTGAGAGTGGCTATAAACAGGCCCGGAACTGGGGGACTTGGACCCCAAGTGTCATCCCAAAGCTTACCCTTGCCTCCTATCAACGGTCTCTAGCCCAGTAACTAGGAGCCCAGAGAGGGAATTGTGGGCTGAAGGCAGCAGCAGGCTGAGTTCACACAGGCGGCAGGTGCAGAGATGGTGCTTCTGGCGACAATAAACAGGAAGTCAGTTGCTCTGAATAACCCCGCTCCCCCTATGAATGTCGGCTTTGGGGGAGCTTTGTCTCTTTGTCCTCAGCCCCTAGCTCGGTCCTGGTGCAGTGGAGGTCCTTGAGAAATGCTTGTTGAATTGAGTGCTTTGGAGGCAAAACTGGGTCTTGAGCTTCATCTGGAATACCAAGCCAACGGCCATAGGAAGTATTGTTTGGAGGGTGAAGTCACAGATGTGAGCAGCAATGCTGACAAGCATGGCAAACACAGTTGAGTGGGCGAGTAGGGAGAGACCTCAGAAGGGACCTCTGACCTTTCTCACAAGACCTAGTAGAGGGTGAGCTTTCAGGACATTGTAAGTGCACCTTCCTATTTTAACCAATTATTCTTAATAAACGCCACCAAATATTCTTGCCAAGTACAAAGCTCTTACCCGCTGAAGGAATAAAAAAGCAGCTTTTTCTAAATTGCATCCAAGGACAAAGCCTTGCTTTCTGGCCTACGTTGTGCTTTTAGGAGGAAGTCATTTTGTATGGATTATTATTATTGTTATCGTCATTTGGTCTTGAATAGAGAATAGAGAGATAGTAAAAAAAAATTTCTCACTTCCCTTAAAAAATTCTGAACTTAAGACCAGATAAAATGAAAGTTTCCATATAGTCCTGAATGAGATTTTCCAGGAAACCCTGATTAGATGGCCTCTTCTAGGCTCTCAGAATCCAGCTAAGTTGTTAAATTAGAAGAAAAGTAGAATTCCAGCAACTTCCAGGGCTGGTGGGGGGTGGGAGGAGAGGGGGGAAATGTTTGGAGCAGTGTCACTCAGGGGAATGATCCAATTAACCCCGGACCTTAATTAACTCACCTTTCTTCAAATAAAGTATGATTGTGTCTTTCTTACAGATGTAGGAGTATCTCTAGTGTTCTCCATCTCTTAATAATTAAGCATAATCATATGGCTGAGAATGTATTTGATTTTAAATTGTTAACTTAATAGCCATCAATGTCCAGAATAAGAGACAAGAACTGATGGAAAACCCTTACCGTTGACAAGGCAGATGCAAATGAATGAATAAGTAGTGAAGTACCATGCAAGGAAAAAATCCTTTTGTTCTTCATCACCAACCAGGGCTGTCTAAAGTTCTGCTTTTGGCTTTTCTTTTCTTTTCTTTTTCTTTTTCTCTTTCTTCCTTTCTTTTTTCTCTTCCTTCCTTCTTTTCCTGTCCTTTTCTTCCTTTTTCTTTCCCTTCCTCTCTATCTTCCTTCCTTCTTTCTCTTTCTTCCCTCCTTCCATTTCCTTCCTTTTTCTTTCCCTTCCTCTCTATCTTCCTTCCTTCTTTCTCTTCACTCCCTCCTTCCATTTCCTTCCTTTTTCTTTCCCTTCCTCTCTATCTTCCTTCCTTCGTTCTCTTCCTTCCCTCCTTCCATTTCCTTTCCTTTACTCTCTATCTTCCTTCCTTCTTTCTCTTCCTTCCCTCCTTCCATTTCCTTCCTTTTTCTTTCCCTTCCTCTCTATCTTCCTTCCTTCTTTCTCTTCCCTCCCTCCTTCCACTTCCTTCCTTTTTTCTTTCCTTCTCTCGCTAGTCAGTATGGCTATGGTTTTTGTTCTGGGACCATCACTTTCCTTTGCTCTGTAGAGGTTTTCCCATATTTCCTTGTCTGTTTCACACTTATCATTTGTTCAGTTCAATAATATTCTATTATTGTTATTATTTTCACGGGCTCTGTAATTCCATCAGAGCAGGGAGCTCCCGGTGAGCAACGCCCTCTCCAAATGTCACTTGGAGTCTTAGGGCATCAGGTCATTGCATCTTTCTTAGAGTCACACATTCAGCGTGTGTTAAAAACAGAGCTTGAGCCCGGCTCTTTCTGCCTCCAAGACCAGCCTGCTGCCCGCCACCGCTGGCTGCCTCATTTCATTAACAAACTGCTATGTATCTAACCATTCTCTAGTTATTGAGGATATTGGTCATTTCCTATTCTTGCCGTTACAAAGAGGGCAACAGAGAATATTTTTGTACTGCTGGGCTTCCCTCCCCCCTTTTATGATTTCTTTGGAACAAAGTCCGAGCCTGGGAATAGTTGGGTGCAGTCAGGAGTGTACAATCCTTTCCGAGCCTCACTGCACTTTGCTTTCGTCTTCCAGAGTGTTTCTAATTGTGAGACGTTAATACCCAATTCTATGCTGTAAACAAAGTCAGGAAAGGAGGTACAGGGGAGTTGTCTAATATGGGGTAGGGAGCAGGCTTGTCAAAACGAAACCCGGATATTTGGCATAGGGGAAAGACGGGAGTAAATTAAAGCTAAATTAGTCAGTTCAAAGAAAGAAAGAATTCATGTGACTGGCTTTTCCTGGTGGAGACTTGGAGATGTGTGTAATCTCAGTCACGGTTTGGAGATTTGGCTCTTAGCAATGACTCACACGAGGGTTGCTCCCCTGTTTCTCCTGTCACTTACCTCTCTAGATGAGTAAGGCATTATGCTTTCTGTTCCCAAGTTACTAAGCTCTAAAATTATTTACTTTTTTTTTTAAAAAGCCCCTAAGTTCTTCTCTTTTTTCTTTGCTTGAAAACCATTTTTAACATTTTAAAATTAATGTCTTTTCACTTTTTATATCACAGTCCTTTGCAATCCTCTCCCAGAATCCTCCCTGCTTATAAGGAAGAACAATCCAGGCGTCTTTGGCTCCCCCTGCCCTCTGACCTCTGGCTTGAACATTGCGCTTTGCATTTATTGTAAGAGCAGCTTCCTTGCTTATTGTTTTTCACTGCCATCCTTGCGGTCAGTATCTAGCTCGTTCTGCTGGCTGCCGGCTTTGCTCTGCATTGCCTCAGACAAGTCTTTCCGTGCTTCTGTTCAGCTCTCATGGCCACCATACAAATTGCTCTTAACAAAGTGCCCTTGTCTGGCTTCTGATGGCAAGAGGAGTCCCAGGGCAGACCCCCCCTTTTTCAGGCTCCCCCCCAAACGCAAACCTCCAACTGTTGCTCTTTTAGAGGCTGATTTTCCACCTGAAGGGGCAGATTTTCCACCTGAGAAGTGAATCTCTTTTGCTCGGTGTATTAATTTCAAACACAACTAACTGAATTGTCTCTCACTCTTGTTCCATTTTGGGGTGTTAGGAGTATCAGAACTTAAGCCAACTGGAATAACAGAATGTTTCTGATTTGGTAGCTTTTGCTTGGGTTAAGATAACTTGTTTGGGTTATTGAGTCAGATCTATTCTGATTTTGCATGTAGTAGGCAGTCATCAAATGATAGCTGAGTTTGTATGTAATGAATGAAATAAGACAGAAGTATATATGCACAAGGCCTGCAACAGCATGAACATCAAAAATATGATAGCTGCACACAGATGTACTACATGTGCATATGTTTGCATATAGGCACACACAGTATATGTGTGTGTGCGAATGTGTGTGTGTAAAGGGAGGTAGGTGGTACAGTGGTTAGGGCATTGGGCTTAGAATCAGGAAGACTCATTTTCATGAGTTCAAATTTGGCCTCGGACACTTAGTAACTGTGTGATCCTGGGCAAGTCACTTAACCCTGTTTGCCTCAGTTTCCTCACCTGCCAAAGGAGTTGGAGAAGGAAATGGCCAACCATTCCAGTATCTCTGCCAAGAAAATCACAAATGGGGTCATGAAGAGTCTGACATGACTGAAATATCTCCACGACAACAGAGTGTGTGTATGTGTGTGTGTGTGTGTGTGTGCGTGTACACACATACATATACACAGAGACGTATGTACATAAAGTGCTACAGTGCTGGACCCAGTATCAAGAAGACCTGAGTTCAAATCTAGTCTCAAATACTTACAAACGGTGTGACCCTGGGCAACTTCTCTGGGCCTCATTTTCCTCATCTGGAAAATGGGGACAGTAATAGTATGGATCCACCCCCCTCCGTCTCACTGTTGTAAGGATCAATTGAGATAATATTTGTAAAGCTCATCTACAACCTTGAAGTGCTACCTAAATGCTAGCTGTGATTTTCATCATTATCGATATCAAGTAATGAATATCTATTTTGCATGTGTGTCAGAAGTAATGAATCTAGAGGAGGCAGAATGCTGTGGAGGAACGAACACCATATTGGTATTAAGAAAATCCGGGTTCAAATCCTTGCCCTGCCACTGTGTGACCATAGACAAATAATTTCACTTCTCTAAGGCTAAGTTTCCTTCTCTATTAAATAAAGAAGCTACATCAGATGACCCGTAAGGTCTCTTCAGGCTCCATGGGCAGGAACATGCACTTTCAGACAATATTCAAGTAACTAGAATCAGGAAGTTCATTCTCCTTTGGTTGAAGGGAGATCTGGCATTTTCCCAGAAGATGGAAGGAAGAACAGGCAAACATGTGGACAGGGTTCACGTTGTGTTAATTGGTCTAATGAACTTCCAGACAGTCTGTCTCTGGGAATCTCTTGAAAGTCAAAATGGATCTTTAAAAACTCAGTAATAAAACTCTTTAATATAAACTTAGTCATTCATGTCTTATTCATGTTCATCTTAACATGAGCAGAGGTCAAACCATCTCAAATGAAGCAATAGGACCTGGTCTCTAATATAGGTTCCCATACCTTTTAGACACCTTCCATTCTTTTTTTCTCCTCATATCATTCAAGTGACCAAGATGGAAACAGTAAATAAAGTCAGAATTTCAGTGCCTTGCTATTTGAATGCTTTGACAAAAACTTGGTTGGACGGATAGGGGCCTCCCTCCATCAGTGCAGATCACAACCCCTCTGTACCTTCTCACCCAGAGGGGTCCTTGCCTATGTTCCCTCCTAAGTCTCCTATGGAAGATCCCAAAGGTAGCAGTGTACTACACATCACACATATACGTGGTCTCTCAGTCCTACTACATTACCGGCCCATCTATGTTTCAGACCATACTTGTTCTAGAAAAGCTCTTTGGGGCAGCTTTTTTTATGCAAGTTGTCATTGTAGCATGATGCACAGACCTTGCACTTGTCACATAGCATCCTTTTAAGTCATTCTCTTATTTCCAATTTTATTCTTCTGATGTTGTGGCGCTCTGTGCCTTGCAGAATGACTAGGAGGATATCAGTTTTTAAGAAATGGGCTTTGGAAAGACACTAGAAGATTTCCCAATAACTACAGGAGTAAAGCAAAGATGCATTCTCAGCCCACCATTATTTGACATAGTTCTACTCCTAGCAATTAGACATGAGAAAGAAATTAAAAGAAGGAAGGAAGAAAATAAGAATTAATTAAGTACCTGCCATGTGCCAGGCTCTGTGAATACTTTATAAATATTATCTCATTTGATCTTCACAACAACAGCATAAAGATGGACAAAGAGGAGACAAACTATCCCTATTTGCTGATGCCATAACGATTTATTCAGAAAATCCCAAGCAATTAGCAAACAAACCAAAAAAAAAATCAACAGCTTCACCAAAACATCAGGTTATGAAAAAAAAAAAGATCCATAAAAGTCAACAGCATTTCTATAGAGCTCTAAGGAAATGGCTTTGGGGAAATCTGATCTCTTTCTTCTGCCCAATCCCAGGCCCGATTCATTATGCACATGCAGCATAAGTCCAAAATGAATGCACTCATTTAAGGGTTACCTGTCTAGTCCATAACACCTAGGACATGTGCATTTCCATCCATTTTGATTTTTCTATTGTGGGTGAGTACAGCATTATCTTCTACTTACTGGAGATCTCTTTAAGAGGCTTTGCAGTGTTTGTGGGCTTCATGTGGCCTTGTTCATAGTAGGTAAACAAGCAAATAAATAGTTAGATAAATGTTTGTCGACTTGACTATAAAAATGTAAAATTTGAGGTAGTGCGTCAATGAGCAGTAATGAAAGTTAGCTTGGAAACATTTCTTCTTTCGCTGGAGACATTCAAGATTGCATATTTAGAAATAACTGCTTCTTTTATGGACGAAGAAGCAAGAGGAGGTGAGAATGACTGAAGCTCTTTTCTTTGGCGATGTGCTCACTAGATTTCAGAATGGCCTGCTTCTCTGTGCGTTGTTTAGTCCTCGGTTGGGCTGTCTCTACTTCATGACTCTGCAGTGAGTTGGCACTCAAGTGCTGAATGCTGTTCACTGTTTGGCTTCTTCGCCTCGGATCTTTAGGGTTTGAGATTTGGGGTGGTGGTTCAGGAAATGGCATTTTATTTGTTCTGAGAAGAGATCCTGCATAAGAGAACTCGCAAAATGAGTGAAAACTCGCCAGAAAAAGATCCAGACCAGGGGTTCCCCAGTCCAGAGCTGATGCCCTGAAGAGAATAAGCCAACTGGGTGATTCTGGGTAGAGACAATAGTGAGCTCACATTTACATAGCACTTTCAGATATGCAAAGTTCTTTACAAACATTATTCCCTTTTATTCTCACAACACTCCTGGGAGGTTAGTGCTATTATTGTCAGTATTTTACAGATGAGGAACGCAGAGGTTAAGTGACTCACCTACGGTCACACGGCTAATTAGTATTCGAGGTTGGATTTGAATTCAGGTCTTCCTGACTCCAGGCCCAGCCCTCTGTCTGTTTTGCCACCTAGCAGCCCAAAGACTTTCTTAATCAGATAAGCAGTGGGCTTCATACTGGACGTTGGATTATTACCTAAGGATTAGGAGGATTTCACAGAATCTCAGTTTAGAAAGGGAACCAGAACCCACACCTGACCACAAGCCCCCTACACAATATCCCTAAGGAATGGACAGCCAACCTCCGCTTGAATACTTCCAGTGATAGAGAACTCACTACCTCTCAAGGAAGATCTTCTTCTTTGTGACAGCTCTAATTGTCCTTCCGCCTTACTGGAAGCTTTTCTTTAGAGCAAGCCAAAATCAGCCTGTGTTCAGCTGCTAATCCTGACTCCTGGGGCTAAATAGAACAAGCCTAATCCCTCCCCAACGTGAGAGCCCCACAGAGAGCAAAGGACAGCTATAGTGGTCACCTCCAAACCTTGACTTCTTCTTCAGGCTAAATTGCCTAGTTCACTCAGCTGGTCCTTGAGTCTCCTGACCACCCTCATCACCTTTCTCTGGGGGTTTCCTACCTAATCGATGTCCATCCTAAGGCATAGAGGAACAGAACATAAGCTGTCTGGCCAGAGCAGAGCACACTGAGGAGAACCCCCAAAGCTCTCCCCCCTTTCTGGTCACCACCATATGCCCTTCCCTCTGCCAGGTACCCTGGGATCTCAGGATGCCGGCCGGTGGTTGCTCTGGACCTCGCCTGCAGGAACACATTTTAGTTTGATTTCAGAGACATCACTGTCACATGACCTAACTCTGCCATTAAAACTTCCAGTTCTGTTCCATTTCTTTAGGCCCCTTCTCTTATCGAGCTGAGAGCTAATCAGTCCAATAAACCAATGGATCTTTGATGTTATTGACAATTATGATGATAAAATAACTAGCATTTTTAGCACCTTAAATTTTGTGTAGCCCTTGGCAAAGATTATCTCATTTTATCCACACACAACCCTGGGAATAGGTATCATCATTATCCCATTTTACAGATGAGAGCTCATTCTTATTATCCCCTCTCACAACACTGTTCCCCTTGCCTCTTTATCTAGACCAAGGTTTTCAACCCAAGCTCCATGGATTTCGGGAGTATGTGAACTTGGATAGGAAAAGAATTGCATCTTTATTGTCACTAACCTCTAAGCGAAACTTTGCATTTGCTCCAATTACGGATGTAGAGCACAAACTTGCTTGTGAGTGAGTTCTGAGGCTTTGCCAGATTGCTAGGGAAGGGATCATAGCACGAAAAATGAAAAGCCCCTGATCTCAGCACAGGGTCTACGGACCCACTTTAGCTGCCCGTAGTAGGGTCTCCTGCTAACAGCACCTGGCCACAGAGCTTTAAGGGACCTCAGACATCATCTTGTCCAAGGCTCTTATTTTCAACAGGAAGAAATTGAAGCCTGGAGAATGAAGTGAGCTGTCTATGGTTACACAAATAAGAAATGCATGGCAGAGGTGGAATTTGAATTCGGCCCCCTGCCTCCCAATCCAGTCACTTTTCCTAATGGGCAGAACAAAGGAGAAAAGTTATGCTGTTGTCTCATTTTTCGCAAGGTTGAGATCCTGGCGTGCTTTTTGGGGAATGGCCAATGAGCCCACTGATACTAAGCACTCACTGTGATCCACACTGTGGTGTTCAGTGAAGCCATGAAGACAAGATGGCGATTTGACACATGGAGAGTGACAGAATGGACGTTCAAGCAGCATCTGAGCTGATAGGTGAAGCATTGCCGGAAGGACTTCCAGAATAGAATAGAATTGAATGTTAGGTACAGTGTATCAACTTTTTAAATTGCGCTTTTATTGATGCCTTTTTTCTTGCATTATAGTGATTTTATACACACACACACACACACACACACACCTGAACAAATGAAAACAATTAAGCAGATGCATCTGTCACAGTGACCTATATGACAATATAAACACTATTCCTCCAACTAGTCCTTCACCTTTCTGCATGAGTGGAGAAGATGTCTTCAATTTTTAAAGGTTTGTTTGTCCATTTTTGCTGCTGACAGCACATAGTAGGCACTTAATAAATGTCGATTGATTGATGCTTTGTTCCTTTCTTATTCACTTCTATGAATGTCTATCCAGGCGTGCCTTTTGTTCTTAACTAGTGAAAGCAATTGCATTTTGTCATGGAATAAAATGATTCAGTCTAGCCCAAGAAACATACATTATATACCTACTGTGCTGTACCAGGTACTGAGAATACAACAATAAAAATGAAATCATTCCTGCCCTGAAGGAGCTTACATTCTATTGAGGGAATATAGCTTGTAAACAGATGGGATGGGACACTTTGAAGAAAAGGGTTAGAGCCCTGATAACTGGAGGGCTCAAGAAATGTTTTCTGTAGGAGGAAGAACATGGAGCAAGCATTTCTAAGAGGTCGAGGTGAGGAGGCACGGGGGACAGCCAATTAGAGCCACAGAATATGGCAGGACATGCTGAGTTTAGAGGGCAGTAGATAGGTCTGTTGGGCATGCCTACGTTGTTTCTCATCACAGCTCCTCTTGTCCTCTCAATGCCTAGGAATGCAGGGTGGCAACTCTCTGTAGCATAGAACACTGCTTCCCAACCAGGGACCCCCACAGCATCCTCACATCCATTGGCCGGACGGCTTGATGATTGACCAGGACAGTGGAGCAGGCTTAGCTAGGAGCCCTGTAGGTGGACAACCTCCAGCATCCTCAAAGTCCATGACATGAACCTGCCAAGAGCCACTTCACAGAATGGAGCAGGGACCCCAGTTTTAGTCCCATTTATCGATATTTTCTTCCTTCTTAACTGGTTGGTTCTCAAGAACCGGTCCCTTTCATTAAGCCCGTGTGACTATCCATCAACTGAATCTAATATACATACCAAACACTGGGAAAGGAGCCATAAATCTAGCCTGAAGCATGTGAGTTGGGGAATAAAAGAGAAGTAATCTGTTAGAGCCTGCCCTGCATCCAGTGACTCTGAATCACTGAGTCCTAGGGTCACGTGTTGTGCATCTGACTAACTTCTTCATCTAAACATTCTCATACAAGGGTCTGTGTCTACACAAAGTCATCAGCCTCTGTGGTGATGTTGACTAAGGCAGGTTCCCTTCCAGGAGATCAATCCCATGACCCTCAAAACAGATACATTTAAGAAAAGTTGGCCATGCAGAAGCCTATTAGATTTATGGCCTCTATTCCTTACCTCCCATTATCCTGTTTATAGCTTGTTGGGCCTTAGATTTTCCATTAGACTGTGAGCTTCTTGAGAGTATGGACTACTGTTTGCTTTTCTTTGTATTGTCATCGATTAGCACACAGTAGGTGCTTAATAAAAGCTTATTTGACTTTAATCATTTGTTAGGAGTCTTTCAAGGTCAGACTCTTTTCTCATACACACAAGAAGGCTCATGCCTGGGTAACATTAACCTTGTAAATTAAGGGAAAAAACAAAATACTATTTTTAAATAACCCCAAAACAAATACCCTGTTACCTGTGAGCCAGTGCCTTCATGCTCATGCAGCTCACACAGAACGAGGCTGGGATTGAGCTCAGGGATATACCTAAAGATCACCTGACATGGGTGTGTTAATGCCCCCACCCAGAGCACAGTTTGGAAAATTCCCCCATATAGCTTGAGAATAGGTCAAGTCTGGGTTTTCATAGATGTGTGAAACTATTTTCTGAACTCCTAACCAGGCACCCGTAGGTGTGTCCCCATGCTATAAGGAGCCATCAAAGTTGCCAAACCAAGACTCCCTTCTTGTTAAGCTGACCAGATTGATCAGGGAGCTCACTTTACAGAACACCTTAGAGAAGATAAAATAGGCCATGACCAATGTTACACAGATGATGCTTTTTGGGGGGAAAGATTCCTGTTTCTGAAACCATTCCTAAAAAGGTATAGCTTCTATTTCCAAATGAGTTCCTTAACAAAAGAATGAAAGTTAAACTATAGTTTCTTTAAGTGATTCATATTGATAAAGCTACTTCGATGTAAAAAATAGCCTTTTTTTTCTTTTGCACCTGTCATCTGGTTCATCAATTAATTTATCACAGTCAATTAATCAACCAATATTTATTGGCTCCTGAGATAAGGTAGGTGTTAAGGAGTCGGACACTATTTCTACCTCCAGAAAACTTATAGACTGGTTGAAGAGATGGGCAGGGAGGTGACTCCAGGCCTGGAGTCATTTTCCTGAGGTCAAATCTGGCCTGACCCTGGGCAAGTCATTTAACCCTGTTTGCCTCAGTTTCCTCATTGTAAAATGAGCTGGAGAATGAAATGGCAAACTACTCCAGTATCTTTGCAAAGAAAACCCCCAAGGGGTTCCAAGGAATCGGACATGACCAAACAGCAACAAGAGACAGGAGTTTTTAAAATCTCATTTGAAAAAAACCCAACAAGATCGTGAACAAATGAATGTGGGTATTCACCCAGCCCGTCTCTGCCCATCCTGCCTGGGTAACGCTCGTCCTCATCCTCCCAAAGTTTGCCACAGGGGTTGCCCCAACGTGCTTGGGGCCTTCCTCACTTCCTCTTATCATTGCAAGGATAACCACATTAAAAATGCCATTTTTAATAGTAATGGTTAATAACAACAGCTACCATTATAGAGTGCTTGCAGGTTTGCCAAGTGCTCAGACATATAAAAAAAAGGTAAGCAACAATCCAAGGTAGATTATACAACATTAATCTACCCATTGGTCCTGGTACGAGCGCCTGAATGAGCAGCACAGCTGGTCCTTATTAGTTCAAGTAGCAACCTCCTAGCGGTGGTCACATTATTCAAATTCAAACCCCATATTTCCATTGGGTTGGAAGCAATGACCACACTTCACTTAACTGTGACTTCTCATAGTGTGAGTTTGAATAAGTGGGAGCGCTTGGGGGATTCATTATTTGCAGGGATCCCCCTGAATCATACAAACAACAACCGTAAGAGGGAAGGCATTGCTGGTCAGGGCTGGTCGGCGACGACCTCACGGAGGAGGCGGCGGGTTAGTATGATCCTTACTCCACTCGGGCTTCCGTTCTGACTCTGTGGTTGTGTGATCTTGAGGGACCAATGAACCTCAGTTTCCTCATCTGTAAAATGGGGATGGGTAGGACTGGATGCCCTCTAAAGTCCCTCCATTTCTCGTAACATATAAATCTGTGAGACAAGCTGGGCTTTGAAGGATGGATCAAATAGGTTCAGCTTCTGTCTTTCTTAATATGTTACCCAAGTAACCTCTAAGAGGCTAGATCTACATAGAGGCTAGATCTACATAGAGGCTAGATCTACATAGAGGCTAGATCTTGGTCATTTTGACCTAAGAAGATGGACTTCAAAATAGGGGTAAAAGCGGTTCATCTGATCTTCCAGGAGGCTGAATGATTTGTCCACAGACTAACAGGAAGCAGGGTCCATACTCAAGCACCTTCATGCCTAACCCAGCGTTAGGGAACATCTTCCATATTGAAAGGCAACAGGATATTGTCGATAGAGGCTGGCCCTCCAGTCAGATCTGGGTTCAAATCCTACCTTTGGCCCTTAGCGTCTGGGAGGCCATGAACAAGTTAACTTCTTTGGGTCTCAGTTTCCTCATCTGTTAAGTAGGCATAATAAAGCCTGCAGATCCTACCTCAAAGGGCTGTTTGTGGGGCTCAGATACCATGTTCGAAGTGCTTTTCAGACTTTAAAGGCTACACAAGGTGTCCCCAAAAGTCTCTGTGCTTTTAAGCTATTAAAGCTGGCCTCAGATTCAGGAAGAACAGAATTCAAGGCCTGTCTCCAACACTTTCTGGCTGGATGGGCTCAGCAGTCACCCCAATCTCTAAGACTCTAAGACTAAATTGGGGGGTAGTGTGGCCAACTTGTGTTGGTAGGTGGAGTTTCCTCCCTGGATTCCCTACATCAATGAATTTACAGTCCCAGACATGGAAATCAGTAATCATAGTTATTATCAGATCTATGATAGAGAAAGGGTGGAAAGCATATTTAAAATCAAACAAGGACTCAAAAGGATGGTGGAAATCTTCACAAGCAATTTCCATCTAAGAGAGTACCTAGGAGAAAACCCAAAAGCTTCGAGTCTGTTTGACTTGACAATTTAATTCAATAAATATCCATTCCACCAGTGTTCTAGGCAGGGCCCCTGAGTCAGGCACTGCCAGAATCTGATCTGCCCTCAGTAACGGGGTATCCCTGCCCCCCTACCTGGGCCCACTCTCTGCTCCCTTCCCACTTCTCAGTCCTTTCCCATTGTGGCTGTCCAAGTCCCAAAGTTACCGGTTCCCAAGCTCACCGTTGCCCACACTGAATCTCTCCCTTTAGAGGCTTACTCGAACCCCAATCCAGAACACACTCTCGCTATTTCTGGTGATGCTTCCCTTTCCTCTCCCTCACCCCTCCCATTCCAGGATCTTCCTGAAGAGACTTTTTAAGGCTCCTAAATCCCGGGTGGAAAATAGCATCTGTGTGGTCATCCCCAAAGATCCTGGGCAGCTGGACGGGGCAATGGATGGACCACTGGGCCTGGAGTCAGAAAGAGCTGAGTTCAAATCTGGTCTCAGATACTTACTCACTGGGTGACCCAGGGCAAGTGGTCGAACTGCCGGCTGCCTCGGTTTCTTAATCTGTAAAATGGGATAATAATAACACCTACTGGCCAGTGTTCTAAGGAACGAATGAAATCACATTTGTAGCTTTGCAATCCTTAAAGTGCTCTCTGAATGATTGTCATTCCAGTCTTGCCAGCCTCTGTATGTGTCTTGTATGTACCTGTTTATTTACATGTTGTTTCCTCCATTAGGATGGGAGCTCCTTGAGGGCAGGGATTGTTTTGTGCTTTTTGCCTTTCTTTGAATCGTCTGTGCTTAAGAGAACTCCTGGCACACAGTCAATGTTTCTTAAATGATTAATTGATTAGTGAATTTGCTGGCAGCCAACTGATGAAGGCAGAGTTGGGTAGGGAAGGACGTCGTGTAGGCAAGAGAGACCTCTTAGCCACCCTTCCTCTCCCCCCACTTAGAAGAATGCTTTTCTGCTGCCTTCCTGTCTGCTGGACCCCATCATGGTCTCAATAAGTAGCCCACCCAGAGGATACAGTAGACTAGGAGATGTATTCCCATCCCAAGGTTCCTGGACTTGGGCCTCCTGAGCTAGTAATTCTATTGGGGTGTGTGTGTGTGTGTGTGTGTGTGTGTGTGTGTGTGTGTGTGTGTACGTGTGCAAATAAATCTTCCACTTTACAGTATAAATCCAGAGGAAAAGAGGTCTGACTATGGTAAATTTTGCTTTCTGGAGAATTTTTCAGGGACCTATTGATTTGCAGATCCCAGAAAACCTGTGATTCTTTGTAGGGAGCTTAGAGAGCATTTCCATCAGTCCCACCATTTTGTAGATCAGGAACAGAGAGACTTAACTGGGGTCATAGAGCATGTGAAGTGGGATTTGAACCTAAACTTCGAGTGTCCCATTTACTAGACAAGGCTACCTCAGTTTTACTTCTGTTCATTGCTCTGGCTCAGCCTCCTGGTGAATTAACATGCCAGTGATGACTTCCTTGGGGCTCCACATTTGGAAGGCAGGGTTTTCTTTGTCCTCTTGGTGGGTTTGGAGGTAGAGGTGAGAGACAAATGATGAGAAGAAGGGGGACATTGAGAGGGAGGAGAGAAGTGGGCAAGCTCATAGGTCAATGGGACTTTCCAGGCTTCTATCCCTCTTATTTGCTGTTTCATCGATGGAGAGCCAAGCGATTTTCGCATGCGGTTTGTGGCCTGCTCCATTCTCCTGAAGGAGAAAAGGATGAGAATGATGCCAACGAACAGTAGAAAAAGGCAAAAGGAAAGAGTGTGCTTTTTGAGCTGACAGTGTATTGATCCTCCAGGCAAATGCTTTGGAATGTGTTCAAGCTCAGGAAGAAAGGCCAGCGTTCCTTAGGAGCTTGGGATAATGAGAAGCGTTGACAGAGTTGCCTTGATGCAGGGCAGAGACTCCAGCCAGCATGGAAGTAACCGAGGGGGATGGGGACGTTGTGCTGATTTGTGGTGTTTACTGATACCCCAAAGTAGAAAAGCCCCATTGATCTGGGGCTCTTGGGCTCCTGAATCATTTCGTCAAGTGTGCAAGAAATTGGCAAGATTCTCAAGGCCTGTCCGAGTGACACCATAAAAAAGAGGAGCCTGGAGGAAGTAGCCTTTTCTGGCTGCAACAAACCATAGCCTGTAAGGGGGAGAACATTAGAGCTCTGTGGAGCTGGAGTAGAGAGAGCACAGCTGTAGGCTGGACACCTCAGGGAAGCACACTGATGCCCTGGAAGGCATCTGATGGAGGGCTTCTGGCAGAGAAGATGGGGGCTGAGCATGGCTCTGGGGCAAAGACATCTAGGGCTGGCAAACATTCCTAAAGGGCAGAGTGGCTTCCACAGGATGCTCTCGGGGCATCCTTAGGAGCCACAGTCTGAAAACAGGGCGAAGCTCTTTGGCATAGACCTGCTCCTCCAAGCATGGTGCGACCAGTCCATTAGGGCTGTTGAACACCTCCAAGCCCCAGTGATGAAGAGCTTAATCCAGCTAAAAGCCGATGAGTTTGTGAAAACATGCTGAAACATGTAGGTCCCCCAGGAAGCCAGACAGCCAGAAAAAAAAGATACACCCTCGTAAGTGTGATAAATGAAGCAGTCAATTAATCAGCGAGGCAAGGGAGGGAGATAGTGACTGGGAGGACCGTCTCCCGACTGCAAAGATTAACTGCCATAGGGAGTTCTGGTTGATGGAGAGGAGGCTAGAGGAAAAGGGGGAGCCGGAGCATTGTGCCAGGACTGCCCAATGCCCTTCTGTCCCTGCTTACCATTCTGTCAAAGGAGGCACTGAGGCTGCCGGGACAAGAGAGCCCACGCTCCTCTGTGGCTCATGCCCAAAATGGTGCTTCCTTGGTGCATCTTCTCCTCTTCTCCTTCCCTCCTCCACTTCTTTTTCCTCTTCTTCCTTCCTTCTCTTCCTTTTCCTCCTTCTCTTCCTCTAATATCTCCTCCTTCTCTTCTTCCCTCCCTCCTCCTCTTCCTCTTTCTTCTCCTCTTTCTCTTCCTCCTCTCCTCTTCTTCCTCTTCCTTTTCCTTCTTCTCTCCCTCTTCTTTCTCCTCTTCCTCCTCTTCTTTCCTTTCCTCCTCCTCCTCCTCCTATTTCTCCTCCTTTTCCTCTTCCTTTTCTTTTTTCTCTTCCTCCTCCCCCTCCTTCTTCCTCTTCTTCCTCCTCTCTCTATTCCTCTTCCTCACCCTTCTCCTCCCCCACAACAACTCCCATTGGTTGATCACAGGGTACTGCACAATGTTTCTGGGGTACACAAAGGAATAAAACTCTAAGGGCAGAATTACGTTTACTGTGGCATTGGTTGTCTCAAATCACGTTACAGAAGGTTGTTGAATAGTCTGTCAATGCGAAGGTGACTACTCTCTAGCTCACTGCAGGGTCTGCTAGTATACAAAGAACACCGGCTTTGTAGTTGAAGGCCTGAGTTCGGATCCCTTCTCTGGCACTCCACACCTGGACATGTACACTCACTAGTGTTTCCTTCTCCATGAAACAAAGGGGGTGGGAGGGCTCATTCCAGGTATGTGGAGTCAGAGACCCAAAAAAACCCAGGCTCTATCTTCAAAGAGTTTATATTCTTTTGGGGAGAAAACAACATGTCCACAGGTGAGCAAATTCAAAATACAAACAAAATAAAGTTATTTGTGCATTTGGGGAGCACCAGTAAATGGGGGAATGAAGAGAAGCTTCTTGTAGAAGGTACCACTTGAGCTGAGCTTTGAAGGAGAGAAGGTGTACCAGGTATGTGGGCTAGCCCATGCAAAGACCCAGAGGTAGGAGATGGACTATCATAGGCCAATTTGGGAGAAGTGGGAAATGTGGTCGGAGACAATGGCAGGCACCACATTGCAGAATATCGGACTAAGGGCTTTGGACTTTTCTTGTATTTAATGTGGAGCCATTGGAAGTCTTTGTGGTTGAGAATCATTCAGAGGACTTTGTGCTGTTGTGAGTAGGGGAGGGCTGTGGTCGAGAGGAGGAACGAACACTAAGCAGGCACATTAGTGCTACTGTGTGCGAGGCACCATGCTAAGGGCTTTACAAATATTATCTCGTTCAGTCGCTATCACAAAAGCTTCTGAGGTGGGCACTACTACGACCCCAACTTTACAGGTACGGAAAGTATGACAGTGACTCGGGTCACCCAGTTAGTGTCTGAGGTCACATTTGAACTCAGGTCTTCCAGACTCCAGGCCCCACACTCTGGGCATTTCATCCCCTAACTGGGGTGGGGGATTTATAAGAGGTTTGCACTTCAGGAGAGATGAAGTTTCCTTGGGTCAGAAAATCACAGTCCAGGAAATTCTCTCTTATTCTGCCAAGTTGGTCTGTGCAATGTTTCAGTTAATAGAAAGTTTTTCCATGTACTGTATGGGACCAACTGAACTACATGGCCATTCTGAGATTCACTGTAGACTTTAGACAAATGCCAAGGAAATAAATCATTATTACGTGTTGCATCCACAATGAGAAGAAATACTGCATCCTTTGAAAGATTTAAAATGAAATTCTAATGTGGATAGAAAGCAGGTATCACCTGAAGATGCTAAAGCAAATACAGAATTCTGTAGCCTGGGATGTCCATCCAGGCAGAACAAGACCATCTCTGACTTTTTGGACAAGTCCTGGAAATCCCTTGCTGCTCAGGGAGGTCACATGTTTTGTCCAAGGTCACCTAGGGAGTGACTGCCAGACTGAGATTTGAATCCACATCTCTGACTAGATTCCTCAAAGCTCTCTGCTCCTCAGGCAATCCTTCAAGTCAATGCGTAACATTAATATTTGTTTATTCCATTCAGGACAATGAACCAATTGGGCATGTCATTAAGATATATACACGTGGCCCTCCTTTTCCAATGGCCGGGGAAAGTCTGGCTCCTGTCTTTTATCAAGTTGATCAAACGAGGTAACAATTGCAAAAGGCTTAGCAACTGTTAATGTTAGATAAATGTTAGCTGTTTTTATTATTGGTATTATCAGCAACATCAGCATCACCTTTGATCTATACCCTTCAGGGACCATCAATTTTCAGATAACTAGAAATGAGATATAAGCACAATTATGTTTTATATATAATTATTTAATGTAATTATAATCAGAATAATATATTATATATGAACTCTATCATGTATCATTCAATATCATATTGTGTATTATATGGTATTATATATGACCATCAGTCTGGCTTTATGTTGTATGTGTCACATAATATATTGTTTAATATTAATTATATCTCATGTGACACAATTGCATATAAATGCGTTCACATCTATTATGTATGTATGTATTTGTGTAAAACCACAACACTCAAACTCTTTAGAGCACAAGCTTACGGGGTGGCTCTCAGGTCTTCCTCAGCATCTCCCAGTCTTCACTGAGAGAATTCCTTGGCATGGCGCTGCTTGGGCCATCCCAGGCTGATAACACAATGGATTCCTTTACTCGAGGTGGGACTTCGTGGAAGCGGCCACGCGCCTTTGACTGGATCTGCTGGGCTGGTGCTAAGCAATATTGAACTTAACAATAGTTTAAAGGGGCACTTTGTGTTGCTAAAGGAAGCATTCAGGAGCTCAACCTAGCTTTAGTTCGTGCTTGCAGAGAACGGGCAATCGGAGTTCCGGTGGTAATCAAAGTCTCTTGGCCTCCATGTGGACTCGGTGGAGAGAAGCCCACTGGACTTTTGGTGACCCCACCCACTGATTCTTCTCTGATGTTTTCGGGCCTGACCTAACCTGATTCTGTCGTGTTCTGATCCAGACCTGGAGGCGAGAGAGGCCTTGGTCCAGCATCAGGGCCTGCCAGAGGCTGGTCTGTAAAATAAATGAAGACTGTCTTTAGCGTTTGACCCCTTCCTCGCCTGAACCTCTGGAGGATGTAGGCTGTGTCTGGGGCTATGACTCAGGAGAGCTGATTGGAAAAATTGCAGGTGAGTATTTATGCCTTTGGAAGACAGATCAGTTAAACTTATTTGATTTATTTGATTGTCTAGACTTCAAAAAGTGATGGAGAAAGCAGCTTGAGATTAAGTCAGCCATGCTTTGGGGACAGCACGTTGGTGAGCACCGATCATCCTGTGCCGAGCATACATCAGGTGCTTAAGGAGTGTTCACTGAAGTGCATTTGATCTCATTGGTGAAAAATTCTCTGATAAACTAATGCACTCAAATGGGTTGCCCCCTCCCAGGGACATTTGTAAAAGAGGCCACTGAGAAAGGGTGCTGCTCAACCCAAAAGGCCTCTCTCATGGTAGAACTTCCATCACTAGAGCAAGAGGCCCAGACAAGCTGTGATGTGTGCCAGTGGAGGGAGTAGCTATATCAGGGAAATCACAGAGGCACTGAAACTTTGTTGTGGAGCTATAGCAGCTGGATGGAGGAGACTTTTCTGGGTGAGGTCTGCTCAGCTCTTAGAAGAAAACCAAACCAAACCTACTGAAAGGTTCTCTCTTCCTCCCTGAGGCCTCCAACCTTCCTGCTGGTGAGTGGAGCGGTGCATGGGTGCATGAGAGGGCTCAGGCCCTCAGTCCTACCAGATGGGCAGCTCCAGAACTTCAGGGGCAGCTTGATCTGGGTGTGGGCAAAAGAGTAAAACACATTGAGCTATATTGATGCCATTTGTTTTTATGTCACAGTTGGTTCTGGGTCTACTCTCCGCCCTTCTCCCACCCAGTGAGCTTCCCCAGGGAAAAAAGGAAACAATTCAATAGAACCAGCCACTGTGGGCAATGGATCTGACAGCCCAGGCAGCATACCATACCTAGAGTCTCCCACTACTCCAAGGAAAGGAGAGAGGCCTGCTTCTTCCCTTCTTTCTTGTCTTGACTTCCATTTCTTGTTGCTTTGTCTAGCTCCTGAATTACAGAAGGAAAAAAGGAGGAAAATAAGGGAGAGAGAAAGGAAGAAGAGAGGGAAGGGAGGGAGGAAGAAAGGGAAGAAAAAAAGAAGGAAGGAGAAAAAGGAGGAAGGAAGGGAGGAAGAAGAAAGGGGAGGAAGGAGAGAGGAGGAGGAGAGAGAAGAGGGAGAAAGAAAGAAAGAGAAGAAGAAAGGAAGGAAAAGATAAAGGGAAAGGAAAGAAGGAAGGGAGAGATGAAGTAAGACAGAAAGGAAGGGAGAGAGGAAAATGAGAGAGACAGAAGAGAATAGGAGGAAAGAGGGAGAAAGAAAGAAAAAGGGAGAAAAAAGAAGAAGAAAGGAAGGAAGAAAAAAGAAAGAGAGAAAGGAAGTAAGGGAGGGATAAAGGAAGGAAAGAAGAAAGAGAGAGGAGAGGAAAGAAAGAAGGAGGAAAGAAGGGAGGGAGAGAAAGGAAGAGGGACATATGAAAAGAAAGAAAGGAGAGAAAGACAGAAAGAACAAAAGAGAGAGAAAGAGACAAAGGATGGAAGAAAGAGAGAAAGGGGGAAGAAAAAAGAAGGAGGAAAAAAGAACAAGAGAGAAAGGAAGAGAGAAAGAAAAGAAACCAGAAAGAAAGAGGGATAGAGAGAGAAGGGAAGGGAAGGAGGAAGGGAGAAAGGAAGAAAAAGACAAAAGAAAGAAGGGACAAAGAGAGAATGAAAGAAAGAAGGAAGGAGGGAGAGAGGGAGGAAGAAGGAAAGAGAGAAAGGAAGGAATAGAGAAAGAAGGAAAGAGGGGGAGGGAGAGAAGGAAGAAAAAAGAAAGAGAGAAAGGAGGAAGAAAGAACAGAAGGAAGATAAAGAGAAAGAAATGAAGGAACAGAGAAAGCAAGAAGGGAAGAGGAAGAAAGAAAGACAGGTCAGAGGGGAAGGAAGGAGGGAGAAAAAGAAAGAAAAAAAGAAAGAAAGAAAGAAAGGAGGAAAGGAAAGAAGAAAAGAAGAAAAGAAGGAAGGAAGAAGGAAGAAAGAAAGAAAGAAAAAAGAAAGAAAAGAAGGAAGGAAACAGGAAGAAAAAAGGAAAAAAGAAAGACAGAAGGAAGAAAAAGAAAGAAAGAAAAAGGAAGGAAAGAAGGAAGAAAGGAAGG
>CM053623.1:10790173-10865938 GCA_028646595.1 Phalanger gymnotis | reverse complement strand
GAAGGAAGGAAGGAAGGAAGGAAGGAAGGAAGGAAGGAAGGAAGGAAGGAAGGAAGGAAGGAAGGAAGGAAGGAAGGAAGGAAGGAAGAAACCACTAATGAAGTTTATTCCTTTTTGCTTGGGCCAGGTATTTGAAACATCGTTCAGGGAGGGCTGGGTGGGGCCGAGGCTGTACATCATTTAACTGATTAAGCATCTGCAGAGTGCTGGGTTCCTGATGGTGAACAGGGCAGGCTTGTCCCAGTTGCCTGGAAAGGTGTATTTTGGGTAATGGAGAACCTGTCTGCTGAGAGAAGAGCCGATGTCCAAGGCTGAAAATTATTATAGACTGAAACATCATCTAATACCGGGGATGCAATTTACCAAACCAGGCAATCAATACAGCAAACCCTTGTGTCTTATTTCAGGCTCTTTAAATTAAGTAATGGGAGACGTGTAACCGATTTCTCTTCATCACTGTCAGGTCCGCTTGAGGCATTAGATATTTACTCGGTAGGAGTTCGGAGGTGAGTTAAGTTCTTATAGAATTCCTTTTAAGAGTCTCTCTTCTAAATCTCACAAGTGAAAGGGAATTAAGCAGAGATGCAGAGACGAAGCAGTATCTGAGAAGGGCAGGAGAGCCGCTAATGCAGAGAGCTCTTGGACAAAACCAGGATTATAGAAAGTCCTTAGCAGGGGTGGGCAGGCTCGCCTTCCTGCCCGGGCCTCCTTTCAGGGTGGGTATTTCAAAGCACTTTTCAAACCATCCTGATCCCTGCCGATTTTTTCTCTCTTTATGCCTTCCATGTAGTGATCGCCTAAGGTCATCTAGATTTCCTTAACCCTGGCCTGAGAAGTCTCCCTTCCAAAGGGAGGCCTGAGCCGAGCTGCTGAGAGGTTCTCATGGCCAGTTTTCCTGGTGGGCTGAAGGATAGAATGAATGAGAAAACATGTGTTAAGTACTATGCTAATCGCTGAGGATTCAAACAGAAAATGAGACATTGGAGGTGGATGATACAATAGAAAGAACATGGGGATTAAAGTCTGAAGACCTCAGTTTCTATTCTTGTTTTGCCACGTAGTTTTTTGAAAATTGTAATTTTTAATTTTTTCCCATTACATGTAAAAACAATTTTTAACATTCATTTTTTGAAAGCTTTAGTTCCAAATTCTTTCCCTCCCTCCTCCCCTTCCCCTCCATAGTTCTGCCATATATTGTGGGACCTTGAGCAGGTCACATCTTGGTGGGCTTCACTTTCCTCATCTGTACAATGATGGGGCTGGACTAAGTGACCTCTATGGTCCAGATCCTAGAGTCTATGAGGTTGAGTCAGGGACCAGAGCTGGACTCCAATCCAGCAGTGTTATCACTAGAGTCAATACAGCAAAGCTCTGTGGAGTCGGAGACAGAAGCAGCTTGGAATCCCTCCTCCCTGACCCTTCACTCCCCCACCCCAGCACCCACCCCAAATGTGGGCATTTGCGGGGAAGACCTGACTTCTTTCTGCCAATACTGGTCTCCAAAAGCAGGGTTCATGTAGTAACTCATCCCGGAGTAACTACTCTGGCTGCTCTTTGAACCCAAACAGCTGTTTCTCTATTTCGCCTGCCCTTCCTGGTTTGAAGGGCCCTCATTAGCCCCTGATAAGACTCCACCTATCACTGGGCTAGAGTCAGAGCACCTAGGTCCAAATCCTGTTCCTGTTCCTGTTCCTTCCTATGTGACCCTCAGTATCTGTAAAATGATGGGGTTGCTCAAGATGGCCTCAGAGGTCTGGTGCTATTCTAACTCTATGATATTCCGATTTAAGCCTGCAGATGGCTGGGGGTGGTGGTATTGGAGTAGACCGCTTGCCTCCCAGATTCCATGTGTGAGGGTTGGCCAACCCCACGGGCCACAGGGCCTGTGTTCCCGACCCCTTTATGTGCTGCTTGGGTAGTGAAACCCCGAAAATCTCCTTCCTGTGCTTCTGTGTGAGGTCTGGGGAAAGAAAGAACAGAAGGATGGGCTTGCATGTTTGCATGAGGTTGTGAGGATGCCTACATGTGCCTGTGGTTAATTATGTCAAAGGAGAAATACATTGAATAGCTTAATTATGGATGAATTCAAGGAGGGTAATATGCATCTTTAACTCATTGTCACAGGAGTCCTCTTTAGGTTTGTCACTGCTGTGTGCTGAAAGAGCTTGTCAGTCATCAGCTTGACAGTCCGGGCCGTATCCGAGCGTTCACAGTTTGATATAGATTCTGTAATGAAAGGTCCCATCCTATATTCTAATTCTTCCACTTCCCAAGATCTCGACTCATTAGGCAAGGGGCACATAAAATGGAGCTACTTGGACTCATTAATTTTCTTCTCTTTGATGAAGAATTACATATTCCAGGGATCATGATGGCCTGTGGTAACTGCACTTATTGGGTGATGAAGGCCTTTGTCTTTGGGTCTAATAGCCATCTCTTAACCAAGGAGAACCATTATTACTCAAGGACCTCTAAGCCTGTGATTCATTCTTTAAATATAAAAGCTCTTTTCCCTCCCCATTTAAAAAAAAATGACCTATTCACACCATTCTAAAAGGGTTTCATCAAAGTTTCTCGCTGCTAATCAGAGAATTTAAAATAAAGTAAAATTTGCGATGTTCTCAGAACAGCATTGTCCTTGTGTCTGTCTTCATGCCATTGAAGGGCTCACTGGGTTAAATCATTCAGTTAGGAGAGGGTGATGAACTTCCCCTCCCCCAGCCCCCTTTGAGATGACATTTTCTTATATTAACTCTTTCTTCCCCATCAGAGGACCACCCTAGGAAAAAAAAATTAGTGAACATTTTTTGCACATTTTTCTCAAAAAGCAGTCAGTGAACCCCCTGCCCACCTGACAACAAAGGGGATCACACTAGAAAATAAACGCAATCGGTAAATTCATCGGGAGGCATTGGCTTGTGTCGAACACTTAATCGTGGTCAGGCTCAGGCTGAGCTCAGCAAGACAAAAATCCCTCCTTTCATAGCTTCTCAATACATAGTTGTTGAGAAAGTGGTATCTGCACAAAAAATCATGAAGTCAGGTTCGATCTGTCTTCAGCATCCCCAGCCCCATCTTTCTTCTCCCACCTCCAGGCACCTAGTACTCTTCTGTTCACTACATCCTCCTATTAAGACAGAAAGAGATCTGAAATTGGTCATTCACACTTGTCATTACACGGGTCAGAAAAGAAGTCTAATGTCACCCCCGAGAAGAGCACAGTGTCGATGGCGAGGCTGGACTGAGGACGGCTCCTGGGGTGCTGCTGGTGCTGCTGCTTTCCTGGAAGTTTCTGGGAGCAGAGAAACAAGACACCAGTTTATCCAAAGATGCTGTACCTTAGAATAATTTTTCCTTTCCTAGCAGGTCCCTTCCTTCTAAAATTTGTCCCATTTTTCCATTTTATCTAAGCACACCAAAGCCTCCCACCTCAGACTTAGCCCTTCCGCTTCCTCTGTCCTTAAGATTCCTTCCTTGATACAAATCTCATTTTCTGATATCTTTGGTATTGTTTTGTTAGTACTTACTGAGATATCTTATATCCTAGCTCCCCTTTTCTGACATCTTGGAATTTACCCCTATGTATCCTATATTATTTCTACTTCAAATAATAAAGTTTCTGGCAAAAAAAATATTGTTGGAACATGTTCACTTTGCTGACAGACAAAGTGCTATACAATAATGCCCCTGCTCAATCTAAAGTCAAACTGGTAACCTCAATTATCCAGGACACATGTGCCTTGATTAATAAACTTTTATTGAAAGAATGAGAAGCCAGCTAATAATGGGGAACTAAGTAGAAAAAAGACTCCTGAAAAGGCAGTGACTGTCCTCACCGTTCATTCTATAATTCTATAAGCGAGAACTTCAATTCAACCTTTTCATTCTTTTTCTTTCTCACAATTCTAACAAATGTGCTTTTATTGGGTTGTTAGGGAGGGACTGGGGGAGGGGGTGGAGGCGTCCAAGAGGGGTGTGGAAGTGGGGAAAGCTCAGCAGACTCCACAGCAGTCAGGAGCCCTGAATCCCTGGTTCTGACTTCGCAAACTTAATAGTTCTGTGACCAAGAACAAATCATTTTTCCACTCTCACCGTTTCTTCATCTAGAAAATGGAGGTAGTAACATGGTCACTCTCCACTTCACTGGGGCATTGTGAGGGAAACATTTTGTAATCTCTAAAAAGCAAACAGAGAAATGCTGTGGTTTTCACTGCAAGTGGGGAGTCAGCTGGGTTAGGACAGAAATCACACACTGGAGCCTAAGGGACAACCAGCCAGAGCCGTAAAGGACCTCTGCGGTGGAAGGCATTTCAATGTTCGTCTCCTTCCAACCAGGGTACTGGTTCCCCAGTGAAGCTTGTTCAGGTGAGGTGAATTCAGAAGCTTTGTCAAAAACAAAATCTAGCTATAAACAGAAGCCTGGTCATTTCACAGGATGCATTTAGAAGGAGCCCCTGTCCACTCCTCTTGGGTAGGAGGGTTATACAACTAAGACTTTTCTTGAACAGTTCCAATAAATGAAGAATCACTTCTGTTCCATCTTTCAGCCTCATTTTGTACGTTCCCCTGCTGGGTGTTTTCTCTAAACCAGTACCATGTGTAAGACATGGGATCATAAAACATCTGAAGACCTTTCTTTTCTAAAAATACTATTGTCTTGCTTCCCCCCCCTCCCTTTCTCTTCCCTCAAAACAGTAACTTCAAGAAACATGTGATGTACAAATGTTTTGTTGCTCCCTTTCCCATACGCAAAAACTAGAGATGATAAAGCTTTTCAGATCCTCTGCTTAGTTAATGTAATCGCATGATAGCAAAAGGTGCATTATCTCTGCTTCCAGGCATGTTTCTGGCTGTGGTTTATTGGAAAGAGGTAGTCTTGGAGTTAGAATGCCCTGAGTTCAATTCATTCCACGTGCCTCTGACACACACTGACTAAATCATTAAACCTTGCCTGCCCCTGGCAGTGCCGTGAGACTAAGGAGCAGAGAAGCTGGTGCTGACCTACGTTAGAGGTAGAGGGAGAGTTCCCTATATCAGGGAAATCAGGAGTGTACTTCCTATTCGCTTCCTTTGTCCAAATGCTCACCTGCTCTTGCAAACACATCATTTTCTGCCTCTACTTCAATTAAAAAATCAATTAAACAAACATCTATTGAACTCTTGCTATAGCCACTCATTTCCTCCTTTTTCAGACTAACTCCCAAATTTTACCACTGATTTAGTCATACTTAAAAGTTATAGCTGTATTCAGTAGTATGGACTATATTCTACCATTTGGGACTGTGAGGTTCTTGGGAAATTGCATCCTTTATTTTTCCCATAACTTGCCAGTATTTTTCAGGCAAAGGGGTAGAGAGGCAACATGGTGGAGGAGAAGCCCTGACTCTGGAGTAGGGGAGGCTGAGGGTTGAATCCTAGCTTAGACACTTGCTGGGTCACGGGCAAGTCTCTCGTCCTCTCAAAGCCTCCATTTCTCATTGATAAAACGGGAAGAAGAACCGGACCACTTTCCTCCATGTGTTGCTGTGAAGATCAGTCAAAGCGCTTCAGCACATCAAGGAGATACACTGAGTGCTTCCTATGTGCCAGGCACTGGGGATCCAAAGGAAGGCCGCAGCTCCCAATCTAAGGCTGCCTCAATCTCAGTCATTGCCAGGGAAATGAGAACTTGTTCAAACATATTCTTTTATAGGCCTAAATACAAAATCACGGAAACGTTTTTGAATTCAGTTTTTTGAACAGTATCAAAAGGACATACAAGAATGTTCTTTTTTGTTTTTTTGGTGGGGAAGTGATGTATATGGGATGTAAGTGTCACAGGAGCCCCGAGGGGAGGTTCCAAGAGAGCCCGAGAACTTTTCTATTCAATGTTGGTAGTGCTAGTGGATTTCTCTGCTCCAACGCTGACAGCCCTAAATGCTATTTAAATTATAAATGGCTGAGGAAATAAGAAGAGACTTCCAGCTGGCTGATCATATGTGCTGGAGAAAAAGGCCTCAAGGCAACAGCTTAGTGTATTGATTGTAAATTACCTTTCTGGTCTTATATAATTAGATAGACACACAACCTAAACACGATTTTTAAAAATGGAATGAATTAAGCTTCATTTTCATTTATCCCACAAATACTCAAATTTCCACTCTCACCACTTCATTAACTCACTGTCAAATGTTACTTTTTTTTTTAAACATCTATACTGGTCCTCATTGATTCACTAGAATATTTCACTGCTCATTCTTTTTTCATCTAAGTGACACACTTCCTTAACATTGTGTACTTAATCCAATGGGCTTGGCTAAAGTTTGACAAACTTCAAAGAGTGATTATGGCCACTTCAGGAATTTGAGAATTATTGGTCAGGTATAATTTAGGGTAGGAAAGAAGGATTATTTCTAACTATATGGCTTTCTGTGGCAATATCTCCCAGAAAGAGAATACTATCACTGATAATTTGGAATTGCATATCTACCTTCAAAAACACTTTTCTTTGGATCTTTACGTGTATGTGTGTGAAGTTACTTTGATTTTTTCCTTTGAATTGTAGAAGTGAGGAAAAGGATTGAGATTAAAAGGTTGAGGTTAGAAGGAAATAAAGCAAAGTCTTTACAGAGAATTTTGCCAAATTCCTAAAGGTTTGATTCTTTTGAGTAAGAGCCAGGTACAAAGGCTTTATAATAACTATGTCCTTATTTCTCAGGAATTATTAAAATTTTATTTCTGGGTTTGTGCGATGTGTTCTGGATGGCCAGAAGTAGGGTGAATAAGTGCAACATTATTGTGTCTCTGTATAATGCCTAGAATGCCATTTATCACAATATCACATTGAGATTATTTGATGATATAGGGGGAAGGGCAGAAGAAAAATTCTATACACTAAGCACTTGTTAAGTTTCTTCTCTGTGACAGGCACTTTGCTAGGCAGTGGGGACAGAAAGAGACAATGAAATATTTCTACACTCAAGGAACTTGTCTTCCATAGTGCATGTGCACTGTTAAGTAAATGTGAGGTGTACACAAAGTAAATACAAAATAATTTAGATGGAGACCACTCACAATGGCGAAAGGCCGAATGCAGGAGGAGGTATTGAGTTGAGTGACAGATTCCAAGCGGTGGAGGTGACCAGAGAGCACTCCAGGCTTTGTGCAAAGTTGTGGAGGTTGAGAGATGGAATTTTGTGCGTAAGGAACAGCAGCCAGCAGACCAAACTGGCCAGAATGTTGAGTCTGTAAGGGGCAGTGACGGGAACTCAATTGAGGCTGGATCCGGACTGTGAAAAGTCTTTAATAATAATAAAAGTCTTTAAATACGGAAGGCTGTGTTTTACTCTCGAGGCAACGGGGAATCATTAATGCTTCTTGAACAAGGGAAAAGTGGGTTTTTTCTTCCCAGGAGATCCCTATTTTTTATTTAAAACCGTACATTATGATTATCAACACAAACCTGCGTTCTTTAAAGTGATTTAACTTAATCCAACAAAGCTTTGTTAAGCGGGAAAAACTCAGAGGGAGTGTTCAGATACCTGCCCTTAAATGACAAAACTCAAAATCTAGATGGATTTCCAGCATTTGCTATATAATTTCCCTATCTCTAACTTGTCTCTGCTGAAGGAATACGAGAAAGGGAAACAGGAGTTCGCCTTCTGATGGGTCATCGCTCCTTAGAGGTTTTTTTTAAAATTTTTTATTTTTATGCTTTAATAGATACAGTTGAAAGACAGAATTGAGAGAGACCTTAATTTGTGTAAAATTGCTATATTCATTCTGATAATTTTGAAAAAGGATACTCAATCTCAGCTCAGAAATGCAACTGATAGTGTCACACTTAACACTTAAAGCAGCAATTAGAGCAAATTGGTCATTTAAAACGACATTTAAGCTGATTTCAACTTAATGGCAATATTCAAATAAGCCAGGTGGGACAGAAGGAAATATTCATTCATATTCATTCATGAAACATTAATTAAATGCCTACTATGTGCGAAGCACTGGCAGGGGAGAGATACAGAGTTTATTATTTTTTCTGTTCATTGTTTTGAACAAGACACAAAGTTTAGTGCTAAGCACAGAACGTGGTGGGATATAGTGCTTGTTGACTAACAAAGTTTAGAAAAGACAGATCTGAACCCTGCTGGAGCTTTCAATATGGTAGAAGATTCAGATGGAGATAACACACAGTACTGTGTGATTAATACAGTAGAGAATCACAGGTCAAAGCATGCTGTAAAGTGTTCTGACTGGGGCTATGGGGGAAGGCTGTTTGGGGTAGGAGGAGGCGGTGCAGCCATTCTGATTTAAAGAATGGACAGGAAGGAATTCATCAAGTAGAGAAGTGGAGGGAGGGCATACACAGGTTGTTTGGGGGACATAGAAGAGTCCAGTTGGGCTGAATTCCAGACTGTGAATAACACAAGGCTGGGGATTGTGGGGTGGAGATTGGCCCTAAATTGCTGAGGGTCTTAAATGCCAAGTGAAGGAACCTGAACTTGACTCAGTGGGATTCCCGAGCAGGGTAGGGCCATCAGCAGAGCTCTATGCAAGGAAGGTTATCCTGGCACTGTTAGTAAATACCAAATGCAAAAAGAAATTAACGTGAGCTTACCCCAAGGCAGGACTAGCCCACAGAGACAGTACTGCTGACTTCATGAAAATCCTATAGGCAGCTCAACTAAGGAGGAGAAGCCCTCATCTTGGGGACTTCAGCTCCATGCTCAGTGCTTCCTCAGCTACAAAATGGGAATAACGTGCTTTGTAAACCTCAGCCAGCTTCTCAAATGAGCCTTACCTAGAGGCTCAGCTTGGATCTGGGCAGGTCCAGGAACCTTTAGAGGGGGCCATCTTGGTCCCACGGAGACTGGAAAGACAGCATGAGGTTCGTGTGGTTGAGAGATGCCACCAAACTCCTGAGTTTTCCCCTTTCCCATTTCAATGGCAAGGAGAATGGCAGACAGTTAGCTCCTGGGAGACCTTTCTGGGGTAGGCTGGCTCCAGGACTGCCCCAAGGCTTGGGTGGGGATCAGGAGCCCTGGTGCCCAGCAGCTACAAAGTCCCCATGGGCACTCTGAGAGGATGCCAAACTTAATGGCGCTTTTCTGGTGAACACCATCATGCATGCTACATTCATACAGAATAGTTGCTAGGCAAAGTTTTTATTTTCATTAAAAAACCAGCCCAATACAAGACACCAACGTACATAGCCACGCCATCTCCAGTGCTGGCTGTGGAGCTCTACAGGTTTAAAAAAGCAGGCATGTGAGACGCCCACACTAAACAAGTTAGAATGTATTTTATCAAGTGGTAATTGCAGGTCTCTGCCTTGTCCTTCACAGGATAAACGGTACAATAGCCTGCTCCTCCTGAGCTGAGGACAAAGAGGAGACTTCAATATGTTCAACCATTCTCCATAGAGGGCTCCCAAGCAGAACCCGGAGAAGCCTGGGTCCATTATCTGCTCACCATGAGCTCATGGGGCGGGTCACAGCTTCCATTTCTCTCACTATTCATGTATCAGATGGGGATGTTCTTCACAAGACATTGAGAAGACTCAGGATTATAGCAATCACTCTGGTATCAAGATGTTAGTCATCATATAAATGCTGAAAGTAATTCAATTGGCAAAGCCTAGGATTGAAACTTCTTTTTCAATATCAAGAGGGATACAAACTTGGGGGAAGGAAAAAATGCCTATTTATTGCCTAGGAATAAAAACTCTCGGGTTCTATTTAAACATACACTTAACACACGTCCCCTTTATCATGAACGAAGTTCTGAGCTTGTTACATTCCTTTCGTAAGCTGGCTATCTTCCCCACTGTCTATCATGTTCTCTGAAAGTTACAGTGCCAAGAGGTGAATCTGCTCGTGGTGGGGGGCCAGAACAAGCCACTCGGTGTATGGCAACACTCCGGCAGTCGTTCCATTCATAATCACATTAAGAAAAGCCCCCAGCTACTAAGGCTGATTAGCTGTGACTCCCACTGCCTGGCCTAGGACATGAAAATATAACCAAAGAAAAGAAAAGATTTCAAAGTCAAAAAAATTCTGTGCGAAGTCTGGACATCTTATCATCACATATGCGCACTATTCAAATTTCCACTGAAAAACATGCTTTCCTATTTAAAAAGAGTCCTTTTAGATGCTCAGAAGCCCTTCTGGGGGTGGCTTGAGAGGCACCTTTCCTAATGTAAATTTCTTTGCCACAAACTGTTTGAGTTCTTCTTCGGTCAGTTCGTTTTTGGGTGTGAATAAGTGCTCGGCTGTGGCTGTGTTACTGCCCCCGGACGACAGGAGAGAGGACGAGGCGCTGCTCTGCCCAAAGCCACTGGCAGGCAGTCCAAACAACGTGGCCCCTGAGCCCGAGGGGCCAAAGGCAGGGTTGCCAGCGGCACCTGCTGTGCCTAATGGGGAGGAAGCAGGAAATCCTGAAAACCCAGCTGATCCAAAGCTAAAAACTTCCGGGCTTTTAAATGAAAAAGATGCAGCCGAAACGGCTGCTGCCTCCCCAAATCCAAAGGAAGTGGGAGCAGAAGTGGTCAGAGTCGAATTAGAAGAAGATGCAGCAGCAGCAGCTGCCGGCATCACTGGAGATCCAAACACCGATGTGCTGCTGCTAGAAAGGGCAGAACCAAAGCCCGAAGCTGGCTTAAAACTAAAATTCTGAGCACTGCTACTGCTGTTACTGTTCACTGGGAAACCTGCAATGACAAAAAAGAGAAAAGAATCCTGCTAAGTCCAGAAAATCTGCTGGCCTCTTCAGCTTTTCCCCTGCTTTCCTTTTGTGGAGAGGACCTGGCCTTTTGGGGGTCCTGCAGCCAATGCTTCTTGGAGGGGTCACTGGGGGAGGGTCAATTCACCGACTCCAGACTCTGCTTTCTCAGAGAAAACATTGGCAAGAGGGGCCTGGTGCTACCCACCCCCCAGCATTGTAATGATGAAAGTGCTTTGGGAAATCTTAAAGCACCACAGCGGTGGGAGTAATTAAGGGGAAGGGAAAGAGCAGACAAAGGCCTGGGAGGGGGAGAGAGAACAAAGTCCCTTTAAACTGTTAATTATGTCCAGTACCACGGCTGGGCATCTTTGCTAGGAAAGTAAGCTCAAACTGAACAATTCCGAAAGGCAGGGGATCTGACCACACCTCGAATGCCTGTGTCCCCAGCTCTGGGCTAGGCTGCGGGTGGGCTTGGGAGCAACAAGGACCATGATCTCATCCCAACACAGACCCATGTGCCACAAAGATGAGGCATGGGGATTGACGGGGGATGGGGTAGACGCAGGGCCTCCCAACCTAAACTAGTCTCACACCACTTCTTAAAAAAAAGTGTTTCCCCCTCCACACACACAAAAAAAACCTACACAAAAACCCAAAGAACTAAACAAACAAGAACTCCTAAGTCCTGTAAACAATTAAGCAGAGAGCTGTTGACTGAGCAGTGGGTTTATGCATCAGCCCACTTCCCTTTATCTGGCACACCTGCTGGGGCCATCAGCCGCCACTTTTATTACAGCTGCTCCCCAAAAGCTCTCTTCTCCAGGATCTCGTACGCTTTCTTCACCTCACCCAGCCTACCGACGTTAGCCTGTCACCTGCTGTGGCTGTGTCTCTTCTCTTATTCTAACAGACACACCTGGTCTTCTACCTTGGGGGGCAGCTTTGAACTTTCAGAGTTCTACAGTCAGTGCGAGGGGAAGGAAGAAGCATTTATTTCCCTTGCACAAAACCCTCTGCACAGGGGAGTTAGCTAGTGCAGCCATTTCAGGAAGACTGGAATCCATCTTTCCCTATACACGGCGCTTCAACTTTCAAAAAGGGCTATGGCTGCTGCTCATGTGGTTCTGATTAAGTCAGTCCCCAGAGCCGTGGCAACACCAACCTCTGCTTTCCCAATCACTCCTCAGCTTGTTTGTGAGGCCAAAACCTGTCAGATCCTATAAATGCTCTTTCAGAATGAAGGAAAGCCCTAGTCTGCATCCCCTTCACGGCTGTCTGCTGAGATGTTTGATGGAGCTGGGGTAAAGGGAGTGGCATTCGCAAGTCTGGTTTGAAATGATGCTAAAACTTCCAACTGCTCTGGAGAGAGGGCTTTAAAATTAGGCTTTAGGTGCTTTACATGTTATATTGTGTGAGCCTCACCCCAGCCCTGTGAGGAAGGAAACAGAGGCACCATCTTCCCCATTTCACAAAGAGATTTAGGCAGAGAGGGAGAGTACCTTGTGCCATAGTATCGTTATCTCCAAATCCACCATTCCATCCACTTTGCCACACTCTCTTCTCCAGCGTGAGAATGATAACAAACCTGTGCAGACTCCTTGGGAACTTACCTGTTGAACCAAATGCTGAGGTTTGCTGACTCTGAAATCCAAATGTAGGAACTGCTTGACTCCCTTCATTCTTCAGTTTAGAAAGCTTAAATGCAAAAATGCAAATACAATTTTTAATTGTTAATTTTGTGAAAGACTTTCTCCATACAAATACTTAGACAGGAACCCTTTGCTTTAGTTAAATACAAGCAGAAAAAGGCACATTTCAGCACCTATTTTAGACTGCTCTACAAACGTAGATACATATCAGGCAACTCAGGTGCTACATTATAAAATACTGAGTCGTGATTAAAATCCATTTAATGAAAAAAAAAAAGCACACCAAACTCATTAGTTTCATGAGAGGCTAAGTTCAGAAAATCCGAAAAACAGTCTAATGGATAGAGAGCCTCAAAAAAGCCTGGGTTCAAGGCCTCCCTCAGTTGGGGGGGGGGCTCAACCTGAGGCCTCCTGCCTCTTTCCTTCTTTTGTTACAAAGTTTTCCTCTAGGTCTGTTAATCAGGATCTGCTTCTTGGTGTGAGTTCCTTCCACATTTCTCAGTATGCTTCTTACTATTTTTTACAGTATCATTACATTCATATACCATAATTTATTCCATCACATAATTTCTGTTCTATTAAGATGGTTTTAAAGAAAAAAAAATAACATGAATGACAGGCTATGTCCTATGAGTGTTATTAGAGACAAATGGGTCAATTTGGAACCCTCTTCTACTAATCAGAATCATTTTTTCTTGATTTTGATAAATGACCAAGAATACATGCATTATCAAAGTGCATTCAGTTATAAAAGACTGCCATTACGATGAATAGATACTTATAGCTAACCATTTAAAAAACCTATTTCTATATTTCTGAAGTACTGAACTTGAAATTCTTGGAATTAATCTAACTTGTTCCAATTTTCAAGAAGTTTAACTAACATTAAAACTGAAAACTTAAGTTTCCTAAGTATTGTTGGGAAAGAAAAAAGAAAGAGAGAAAGAATAGACATTTATTAATCACTCATCATGTCAAATGCTGTGCCAAGCACTGAAGATACATGATTATAATAACAAATAAATAAAATAATAATATAATAATACGACTATTTTTTAAGATGAGACTAAAAGTTCTTGACTACTAACTTTAAACTCAAAGTGCTTTTCTAAAAAGCAAAACAAAAACCCCTTTTTGGACAACATTCCTGTAATAATTTCTAACATGCACACTTGTTTAGGGGGAAATCCATTTCTCAACAAGAGAGGAAACCTTTTTCTTTTAAGGGCAGGCCAAAAGCACCACCCAGGAAGAAAACTCAAACCCCAGGTCTCACCAATGCTCCTTTGGTTGCTGCATTTATGTTTTTCAGCTCAAGTAACCTGCTCTTCCACAGGTTTACCAACTGCTGGACGGAATTTAGCTGAAATGAACACAATGGATAAACATGCTTGTCACTCTTGAGTAGTTTGGGGATATTTTAAATGCTAAACATTAACAAAGGCAAAATCTCTCTGTTATTTAAAGAACTGTTCACGTCAATCCCATTAGGTATAACTTTCTCCAGTTACAAAGCTAAACAAAATTGGATCTGCCAGTGCAGCTTTCAAAGGGGTTATAAAAAGCATTTGTGGCCCACCCACAAATGTGCACCGACCCTGCACAGATGTCCCCATCCTCTTCACCCCTCCCTGTGCTAACAGGCAATAGAAGACAGAAACAAAGTTCATAAAATTTTGAAGGCTACTAAATCTCTCAAGGCCTCGCCTTATTTCTTTGAGGTCTTGGACACATCAGGATGTGTTCATTTGCATAACATATAGAAAGGGGTTCAAGACTGACATTAATGGGTTTTCTCAGTAAACTAATGATGTTCCAAATTAATAAAGCCACGGTTACCGGAATTTTATGTAACTGGTTCATCTGAAAAAGTTTCTTAAGTAAAAGTTAGTAAATAAATCAAACTATCCCAAGAGAAAAAAATAACTAAAATTCATCAACTTTACAAACAAGCAATAATGAATAGAGGAAACAGTCAGATGCCTGATCACGATGTCTAAATATAAAGTGAAGAGGAAATAAACTTACATAGCTTTGTAAGGCATTGTTGATTATACAGTTAGAATATTCCAGTCTCAATTCTTCTGGTGAAATATCTGTAAAACCTGCAAGGAGAAATCAACCGGAGTCTTAAAAGGGAGAGAAACTGAGTAGAAGAGCAGGCATTTCTAACAGAACTAGCCCCCCAAAAGATATCATGAGTTACTCATCAACTTGAACAAAGGTACAAAAAAGTTGTCGATTCAAGGCAATGTTTACTGAACATGCAGGCTCTCAGGCAGACGGAGGCCCAGAGGCCTTAAGGAGCCTCGGTCAGAAAACCAGGACGGCCGACGGCTGCCTGCTACCTGCGCGGGAGAACGGGTGCTGGGTGCAGCGCTGGGAATCCCGGGCTTGGACCCTGGCTCCCACACTTGGTGTCTCGGACCCTCGGCTGGGTGGGTTTTTGAATCAGTAAAATGGGAAGGAAGGATTATGAGACCTCTAAGATCCCTTTCATGGGCCTTCCACATCATTCGATCCAATCTTCACATTTGATTATTATTTGGGTAACTCCAGCTCATGATGTTGTGACTTCTTGAAGGAGCAGCAGCCTGGAGAGCAGGTGCGAGCTAGTTACGACTTGCCTAGGAGGCTACAGGGGGAGCAGCATTAATGAGAAAATGCCTGAAATGTCTGTGTGCCCGTGGGATCTGTGCTGGGTGGGGAGGCGAGGGGAGCAGACAGAGGAGTGGCAGGTGGGCACTTACAAAGGGCCAGGTCAGCAGGGACGAGGCACCAGGCACCGACCAGTGCAGGAGGAGAGGCTGGGGTCAGAGATGAGGATTTCAAAGCCCCTTGAGGTCACTGACGGTGACGAGGGCAGGAAGATGGCGGGGCGGGGGTGGGACAAGACTCTTTTTCCACTATTGGCCTGGTCTCCCACTCCCGTTCTCATCTCTGAGCCTGGGTTCCAATGCCTCTCCCTAATCTCAGAGCTCTGTTCCCTGAAGGTAGTTCACTGCCCTTTAGGTGACTCCAACAGCAAATCAAAGGGGGCAATTGTATACTTTAGGTCTTTTCGGTTGGCCCTGGTTCTCCAAGTCGACTTCAGGGAGCCGAGCCTAGTTCTTTGCTCCTTCTAGACAAAAGGCCCTTTGGCCTAGGCCTGTCCTCTGAGAGCCCAAGCTGCTTATGCTCGATCTAGGTATTAAGTTGCTGATTTACTGCTGATAGTGAAGTTGGCCAGTCCACTAGGTCACAGGCTAACAGACACAGGGCCGGAAAGGACCTTAACGGTCCAGTGTAACCCCCTCATCTTACAGAGGAGAAAAACAAGCCCCAAAGGGCTGTGTGCCTTGCCCAAAATCTCACAGGCAGGATTTGAACCCAGGTTCTCTGACTCCAGACTATAACCCTTTTCTCTGTACTCTGCCACCAAGCTGGCATTCTGGGGTGGCATCTGAGTTTGTGGCCCCCTCCTCACCAGCCCAAGAGGGCTGTCTTTGCTTCCCACATGAGAAAGCCCCTTTGCTAGCTGGTCTCCTCCTAAATGTATTTTTTCTTCTGTTCGTGCAGTTCTCCTAAGGAATTCCTACGTCAGTGGTACAGTGGAGAGGACTCACTGTGGAGGCCAAAGAGCGACTCCCTTCCCTGGCCATCATGCCCCTATCTCTTCTATCCATGCTACCTCCCTCCGTTAGGACACAAGTTCCTTGAGGGCAGTGATTGTGCCTCCAGGTTGAGCAAGGTCTGAATAAGCATTTATCAAGTGCCTACTCAGTGCCAGGCCTTGCATTAAGTAAGCAAGGAGGATGCCTGCCCTTGAAGGGCTCCACCCTAACGGCAACCTCAACATGCAAACAGCCACCAAGAAGCCAGACAGACCCAGGATGCACTGGAGAGAGTCGCCACAGGAGGCTCTTCGTGGAAGGGAAGCAGGATTTAAGCTGGGACGGAAGTCTCGCTCTAGTGTCTCTGGATCTGAAGAGTGTGAAAAGGCTGGAGTTCACTAAATGGGGATGGGGTGGGAACGACACAGTCAGACCTGCGTGGAGGCTGGACCAGAGTTGGGAGGGAAGAAGCAGGGAGGCTGAGCCCAAGGTGTGGGGATGTGCTGATGAGGGCCCACGGCAGGCTAGCAGCAGTATCAGAGAAGGAGACATCTGTAGGCAATGCCAACGGACTGGACATAGAAAGTGCTAAATAAATGCTTCTTCTTTCATTCGTGCCTGATCTCCCCAGGAAAGAACTCATTAGGATTCATGGTCAACACATGAAGTATCACGAGAGAACCTCCAGAAGGAGAGGACATGGTCCTGATTGCCTGTAACATAGATGAGCAAAGAGTGGTCAGGCAAGAGAGGCCTGAGTGACTGACATCACTGAGAAAGAGAGGTCAACGTAACAGTCAAGGATTAGAGGATGGAGGGAAGGCACGACCTAGATGATCTCTGTGAAGTGCTGAGCACAGGACCTGGCACACAGCAGGCGCTTAATACTTGTTCCCTTCCCCCTTATCAACTGACAGCGGAATAGGTCTTCTTAAATTAACATTGTGATATTAACTACATTTCAACATGACTGGTTTCGTCTGTATCATTCTGAGCTGGGGTTCAGGACACAAACGAAGGGAGGATGATGGGAAGTGAGGAGTAAGTGGTTTCCTACTCCTGGTCCTGTGAGTCTGGTGAAGGGAAAGAACAGCTTTCCCCATTAAATTGGAGCAAGGTTTAGGAGAACTTGCAGAGAAAGCAGAGCCCACTGGGAGGCCAAGTGGGGAGAACAGGCTTGAGAAAGGGGTGGGAAGCTGAATGGAGATGAGGGGAGAGGTTTTGCCCAAGGCTGTGAGTGTGGATAACAAAGATGGGAGCAGGTTAGGAGACAGGCTGGGGAGAGATTAGTATTGGGGAGACTTTAGTCATTAACCAGGCCCAAAGAGAAGTGGAATTCACATGCTAGGAACAATAAGCTGGGAGGCAGAGTCTTTGGGGGAGCGGCTGCCCTCAACCTTGGGTGTTACCGAGGCTGCGGAACAGAGGGCAGAACAGGGTCCTTCCAGCTCCTGGCTGGCAGGAGGGAATGAGCCGAGTGTAGCTGCTGACAGGTCTGCCCCTGAGAAAGGGGCCTCGCCGTCGCCGGGACACGCACAGAACCTGGCAAACTCTCATCCCTCCATAGCCCTGAGCGTCTTGCTTTCTTGATCTGCTTCCCCGCCTGGCTTACCCCACCTCGTACTTGTCCTGCTTCTGTTCTTACTTGCCCTAACCCGTGGATTGCCTTGGCATGAACTTCAGGCCTCCTGCTTTGGATGACCCCACCGAGGCCACGAGGGGCCAACTAGGGAGACTAGCCTGAAGAGTGGGAGAGCCTTGAGGTCCCACCCTTTGTCTGCCTGAGGCCAGAGGGTGAGTGGCAGGCAGGCAGGCAGGCACCCGGGGAGGCTTCCAGGAAGCTTCCTAGAGCCAGACCTAGACCAAGGACTGCAGGGCTGCTTCCTGGGGGTAGGTACTGGGGAGAACAAGGTCTTCAGGAGCTGGGATGGGGCCCAGTCTCTCCTGATTCTCTCACTCTTGAAGTTTGTAGTCATTAGTGTTCTGAGATCCCAGATAAGTGATGGCAACAGCAGAGGCAGAGCAGGACAGCAGTCCCACCCAGCCCACCAGGGACCACCAAGCACCATTCCTGTCCCAAGGGAGGAGCCAACTTACCTCCCTAGTTCTTCAAGATAAGCATCAAAGACAAGCCAAGGCAGCACAAGAGCACAAGACACTACACGGAGCTAGTGATTGTACTTTTTTTTGCTCTCACCGGACCAAAAGACATGGGAAGGGGAGAGGTTTCATCCATCTTTGGCTTGTGACACAAATGTACCCTCACTAACATGTTCAGTAGTAGGCCCACAGACAGATACAGAGAACTTCCAAATGAGGAAATTTCTTCTACCGACGCAGGTCGGCACCTTTTTGGCAGCTAAGAGCAAAACTGTCAGTAGCAATGAACAATGTGTATGTGTATGGAGAAGTCCTCTATTACCTGAGATATTTGGCTTTTCTTTCATCGGTGAGTACACAGAGAACATCCACTGCCCTGAAGACTCCCACATCTCCATGTCTTCCACTATTCCTTCACTGAGGGGGACAGAGCAATAAAAACACTTCAGAATGCTGCACATGAAAAAAAAATCTATTTTGATAACTTAATGACTGAAAAATGCCAATCTATTTAAAACATGTATACACATTTTTAGATTTGTCTTGCTCTTTAAAACACAAAGATGTCACTGTCTTTAGGTTGTTGAGCCGAGACAAGGTCTTTGGGAAGGTCTGCAGTCTGCACCCGTCTATCAGGACTGATGTAAACACTCAGCCTTCAGAGGAAAGCAGGCCACCTGCTAGAGCATAAAGGGCCGAAGGAGGGAACGTCTTTCACTCGGGCCTCTGCAGGTGCTGCTGCCTCTCCATTCTGGCCGTGCTCAGACCTCGTGGGTATTGGGATCAACAACGGACAGAGCGTCCTCCTCATTTCAAATGACAGGAAATTACCATTCAGCAGGGAGGGAACCGAGCGCTGGGGCCGATCAACACATTCTAGTTACCATAATACACACTCTACCCTGATGACGTGTGTCTCGAAAGAATTATAACGTAACAAAGGATGCAATCCTGAACTTCTCTTTCCCTGTTAGTTTACTATGTGCCTCCGTTACTGTCAAGAATATTATTATACTAGGAAAATGTTAATGTAATAGTTCATAGAAATGGGAAAAAATGAAAGCTGAGTAACAGGTTACTGTACTGGATTTGGGATTTTATTCACACCTAACAAAGCATGCAAAGGCTCAAAATGCCCCCTCAAAGGCTGTTGGTGTTGGTCACTAGACTTTCTGTTGGGCCTAGGGAGGAGAAGAGCCTGTAAGAAAATAAGGGCTTATTTAAGCTCCTCACTGGGCTGGTCTGAAGGAAGGCAGCCCCTAAAGGCCAGCATCAGTAATCGACTTCAAAGCCATCCTCATCACTGATAGCATGAAATTCTGCTTCTCAAAAATGTCTTCAATCTCTTTCACAAGAAGCAAGTTACGTATTTTATTACTTTGAATAGGACTGAAAACCAGGCAACAGAGGAAGTGATCACAGATCCAGAAGTCTAAAACAGAACTTTTCTGTTTCTTAACAAACTGAAGCACATAAGCAGTTATCAATTTTAACATTAGTGTCTATAAAAATAAACACAACTAGGTTCAAGCATGGAGATAGAGCGCTGGGCCTGGAATCGAGAGAACCCAAGTTCAAATCCAGCCCGAGACACTTCCTAGCTGTGTGGCCCTTGGCAAGTCACTTCACCCTATTTGCCTCAGTTTCCTCATCTGTCAAATGAGCCAGAGAAGGAAATGGCAAAAGCACTCCAGTATCTGCCAAGAAAACCCCAAATGGGGTCACAAGAGAGTTGGGCAAGACTGAAAAGACTGAACTCCACCACCGAAAGTTTCAATCATCAAAGATGCTTTAAAATGAAAGATACTTCAGAGAGTAAGTCCGAAGACTTTCGTTCTGGCGTGGCCTAAGGCAAACTGCAGCCCCCCACTGAGACTAAGGTTGTTCTGGAGGTTTAGTCAGACAATACACGTGAAAGCTGTGCTTAAAATGTGAAGCACCCCAAAAACATGTGTCATCGCTGCACGAATATAAAGGAAGGATTATCGCTCCAAGTAGTCATTTTCCCAAAGCCACTTACATCAGTTTACGCTCGTCATCTCTCTGCCCATCCGCTTGGTTAGAGCTCGGTGTAGAGAATCTATTCTGAGAAAACCCAGCACTTCTGCTTCCACTACTTGATGCCCCGGAGTCAAAGGACCCAAAGGAGGTCTTCCCTGGATCTCTGCTGCCCCCCCAAGCTATGGATTTGGAGAAATTAGATGGCTGGATGACATTAGAATATCTCTGAGAACTGTTGCTCCATGCCCCTTTGCTAGAACCTAAAAGAAAAAATAAAACCTTAACATTATTTTATTAGTCATTCCTTTTTATTAAAAAAATCTTTACATAATCCTTACATAAATAGAACTATACACTATGTTTCATCTATTTGAATCTCTAAGAACATTAGAGAATATGGAAGGATTCAACAAGCATTACATTTCCAGTTAAGTGTTTAAAGTGACAGTGGCAAATTTTATCATTTGCAGAATCAAAGACGATACAACTGATGTAAGCATAATTATCAATAAAGCAAGTAGCAAAACTCTGTTTTTATTAAACAGAATTTAAAGTACTACAATTTCAAAGTAAAATAAAACATTAAGACTGGGCTGGCATATGCATAACAATTTAAAAACAGTTCCCTAGAGAACCATGCATAGTCCAGAACTAAAACTAAAGGGCAACCAGTTTCTTACATTAATCTCCTAAGCAGCGGACGCCTTTGCTGCCAACTGTGATGCGCTGGGGCCTTCCAATTTTTAATATAAGAACAATGACGTTTATTCCTGACGGTTTTCAGAGACATCATATGTGTAAATGAATGTTAGTTAGGTACTTAAAACCCTTCCATGATCAGCAATTTTTAGTTAATGTATCTTTACTATAAACCAATAGTGGACTCTCAGAGACAAGATGATCACCACCAGCCGACTGCGATTTTTCCTTGGTCCTGTCCATACGGTATTTCTCTTCTCATTAGTTCACTCATCTCATTTATACCAAAATTCCCTAGCTAAGGCTGAAGGATCTGAAGTTGAGTGATTCTTCAATTCCTAGAGATTACATTTTTTTTTTTTAGAAATGGAGTGATGGTAGAAAAACTCGACCAGTTAAACAACTTATGAATGAGAGAGGGGCAAGGGGCTGTGGGAAGGCCCTGCCCATATGGGGTTAACAGCACGTTTTTATTTCGCGGGTGACTCCAGGCACCTGGAGAGGTCCCCCCTACGTGGCCGAGGCTCTCTGGGAGGACGCTCCCCACTGCGGCTCTTCCCTTTTTAGGGATACCCTCTGGACACCCTCAATCAAGTTCACTTTTCAAGGACCGGCCTGAGTTCCCCCGAGGCTTTGGGACAACGCGCCACTGGCCCCTCCCCGCCCTGTGCGTGGAGGCTGGGGCCACGTGACCCTCGCTAACTTGGCTTCTCAGTTTCCTCTTCTGTGAAGTGGGAATAGTCACACCCCCAGATCACCAGGCTTACAACCTATTTGGCAGGTGAGGAAACTGAGACCCCCAGGACTCTGTGGGGGCTACCAGTGGCCACCGTGATGGCTCACGCACTACATGAGGGGCGGGGCACGGGGAGCACGAATTAGGCTCCTCCTGTGTGTCGGGAAATGCTAGACACATGGCGGGGCTGCTCACGGGCAGGGGCCGCCTCCGGGCCTTCCCCCCGCCCCCTCGGCCCTTCGGGCCGGCTGTACTCGGCACAGTCAGGGCTTCACCAATGCCAGCCCCTCGGGTCTGCCCTGCACCCCAGTCGGGGTCACCGTACCGGAGGCGGCCGCCGGGTGCTGCTGCGGAGGAGGCCGCCCCCCACCGCCGTCCTCGCCCAAGCCATAGGGGTGCTCGTTCCAGCAGCGCTCCCCAAAGCGGCAGCGGCCCTGCAGGAAGAAATGGCAGATGGTCATGGCGGCGGCGAGGCCCGGGGCCAGACGTGCCCCGGCAGCGGCCTCCCAGGTCGCCCGCTGCTCCTCCTACTCGGCTTCACCCTGCGTCATCTTCCTGCGCCCGCACGCGCGGGGCTGGGGGCGGGGCCTAGGCCAGCACGCCCAATAGGAGGTGAGCCCGGGGGGCGTGGCTATGACGTGACCTGGTGGACGCCTCTGTGCTAGACTCCCGACCAGGACAGTTAACGGCCTCAAGCCCTATGCCGCAGTGAACGCATGCGCGGCTAACGACCACGCGCGAGCACGAGGCAGCCTACTTCTCAGCCCTCTCCACCGCCCATTGTGCAGAGGAGTAAACGGAGGCCCACTACGGCGGGGACCTTCTGAAGCCATGCGGATCAAATCCCCTCCTTTTACAGAAAGGAAAAATGAGGCCCGGGAGGGTCAAGCCTCCTGTACGGGGTGGCCTCAACTCCGAAGGCTTAAGAAGTTCAGTTTGGATGAAAAGCTCGGAATTTCTGTCACAGTTGTTGGGCAGAGGCGGGTCCCTGACCCCTGACCTCAGTTCCTGGAATAAGTTTTAACTAGGAAACCTAGGGTGGCAAGACGTCACCCGAGGCCTGGGCCTAACCAACCCTTCCCCCCACAGCCTCCCTCAGGCTTATTGGCCGGTCCCAAGTCTGGTGCGGGAGGGGGGCGGTGGGGTCATTGGGACCCCAAGTTTGGCCACGTGCCGGTGACCCTGGGCCCGGAGCTGGACAATAGGTCCCTTCCGGCGCTGGTCCATGATAAAGGCAAGGGACGGCTGTGGCCAAAGAGGCCGGTCAGGCCACTGACCTCCTCCGTTCTAGGGACCTTGATGGCCCCCTGGTTCCCATGGGAAGCAGCGAGCGCTTGGTGCGAGTTAATGACCACGGAAGCCGAACCCGGGGCCTTCTTGGGCCACCGGGACCTCACCACGAGCAGCCCACTCCGGCCCCGGGCCCTGGTATGTATTATTAGTCGCAAGATCCCAGGGCCGGCCCTTCTCAGAGGCGCAGCTTCGTCCGCAGAGGCCCTGGTGGGTGGGATTTCAGGCGGGTCCTGGGTCCACCCGTGGCAGGGCCTCCTCGCCAGGCAGAAGAGGCTCGGTCCCTGCCCCTCCTCCCCTGGTTCTCCCGGTCCAGAAGATCCAGAAGGTCTAGCTGCTTAAAAGCCCGGGGCCGAATGCCAAAGACAAACCTGACATGCCTTCTTACGATTCACACAATCCCCATGGAGAGAATAGCTTAATATCCCAAATCATTAATAATAACTACAAAAAAAATTTTTACTTATTAGAACCATATTTTATGGCTCTAATTCTCCTCACCAAGTTGTTTGAAGTTGGGTTCAGGGCAGCTGTGTTGGTAATCCTTCTACTTTCATGTTTACATGACCACAACAAGGCAAGGTATAGTCAAGAATTCTGGTTCATTGAAACATTTAATCAAAAAGCAGCAAACGTCTCCTTTATAAAATTAAGGCCCAAAAATATTAATAAGGGTTTGATTTGTGCTGCAGGGTGCACACCTTTAGAAGAAAAGATGTAGTGAAAAAAATGCCCTGGCCTTAGAGCCTGTCTGGGTTAGAGATGTCATTTTTGTCACTAACAATTTCTTGGAAGAGTTCCAAGCATAAATGCAGAGTCAAAGGGAGGGAATGGACCACTTCTGAATGACTTCTATACCTGTGACTGATACACCAAAAAGGAGGAAGACAATTTTGTTACCCCTACTCATCACAAACAAACTGTAACAACGAACTAGGTTTAATGCATTTTATCCAAGTGGATTTAAAAAAACATTAGCAGGTTGAAAAATTAGGTATCTACCAGATCACTCTGCACTGAATTAACAGGATCATACTAGTAGATATCCAGCATGGCAAATGGATAGCCTATTGAAGGAACAGATTTTAAGAATGTACAGTGAAAAATTCTACAGTATGGATATGCTCATTGACTACTGTTTTTTTTCTTTTTTTAATTTCTGAAATTAGGGATTTAGAATAGTATCAACATCATTGAATACAATGAAAATAAAAATACAAAAGTATTTTACAAACTTAAGAAACAAATGCTAATTGAACACAATGTTTATAACCCAGAAAAGGCAAAATTGAGCCCAGTCTACCTTCAGTTAAACAAGGATATTAAATCAGCTATGACTATGATGACCGCTGGCTTAAATGACTCCTTAAAAATATCAGTAACTAGTTGTTACTAGGAAGAGCTTCATGGAAAGGATTCCTAAAGATGCGATTAGCCACGTAGTGGCAGATAGGGAAAAGACATCAAATCTTGAAAGCTGAAATATGGAAGAGACATTAAGTCTTGAAAGTTGACGTTTTCCAGACAGCTTCAGAGGATACTGGGTAGAAGACATCTTAGGTGAACTCTGCCCTCTAAGAAGAGATCAATGCTTTAATGAAGCGTGAAGCTTAACAACTGGTGCACATAGAACAATTATTAATGTTCTCCTTGGCAATCTAGAAGTGTGTTTTAAACAGCTTCATCCTGGGGCCTAATGGAGTATCTGACTGAAAGTGGAGATGGAAATGCAGAGATTTCTTTTAACCTATGAGTATGGCATTAGGTATTTTAGCAATAAAGCAAAGAACCTAGGCTTCAAAGTTTGAGTTTACATCCTAGCAGGGTAATACGAAAAGCATTCGGCTGATCGGTATTCGGTAAAGAGTTGGACAAACATTATTTGGATTTCTATCCGAGACGTGTGTATGTGCGTGCACCATACCTAAGGGGACTAAATGTATTTACCAGCAGTACTCTTTGGGCACTGACAAATGAACTAACCACATTTCCTTAATATTTGAGCTAATATCCAAGTATAAGTAAAAGCCAAGTTGTTCTATCAACTCACCTTGGCCTTGACTCAACTGCTGCTATAATCTTAGCAGAAACTGAATTACAGCAGGCTGCCCAGGGCCTTCAATGAGAGCTGAATTACCTCCATTTTCCTAGTGATCTCATCTCACAACCCTGTGATCACATCTGGCCCTGAAAAGCTGCAAGGCCAAATACACTTGGTCAGCAACTTCTGTTTTCATTGAGTATCTACAATTTTGCAAGTTTATTCTTGCTAGATTGTGAAGGAAGAAAACCCACATAAAACAAGCATTTTATAGGGATTTTACTTCAATTACAAATTTTAGTTTAAAAAAATGTAACAAAAATGTCAGAAGGAAGCACAGGGGCTCGGAGCCATTGTTTTCAGAGACTCAGAAAATATCTTGTCCGTGGGAACGCTTCATGTTTCAAGGGTTTCTTCATTTGCTCCACAGGTATCGACAACACAAATTAAACAGCTTGTCACTGGAAAAGCTCGGACTTTTGAGTTGGCAACCCACTTGTCTGTTTCAGTATTATATTCAAGGATGTGTCCTAAACGACCCACGCCCTGGAAACCAGCCAAGACATAAACAATAGCACCAACTGCTGCACATTTCACTGTTACACCCTTCCATGGCATTGGTGAGACCATCTTCCATTCATTCAGCTTAATATCATAATATTCCACATTGTCCAGACCACCTTTGAAAGATGGAAACAAGAAATTACTATATTCGATCAGAATAAATAACTCCAATTTCATAACTATTCTCTCTACAGCCTCTGAACACATTTATAAAGACATTCCAATTTGTGTAACTTTTCTTGGGTTAGAAACATACAAGTATTTGCTAGTGCTTTTTAAAATGAATAGACGGTAGCCTTTAGGGCAGAATCAGAGGCGGATAGAGGAAAATAATCAGTGGAATTTTATTATTGTCCAACTCTCAATAATAAGTATTCAGGACTACTTATTTCTTTTACATCCTCCTGGCCTGCCTTTCAAACATTCTGCTGATCAATAAAACAGTCAGGAGAAGGGAAGGGGAAGCTGCTTCTTGAGTCAAATTTGGTGAATAGGTTAAAGTTACAGACTAAAATTTTCCCAATGATTTATTGATTCACTTATCCATGTTCCTTCTGTGGGAATGCTTCATGGTAATGGTGGACTGCCTTGTAGGATTAGGATTAGAAGAAGAAACAATGCCTGTTGCCAAGTGCCTTAACTACTAATTATGAGATTTCATAAACCGTTTCTCCAGTGTGTGTACAACGGTGGGCCAAAAATGTGATCAGAGAAACACAGGGCTGGATACACAAGGGATGGGGTGGTGGGTAGAGTGGGGCTGTAAGCACTGTATAACCTATGGACAGCTTATATGCTCCCCTGGGATGCTCACAATGTCAAGAGAAAATAAGAAAGGCTCCCAGCATGTTGGGTGGACCACCTAACGTGAACTTATGGGGAGGCAAGACTAGGAGGCTTGGATGGCCCATGATCTGTATCAGCCTGTAGAGCCAATGCCTGACAACATCAATGATAGCACAGAACCATTGGAGCACTCCAGTGGATATTGCCTACTTTTTTTTTCCAGGGGAAACTGATATAAATAGATGAACTTCAGTGTCCCTGCCCTGTAGGCCCACCCTCCATGAGGAGACACCCTGAAGGGCAAGGTTGCCAGCTGAGAGGAAGCAAACATGAAGGAAGGAGGTAAGGCCTACATGGAACCCATGACTGTTGTGCACAAGGTAGATGTGTGATGGGCCTAGGGCCATGACAACCCCTTCTTCTCAGCATTAACCCCTACCCAAGTTTCCTAGGACTTTTTTCCTCCATTAACTTTAAAGTCAGGTCATTCTATTTTGCAAGCAGCCCCTTTTTCATGATTCTCCCACCTGGGATAGTACAGGTTTAGCCCAGATTCAGCATTACCCAAGTTTTCACTTTGAAAACTTATGTGTCACACAATGATCTATTAATTCTATCTATGCTCTATAAAGGATCATAACACAAGCTTCGTGTTCTTAGGTTAGAGAGACTCTAGGGTACTCTGCAATAAGGGAGGAATGTAGGGAGAAGGGCTTTTCCTAGGCAGCAATGAGGAATAAACAAATCAGATACCTAAGCTATTTTGACCACCCACAGCAAATATCTTGTCTTTTACGAACACCAGTCCATGATTCTTCCTGGCTTCAATCATTGGACATAGCTCAGTCCACCTGAGAAAACAAAAGAAACAGACTTCTGAGTGTTTGGATCAGAGAAAAAAAAAAGATTTTTACTGTCATTTATTGGAGAAAAGGGCAGTTCTTTTCAGTTATCTACAAAAGCTCATTAATTACTCTTTGCTGGTAATGATATGAAATTGCGTTTGTGTCTGCACACACATATGCACCCAACTGTGCGAAATCATCTTTGGGTCTGAGGTTGAAGTTGTGCTGTCCCCCCATCATTCCCAGTGTGCTTTCTGGTGGTTGGCACTATCAATACTGACAAAGGCTGACCCATGTCTTGGGCAAAACCGCCCTGGTAGTCACATAGAGATGGTGACCTACTTGAAGAAAATCCAACACACAAAATAAACAAAAATACGAATTCACAAAGCAAACAGAGTAGGACATGACTGTCATTATTATAAAAGGACTTCTTGCTTCAGAAAAAAGATTTGCTAGAAGATTCTATCCATGTGATATAGCCCTTTGTGTAGTTTTCTGATGCATGATGGACAGCAGGCTCACAGAACTTCAGTTTCCTCACCTCTAAAATGGGAATAAAAACAACTGTCCTACCTTCTTTGCAGGGTTGTTGTAATGAGAGCATCTTATCAAAGTTGTGGAATTATGGGTTAACTGAGGCAGGGGATAGATGCAGGACTACAGATGCATTTTAACTTGGGAAAAGAACTTCGAGATCGCCTAGTCTGAGCCTCTTCTTTTGTAGGTAAGAAAATGAGGTCTCAACAAAGAACATAATTTCCTCAATGTCACAAAGTAAGTCAGTCGGACAGGCAAAACTTGAATTCAAGACTTGTGACTCCTTTTCCAGGCCTTTATGTGGTGAGCCATACTACTTCTCCAAACATTTCTATCCTTATATTCCTAGGACCTCTGATGCCCTTTGTGAGTCGGGATGGCAAAAAAAAAAATCATCCCCCTGAGGCTCTGCTTGGTAACGAGCCTCTCTTAAATTGGCAAAGTCTTTACAGATGGGTACAATGCCCTTTTAGAACCCTGGGTTACTTTCAACAATGGAACTGGAACAAGCAGCACTGGAAGAACAAGAGTCTTTAAATAGTGAGGCCAAAATACACATGGCAGAAATGGGCTGAACCACAAAAATGCCATTTACATGTCTCTCCCCTCAGAAAAAAATTATACAAAGTATACCTATGTATGCATGTGTGTATGTGAATATCCATGTATGTGTATGTCTTTCTCCACTGTAGACTCAAAGATCAGTAAATGTCACAAATATACTTCCTTCTATACACCATATGTAATGCTTGGACCTGGCCCTTTTCTGCTCTATAGATAGTCTGACTCCTAGAAGCTGACAATTTGTGAATTTCTGTATTTCACAAGTAGAAGCCAGTTAGTTTAATTCCCTAGTTTAGGATTAAAATGAAAAAAAAAAGAGATAATTTCAAAACTGTTCAGGAATATGTCAAAACAGGTAGAGAAATCTTCCTAAAAAAAGTAATTTGGATGTTTGTATTACATTTTAGAAGTGAAATTAGGTCCACAGATGATGTTTTTCCTTTAGATAACTAGATCAGATAATGTGTTCGTAGGAGTTTCATATTTGTGAAAATCTAAGTACCCTTTAAAAAAATATTGAATTCTATTTCAACACACATGCTTTCAAATTGCAGAACAGCATTTAGGTGCCATATGCTTAAAATATTCTCTATATTGAATAAATGCAATTGATTTCCAAAATTCTTAGTGCTATATAATCCCTGAGTAATTGGAAAACCAATCGTGGGCTTGGAAAAGAGATCATGAAGTAGACCGCCTCCTCTTGGAAAGGCGAGGGACCTCTAAGGTAGGATGCCATAAAAACTGTTAGATGAGCTCATTGAACTGGGGGCTTTTGCTTAACTGGTTTTCCTTGTTATAAGAAAGAGTTCAGTTCCAGGCACGAGGAGGTGGAAGATTTCCAAAAATAACTGATGACAAAACAAAAGACATCAGTAAAACTTATTTAAAAATAAAATCAACAGGGATACAGATCTTCAATGCTTTTCTCTTCAGTAATGAACAACTGTAGCTTGGTTTAAACTAAATATATAGAAAGACAGTTTGATTATTGTTTTTTGGTTTTTGTTTTTTTTTTTTTTGCAGGGAGAGGGCAGGGCAATTGGGGTTAAGTGGCTTGCCCAAGGTCACATAGCTAGTAAGTGTGTCAAGTGTCTGAGGCTGCATTTGAACTCAGGTCCTCCTGACTCCAGGGCCGGTGCTCTGCTCACTGCACCATCTAGCTGCTCCAGACAGTTTGATTATGAAGGTGCTTATAATGTACTTTAGCCTAGAAGAAGTGCTGATCTCCCTAAAGTTTGGGTGATGCTCCTAAAGCACAGGTCTGACCGTATCACTTCCCTAACTCACTTCTTTAACTTCATCATTAAACTGAAACTGATCTCTCCAAAATCAAACTGTGATCTCTTAGATGCCATATCGAATGGCTTATTCTCACTCTTTACCCTTTTTGACCTCACTGCAGCACCTGAAACTGCTAATCACGCTCTGCTCTTCTCTGGGTTCTCATGACACTGTTCTTTCCTGGTCCTTCTATCTGACACCGATTTCCGGTGGTTCAGTTTTCATCTTTATACAGATGACTTCCAGATCACATAAATGATTCATCCCTGGCCTCTCTTTGAAGCCCTCCTAACACTCTCCATCTTGACCTCGCAAGGTCCAGCTATGTCATTTGTCTCCAGCTCCAACCTTGCATCACCTACGGCCTTTTGGACACCTCAAACTGAATGTCTCATAGGGATTTCAAACTTAACATGTTCAAAAGAGAATTCATTTTCTCCCTGAAGCTCTGCCATCTTCCTAAGTTCCCTACTATTGTTGAGTGCCAAACTATCCTCTCAGTATTTGAGGTTCACATCTTGGGTGTTGTCATCAATTCCTCCTACTTGCTCATGTATCCAATCTGTTACCAGTTCTCCTCATTTCTACCTTCACAATGTAGCTCACATATTTTCCCTTCTCTCTCTTCACACAGCTGCCAGGTCCTCATTACCTCACCCCTGAACTGAAAGTGCACATCTGACTGCGCCATTCCCTTACTCGATCATTTCCAGCAGCTCCCTCTCACCTCCAGGATCACAACCTGGTCCCTTCCTGTTTCCCTTTCCTACCTCTTCTGACATTTACTTCCCTCCATGGACTCTTAAGATCCAGTCACACTGGCCACCTTGCTGTTTCTTGAAGAGGACAGTGCACCTTCCAACTCTCTGCCTTTTCACTGGCCGTCCCCTATGCCCAGAATGCTCTTACCCAAGCACTGATTCCTGGCTTTGTTTAAGAATCAGCTCAAATCCCACCTTCTGCAGGAATCCCTTCCTAGTCATTGTCTCCTCTATTGGTATGTAAGTTCCTTGAAGGCAAGGGCCATCTTTTTTGCCTTTCTTTGTATTTGTTATTGCCGTTCAGTTGTTTTTTGGTCATGTCTGACTCTTTGTGTCCCCATTTGGGGGTTTCCTGGCAAAGATATGGGAGTGATTTATCATTTCTTTCTCCAGATCATTTGACAGATGAGAAAACTAAGGCAAACAAGGGTGAAGTGACCTGCCTAGGGTCAAACAGCTTCTAAATGTCTGAGGCCAGATTTGAACTCAGGAAGATGAGTCTTCCTGACTGGGTACTCTATCCATTGCACCACCCAGTGCTTAGTAGAGTGCCAGCTACAAAGTAGGCACTTAATAAATGCTTGTTGATCGGCTCCCTATTATAGTGCCAGGATAAATACAAACTCCCCAGTGTGGCATTTAAAGCCCTTCACAAACTGTTTTCAGCCTCTCCTTTCAGTCTCAGGACTCACAGCTTTTCTTCATTCTCTCTATGGACAAACCAAACTAGCCTTTCTGCTGTTCTTTATGCATGACAGTCCAATTTCTTGTCTTGGCATCTCTGTCTAAATTGTTCCCCATGCCAGGAATGTATTCTCTCAAGCAAGTAAACGGGAAAAAAAATCTTTGCATCAAGTTTCTTCGATAAAAATTTTATATCAAAGTAACATAAAGAACTGACTCCAATTTGTACTATTTCCCTACAGACAGTCAAAAGCTATGAACAGGAAGGAAGAAATGAAGCTATTCATAATAGCCATATAAAAAAATGCTCCAAATTACTATTAATCAGAAAAATGAAGATTAAAGCAACTCTGAGGCACCATCTCACAAACAAAGATGATGGGGAAAAAAAGAAAATGTCACTTGCTGGGGGGATTTTGGGAAAACAGGCACACTAATGCAGCACTGGTAGAATTACAAACTGGGCTAGTCCAGGAGTGGGGAACCTGCAGCCTTAAGGTCACATGTGGCCTTCTAGGTCCTTGGCTGTAGCCTTTTGACTGAGTCCAAGTTTTACAGGACAAATCCTTTTATTAAAGGGATTTGTTCTGTGAAGTTTGGATTCAGTAGAAGGGCCCCACTTGAGGACCTAGAGGGCCACGTGTGGCCTTGAGGCAGCAGGTTCCCCACCCCTGGAGTCACTCTGGAAACCAATTTGGATCTATGCTCCTAAAGGCACTAAACTGCATATTTCAATCCGGTGATACTGCTACTCAGGCTATACCCAAAGGAAGAAAAGGGCCCATATATTGCAAAATATTTATAGCAGCATTTTTTTTTTGTAGTGGCAAAGAATTAGAAACTAAGGCAGGTAACTGAGGAGCTGCTGGATGAAGTACACTGTGTGAATGCAATGGAATACTACTTGCCGTAAGAAATGACAAAGGGATGGTGTCCAAGAAACCAGGGAAGATTTGCATGAACTGATGCAGTGAAGCAAACAGAGCCAGACAAACATCATTTACAATTACAACAACATTGTATGGGCAAGCTACCAATGCCATGACCAAGCACAAGGTCAGAGACCCAAAGCTGAAGTCTGTCCCCTCTCTCCAGACAGAGGGGATGGAGTCAAGATGCAGAAAACATACATTTATGAACATGACCAACATGAGAATTTGTTTTGCTCAAGTGTGCGTGTGTCCATTTGTTAGAGCAGGGCTGTCCAACTGTAGGTTTTTACTGAAAAAACAGACAATATATTTTGATTTGCCATTTTAGTGAGAGCTCTGTGGTAGCTCAGTTTCATTTACTATAGCATTTATGTAAATTTCTGTACTTGTAGGTGGGGCCTAAATCGCACTATAGGGCCCCACAGGCTGCATTTTAGACAGTTGTGTTAGAGGGTATTTTCTATGGGGGAGCAAGGTAGGAGAGTGAGAAAACAAATGCCTGTTAAATGAAAAAAAAAAGTTCTTGGTCAATACATACGTCTCTGTGGCAGGATCGTAAACTTCACAGGAATTCAAGACTCTTCCAGAAACATTGTTCCCCAGACTTCCACCACAAACATAGATGAGACCATTGGCTTCCACCATCCCATGGCTGCAGCGCTGAGTCAGCATGCTTGGCTTTGTGTGCCAGCTTTCTGTCCTGGTGTCATAGCATTCGAACAAGTATAAAGCAGAGTTTCCTTTAGGAGAAAAAGGCCCCACCAGTGTTTATTTCACTTAGTTGAGTTATCATGCGTGAATTCAGAGTTTAGTGAGCCAAATCATTAGTGACAGGAGGGAAGAATTTAAGGTTTGGGAATCAGCTTTATTCCTAAGCCACAAAAATTTCATATATTTCAGCATAATGAGAATAAAATTGTTCCTACATCACACGTTTTTCGAGCGGCTAGCTATGGTTAGACAGATATTGGAAAATATGGAAAGGAGAATCTGTTGGGAAGACTGTTTCGTGGGTGGCTGAGCTTCAGAAGAATTCCTCTGTTTAATTCTGAAAGGAAAATATGCCTCCAAGCTAGTGGTCCATGAAGGAAACTACCTAAACCAGCAATGCTTGTGCAAATGGAGGAAAAACAGTCCGCCTAAGCCCAGATGGAAAGCCCACATCTAAAAAACTGGAAAAAAGGAAAAACCATTCAGTGGAATTCCAAGTCCTATCATTTAGAGTTCTTTATCACATATAATGAACGGCCCTTCCTTAGGCGTGTGCTATGCCACATTTCCCGTGGCCTGACGACCAAGGTCATTATTGATCTCCCAGCAAGTGCAGGCCGTGAATTGGGGGCTGGTTCGCCTCCCCCTCCTCTGCATCTGAATTGCAAATTCCTGAGGGCGAGACCTGCACATTTCTCTTTGCAACTCTGTCTACAATGGGAAGCCAGGATGCGCTGTTGATAATGTTATTACTGTGAATCACTGCTTTTCTCTATGCTGCCTTAGAATCCCGAACCCTAAAATAGCTCCATTAGCCCACGAGAATGGCATCTCCTGAGGAGCAGGGTCTAGTCTTTTTTTTTTAAATGTTTTCTCCCCATAGCTTAGCACAGTGAATGACCTGTAGCAAGTGCCTCAGTAAATATCTGTTAAAGGGCTAGAATTTGGTTGAATCCTAATTCCTTCTCTACCTCTGGATCTTGCCCGTGTTAAGAGGAGAAAAGAAGTCCATGCTCCAAACATCCAATAGGAAAACAGCCGCAAAAATACTGAAACAGAAGAAGCATCAACAGATGTGGCCTGACGCCTTAGTTCTGGGGATCTCAGAGGGTTTTCTCCCTCTAGTGACTGTCAGGGGTCTCCATTTTCTTAGGCACTTGGAACTTGGTAGCTCCATCTCACTGACTCTTGGGGAAAATCTGGAGTCCATGGTAGATTTTCCAAATAGCTGGTGTTGAAATAAGAAACTGAAGCCAAGTACTGATATGGCTGGGTGGGTGCACAAGGACCTCCCAAAGAAGTGTGAGATCTGCAGCATTAGGGGGCAGCTCTGTGCCATCACCCCACATGGGCCATGGAAGGCCCATAATGGCACCATCTACAATCATCTGATGGGCAGAAGGCCAATTTTTTCTGATCAGACAATATATGGTTTAAAACTCTCCCGCACAAAACAAAGCTACAAGGTGAATGGGATAAGAGTCTTATGTTGAAGGAGTTGGTGTATGCCAAGTCATTCTTAAGGATGTGGCTGTTAGATAAAATTATAATGGGGGAAAAAACCCTTAGTAAGTATACAGTGCATGTATATAGTTGAACCATAGAGCTGAAAACCCTAAGGCAGTAAAAGCAGTATCACATCTCTAGATGGTGCTTAATAAATGCCTTTGGAGAATGACCATGGATAGTTCATTGGCTTTAGAAAGCCAGGACCTTTTCTAAGAGTGGGCTGTTAAAATCTGGTTTACTAACCAAGTTGACTTTAAATGGTGACATGGACAGCGGAGTAGCTTCTGTTCAGAGACATAAGAAATGCCTACTGAAGCATTCCAGACATCAGAAAACTATAACAAAACCCCCAGTTCTTACCTACTTCTGAGCCTCCAGATGTATAAATTTTGCCTTCTGCAGCACAGGCTGCTAGGCTATCTCGAGGTGCCGGAGGTCCAAGTTTAGAGTACCAGCTGTCTTTGACCACATTATAGCAATCCATCCGTTTTATAGGGAAGAGCTGAGAACCTCCCAAAATGTAAACTACATTGTCCCAGAAGACACAAGCCGCATCTCTGCGCTTTTCAAAGGGGCAGCGGATGTCGGTCCAGCTATAGTCCTGCAATGGGAGAGAAGCAGATTCAGTTTGATGAAGGTCAGTGAACAGTATACAAGTTTATAAAATAACCCATAGAACGTCATATGGAAAAACCAGATAAAATCTTGCCCACGTCTAAGTATCCAATTTAAGCTGCAATGCTTTCTTGAGAATGGCTGTCAATTCGAGGGGTGGGTGGTTCCTACTTCCAGCTCTGAAGTAGATCTGGTGAAAAATCTTAGATGTATCACCACTCTTCCTATTATCTGTTTATAACAGAGCCCAAGACAAGTGCAGTTTTGATGGTGAATACATCTTCAGTTTTCTAATATAAATTCACTCCCATATCTTTTGTTTTTTACTCCCACTCCCTCACCAATTGGTACTAAGCCTTGGAAGATCATTGGATAATAGAATTAAACTGCCAGAAGATGCGGGATTGTACTGAAGCTTGTAGACACCCGCCTTTACTTCCTCCAGAAGTTCCCTGCAAGTGGGGCTGCCTGCCTCCGTTCTCTCCCCACTGCAGTCCATTCTCCATTCAGCTGCCAAGGGGACCTTCTAAAGTGCAGGTGTGATCGGGTCATTCTCCTACTCAATCAATTCCAGTGGCTTCCTATTCCGGGATCAAATACAAAAGCCTCTCGTGTTCAAAGACCTTCATAATCACCGCCCCCCACTCCCAGTCTTCTTATACCTTGTATCCCACCTAGTACTGTCCTTCTAGTACTTAGATCCCACCTGGTACTGACACTGGCCTCCTTCTTCCTCCTTGAACAAGAGACTCAATCTCCAGACTCCAAGTATTTTCCCTGACTGTGTCCCATGCCTGGAATGCCCTCCCTTCTCATTTGTGCCATCTGGCTGTCTTCAAGTCTTAGCTCAAACTCACCTACAGAAAGCCTTTTTTTTTAACTCTCTCTTTATTCTAGTGCCTTCTCTCTGTTATTTCCTACTTATCCTGTATAGAAATTGTACATAGTTATTTGCATGTTTTCTCCCCCATTAAATTGTGAACTCCTTGAGGGTAGAGATGATATTTTATATTTGTTTATCTCCTTGACTGTGCCTGACATATAGTAGGTACTTAATTTAATAAAAATTCATTGACCAACTGCATATTTATTATTGATGTTTTAATGTTAATAATAACACCTAGCATTTATATAATGTTTTACAGTTTGCAAAGATGTTTAGGTTGATTATCTTATCTTGTCCTCACAACAATCTTGGGAGGAAGATGTTATTGTTATGTCTACCTTACACAGGAGGAAACTGAGGTACACAGAACTTCAGCGACTTGCCTAGGGCCCCACAGTCAGTAAGCGTCTGAGCCCCGATTTCTAGTCTAGAGGTTTTTCCACTGAGCCACCAGCCTCCTAGTATCTATTGGATCTTGGAGGTGATGGGGAGCCAATGGAGATTATTGAGGATGACACGGCCAGACTTTAGGAAGATCACTCTGACTACAGGTGACAATCTGGACCGCGTCTGCGTGACAGCGCACGAGATGTCTTCCATTGGCCGTGACACCAAGAGGCGTCTGCAGACTGGAGAGGTACCGTCTACCTGGTGACTCAGAACTCTGCTGCCATGTACCAACATAAAAACATAAATGTTCTGAACCTCTAGGATCCTTTTAAATGACATGTGACTTGGTACCTGTGTAATCACCTAATGGCTAAGATTCTAATTCTGGGATTGCCACAGCTCTTCTGCAATAGATGCTGCCCTTTTCTTGGCCTTGCCTAGGAGCCATCATCATAGTCACCCTAGAAAACAGGGAGTATGGAACTCTGGCTCTGAAGTCATGGAGACCAGTTCAAATCTAGCCCTAGCCATTTCACAGACATGTGACTTTGGGCAAATCACTTAATTTCTTCTAGCCTTTGTTTCCTCCGTTATAAAAAATGGGACTGACAAGAGCACCTATCCCCCAGGGCTGTTGTGATATCAAAGGAGATCATATTTCTAAAGCCCTTAGCACAGAGCTAACTATGCTAACTATCATTATTACCACTGTTATGTCGGTGTGAAAGAACCCAAGTGATGGCCCGCAAGGTGAGGAAGGAGATAATTCTCATGTCCTCCTAAAATCCAATCTTCATTCTAGTTTGGCTGAGGTAACCATGAGAAAAACACAGCAAAACCGATTTCGTGAGGAGGGCATGTTGTTGACAAGGCACTCTTCTATTTACCTGATTGAAAGCATTGATTTCTTTCTGGAGCACACTATAAGAGCTGACATTTTTTTAAGACTCAACTAATGAAATTCTCAAGACAATTTACCTATCTTCTAGTCCCTCCCCACCCCCAAATGATGGTGATCAGGAGATTTAGACTTTTAAAAGTTATTCAGAAGAACTGACTTTCCAATTAAATATCATTACAGGGATCTAGAAGCTGTCAAAAGGTTTTCTTTGCCCATAAAATGTTTGGTTGTTTTTGGCTTGATCAAAGGAGATAATGTTATGGAAGCACTTTGAAAAACGTCAAGGGTTATGCAAACAGAAGATATTCTTATTCTTAGGGACCGAAGAGACATATCATTCAGAAAAGAGTTTGTATTTGAGGTGAAGTAATTCCCTGTGATCAAAGTAGAGAACGAACAGTTATTTGCAGAATGTGGCAATGCTGCAAAGACTTGAATTCAACTGATATGCTCTACTAGCCAAGTGAAACACAGGAAAATTACAAAAATATAATAATCAGGAGGAAGGCAAACACATTTACACTTACAATTTGATCTCTAGCAGCTCTCCTCTATCTAGAGACCCCCAAGAGCAGAATCCTCAGTCCATGGGTCACAGCTAAAGACCACAGGCTAAGATCTGACTAATTGGACATGAGCCAAGTGAACTGAAACACTGTTGCCAAATGGGTTATTTCTCCAGTAAAGAAAGACTGGAAATGATTCTTTGCAGAAAAAGACACTAGAATGCAAAATCATTCAAAATGGAAATTTGAGAAATCCCTAAGGAAAAAAAACCAGGAGGTAGAAATGATGGGGGAACGAGAGGAAGGGTAAATCCTTAATTACTCTCCCCACCCCAATTCTCCAGATGTCCACATCTGTTGATTTGTGTTGAGGAGCTCATATTGTACATAAGGCAATGAACTAAAATATGTCAATATATGATCAAGTGGGTTGTGGCCTTGACTGTACTGTGGGAATTTGGAAAGGGAAAAGTAATTGTGCCTTGGGGTTAGTCAGGGAAGTCATCACAGAGGAGATCCAAGATATGCAGGGAACTAACTACCACATACACCCAAAAGCCTCTTCCCAATGGAAGGCCCAAATGGTCCTCCAAAGGCTTGCAAACCACTGACTGCCACACAAAAGACTGCTTCACATCGCTATGGATGCCAAACAAACAGCCCTGTCTGACCCCACGCCCAAACACTGGGCAAGAAACGCGAGAGCAATGCTCACAGTTGTTACTGTTATCATTGCTGCCAATGACGGCTGGGCTGTGGAAAGACTGCGCACTGATGCGTGATCGGTGGGGCTTAAATCAAGACCAAGATTGTGCAGAGAAAATGGCTGAGATGTCTGCGCCGTCTGCGCCAGAGGTGTCACTGAGAGGTGTGCGGCTCAGGGAGGCCCACGACGTAAAGCCCATATGTATCAATATGCTTGTAGCAGCCTGGTTTCTGTTGGAGGATGTCCTTTTGAGTGGAGGATGGCCAAATAAATTGTGGCACATTAATCTATGCTGGGGTTTTTATTACCTGAATATCACAAATAAACCATAATGCGCAATATAGTTTTATAACAAAATAATAAAGTGGTCTTCTTCCTGTCTCTGAACAGGTTTTGGACCAGCTCCAAATGGTTCTAGCAAGGCCACAAATCCTGATGCATCTACCTCACTTACTCCTACTCCCCAAGCCCACAGAGGAAGAATACGCCCATCTTGGGATGCGAGTCTTCCAAGGAAGGCGGAGTCTTAGATCAGTGACAGGAGCCCCCTAGGCTGAGGGTGCTGGAGGTGGCTGGATAAAATGAGGCTTAATTAACAACGGCGTGCAGATGTGCCATTCCCAGTAGTTAAAGACCAGCTAAGAGAGCCAAGGGTCAAAGGGGATTACAAACCAAGAACCAGACCTGAGGTCACAAGTCATATCAGGCTCTCCTCCTGACCCGCCCTTTAGAGCGCTCTCAGTGCAGTCCCTGCCAGCCAAACCCTGAAGCGCCTTATGAAGGGGACAATGGGAGCCGAGGCTAGCCAGTCTTCTCTGAGCAGTTAGTAACCAAGCAATGAATGGACGGGGAAGGCGCTTCTATCCTCATCTCACCTGTGTCCCACAGGACGTCGCTAGGAAATGATTTTCAAACTTGGCTTTGGATCAGCGAGAGACATTATGACCTATCAGTTTCTAGCAATTATCCTGACTCCATGAATTCTTTCCCAGTCACAGATGCCTGGCTCTGTGTGCCCAGCCTGGCTGGTTTTTGGCAGACGATGCCTTCGGTTTTCAGCATTTCTGCCTGTGATGGAGAGAGGCTTTTAATTAAATTAATTTTGTTTTTTTCCATCTCTCGTTACCAGGTAGGCTGCTGTATTAACAAAAATCTAGAGAGCTGGAAATCACAGAAACCTATACAGTATTAAAGAATAGACATCAGTTCTGACTTCTTATAATTAAAAAAAAATCCCCCAATTAGCAGATACCAGATTTAAACTTCTGATAGAGCTGCAGTCAGGGTTAAAGTCTCAAGGAGTGTGAGTGTGAGTGTGTGTGTGTAATACACACGTGTGTATGTAAAACATGTGCATGTGTGTATGTGTTATGCATGTATAATCAAGTCCAAAACCTCCGTCTCCCATTAGAGATCAGTACATTCCCTATGACTCAGTCTTCAAGACTGGGCCCTGAGAGGTTGTCTTCATGACTCTGAGGTCAGCTCTCTCTTCACTATATCAAAGGAGGGGGAAAGCTTCGTGGAGGACACGAGCCTTAAGAGGCACCTTGCAAGACTAGTTTGGGACAAGTAGGTGGAAGAGAAGAAGCAAGGGGGTTTATACAGACAGCAGAGAACTTCAAGTCACAAGAGTGAGCCTCTTTTCCCAAATCCGAGCCATGAGCTGGTACTTCTCCTTCCTGCTCTGCTGGGGGGGGGGGGGAAGGGAATTCCAGCGAGCACGGCAAACTTTTCTGATATGTTAGTTGTTTCGGCAGAGCTTTCCCCCCACCCTGCCCCTAAGGAATGGCTCTCTGGGAGAGGTGAAGGCAAAACAATGGGAAATGTAAAGAATAAAAACAAAAGACAGAAATAAAAATTTATTTCTTAAAAAAAAGGCATGAGCCTTTTGTATTTGATAAGTATGATTCTACACTTCATATAGAAAAGGAAAGTTTTCATAAAAGATTGGGAAAAGATCTGATGACTTTCATGGTAAACTTGAACCAGGGATGAAGGAATTTAAGACAGTCCCTTAGTAAGTGAAGGACTACACTGAACTTCACATTAAGTGATTCTTAAGGGTCTACCATGGTTCCTAATTGAGAGTCCAGAGATGAGGTCATGCAACTTCATGTAAAGCACTTGGTATAGTTACAATGTATTCTAAGGCAGCTCGGTGACGGTGATGGTGATGGTGACGGTGGTGGTTGCTGTGGTGGTGGTGGTGATGATGGTGATGGTAGTGGTTGTTGGTGGTGGTGGTGTGACAGCCCAGTGGACAGAGCACTAGGTCTAGAGTCAGGAAGACTTAAGTTCGAAATTAGTCTCAGACTCTTACCAGTTGAGTGACCCAACCTCTATTTGCCTCAGTTTCCTCGACTTTAAAGTAGGTCTATTGAGGGTCCTACCTCCTGGGGTTGTTGTAAGAATCCATTGAGATGCAGAGCAGCACTTCAACAATGACTACCCCTTTCCCTTCCCCCTCCCACTTGCTTTGCTTGAATATACATCTGTTATAGGGATGGTTTTTCTCTTATGGGGGGAGCAGTGATAAATGCAATTTTTAAGAGCATCAATCTTTTTTTTAATTGAAGGAAACAAAAAGCAACAGAGAAGGAGGCACAAACTACCTCATTCAAGTTAAGCATATTTTTTCCTTAAAAAGTGATGTCCATGACAGAAGTCCACAGTTTCTCATCTAATCCGCTTTCTTCTTTCCATATTAAGTTTTTCTGTTTGTTGATGACAGGGTTCACAATAAAAGAGTTCCAACGATGTAAGCAGGGGTGACATTTTTTCCCTTTCATTTCAGGCTTCTCTGTAGCACCCCCACCCCTCGGCCCGCCCCTCTAATGCTCTGGACCTAGTGAGGGGGAGGAGGGCGGTGGTGGTGGAAGAACAGGGGAAGACAAACACTTGGAATCCCTGGGATCTTCAACATGCCTGTGTCTTCTCCAGGGAGAAAGATGAGCCCACACTCCTTTTTCTTTTCTGAATTCTGCTCATTAGCAGACAGCGCAAAGGTCTTTGCCTCTGCTATTCATGTCAGGTTGGATTCAGGTATCAGCAGCCCTCCCTATAGATTTCCAGACTTAAATCTACACAGTAACTGGGAGTGGAGGGGGGGGGACAGGGGAGGAAGACCACTGACACTTGGTACCGGTTGAACAAACAATTCCAAGGGGAAAATCCAGCAGGCTTCAGAAAAATAACTATCGTCTGAACAAAGGCAGCATTTCGACTCAATCCAGTAACAGAATAATCACTTGCTTCCCTCTCAATACATAACCCTGTCCCACTGACTTTCACACAGTAATTAAAATAGCATTCTTTCCCTCCTGTCACTACTGACAGGCAAGGAACCTTTACTGTTTTCTTTTAAAGAGAAATCTCTGGATATTAGCTTAAGGATTATTGGCCTAATTCCAGATAATTCAATTAAGGAAACGCTCCCTAGAATTCCTGTACTTAGAAATAGTGGCTCCCATCCTCAGCTGGCACGGCACAAGCATTCCTAAAATGGCCATCATCACAATGACTCCAGAATGTTTCTGTGGCAATCCTTACATAAACAGAAAGGCGCAGTTGAATCAACTGACCAAACCTTCTATTTATCACATACTCTAACACATCTGGTGAACTGCAAAATAAAGCCCCTCAGAGAACACAGATTCAAATCTTACCTCGGTTGCTTACTGTGACCCTGGGCAAATTTTAACCTCACGGGCCTTAGTCTCCTACATAAAATAAGATGGTTTGAGGTCCTTTCCGGCTTGACATCCATGATCTTATGCCTATAGAGAATTTGTACTGTTCTTTTTAGTGATCTGTTGTGTGACCGGCTTTTTCATTATTGAAAAGAAGAACTTAGATGAATTTAACCACTGACATGTCAAGAAATCACACTCAAATAACAAAAGATGGTAAAAATAAAAACTTTCAGGATTTAGGCATTCAAAAAATGAAGCAACCAAGGTGGATGCTCTGGACTGGCACAAAGGAATTCTAGTCCTCCATGCTGCAGGGGAAGCAGGACTGCAGCTGAAAAGTCTGTGGGGACTTGGTCTATACCCCACCCTCCCCAGTGAGCAGAGGCTCAGTGAGGAATTTCTTTCTTCCATGGATGAAGACAGCTTGGGGCCTAATGGTCTGTGGGGAAGTAGAAAGTGTAAAAGTTCCACTGCTCTTATAAACCACCAAGGAAAACTCTATCTCAGGAATCCTTTAGAAATGTTCCCTTGCAACCCCGGGTCTGTGAATGATGGGTATTTCTTTCCAATCGAACAAAGAAATGAGTGAAAACATGGGGAAAGCCGCACAATTCCAAGTTCATCCCTTCGAACACATTTCCAGCCCTTCTGTCACATTCTTGAAAGATCAATCATCGACTCCACAGCTTTCCAATCTCCCCCCATCGTCTCATGGCAGGCCAGCCTTGTGCTAAGTAGCATTCTGACCCTGGGTAAAGCTAGATTTGGGATCTTCGCGCCAGCGAACCAGGTAGATAACTGGGGCGACTGAGCTAAGTTTCCTGGCCCTGAACTATCTCTTCAGCAAAAGAAGTCTCTCTATGGTTCCTTCGGTGCCAGCCTGACTTCTACATGTTCTTTCCACCTGAAATTAGATGTCGGCAGAGCCCTCGGCTTTCTGGTCCCTAATAATGAGAAGCTTCACTGATGGGCCTTTTGCTCCTACAGGGATGCGGTTATTTCCATTAGCTTTATCCACGCTGGAAGTGAGACAGCGGATGTCAGCTAGCAGTCTGAAGAAATGGATGCACAAGACTAGTAGAATGTATGTAGCTTTATCCACACTGGAAGTGAGACAGTGGATATCAGCGGTCTGAAGAAACAGATGTACAAGACTAGTAGACTATATGTAGCTTTATGTTTTTCTCTAAACTCATTACCACTAAAAACCTCTCCAAGTCTCAAATATCATTTTTCATCCATAGTAATGTCCCCAAATGGTTGTCTGAAGCTTTTCTGAGCATGTATAGGCTGTGCAAATGTTAACCAGTCGTGTGCTCTGGAGGGGCTGGGGGGAGAACACCAATCTCTCGGGGTGTCAATTCTGCAGGGACCCAAGGAGATGGATTGCCTAGTGCCGAAGGTGCCTAACGTGTCACCGCTAAAAGAAACCCACTTTGTTCCTCATGCAGGTTATGAAGAGAAAGAATAATTTGGAAATCTCACCTATGAACTGATCTCTTTGGGAGGGAATAGTGGGAGAGGGGAGGGGAAGGGAAGGATAAAAGTCTAGTTTACTACATGCCAATAATTCCCAATTAGTTAATGGCTGTTAATGAGGTCAGACTGACTGCAATGGTGACACCAGAGAAATATTTGGATGGATACTGACTAGCTGATGCCCTCATCAAGAGGGTGCAAAAGCGGGAATCTAATGGTCTCCCACATACCCGTTCCATCTCATCGTTTTATATACTTTGGGCCTCGAGGCCGCAGGTTCCCCACCCATACTTTGGGCAAACACAGCTGTAAGTACAGATGAAAACCATGGTTATGTTTAGAAACATCACTGAGGAAAAGGAGAAAGATTTAGAGAAATGCACTCAAATGATGCCCGCAGATGTCTGCTCTGTGCCAAAGCTCTGGGCTGGACCCTAGGTGAAAGGGAAGAGAATTCAGTTACCTTTGGATTGAAATATCTACAGGACTGTGGTTGGGATCCTCCAAACAGGGCGATCCGATACTCATGTTTTTTCCTTCGAGGCCGTGTGCCTTCTACCAACTCTTCTCTATCCTCTGGGGAAAGCAGATGGTACCTCATTCCACCTAGAGAAAGACGACTATTTACTGCTGAGAACTTCAGATTTCTGAACTATTTGAAAGCCTAGCGTTGTAGCTACAACATTACATTTCCTCACTTAACTTCTTAATGGTTTTCCTCCAAAACTGAAGAAGGGGAGAGGGAAGAAGGGAAACGGTAGAAGGGCTGCAGCTGAATTACAGTCGGCCACCACCATCTGAATCATAGACTCTGAACTGGAGAATCCCTAGGGGGCCATCTAGTCCAATTCACAAGAAGACTGCCCTCTCCAATAACCCCAACCAGCGGGCAACCAAACTTTGCATGAAGACCCCTGGCTGGGAGGCAGGGCGCGTGGTGGTAGCCTATGACCTCCCCAGCCCATCCTACACTGGACAGCTTGATTGTCAAAGCCTAACCTGGCCTCATGGAAGCTTCTCCCCTATCCTGTCTTCCACAGTAGTTCTCCAAATCACATGCTTCTGAGCCTTCTCTGGCCTGACAAGCACCATTCCTTTAACTGATAATTATATAACATGGCCTCTTCCATTTGTTTCCTACAGTCTTCTGGAGACTGCCACAAGCAGCTAAGTAATCCTAGGTCATTGCTTTAAGAATCTGAGGATCTAGTCAGGCCTGGGGACCAAAGGGAGGCAGTGAGATGTTCTTTGTATCTCACTACTGCTCAATACTTAAAGAAATGAATTCAAGCTATTAATGGAAGGTCAAATACTGAAGTCTAAGCTTATATACTTTGGCCCCATAATGAGAAGATGAGACTCACTGGGAAAGACCCTGATGTTGAGAAAAGATTGAAGGCAAAAGGAAAAGGAGATGGCAGAAGATGAGAGGGACAGAGAGTATCATGGAAACAATGAACATGAACTTGGACAGACTCTGAGAGACAGTGGAGGATGGAAGGGTCTGGGCTCAAAGGGGTCATGAAGAGTCAGACACGACTGAACACAACCACTGCTCATCTCTGACTTGCTATTTTGACAAGACGACATCTTGCTTTTTCTGATTCATCCCCAAGAGTTTCATATTTCTTTCTGGGCTGAGTTCCTCCATAGCACCTATGGGATCCCACCTAAGCTTTCTGTGAAACCTCTGAAACCCTGACTACACATCATACTCTTTCTGGTCTTGTCCTTCTCTCTATAACAAATTCCAAGATTGAATGCTCCCTTTTCCCCGGTTTCCATCATTTCTACCCCCGGCAGTGCCTCTTGACTGTTGGGGACCCAACCCAGAAAAGCAGCTGCCTGAGTTGTGTCCTCCACCGGAAAGTGCTCTCCTTCGGGCTGAGCTGCCGCGCCAGGCTTGTGCCCTGCTGCCAGAGCCCTCTACTGACGCTCATTCCGATGAGGAGGCCTCTGCGTCTGCACTGCTGATCTTCGCCCAAACGCTCCCGCCACACTTCCTCACAGGCACGCGTCTGAATCCGAAATGAGGCTCCCCACTGCCCTTTAGTCCGATCCTTTAGCGGAATAAGGTTTCGCCTGCTGGAGCCGCCTGCCGGTCACGGGTCCCATCCTGCCAGGTTTCAGACGCCAACGACAGGGCCGGATTGGCCTCCCTGCCATGCTCCGTATGTGATGTACTTATTGCCTATCTGCTTTGGTCTCAATACGGGATTGGATGTACACGCGTAAGGCTAGCATCATTGTACCTCTAGCCTATGGGGCACGGGGAGGAGCACATACATGAGGAGGCAGAGGGACAGGCAAGAGGGCAGGAACAGAAGGCTGCTGACTCATTCTTCTTGGCACCCTGCTCCAGTCAGTGGGAAATAGCAGCTTACTCCCTTGCTGGCAGCCTTGGAATGCGAGAGTAGATTATTTGGGCAAAAATTTTCTCTTGATTCTCTCAAAATGATAGTGGGGAGTAAAAAAAGTAAGTCAGTAACAGAAGTTTCAAGGTGCAAAGGACACCAGGGTTCCTCTAGTACAACCTCTTCATTTGATTAGATGAGGAAATAGGTCCAGAAATGAAGCAACTAGCCAACAGTCCCAAGGGGGCAAGTTAGGTAAGCTGGAGAGCTAGAATTTCAACCCAGGTCTTCTGATGATTTCAAATCTGGCCCTCCTTTCACGGTATTACGGTGCCTTCCAGCAAAGGGAATTTTAAATCTGGACCAAAAACAAATTCCTGCTACAGCGTATTTGAAGCTATTGAATATGGTGGCACCAGCTCCTGATCTTAACCCTTTCAAATATCTCACAACCTAAGTTTGAGACTCGTGGGTGAAGAGTACAGTCATCCAAATACCTGAAGAAGCCTCCCTATAAAAAGTCCACATTCCATTGCTAATAGGACTCATTTAGTCTGACAAATTAAACAATGCTCTTTGTTCTAAATGAGCCAACCTCAGGGAAATTTTAGTGGTATAACTCGAGTGCCAAGAAATGCTATCCAATGCCTCTTAGAGCCTAGAAACCCTTGGAGACATGACTGAGTGTCTAACCTTGACATTCTGTACGAAGCGTCTTGCTGGCACTCAGACCAGTGGGACACGACTGCCTGCCAATACCTATTTAAGGAAAAACCAAAGACCACCTCAACTATTCATTGGCCACAGTACACTCACAATACACATCTGTTGACTGAACTGACAAGTCACTTCAGTATTGTAAGCAAAAGAATAACAAACAGGCTAATCTCTTGGATGCTTTGAAGGTTCTAGAGGCCAAAGAATTTGTACTGAATGAATGGCTTAGTTACACGTGAACTTCTCACTGCATCTATCAGACTGGAGGATTACAGTATTCATTATATTTCTAGCCTCAGCACCTAGTACAGTTTCTGATATAGGGTATCAGGGGTGGGGAACATGCAGCCCCGAGGCCAAAGATTCCCCTGCCCTGGGAGATCTTAATAAATGCTTGCTGAGTGATTGACATATAAGGCAAACTTGAAAATTCTGAAGCTACCAACGAGCCAGTAGTTCACCCATTTTCTTTAGACAGATAACAAAAATAAAGTACTATGAAGACTGTAAGGGTGAAATGTCTATTAAAGAGGGCTTATGAATGTTAGGCAATGGTCTGCTTATGTGGACTATTCATTACTTGGCTTATTTATTAAGTATAAGTATAATTAATTGAGTATAAGTATAAAAAAATTCCAGGACTGTACAACAAAAAGATCTCTCCTTAGGAAGAATGGGAAAAACTCTCACATAAAAGAGGAGTGGAAGGAAAAAAGCTTTTACAGTGTAGAGGAAAATGGGAGGGGAGGGGCAGGCAACTTTTGAACTTCATTCTCACTGGAACTGGTTCAAAAGAAAGAAAAAATATCTATATATACATATATACACACACATATATACATATATACACACACACACCCCTTTAGGTGGGTATAGAAATTATCTTCCCCCACAGAGAGGTAGGAGAGGAAGGGGATAAGAGAAAGTAGGAGATGGGGTGACAAAAAAGTGGGCAGATTAAGGGAGGCAGTGGAAAGAAGCAAAACAGATTTTCCAGGAGGGACAGGGTAAAAAGAGAGAGATAAACAAAAGAAAATAGGATAGAGATACACAGTAATCATAACTGTGAATATGAATGGGATGAACTCACCCATAAAAGGGAAGTTGATAGCAGAATAGATTAGAAACCAGAATCCAACAATATATTGTTTACAAGAAACACACTTGAAACAGAAAGACACACATACAGTGTTAACCATTAGGCTTCAGCTGAAGTAAAAAAAAGCAAGTGCTGCAATCAGACAAAGCAAAAGAAAAAACAGACTTAATTAAGAGATAATGGGGAAGCTACATTTTGGTAACAGATAGCACAGACAATGAAGTACTATCAAAAAAAATTATAGCACGTTTCTCTGATAAAGATCCAATTTCTCAAATATATAGGGAAATGAGTCAAATTTATAAAAATAATAGACATTCTCCAGTTGATAAATGGTCAAAGAATATGATCAGGCAGTTTTCAGAAGAAGAAACCAAAGCTATCTATAAGTCATAGGAAAAAATGTTCTAAATCAATATTGATTAGAGAAAGGCAAACTAAAACAACTCTGAGGTGCCACCTCATACCTCACAGATTGGCTAAGATGACAGAAAGGAAAATGATAAATGCTGGAGGGGATGTAGAAAAGCAAAGACACTAATGTACTGTTGGTGGAGTTGTGAACTGATCTAACCAACTATGGAGGACAATCTGGAACTATGCCCAAAGGGCTATAAAATGTACATACTCTTTGACCCAGTAATTCCTTTACTTGGTTCATATTCCAAAGAGATTAAAGAAAAAGGAAAACGATCTATATGTACAAAAATATTTATAGCAGCTGTTTTTTGTGTGTGGTGGTGGGAAAGAATCTGAAATTGAGGAAATGCCCATCAGCTGGAGAATGGCTGAACAAGTTAACAGTATATGATGGGAATGGAATACTATTGTGCTATAAGAAATGATGAGTGGGATGCTTTCAGAAAAAACCTGGGAAGACCTATATGAACTGATGCAGTGAAGTGAACAGAATCAGGAGATCACTGTACACAGCAACGGCAACATTGTAACGATGATCAACTGTGAAAGACTTAGCTACTTTATCAAGACAATAATCCAAGATAATTCTGGACTCATGATGAAAAATATTATCTACCTCCAGAGAAAGAACTGATGACCTCTTAGTGGAAATTGAGGCATAATTTTTTCACTTTCAAATCAAAAAGAAAAAGATCTCTCCTTGAAGTCGCTTCAATGAATTATGAGATCTGACCTGTTAAAAAAAATTAGTTCTTTTAGTACCCCTGCTATTTGTAGGCTAAGCAGTGGAACAGGAAGAGGCATCGCTTTTTACCAAAAAATACTGTAGTTATGCAATGGAAGCTGCTTTCACCACACAGACTTGCCATATGTAGACTGGAGATGAGTTCTTTTTGAAGACCTTAAAGGAACCAGAACCAGAGCACGAATACAGAGCCATAGTAATGAACAGCATAATTCTGTGGCAATCTTATAGCTTCATTCTGCATCCTAATGCACTTCTCTAAGTTCAGAAGCCAGAAAAGAGCCTGTATTTTTGCCATCAGTGGGCCTGTTTCCTTCTATCCATGGCAAAAATTGGGCTATGAAAGTCATTCCTTCAGTTTCTGGCTCTAGTGCTTCTTGACTAGGGTCTCACACTGACTCAGTCCTCTGGGCTGTTGCCCAGGGCATCTTTGTAGCCTAGCTTTGTGCCTTCTCCACTCCTGCTCCCAGGAGATGGGGTGCTACTCAAGAACCTCATGACACTGGTTAGCAATAAAACGCTCCTTTACACATCTTTGGGGACAGCAAGATTGTACAGTGTACAGAATGCTGGGCCTAGAGTCAAGAAGACTCATCTTCCTGAGTTCAAACTTGGCCTCAGACACTTACTAGCTGTGTGACCCTGGGCAAGTCTCTGAACCCTGTTTGCCTCCGTTTCCCCATCTGCAAAAAGGAGCTGGAGAAGGAAATGTCAAACCACTACAGTTCTCTGCCAAGAAAACCACAAACAGGGTCATGAAGAGTCAGATACGACTGCAAACGACTGAGCAACATCAACCCTTCAGTCTCTAATCCCACATGCGTGTTAGGTGAATTGTCAGCAGTCAGTGTTCTGAATGTTTCCCACTGTCCTCTCATACCTCAATCCCACCCCCCATTTCCTCAGTCTCTGCAATAGCCTCTGCTCCCATTGCATTAGGGGATAAGATGGCTGCTCTGTGAGTTCTCAGCCTCCCGCTCTATCCCAACCCATCTCTGCATCTCTAATGAACTACTCTTCCAGTCTCAGGCATTGCCTTTCACTATTTTTGCTCTCGTGTGCTCAATTCCACTCCTTCCTGACTCCATCAACTGTCCCTTTTTGTGTGTGTGCCTTTAGTTTCTCCCTCTCAACCGGCTCCTTCCCTTCTGCCTTTTAAAACGTAAAGACACTTTTATCCTAAAAGGCCCTCCCCTCGAGATCACAGTAGCCACCTTGGACTAGGTAAACTCTCCTCTCATCAACATTGCCTCCAAAGTCGTGGGCATCTGACAATCGGCATTACCCCTTCCCACACCTCCTTCTGAATCCTATGCACACTCTGACCCCAAGTCAGCCCATCCAATGTTGCTTTCTCGTTCTTCTTGGTTTTTCTGTAGTATCTGAAATTGCTGCCCATACCCTTCCACTTGATACTCTCTTTGCTTGGTTTCCATGATACTTTATCACCTTGGTTCTCCTTCCATTATACCATATCTTCTTTATCTTCTTCTTTGGTTCCTCTTCCTCACTTCACCTCCCCACCTCAATGCAGACATTCCCATAGGCCCATTTATTAACCTTTCTTCTCTTTCTACACGCCATCCTTTGACTGCCTCATCTGCCCCCTCCAACTATCATGGTTATGTGAACGAACTCCCAAATGCAACTTCTCTGTCCAGCTCCAGATTTTCATGAGGCTGTGGCCTATTTCTACCCAGATGTCTTACACATTGCTCAAACACAGTATGTCCAAAACAGAGATGGCGCCATCTGTCCTCCTGACTTCCCTACTCATATGACCACCATACTATACTCTTGGTTGTTGTCTACCAGGCTCTGGAGTCTCTTACTCCTCCTTGCATCCAACATCTTTCAATTCTGTCTTCTCCTTTCTATTCACATTGCTATTGGCCTAATTCAAACTCCCATTGGCACTCCGATGTTCTCCTTGGCTATGGTCCCTTCTTCCTTCAACCCATCCTATATACTCTTTACCAGAGAGATATGCCTAAAATACAGCTCTGATCAAAACATTCTCTCAAAACAAAGACCTGACGTAGCCACTACTATTAAAGAAGGTTGTTTCCTTAGTCTGGGGCCAAGGCCCTTTAAAGCTTCCTGGCCTTAGATCTTACCAACTCTCTACATACAACCTACTGCCCAGCCCAACTGGACCATTCTCTGCCCTGTACTTTCCCAATCTCCATGCCTTTGATCACACTATCACCTCTGTCTTGGTTTGCCTTCCCTAGCAGCTTCTCTGCTGATTTACCCATCCTTCAAGGACTTTCTCAAATTCCACCTCCCTCAATGGTGTCCCTCTGCTCCCATTAGCCAAGAGCAATCCCCCCCTCCTTTGACCTCACCAAACACTTTCACATTCCACTGTGCATTAGCCTTGTTATGTATATATATACAAGCTATTTCTCTCCACTGGATTGTAAGCTCCTTGAGAGAAGGCACTGGGTTGACCTTCAATAAATATTTATTTAATGAACAGAGAAGAACAAGTTGGTTATACGGCTTAGCTTATAGATGGCTTTGAAGGCAACTTACTTACTTATCACCATTTTAAGGCACTCGGGATTGTCCTGAATTAGTGGTTCAGCTTGTACCGTTTTACTTAAGAAATTCTTTGATATGAGAGGAAATCTGACTTTAGCAAGAATGTCAACCATGAATGACTGCCGGTTGGGCTCATCATATTTCAGCCACCTGACTGCAGCATCATAGACCTGAAGCCAAAAAAGAACAATGATAAAGCACAGTCAAAGTCCTGCTGGGCAACACTATTTCCCAGGTGGCTTTACTGGCCCCCACCAGCACACATGGGAAGTTCAGGTATTAGAGAGGACCTGGAACATATAGGTGATACGTCCCTATTTAAGACAACTTTATATACAAATACTTGTAAATGTCAGTCACTAAAAGTAAATTTACTCTGGTTCTGCAAGAAAAAGACTTGGGTCATCAAACCATGAAATCGTTCTGCCACATCCACCAGAGCCTCAACTCCTGCACTTCTCCAGCAGGGCCTTCCTTGGAAGTTGTTGTTTTTAAGGTCAGAGGCACCACCAGCGCACTTAGCCTCTCTGGGACTCAGCTTTCTCATCTCTAAAATGGAGACAATAATCCCTAGAGTCTCTTCCCTCTAGGGAAACTGTCAGGATCAAATGGAAAGGTGCACAACGTGTTTTGTAAATCTTCAAATATGAAATAAATGTCAGTTACAATAACGATCACAACTTGTACGTCTATCTACACATCCCATCTTTAAGGAGGTTGTCTCTCAAGGTCCCTATGAAATAAAATCACATATTGATCTCCAAACCAAAGATCACTTATTGTGACTCGATAAGTCATTTTTAAAAATAATGAGAATAGCCACATGCTCTTCCTCAAACAAAATCCAAGAGGCGAAAATTCTACTTAACAAAAAGCTTCAATTAGGAGGCACTGATTCATATCGTACATACATTTATAATCTTCAGTGCAGATGCTTTAAATAGAGCTCCCTAAAATGCTTTTAAAATATCTGCATCACAAAAAAGGCAATGCACACCCAGCCTTTTCAGAACAATTCTATTACTTAAAGCAAGAGCACCTGCAGAGGGTGTGCATTTGATACTTTAATCAAAAGTGTGTAGCAGCCATCATCAGCTGGGAAAAATCCAGAAAGTGAGTAACATGGGCATGATGGAAAACCGCTCCCTGGGGCAACTCCCATATGAATGTGTGCTCCAGGATCCCAAGGGAAAGGAGGCAGAGAAAAGATCTAGAGGAAACCTGTGGCCAACAGGAGATGCAGAGAATAAAGCTTCCTGCTGGGCCTCCCAGCACTGTCTTGACAAGTGCACATCCCAGCCTGGCACTTAGTAGCCCTGTGGCTGTTCCTTCTCTGGGTCTCGTTTTCCTCAGGTACAAAAGGGAAATAACACTATAACATTTTCACCTAGGCTCACTGAGAGGAAAGTGCTTTGTAAACCTTAAAGTTTCTAGGTAGAACTTCAGTATTTGTTGGTAAAGCACCATACATATGCTTTCTCATCTGATCCTCACAACAGGCCTGGGAGATAGGGGCTATTATTATCCTCATTTTATAGAAGAATAAACCAAAGATGGGAGTGGTTAAGTGACTCATCTAGGATCACACATCTTATTAAATGTATGATGCTGGATCTGAACACAAGTTTTACTGACTCCAAGTTCATTGCCTTATCTACCTTGCCACCAAACTGCTCTGAGAAAAAGAACAACTTCATTTACAATTCTGTACCAAATCTCATCAGGCCTTCTAGCCAAGATCAGATCCTTAAAACTCATTTCTCCCATCATTTCTCATGCCTTTGGAATATTTTCCACTTAGGACCATTGCCACAGAGAACCAATCTTTCCTGATCTCTCCTTTTGCACATGCTCATCTTATTCACATTTTGAGATTTACTAAATGCTTTAATGGGGAATTGGTGATTAAGGCTCCACAAATAATCCAGTAATTTTCAGTACACAGGACCCTCTCTCCTCCCTCCTAATGATGTCAGAATCTCACCTGATCCTCTGCTCTCACAGTCAAGGTGTCCTGGTTCAGAAGGTGGGTTACACGTTTGACATCAAGTTGCAGGAACTCATCTGTTTTGTAAACTTCAGTGAAATGCTGATGAATGAAGTCATCAGCTGTGGCCTTCAGTTCAGGGCAGTCAAGGCACTCAGCTAGAACACTTATACCTACACACAGCAGGAAAATGAAAAAGACAAAGAAAAACAACCAATGAGCTACATTCAGAAATACTGAAAGCCCAGAGAAATAGAAACCGTGGCTCAAGCAAAATTAGGCCAGCATAGAACAATTTCAGAGATTCAATTTTTCAAAACAAAAAAAAGGGGGTCAAGCTTCTTTAGGCTGTTTTAAGCTCATGTTAAAACAAATAAACAAAATCTGGATTCAAAGAGACACAAATAATAGATCCTAAGTTGAATCCTAGCAGTGACACACATCCAGAGGATGGGCAAGGAAAGGATGATTCCCATCAGTTAACTTTGTTATTAATATCTTTGAGCAAAAATTTAATAAAGGAGAAAAAGACTCTTATTTTTAAAGACTGTTTTCAAATCAAAAAGCATTTGGTAATCCATCAACGAGAACATACCACATGCCAGATACTGTGCTAAGTTCTGAGGACAAGAAGAAAAAGCAAAAACAGCCCCTGCCCTCTAGGAGCTTACAGCTTGATAGGGGAGATGTTAGTTGAAATGAAATGGATTTAATATATCCATGGCATCCCTATTTTAACTGAGAATGGATTAAAACAGAAAACTCCCTAATATGTGCTTCTAAGCCCAACTTACATGCAGGGTGGTGGCCTTCTAACCCTCTGCCAATATTTTATCAATAAACTACAGGGGGCACTGGGCAGTGGTGTCTAAAAACGTACCGTTAATGGATACAACATTGGAGGGGCTTGGGGGGGCAGGGGGAAGAAAGGAAAGTATGAATATATGAAGGTGAATATGAGGGAATAAATAAAAGAACTTTTCTTTTGGTGAAAAAGGGGGTTCCTGGTTATATAATGAAGATACTGCCTGTATAAAAGTAGACCATCCACTGAATCATTCAAGGAACGGTGCTGTTGTCAGCATGGGAGAGCCTTGCACCAGAATATCATTCACATGTACACACTCACAGTCACATACATTTACATACACACAGTAACACACACAGTTACACATCATACTCACATACACATTCACAGTCACACATACCACTGCCAACCACTATCTAGAAGAAGTAGAAACTAAAAATATGTATGTAGGCTTAAGTGTAATTTCTGGGCTTCCAAACAAAATACTCAAAGAAGAATCCCCTACTCTCTCTATGAATTGCATAATAAAATAATAATGCTGGCAAAAGTCTCCCCAGTGGCAGCTTTCTCTTCACTACAATTCATGGATGGGCACAGGAAGAGAAGCTGTTCCTTAAACAGTTGTCTCCAGGAATGCTAAAAGGGACTTTGGCAAGTTCAAGGAATGAAAATATCAACTAAAACTAAAACCCTTAGGACATGGAGGAGGAGAGCTGCTGCAACAAGTATTTATTTTAAGTGTTTACTATGGAAAATATCCCTATCCTTTGACCCAAAGAGTCCACTAACAGGCTTATACTACAAAGAGGCCAATTGAAGAAAGTCCTCGTATATACCAAAATACTGATGGCAGCATTTTTTTTGTAACAGCAAATGACTGGAAATAAAGCAGATGCTCATCAACGGAAGAATGGCTAAACACATACGGTCCATGTGATGGGGCTGTAGGAAATGATGTGCGGGATGAATACAAAGAAGCACGGGGGGATCTCTACGAACTGATGCAGAATGAAGTAAAGAGAACCTCTAGAATCTACGCAATGATTACAAGAATGTAAATGCAAAGTGCTACCACACACATACAACTCACAAATGGTATAAAATTATAAAGAACAAGCCTGATTGAAAGAAGAGATATGAGATGCACCTTGGCAGAGGTGGGACATCCACAAGTGTAGTACGTTGCATATATTTGCAGATTTGTGCAATGCAATGATCAGTTACGATGGTTTTTTCTCTTCTTTTTTTAAAAATATTATTTGTTATGAGGTGTAGCTCTGGGAGCAGAAAGGAGAGCGATTCTAGGAAAAAATCAGTGCTATCTAAAAAACCAAAACTTTCTCTTGACAAAACAAAGACTCTACTTTGGGTAAGGTACTAGTAAGAGCTACACACCTTAAGGCAAAAATAAGAAATTATGGGATCATAGACCTAGAGCTGAAAGGAAGGAAACAAGCATTTATTAAGAACTTATGTACCAGGCAATGTGCAAAGCCTGGAAGGGAACTTACAGACTATTTACTTCAATCTCCTTATTTGATATATAAGAAAAATGGAGCGCAGGGGTGATATAAACTTGCCTGAAGTTCCACAGGGAGTACCAAGGGCAAGATTTGAATCCACATCCTCTGCCCCTGGAGTCCATGCTCTTTTTGTCCTAGCACGCTGCCTCCAAATATTCCTAGTAGAAAATTAGCCTGCGTTATAGTCCGATGGCCACAGATGGTGAAGACAAATTCGCTGTTGTCAAAAACCCCGGCAGGGAACTCCGAGGTCTTCTTGCCCTAACGGCCAGCCTGGGCGTCCTGCTGCTATCTGATGCTTTTCTCTGAGGCTCACTCAGTTTCTTCGTTTGTAAAAGGAGGGAAGCGGCCCATAGGAACTTTAGGTTCTGGTATCGTAAGACTCTTGAGATTCTGATCCCATGGATGCTCACTCTGCACAAAAGCCAAAGCTCTGCGCGTTAGGGCCCAGTGAACCATCACCACTCACGCAGGCAAAGACAAAGAATGTTCCTCACGAAGTTCACATTTCAAATGGTAAAAATAGCAAACACATTTTTTTCTTTCTTTTTCTTTTTGCTGTCAAAGATTTTTGATGCTTATGAAATCCAGGAATATCTTCCACCACCATTCTCTGGCTTGGCTCCTGCATGTACAGGTAACACCGATAAGTCATGTTCAGATTTGTCCAGGATTCCACTTTAGCCAGATGTCTCTAGCCTCCTAGAGCATGACTGTCTCCACCACATCGCAAAACTGGCCATCTACCTTTCAGGGCCTGAGCAGTGCCAGACATTCAAATGAGCAAGGACATGTGGCTGATTAGTGGGAGAAAGAAGGAGGCTGAGTTAGGTGCAAGGAGCACATAAAGAAAGTAATCTCTTTAAATGAATTAAGCTCTTAAGATCATTCAGACTATTTGTATGAGAAGAAAATCAACCTCAGGCTGAGATTCCTCAGCATCAAGCCCTCCACAAGTTGGCTGCTTTCTAGTCTTATTTCCACAAGAAGAGTACTTTCTTGACCAATACGCACAGCTATTAGCATATTCTCTCTCTTGAAATGACTTTATATTACAGTAACACCAGCTTCAGCAGCCTCACCTACTGAGAGCTATTGTATCTTTAAGGGGCAATAGGATTGTGAAGTTATAGTTTGTCATTCTTCGTGGAGATAGTTTTTACTTTGTTTCTTTTGAGTTACTTGCCATGGCTTGAGAGAGACAGATTACCTCTGAATAAGGTATAGAGAGAACCTCTTTCTTGAGAGAACTATTTTAACTCTACTTTAGAAGGAAAACCTTAGAAGGAAAATAAAGAGAAGACTTGAGAAAAGACTTTAATTGGTCTCTTGAGAGAACTAAATGGTGGGACCGTGTTTCCAGAACTGAGAAGTCAGCAGTTGCCCTGATGGCTAAAGTTGATGGGTTGTGAGTTTTCTTACAGATGATACTTTGTAAATACTTATTTGGGTCTTTCTTTATGTCCATTGTTTGTTCCACTGCTAATAAACTGTATAGCCAGTGGATTAATTTAAGAGATTAAGAGAAGAATGGTGATGACCAACATATGAAGGTGGTAGATGCTGAACCCTAATACACGTAGATACTGTAAGCAGGGATTATAAATATTTTTTTCATTCCCACAGGCATTTTCCTTTATATCAGCTACAAGCACACATACACGCATGCACGCACACACACACAATTTATTTGCTTGTGCTCCTGTTGCACCCCCTCTGTAGAAGATAAGCTCCTCAAGAATACAGATGGCTTTATTTCTGTCTTTGTGTCTCTAGCATCTTGTACATAGTAGGTAATTAATAAATGTTTGCTAAGTTGAATCCCAGAATGTTAAAAATAAAAAGCAGCTGCCCAGATCTTTTAGAGGAAGAGACTAAGGCCAGGAGAAGGTAATGCCCCAGCTCACACAGCTAATTGCCCATAGAGATGCTACCAGAAGACAGAACTGCTCACCCTTCCCTTGTACAATGCTTTTTTCTTTCTGGCAACGAGTGATGAGAACATGTGCCTGGCCTTTATGCCTCCTGGGTTGTAGTGAGGATATAAAGCGATAACAAAGGCTAACGGGATATGAGCTGTGATAATTCTGCCAGCCCCTCCTCATTCCGTCTCTCCCACCGTCAGTCTGACATTGCCTGTTATAAAAGGACTCATTAGGAGCCACAAGACACAGAATCTGGTGCCAGGTTCCCGTAATGTCACCTTCGTTACAGAGCACAGAGAAATCTCAGTGTTGACTAACATGTCGACGAAAATTATGATTGAGTGCCAAGAGTTCCTTTGAAGAAACACGCACTATTACGCCACAGAAGGCTCCTGGTTGATGTTCTAAAAGCAGTACACTTCAGAATGATTTGTTGCCCTACGTTAATTGGGCTCCTGTGGTTACAGAAAGTCTTCAGTTTTAAATGGTCCACCAGAAACATGTCATCAGACTAAAAGTTAGAGCAAAAAGGGAACTCGGAAACCATCTATGTCCAACCCCCTCATTCTCCAAATGAGGAAACAGGGAGGCACAGTGCCACGGAATGATTTGTCCCAGGTCACATGACCAGGAAGTTGCAGATTCAAGATCGGGACCCAGGTCTTCTAAGTTCACCCCTTCCACTTCACCAGATAACAAAAATCATAGCCAGGGGACGTGAACCCAATCCAAACTGCCCTGAAAAGGGACTGACTTCCAACTTCCTTACCAAGACAATTGGAAGCATCAACTTGTTCTTTTAAAAAATCCACACACATCTTCTTCACAGGCTCAATCTGATACTGGTTTGCAGCATCCAACAAAGATTGCACATTGTTACTGTTCACGGAGATCCTGCAAACACAATGCTTAAAGTTAACACTGGATTTCCATAAGCCACTTACATCATTTAAGTGTCTTCCCCATGGAGGTTTCAGCTCAAACCAACATTTGAATTACTAAAGACTGATTGAGCTTTGCTTTATTTGGGCACCTACCACATTGGAAGCCTTCTCTCTATCTTCCTCCTGCTGCCTCTACAAGAAGCCCTATTCAGTCTTTCCGGAGCAAAAAGACATTCTACCCCCCCCTCCTTCCACCAGCCAACCCAGACCTGGACGGCAGATGCCTTTGGTGCACTGCCATGGAAATGTGTCGGAACTAAATCTAAGAAGTACCTCTGCCACAATCCAGTGCCTAGGCCGGAGCACTTAAACAGAGGTCATGTGGTTGTCCTGAGATGGGAACCCTTCCCTTCTTCACTTACCGGGCAGTGTAAGCAAACTCCACCAGCTGCTCAATGATATCTGGCTCAGCATCTTTGAGCTCAACTTCAAAAGACTTTGATTCCAGCATGTTGGCTAAAGTTAGGAGAAAAGACAAATAGCTTGAGCTTGACCCATGCCCAGCTCATAAAGACCTCGCACATGTGTTTAGTGAACAATGGGGACATTCCAGATGCGGCTGATATAGAAAAAATGCAACCTACTCATTTCCCAAAAGGTGGCTATTTCAAATGGCGATCACATGGAGACTCAGAGCTATCATTAGCTAGTGCTTTCAGGCTTGCAAAGCTCTTTATGCATATTATCACACTAGAGTCTCCAGTAAGTAAAGATGCTTTCTACACAGGAGATTGCTGTGTGTAGCATCTTTTGGTTTCCATACTACTGACAAATACCTTTGAAAGAGACAGTAAATATTACCTTTAAAAATGGCTCATTTGGCTTCCACTAATCCTAAGATAACTTTTAGTGTCACACTCTTGAACTGCAACGGGCCAAGTGAGTTTGGAATGGTTTAAACGTCTACAAATCTAATTCTTGGTTAAAGGCACTGCTCGGATCAGAGGGGCATTTCTCTTTTTTCCCCTTCACTACTAGATCTCAAAAGGACAACTTCAGGAGAGCCGCAGCAGGGCCCCAAGTCCATGGCTAGGACTGACTCTACTTCCAAAGCAATAAAGGCATCTGGCCTAATGGCCTGACAGCTAGGGAATCCATGATGAATCACCACCAAGGCCAAGACTCCATCCCAAGTGTATCCATCACCATCACCTTTATTTCGTGGTGCCTTTTAGAAAAAGGAGGTCAGGAAAAGGGTATTTTTTACTTTTGATACTTACTTGTAAACATTAAGTTAAAAAAATGACTGGCCGCAGCAAGAACAACTCGATGAGCAGGGATTTTTCTCTCCTGGACCATGAGAATCACATCACACAGAGTTTTCTATTTAAAGAGAAGATCATGGTATTTTTTTAATTATAAAAATTGTTTGTTCTAAACTTAAAGATCAAATAAAATGAGTATTTCCATATGCAAAACAGAAAAGGATGACACATGAAACTGCCAATCTCTATCATGCCCAGCTGGCTTTTCCTTTCAATCGGCTGACAAATTTAACACGTAACTTTCAAGGATGTAACATCTTGCTTATCTGGGATTCTTTCAGACCTTTCTGGTAGGATCCTCTGTGCATTAAAAAAAAAATTTATTATGTGCCAGGCACTGTGCTTCTGGGCTTCAATGATTCTTCCTTTTTGGCACCCCTATCACCAACTTCCTCTCTATCCTAACATCCCCACCCCTGAAAATGAAAATTAAAAAAGAGAAACAAAACCCTAGTAACAAATATGCATCATGGAATAAAGCTATTTCCCATGTTGGCCATGTCCAAAAGTGTCTGTCTCTACACCTTGGGTCCACTGCTGCTCTGTCTGGAGGTGGGTACCATGCTTTCTTACTGGTCCTCTACAATTGAATCATATTCATTTTAAAGATGACATAGAGTCTGATTTTGCAAAGCCATGTAAACTGGAATTTACAACGTGCTTTGTGATCAGGATGACACATATAAATGTGTTGTTCTCTTAGAAAAACATTTGCAGAGCCCTTAAAAATGCCCTCAGGGATGGGGATATTTTCCCATTTGCCATGTCACCTCTGGCCCAAGAAACTTCAACGGTTCACTAGTAACTCTAGGACAAAATACAAGTGTCTGTGACCTTTAGAAACATTCAACATCAAGCCCTCACCTATCTTCCCTGACTGATTATACAATATTCCCCCTCATACTTTATCACCCAGATTGAGTTACTTGCTGTTTCCCTTACACAATTTTCCATCTCCCATCTCCCTGTGGAATGGAAGGTCCTTGAGGGCTGGAGCTGTCATTTTTGTCTTTGTATGCCAGGCCCATAGAACAGTGCCTGGCACGTAATAGAAGCAAAACAAAAGCCATATTTATAACTTTCTTTAACAATGAATTTTAAAAGATGAGTTCCTTCCCTAGGGGCAATCCTTAGACATCAACCCATAGGACTGGAGGTGTAAACATCCTCCTTCCTCACAGTCAGTCACCAAGTCCTGGCTGATTCTTCCTTCAGTGTTCTCACATCTTTTCTAATCCCACCATCACCCTCTCTGCTCTGTATCACCATCTGATGTCTAGACTATTTCAGATGGCCTCTCCACTAAGCCTGGCTAATCTCTCTAAGATGTCTCTCAGTATGCCACTCCCTCCTTCATAAACCACCATTGCTCCATGCTCTCAAGCCCAAAGTTGTTCCTCAGGGGCCTCTATGCTGTACGGTGGACACTCACTCTAGCTGGGCAGGTGCTTACCACGCTCCTGAGCACACCTCAACACCTTACCTCTGCCTCAGCTCATGCTGTCCCTGTCTTCTAGATGGCTCTCCTTTCTGGCCCACTTCACAGAATCACAAAATTTGACAGGTGGAAGGTAGATCAGTGGTGCAACCAATCTAGTCCAACCTATAAGCCAAAGGAATCTCTAAGAGAACATAACCAACAAGTGTTTGTCCAACTGGGGAACCTGTGGCCTCAAGGCCTCTAGGTCCTTGGGAGCAGCCTTTTGACTGAATCCAAATTCTACAGAACAAATCCCCTTTGACTAAGGGGATTTGTTCTGTGAAGTTTGGATTCAGTCAAAGGGCTGCACTTGAGGACCTAGAGGGCCACAGGTTCCACAACCCTGTTCCAAACTCTTCTTGGAGACCTCCAAAGACTACCTCTTGAGGCATGTCATTCCACTTTGGGAGGAAGCCTTTATTGTCTGGAAGCTTCTAGAATTTCCCTCTTCAACTTCTCCCTCAGGGCTCCTGCTTCTGCCCCCTGGGACCAAACTGAACAAAGCTAATTCTTCACCAACATGAAAGTCCTTCAAATTCTGAAGTCAGTGACTGAGCCCTCTTTGAGTGTGCACTTCAGAAGAGGTCTATTCCTTCAATCCATCCTCCTGTATCATGGACTTAAGGCCCATCTTCATCCTGTTTTTGTCCCCTGGAAACTCTTCAGTTGTGAACTCTCAGGCTGCAAGTTTAACAATCCATGCTACCCCTGCCGTTGCCTTGGCGACCAATTCCCCTTAGCCCTGGACCCTGAACCGGAGAACCCTGGGAATAGCCATGCTTCCAGCCTGGTGCCCTCAGGCATTATCCTGCAAAGCGTCTATGAAGCCAGAGTCTGGCAACTATTCCTGCAGAGTTCACAGCCACAACTGCTTAAGACTCAGAAAAGAAAGTCCTCATCACCCAAATCCATGGGCCTGTCAAGTGGTTCAACACCAGACACTGAGGATGTTGTCTATGAAAATGACTTTAAAGACAAGGCATTAATATGAGCTTTGCTGCTCCACTCTCGGGACCACGAGGCCTTCCTGGCTGACCTGTAGCTGTGCGTTGTTGGTGGGCTGTGACTTGGTACAATCACTTTGGAAAGAAATTTGGAATTATGCAAATAAAGAGACTGAAATGTCCGTAGCCTTTAACCCAGAGATTCTCTTACTAGGCCTATACTCCGAGGACTCTGATAGAGAGAAAATCTCTGTGCATACCAAAATATTTATAGCAGCACTTTTCATGAGCAAAGAATTGGAAACAAAGTAGATGCCCATTGTTTAGGCTAAACACACAGTCATCCATGAGTGGAATGGAATGTTATTGTGCTGTAAAAACTCTTCCCCATCAGAATATGAGCTCCCTGAGAGCAGGGGGACGCTGACTTTCCTATTTGTATCCCCAGAGCTTGGCTTGGTGCTTTGTACACAGTGAGGGCTGCATTCATTCCTTCACTTCTTCAGTTGCCACCTCACAACTGTTGAGATTGCAGTCCATGAAAACCCCAGATCTTTTCCCACACCAGTACTCTCTCCTCAGGTCTCTGCCACCTCACACTTGTGGAACTGATTTCTTGTACCCAAATATAAGACTTTCCATTGATCCCTACTGAATTTGATTTAGTCCAAGGCTTAAGTCTTATTAGCGCAGTTCAAATGTCACCTCCAAATCCACCAAGGCTACAGGGGTCTGTCTGCTTTGATTCCACCATCATCACTCATTTTGTACCTGCTTGAGTTAGTAATTTTCTTATTTGCACATGTCACCGACAAAGCAGGACTGTAAGCCTCTTGAGGGTTGAGATCGTATCTTAAGCTTCTTTATATAACCTACAGAACCCAGCACAATGCCTCATCCTTACAGGCAATGTGTATTATTCATATCACTGGAGGCTGCCAAGCTCTTCCCAAGTCCAGTTCATCTCCTTTCTTTATCCTTACCCTCCCCAAATATACACAGATGTGCACATGCGCAAGCATACACAGCCACACACCCCTTCATGCCCTGCCCATGTGATACTCCCCACCCTTGAACCAACACTACTCCATCCCCTTCTGTTTGCTGATCCCAATCCTAGGCATCCCTTAGACTGAAGATCTACCTTCTCTAAGAAACTCACTAGCTCCACCCAAGAGCCAAGCCCACTGTCTTCCTTCTTGTGGCACTTACCCTCTCAACCACTTTACAATTACAAAATCACAGACTCTCAGAGTTGAAAGGGATCTTTAAGGTCATTGAGCCTAACCTTTTCATTTTACGAATGAGAAAACTAAAGCCCAGAGAGGTCAAGAAAGTTTTCCCATGTCACACGGGTAGCAAGTAGGAGAACTAGGATTCCAACTCTGGACCGAACCCTATATCCTGCCATGTTTCCCTTACACTGAGTCACCTCCAAGAAGTAAAAGTAAAAGCACAACTGTGTGGCTTCCTGCACTTGAGAGCAAGTGGCAAATAAGGCCATTGGAGTCATCATAATAGCTCGAAATCGACTCTCAAATGTTGCTATACTGCTAACAAATTTAGATTTATTAACTGGTACAGTCTAAGGGTATATTCTTCAGACTGCCCACACATCCTCTTCTGCCCAATTTCAATCTCTGCTGACTGGAATCCTCCTCATTTCTGAAGGTCCAACTTGAGGCTAGAGCCTCCTCCAAGATTTCCTTGATCTCTTCAATGCAAAGAGAGCTTTTTCTTTTGGGAAATCTCTATGCATTTAACTATGAAACAAAATATAGCATTTGCATATAACTTGTCTTCTCTACCTTACTATAAGCTCATTAAACAAAGGGAGTATCTCTGCTGAATCTAAGGACCATTTATTAAGAGATTCCTACATGTAAAACACCATGCTGTGCCAACGAGCTAAAACAACAAAGGCCCTGTCTTCACAAAGCTTCCAATCAAACAGGGGAAGCAGGGCACATACACATTTTTCTGTATTTTGCATTAAAGAGCCAGGAAAGACAGCCAGTGCTATGCGCTTTTCCTAATAGACAAGTGGCCAAATATGAACAGTTCTCAAAAGAAAAATTGCTGCAAGAAAAGACAAATGTGGTGAAGACAGAGAAGCCTGGATAGAGATCCATGAACTGATGCAGAGTGAAGGAGGCAGAGCCAAGAAAACAAAGAATACAATGATTCCAAACAAATGTGAAATTACAAAGAACTCAAAAAACACAGTCCCTCCTGGTGGAGGTTGGGAGATCAGCCAGTGCTGTATGATGCACATATTTGGACTTCAATTACGCTGATTTCTTCTTTTTTTCTTTGTCTTTAAAAATATTCCTAATCATCTGGGATGGAAGAGGGAAGAACAATGGGGGAAAACCATGGTGATATAAAAAAAGGCACCCATAAAAATGGATTATAAAAAGTGCTCTAAGCGATGTCTGAGGGAGGAAGTGTCATTTCTGACTGAGGGAAAAATCACAAAAGGTTTCAGGTAAGAGATGACGTTTGAACTGAGCTTGGATGAATCATAAGATCATAAACTGAGACCTGGAAGGGACCTTAAGGGGTCATTTTACAAACGAAGAAACCAAGGCACAGAAATCTTAAATGACTTGCCCAGAGCTGCACAGCTAGAAGCCAAGATGAGATCCGAACCAAAGTTTTCCTTATTCCAAGCATAACACCATCTTTACTAATGGTCAGGTAGTAAACAAGATGAGTGGTGAGGACTTGGATAAAGTATCTGTAGTTGTCAGGGAGGGATAGATTGTGGGATGTAAATGGTGCCAAAATATAGTAATAAAATTTATTTCAAAGTATCTTTTCAAAGAAATGGCTGAGGAGTCCATAGAGGTAGCAAGTGTGGCTTCCCCACCCCCTCAAAGTTTAGAATCAAAGAGGAGGAGAGGGGTAAGATGACTGAAGGAAGAGTCAAGCAAAGATTTGTTGGTGTTTGGGGGTTTCGGTTTTTTGGTTTAGGAGGATCCTAATGGTGTTTATAGTCATTGTAGAAGAGAGAGACTGAAGGTTAGAGGCAAAAAGGAAATTTTCAATGGGCCAGCATTGCTGAAGAGCTGGAAGATGAGACGATCTAGCATACAAATGATTGAAGGCCTTTGAGCAAAGTGACATGTGAGGCAGAGAGGGACAGACAGATCACGAGAGGACATGAGACAGGCAGGCCCCTTCCTGGCTATCTCCTCAGCCCCCCTCATCAGTCCTGGTCCCACTCTCCTATTCCTAGACAAATCTCCCCATCTTCCACTTCCTAATTACCCCCATTCTTGGCAACTGCAACATATAAAAGGATATTCTCTCAGCTGCTCTAAATGCCCAGTTCCCCAGCCTCTAGAACGCCCATGTCCACCTTTCTCCATGCTACCTCAGCTAGACATAGGAATGGTTTTACCCTTGACCTTGGCATTAAACCCAAGTTCTTCCTTTCCATGTTCCAAAGCTAACTTCCCTCCATCTGAAGCTAATCTTTTCTCTTTTCATCTCTTCCTAGGCCCAATGACTCCTAAACCTGCTCTTCCCCCTTACAATGACCTCTAATCCCTCCCTCTATCCCTCAGGACTATCCCAGGTCATCAGCTCTATGCTGGCTAAACTCTCCTTCCTTCCTAATCTTGACCTTGGTAAATTACTTCCACTCTACACCGTCCTAGCATGCTGAGATCCTAGGTCTCTCATCTTATCGCTGCTCATATGTCACTAACTCCCAGCCCTGGATTACTCCTGCCATCCAGCTCTTTCACTCCTAATCATGTGGTGCTGAACAGAACTAGAAGAAGAATATTATGTTGACCGGGGCAGCTGGGGGTGCCATAGTGCACAGAGCACTAGGCCTGGAGTCAGGAAGACTCATTTTCTTGAATTCAAATGTGGCCTCAGACAATTAACAGCTGTGTGACCCTGGATAAGTCACGTAACCCAGTTTGCCTCAGTTTCCTCATCAGTAAAATGAGCTGGAGAAGGAAATGCAGACCACTCCAGTCTCCTTCCAAGAAAATCCCAAATTGGGGTCACAGAGAGTCAGACACAACTGAAATGACTGAACAACTGAGTCTATTATGAAGTGATGTTAATCTCAAATAAAGCCTTCAGAGCAGAAAGGCAATCCTACTTCTCCTTCCTAATTGACTACCTGTGTTCCACCTTCCCCACCACAGCAATTCTTCCAAAACTTTTCTTCTCTCAGTAGCCAACAAGCATTTATTGAGCTTACTATGTGCCAGGCACTGTGCTAAGAGTGCTAGGAATACAGATTCAAGCAGAAAGACAGACACACTTTCCATTCCACTGTCTTCCCAACCTCTCCGCTGAAGATATCAACTCACACTTCAATGAAAACAAAGTTGAGGCCATTCACCAAGAGTTCCCCCTTCTTCCCCCTCCCCATCACATCCCTGCCTGGGATATCATCCTCCATCACTCTGCTCCAGTCTCTGATGATAAGGTGGCTCTTCCGGCTGACAAAGTCAAACATTCTTCACATGCCCTTGCTCCCATCCCCCTCCCAAAGTTACCCTCTCAGTCATTCCCTACCTTTCTCTGATTTTCAGATTCTTCCTTTCTATTAGTTTCTTCCTTGTTGCTTACAAAAATTTCCCAAGTCTCTCCCAGCATTAAACCCCGCCCTCGACTAGATTTAACTAGATCAGGGTTAGGGAACCTGTGGCGTTGAGGCCACATGTGGCCCTCTAGGTCCTCAAGTGCAGCCCTTTGAATCCAAACATCACAGAACAAATCCCCTTCATAAAATGATTTGTTCAGTAAAACTTGGACTCAGTCAAAAGGCCACAGCCAAGGACCCACCTGTCACCATCTTAAATCTCTCCTTTCTTTCTAGGCTAAACTCTTAGACAAAGGCTGTCTACAATCTCTTCTAAACTCTCTACTTCTAAACTATCTGGCTTCTGACCTTATCATTTAACTGAAGCTACCCTCTCTAAAGCCACCAATGAGCCCAGTGACTAATTCTAATGGCTTCTTAATCCTCATCTTTCTTGATGTCTCCAAAGTGTCTGACACTGTTAATGACATCCTGGATACTCTAGGCCCTTTAGGTTTTTGTGACTCTCCTCTCCTGGTTCTCCTCCTACCCAACTGCTTTTAGTCTCTCTTGGCCAAGATCTTCATCTCGGTCATGTCTTTTTCTATGGGAATCCCCCAAATAATCTTCTCTTCTCCCTCTATGCTCTTAACTTTGATCTCATCAGCTCCCATGGGCTCAACTCTTGGATCCATATACCCAGACTGAATTTCTCTCCTGAGCTCCAGTCCCATATCACCAACTGCCTCCTAGATATCTCAAATAGGACAGCCCATAGACATCTTCTACCCAACAGATCCAAAACAGAACTCATTAGCTTTGCCCTCGGACTTGGCCCTCTTCTTAACTTTCTTGTTATTATGTACACTACCCAGTTCCTAACCTCAGTGCTATCTTCACCTCCTCCCTCTTGCTCACTGCATGTATCTGATCAGTCATTAAATTTGATCCTTCCTCTACAACACCTCTCACATTGTTTCTCCTTCTCTCCACTCACAAGGCCACCCTACTTTAGCTTCCATCACACAATGGTCTTCCTGCCTCTTAGTTTTCCACTTTCTTCTCTATCCTATACATAGCCACCAAAGCACTGGGATGCCATGTCACTCTCTCCCTTACCTCTACAATGGGATGGCATTTCAAAAGCTCTACAGTTTGACCCCTTCCTACCTTTCCAATATTTGTACCATTCATCCTTCATCTGCACATGCTATATTAGGGGCCAGACTGGCCTAATTACGGTTCCTTGAGAGTGACACTCCCTCTCTCTTCTCCTGTCTTTACCCAGTCTATTCCCCACACCTGAAATGTTCTTCTTCCCAACCTCTGACTCTCAGAATTAAGTTCAGGCAAAGTGAGGCTTCTCCTGGCCTCCCAACTGCTAGTGCCTTCCTCTAGTTACCTTCTATCTGCTCAGCCATCCTGTAAGTTCGGGTTTGTACAATAGTCTTTCCCTCATTTGAATATAAGCTCCTCGAGGTCTACTTCATTTCTACCACAGTATTCCCAATGCCCTCAATCAGTGCTTGTGCTTGACTGACTGATCTGGTTGGTACACAAAAGAGCTCATGCCTAGTGGCCTCACCAATAACTCAGTAGAAGAGAGCTCCTAGAGAACAGAGCTGGCCTTTGCTTTTGTCTTTATTGCCCCAGCCCAAAGCATAGTGTCTTGCACAAAAGAGGCATTTAGTGAATGCTCTACATTAGGTTGGTGGTAAAACTGGTGGCAGGAAGATGAGGTACTTTCCAAGGATGTGGGAGGCAACATATAAGGACTAAGGCGGGGGGAGTAAGGAGTGGGGGGAAGAGAGGCAAAGATTCCAGAGATGTCAGCGTTTTTCTTAGGGTTTGCCTCTAGCATCAGGAATGAGAGACTGGGTGGCATCAGATTGGTAAAGTGAGCAAAAAAGGAAACTGACAAATGCTGGAGAGGCTGTGGAAAAATAGGCACATGAATGAACAGTTAGTGGAACTGGGAATAGATTTGGCCATTCTGGAAAATGTGAAAAATGAGATTCATAGCTTCCCCCAGCCCCTTCTTCCAAAGTCCTGACTTTAAATTCAGGACATTACTGGCAAGCTGGCAAGTAATTTAATCTAAGGTAGGAAAGCCCCATAGTGTTCTGTTCAGGCTTGGGTGGAGACACTCTTTTGTCTAGGTAGCCCAGGGCTGGAAGTGGTCTAGTATACAGATATTTTTCTCTGTCCCGGGGTGATGGGGTAACATTAGCTCCCATTAGAATGGTATATAAACTGGGCACCCTAACCCCAAAATGAACCCAGTTCTAGACTGGCTCCCATGCACGCATGCTCCCCGCTTTGAGAGAAATAAACAATGGACTCAAGTTAATCCTGTTTCTTTCTTAGACCAAACTCTTTGTTAAGGTTGACAAAAACAACATGGAACATGCCTCAAAAGCTATAAAACCATGCATACCCTCTGACCCAGCCATATTGCTATTAAGTCTAAACCTCAAGGAGACCAAAGAAGAAAAGGGCCCATATGTGTAAAACTAACAGCTCTTTTTGTGGTGGCAAGAAACTGGAATGAGGGTGACAGGCCTGGACCCCTAAAAGTTAAAGATCATGTCTTAGAAAGCAACTCAGTGGTTGAATTCTCCCATATATTTCAGCAGCCCAGATCACTGGTGCATCTGCCCAAGGTAACTGACCCACCCCAGCTCACCTATATCACCAAATCAGCTTACTTGACTTTCCTTTCACACCAGTTCTTGGCCCACTTCAGACAACAAGCATATACTCCTTAATCACATCTTCATTACCTAATTAGCCTACCTGATGTCCTTTCGACGTGGCACCAGGCCTACCCCTCCTTAATCCCATCCAGATTCTATCACCATCCCTTAGGAATATAAGCATCAGTCTCGCCCTCCCATTAAGTTGCAGGTTCACTAGGAAGGAAGCCTGCCTACTTCTATTGGAATTCTGATAAACCTCACCCTCAACAAACCTCACCCCTGAGGGAAGAAGTTTTGAGAGCACGAATTCATCCGTCCTAGGTGGCCGCTGCTGGCAGCCTGACATTTCAGTATTCCCAGTACCCCCAAACCACACAGCAACTGGGGAATGACTGAACAAATTATGTGGATGAATGAGGGAAGAAGACTATTTTGCCAAAAGAAATGATGGAGATTTCAGAGAAACCTGGAAAGACCTGTATGAAGTGATGCAGAAATAAGAGAGCAGAACGAGGGAACAATTTATACAAATAAACAAGCGAGACAGCTAGGTGACTCAGTGGATAGAGCACTGGGCCTGCCATCACAAAGACCTTAGTTCAAATCCAGCTTTAGATACTTACTAGCTGTGTCACTCTGGGCAAATCACTTCACTTGCATATGCCTGAGTTTCCTCAACTGTAGGATGAGGTTAATAATAGCAACTACCTCACAGGGTTGTTGTAAAATCACTTAGCAGTGCCTGGCACACAGTACATACTTGGTAAGCCTTTCTTTACTTCTTTCCTACTCTTCCCCCACCCCATCCCCTACAAAGGATAACTGGAGAAGGAGAAAAGATAGGTTTGAAAATGAAGGTGAAACTATTCCAAAAAAGGAGAGAAAAATGAGGAAAGAGCTAAAAGCGACATCTGAGCTGGGCCCTGAAGAGAGGGAGACAGGGGGAGGCAGAGACAGAGGAGAACCAACGATAGAAAGATCAGCTGGAGTCAGATCATGGAAGTCAGTTTTCTCCTACAGAGTTTGAACTTAACCACGGGAGGGGAATGAAGGACAGACCATTAGGAATGAGGGCTGGAACAGAAAATACCAAGTTAAGACCGAGGAGTCAGAGTCAGAGGACAGTGGAGGGTAACTTAGTATCTCAGTAACCCAAGGGAAAGGGGAGTATCAAGAAGGAACAGGGAGCCAACAACGTCACCTGTGGATACAGGCCAAGAAAAGGCTACATATAAATGAACTTTGTATCCCTAAAGAAGTTTATAGTTTTCCCCAAACAGAGCAAGCATTTAATAAACATTCCCTTAATGGGATTTGGGGGGTTTAGCCTCCTACCCTCAGCCTTATTGCTGCCACCTGGGAGAGCCACATGGCCATGAGATCGAGATCTAATGCTAGAGCAATAAAGATACAGGAGAGCGAGGTACACAAGATCACAACCCAATCAGGAAAACATCATGATGTCCTCTGCTCTCTGGATCCGTGTTTGCTGACCGGCAGAGTCCTTGGCAGCTCAACAGTCTAGGATGCTTCTCAACTGCAGCAGACATGGTGGCCTGGAGGTGCCAGCAGTCTTGTGGGATCGATGGGGATCGATGGGTCGATTAGTTCTAAAAGCCTTTCTTGGTTCTGTTCTATGGGGGAGGGGTTGAAAATTGACAAGGATGTTTAAGAAAAATAGAGTATCAATAAAATATGATGCCCACACTCCTCCCTCTAGAAGAGCTAATGGGACTTTCTCCACAGCTATCCATCTTTGAGAAATTCTCTTCTGAATTCAGGTCTCCAGCTGGTTTCAGCTTCACGAGATCCCCCGATTTCTCCACTCTGACGAATGATGTTAAAAGAGGATGATGATGATGAATGGGAATTTCCCTGTCTAATCCTGGGTGATTTGAAGAAGACAAAGGACCAGCTCAATATAATGTTGTGACATCTTTGTTTTTAAACAACTTAGATCTCTTAACGGTGTTCTACTCTTGCATCTCAGTGCCTCTGATTCCAACAAGGGCCAACAACTCCCAATGGATGGGGATGCCGTCCTAACTCAGGACAAACATTGGAGCTTACTGGTATAGCCATTAGCTTAGAAAAGCAGCCTTTGAGAAACTTCTCATTTTCACCTTTCTGCATCTAAGCAGCCTGCTTTTACCTTGGAAGCCACAAAGAGCCCTAAGCAGAGTACTGCCACTTACCACCAGCAAGGCCTTGGTGATGCTACTTCCCAAGGTCAAGGCTGGGGTTGTCTGTTTAGTCATCTTAGAAACAAGGGGCTTGGAGCAGGAGACGCAATCAACATCGCTTCCTGTTCAAAATCCCTGGGACCTCGGGAGTTCACGTAGTCTGACTCTCATTTACAGTCAATGAAACTGACCAAGATGCCAGGTAACCTCTCTTGCTAGTCGCTGACACCCAGCAGGAGCTCTGTCTCTGACACCCAAACTACTGGGCTTTCCAGTCAACTAGGCTAGTCCCCATTTCTTCCATAAAAGGTGGAATGTTAAGGCTTTTTTTTTTTTTTAAAGAAATCAAACTTTTGTCCCTTATGAAAAAGAGGATATAATAACTCCAAAAGCAATGTCTAGGGAAGGCCTAGGGAGGGCATTTTAGGCACTGAATGATTTGGACACTTGTGCCTTGGCAGGAATTCTTTGAGGGAGGAGGGAGGAAATTGGGAGGCATTAAAGCAGTGATCCATCTCACCTCTTTCAAATTATGAGGGCTAAATAAGGAGGTTAGCTTCACTTCTGCCTGGCCAAGTCAAATATCAATGCAAAGGTTAGCCAGCGGGGTGATCCTCAAAGAACTTACACTCTACTTGAAGAATGTAACCTGGAGGATGTCTATTCTGATGGTGCCAAAGACAAAGAATACTGATATATTGATATATACATTTAAATGTGTGTGTGTGTGTGAGTGCATGTTTGTTGGTGAAGCCCTAGTTAGGCCCCTTTCCACCAAAAGACTCTTGAACACTTGCTGCCAGGCAATTCTCACCCGCCTGGACTCTATGGTACAACCTACACACATTAAGATCGAGTTTATTGATCAAATAAGATTATCTCTGTAAAGTACTGAGTCCAATGCCTGGCACACAGTAGATGCTTAGTGCATGCTCGTTCCTTCTCCTACCCTTCCAATTTTTGTTTTTTTTTCCTCCTACTCATCCTCTCTCGTCGAATTTTTTCTGTTATTAGATTTATTTAAATAAAACAGAGGGTTCTCAGCCTGTGGCGCGCAGACTTTCTGGGGGCTCTATGAACTAGTAGAGGAAAAAACCCTGCACTTCTGTTTTCACTAATCTCTAACAAATTTCGCACTTCCTTCAATTCTTTAACAACTTGATTCTGAGAAGCATCCACAGGCCAAGCCAGATTGCCCAAGGGCTCTGTATCCATGCACATGGACGAGGGCTCTGGCCTCTTCTGTGAGGCCAGATTCTTGATCAGCTCAGACAGGGGAGCTTTAGGCCTTATCTTGCTGGGACATAAAGCTCCGAGCCACTTTCCTAAGGCTCCTTGCCATGCCATGCCAGCTTTCTAGGGCTGCTGTATATGTTGTCTTCTCTCAGCAGAATGTAAGCTCCTCAAGGGCAAGGGCTGTCTTCCTCGCTGGTATTTCTATGGCCAGCGTTCAGCCTAGTACCTAACGCAAGGTAAGACCTTAACAAATCTAGCTCAGTTAGTAAAGTGGGCACCTGGAGAGATGGGGCAGCAACTTCAGGGACCTGCAGGCCCCAAACAGGAGCCACCCACACATCCATTTCAATCCAAATAGAGGAGCCATCACCTGATAACACTTGAATCCCAGAAATCACTGCATTCAGACCCTTTGTCCACAGGATGAAGGGATGTCATCCAGCCCATACCCCAGGAAAAGTGCCTCCACTATCAGAGGCGGGCACATATTCAGCCTTGGCCTAAACAACATGGGTGAGTACCAGGCTTGATGCAGCTCCTGGAGATGACCTGGAAGTTTGTACGGACCCTGAGCACTAGGGGCCTTGTTGCTACTTCTTCCCACTGTTCCCATACTCCCATTGCATACCTATAACTCCCAGGATTCTCTTCTTTAGGCAGAAAGTTCCCACTTTTTCAAGCAGCCTCCTTTGACATGGACTCTAGGTGCTTCACCCCACTAGGTGCCCTCCTCCAGATGCTCTCCAGCTTGGCAATGTCCTGCCTATAATGTGGTACCCTGAACCCCCATATCCCAGGGTAGAAAACGGCAGGCCCAGCTATCTCCTCCCCCAGCCTGGACACCCTCTATGGCCTGACAGAGCAGTGTTCAGCTATCAACCTAATAGTGGCTTTTTCAAATGAATTGCTGCCCCATGCCTCTCACACCTTGGATCTGTGAAGAAAACTTCTTGACATTCACCCCCTGTATGATCTGGGGCAGGTCAGATAACCCCCATGGGCCTCAGCTTCCCTCTGCACAAAGCAAGAGGGCCGCACGTACTCCAAGGCCATTGGCTCACAGAAAAGAGCAGGAATGGGCACTCAAGCCGAGGCTCTCTCCATTCCACCATGGGCATGGACCAACTGTACAAACATAGGTTTGATGTCTTCACAGAAGTCCTAACCATCCGCTGCCCATAGTTCATGTTCCTAATTTCCATTGGTAAAAGCAATGCAAATGTTGCAGAAGGAAGGCAACCATTGCAAACCTCATCTGCTTTTATCTTTTCATGTTGGAACTGGCGGTGGCAGCACAACTCCACAAACATTTATTAGATGTCTACTGTGTGCACTGGGGGTGGTCACCAGGGCTCTCAACTCTGCTTTATAACCCTGACCCTCTTTCTTGGTGACCTGCTCAGCTTCCAGGGGTTGACAGAGCTCTGTGCAGGTGACTCCTGGGTCTCTACATTCGGTCCCAATCTTTCCTGAGCTTCAGTCCCCCTATGCCAACTACAAGCCCATTGGATGCCTCAAACTGGATGTCCCAGAGTCATGTCCAAAGCAGATTTCTCATTCTCTCTGCCCCTGCAAAGGCCCTGTCCTGTGCTGGCAATAAAAAGATGATAAACCAATCCAGTCCCTTCCACAAGGGGCTTCTTCTAGTCAAGGACACAAGACTCATACAGGAATAGCATGGTTCAAGAATGTGTCCTGTGAGTAGTTCAGGCCAAATGCTGAGGTATGTGGAAGCTGACTGGTTTCTGCCATTAGGGACAGGGAAGGCTTCTGGGAGGAGGTGACCCTTTTAGATAAAGGTATGAACATGAATATAGGAGGGGAATGAGTTGGAAAGAGAGTCTGTTCTGGGCCTGAGAGGACAGCAAGAGGAAAGGCTTGTAGATGGGTGAAGGCCCAGTGAGAAGAGGCTTGTGATAAGCCCAGCGTGGCTGTAATACCATTGGTCCTGGAGAGCTGTTCCAGATGTGGGATGGGTAGAGGAAAGGCCTTGAATGTCAGGGCAAGTCTAAATAACAGCTCCTAAGTATGGAGTACTCTAAAGTTTATACTCATCACCAGAGTTTATTTCCAAAACACACCTTCATTTCTCCACCATCCCAGGGAGAAAAGGTGGTACCAAGGCTACATGAGACTGTTTCCATGAGGCACCACCCCATTTATTAGTGAATGTTTCTGCTCCGGATCAACATAAACAGAAAGGTTTGTCTTTAATGGCTATTAACATTCTCACTACCCCTCTGCCACATCAATATTTAGTAGAATAAAGAAGCCTTTCCTAATTCCCTCCCTGGCAGCATGATGAGAAACATGCCCACAATCATTAGCTCATAGCAGATGCCTAAACTGGAGGGGACCTTAAGAGGAGGAAACAGGGGGCAGTGAAGTCACTTGTCCAGGCTCACACAATTAGGGAGTGGGAGAGAGGATTCAAATTCAGGTCTTCGGATGCCAAGGCATCCATTTGGCATTCCATGGCACCATTTACCAGCCGGGATGGAGGGAAAGAGTAAGAATCCCTGCCCAGCCACGTGGGCATCAGCCGCTCTCCGAAGAATGTATGCTCCCCGGGGTCAGGAGTCTGTTTCCCTAACCCCCGCCCCAAGTAAGCTGCCCGAGGGCAGGCTCTGTCTCCCTTGTTCTCTGCTGTCAGGAGTCGGTTTTCCTTAGCTCTTGGGATCCCCCGCCCCCAAGCTCCCCGAGGGCAGGCTCTGTACACTTTTGTCTCGGTACCTCCAGCATGTAGAGTGTGTGCCTTCTTTTTTCAAACAACCATAAATGCTTGCTTGACGCAGAGCGCTAGATGGGAGTCACAAGGCCTGAATTCGAATCCCAGTCGGGCCTCTCACTCCCTGGGTGACCTTGGGCAAGTCAAGGTCCTTTCTCGCTCCAAAGCCAGGAGACTACGACGGTTCGCGTCCTCGGTGCCCGAGGGTTTCCTTCCGAGGTCCGACTCCGGGGGGAGGAGAAGGCGGAAGGGGTCAGCGCGAACCGCGCGGGCTTCGAGGGGCGGGCGCCCTAGGAGGGGCCGCCGGGGAGGGCGCCCCATCTTTGCCCCTCCCCCCTCCCCGGCCCTGTCCCTCCCCCCTCCCCGGCCCTGCCCCTCCTCCCGGGGGCGGTACCTGCTTCCGCATGTTATTCATGACGCCCATGAAGCTCGCCAGCA
>CM053623.1:10767897-10790073 GCA_028646595.1 Phalanger gymnotis | reverse complement strand
CTCCCCCGCCCCTCGGCCCGCCCCGGGGCCCCTCCCCCGCCCCTCGGCCCACCCCGGGGCCCCTCCCGCCCCCGCCCCTTGGAACGCGGCGGCCCGCTACGCTGGGCCGGGCTAACGCGAGCCAGGCCGCCGAGTCTGCGCACAGGGTCTCCCGGAGGGCCCGGGAGAGAGGAATAAAGGGGGGAGGGCCCGCCGCGAGCCCACGTCACCGCCGGGCGCTGGGTGCGCGCCCGCGGCCGAGGGGGCCGGGGCCCGTGGGCCCGCACCCGCCTTCTGCAAGTGGGGAAACTGAGGCCGAGGCCCCTGGGGAGAGCTGGAAGGGCCCTTGGAGCTCATCTGGTCCAACTCCACCCCTTCATAGATGGGGAAACTGAGGCCGAAGGGAAGGAACCTGCACAAAGTCACCTAAGTAGAGCTGGAAGGGCACTTGGAGCTCATCTGGTGCAACCGTCATTTACAGATGGGAAACACAAGTCCCTGAGTTAAAGAAAAATCCTGCGCATTTCCCACCACGCGGCAGTGGCAGTGGTAGCTTCTCTGCCTGGAGGTGGAGAGGGGAGTGCAGAATTGGAGTCAGGGTCCTTGGGTGGACTTCCAATGACGTCCACTCAAATTCTGGGAAGCCGAGTGGATCATCATTTTGTTTTGGTTGCTGAGATGAAGGGGCTGGAGGCATCTTGAGAAAGCACAGCCATGTCAAGTGACCTTTTCCCCAATGAATTTCCTCTTGAGCTAACAACTCTCCTGTCTGCTTCCGGTCTGGTCGGAACCATGAGCAGCATTTCTAGCCCTAATGAATGTCGGTATGAATGTCATATAGGGTATAAGGCCAAAGATGGGGAGTATGGGAAGGACTGGTAACACTAAGGATTGATTCCCATGACGCGCTGGTTTGGGAATCAGAGAGTCAAGGTTCCAGTCCTGCTTCTGATACTTATGACCTATGTAACCCTGGACAAGTAATCTAGCCTTCCAAGTCTTAGTATACTCGTCTGTAGAATGGGAAAGTTGGACTCAAAGCTGGGGCCTTTCCACACCTAAATTCATGGTTGAAATTACAGAGGCAGCGGACTTTGATGCAGTCTAAGGAAAAGAATGTTAACTCAAGTGTTCAAAAAGTAGAATGCACTGCCTTGAAAAGGAGTTGGCTCCTCACAAGGTTTCAGCTCTAGTTCAGCTTGGCTGGAGGAGGAGGCCCAAGAAGTCCCTTCAAATCCTGAGATTCTGAGGAAAGCCAAAGACTTGGTGAAATCGATGAAATTCCTAAAGCCCTCATGTTGTGTGTGAAGGTTAGAACTGCCAGGCATGTGCACACCCCACCCCCACCCCAGCAAAAGAGCTCATTTCTTAATCTAAAGAAGCATATAAATTTCATAGCCACACTCACTGGTTACACCCTCTAGGCAAAGGTTTCATATAAATAAGCTCAATGACCCCAGGGCCTACTCTGTGCTCACATCTGTGCTCCCTCTGTGTGTACACCCTTGATAAAGCTCCAGTCACTCCCCTTGCAATACTAAAAATTGCATTTTAAAACCCCTGGTTTTATCCAGGCCAGCCAGCCTTAGCCAGAGCCAACTTGGTCACTAAGGCTGCCTCACTAGTGGGATAGGGGAACCCACCTCACTCTGCCCCAAGGGGAGCCATGATCCAGTAGCCTTAATGGGGTGATACTGTGCCCCTGTAAGTGTGGCCAGCTCTCGGCAGACAGCTCCAGTCTTGTCCAACTCCATCCCTGGCCCTGGGCAATTACACTGGCCTTTACAATAAACATTGTGTATTGGGCATCACTCCTGATTAGACTCCAATTATTCACAGCACCAGCACATCAAGTTTTGACAACAGTAGGAGGAACATGATGTGGTCTTAAAAGTTTCTGGAGGACTATCATGTCTGCTGGGCCTCATGGGGAAGAACTGGGAATACTGAGGAGAAGATAGAGAGACATAGACTTTAGCTTGACATGTGGAAAAACTTCCTAACAATTAGAACCATTGAAAATGGGCTGCCCTGGGAGGTCATGGGGGCCTCCCACTAGAGATCTTCAAGCAAAGGTGAAGGACTTCAGAGAGCCCATTCTTGGGTAAGTGCAGCCTGGCCTGGATGGAAGATTCAGTAGATCAGAGTTCCCTTGGGAGGAAACCTCTCCCTGCCGAAAATGTAAGGCGATAATACATTTTTCCTTGCCTACTATGTATCAGGCTCCACGCTAGACCCCCAGAGGATACCAGTGACAGACTAGATGTAAGGCCCCTTGAGTTCCCTAAAGGAGATCCTATAAAACTTAGGCTTTGATACCTCAGGGATCCAGGGTTTTCTCAATGTGAGTGCCGCCTTTAGGACATATTGGTAGAAGTGGTGTTTCGATGTTTCTGTAGACAATTAATTGCACTGTGGCCACCTGGATCAGAGCTGGCCTGAATCTCACACTCCTGAGGTACAATCCTTTGCAGAGAGCAGACTCAGAGTTTAGAGCAGGGGTGGGAAACCTGTGGCCTAAAGAGCACATGTAGCCCTCTAGGTCCTCGAGTGCGACCTTTTGACCAAGTCCAAGTTTTATAGAACAAATCATTTTATGAAGGGGATTTGTTCTGTGAGGTTTGAAAGGGCCACAATTGAGGACCTAGAGGGCCACAGGTTCCCCATCTCTGATCTAGAGACCTCAGAAGAATTCAGTCAGAGATGTAGGCCCTCAACCAACTTCATAGTAACATCATTCTCGATGTTGCCAATGTCGCCAATGTTGCGTGATGCCCCTAATCCAAACTCGTGGGGAGCTCAGAGCTTCTTGTAGGGCGGGAGGAAACTTTTCATGGATAAATGTTTCCCAGGGTCCAGCCAAGGTGTTGAGAGTGGGCCCCTAGCTCTATGAAAACAGATCTAATTAATTAATTTACAAAGTCATCCAAGTGTGAGTCGGACTGTTTCCCCCCTTGTTCCCCCTGCAATCAAAATCAAAGCTCAGGGATTCCCATGCATCAGTGAAGAAGCAGAGGCATCCTACCACACTTGGCTTCTCCCCAGTCCCAGGGACTGGGATGAAACTGGTGAAACGTAATAAGAGCTAATATTTCCCAGCCCTTTACATAGGTTATCTCATTTGTTTTTTACATTTGTTTTCTCATATCTGCTTCTTACAACAGCCCTATTCTGCAGATGCTGTTTAGCATCCCCATTTATCAGATGAGGAAACTGAAGCATAATTACTAAGTGCCTGAAGTGAGACTCCAACTTTAAGTCTTCCTGGCTCCTAGACTGTCCACTGTTTATCCCAATATAGCATGCTGCCTCTCATCACCGACATCTCACAGGTAGGACCTTTTCTGTATAAAAAAGGAAAGTTGGAAAGGCATCTCTGTGGCCGTACTCCATTAACTGATCTTACACAGCAGGCAGCTAGCTGCCCAGATAGTGGAGGCCCATAAACCATGCTGATATCCCTGCCAAGAATGAGATCACGAAGAATGTGGCATGACTGAAATGTCTGAGCAACAACCACAGAACCTCAAGAACAGATCGGATGAATTGGCATCATTCTCAACCTGAAGCCCTCCTGAGGCCTCAAGCACCTCAAAAGAAATCCTTCAGTAAATCTCATTAGCATAGGTAGATTTTGTGCTTGGGCTTCTTCCTTAGTGCGGCTGCTGACTTACTCTCACCACCCACCTTCCAAATAAAATAATCCCTCTTGTAGAGAAGCATTTGTTACTAAATAGTAGGGTAATATGGACCAGAGGAATTGATTATCTCCCCCTGGGAATTCGGAAACAAATAAACAAATCAACAAACCAGGTCATTAATTCAGACATTCCATCTTATCTGGAATACTCTTCCTCCTTATCTCCACTTCCCTGTCCATTTACTTATCTGTATAATTTGTATTCACCCAGTAGAATGTCAACTCCTTAAAGTTAGGGACTAATATTTGTCTTACTATCACCAATGACTAGCATAGGTTCCTGTACACAGTAGGTGCTTAATAAATGTTTGTTGGATTAAATTGATTGAAAAATGTCAGAACAAATTATCTCACATTGACAGAATTGAATCTTAAAATTAAAAAATTAAAAATCATTAAAATATTGAATATTAAAATTTAAAAATCATCATTAAAAATGATAAATAGGAAGAACACAGGGGGGACCACTAATAAATAATAACACAGGGCAAAAAGAATTTCTATCTCAAAAACAGAAAATGAGTTGGAGAAGGAAATGGCAAACTACTCCAGTGTCTTTGGCAAGAAAACCCCAAATGGGGTCACAAAGAGTTGGACAAGACTAAAAATATGACTGAACACCAACTAATACAGAAACAATAAAATTACGTGTAAATGGACAGGAGACATCAGGAGATGGAATAACCAAATTATGATGTTGGAGAAGTGTATTTTTGATGTCCATAGTTCTAATTCTGTGGCTGTACTGTGTTCCTTCTTTTTAATTTAGTTTATCTTGTTGGGATTGATAGATTGATAATCTTTTTAAAAATTGAGTCAGTGGAATTTGTGGATACCATAGGAATTGACACAGAAAGGAGCCAGAGATGGCTGTAGATCTGTGCTTAGGTGCCACTGCCAGAAGGAGGAAAACCAGGTCCAAGGGAAGCAGGGGAGAGATCAGACCCATGTCAGGAATGGTGAGTTAAAAATGAGGATGAGGCATCCTTGGGACAATGCTAGGTAATGAAACATGTGGGCCTGGAGACCAGAAGAAAATGGAAAAGCAAAAAGACTTTCTGTTAGTAACAATCTTAGGATTGGGTTGCCAGGCTGTCTTATGTTCTAGGCACCTTCTGTGATTCCTTTCTATTTTGGACATAGAGACAATGCCACCTGCCAGATTCATTGTAGGCCCTTCCTGGACCCCAGTGGGACTCTCTTTAGACTTGTTTTTTTTTTTTCTTTTTTTCTTTAATTTTTATCCCTGATCTCTCAAGAATACTTCTCAAGTGAAGCCTGAGATCACATGGCAAGTTAACATCTAAGAACACTAACCCTAGAACCCAGATTTCCAGATTATAAAATTAATCCTTCCACTATACAACCTGCTTCTGTTAATTTTCCCAATACATGCAGCTTAGTGTGGTGGAAAGAACACTGGATTCAATCAGAGGACTCAGCTTCAAAGCCTGGGGCTACTAATCACTGTCTGTGTACCCAGTGCAAGTCAACTTGGGGCAGGCATGATGCTCTTTGCCTTAGGTGTCGTTTGTGGTCCTTGTCTCTCGTGCAAAAAGACCTAGTTATTGAATTTTCAAAAGGACAAAGCTGAGTCAGAGAGTTAAGTTAAAGATCTGGAAGTAAGGTGGAACTTAGCTTTCTCTTATTCCACCCCTTGTCTGCTCAGCTCCCCCAGCTTGGTGACTTGGAGAGCAAAGGACCCAGGCCTTAAAGGCAGAAACCTCAGAGGGTAATAACAGGGCTGCTCCATTTGACTGCATTAGCAGACAATAGATCCCTTCAGGAAGATATTGGAAAAGTCCTTTTTGGCAGAAGAGAACACCTAGATTCAGACAACCTGGAAGGTTCCCTCCTTTTGTCTCCTCACACTTTGAAATCCAACTCAAATGATGCTTTCTCTAAGTAAAGGCATAACGGAGGGGGCAGAGATTGGGGGAAAGACAGAGACAGAGACACAAAAACAGAGAAAGGGCAACATTTCCCATAAAGCACATGGAAGGTTATAAAAGATCTAAGTCAGGGTGGCAGCCAGCTGTGTAGGGTCTTAAATAACAGAATTGGAGGGTTGACTGGGAATTCCAGCAGCCTCTACACAAAAAGAGTCCCTAGCAGAATATAGCTGAGCAACCATGGAGGTTTGATTACCTCCAGGGAAGGGAAATCTGTGGGTCTGGAGGGAGTCCACTCCCCTCTGGGACAGCTCTCATTGGAAGGTAGTTTTTCCTTACTTCAGGCTTCAATTTGTCTATGAATGCTAAGTAGCAAATTTAAGTTGAGACAGAGGAAAAGAAATGTTTTCATATTGCACCTTCCTGGGAATGTTGCATCTCTAGATGCAAATGAAGGAGTTTTTTGAGTTCAATTCAGTCAAACAAACCTTTATCAAGTGGGTCCTGTGTGCCAGGCCTTGTGCTAGGCACTGTGGATACAATGACAAAAATATGAGTTCTTATTCCCCTCCAGGAACTTACATTGTCCTGGGGAGATACACCTTGCACCCAGGTAAGTAAACACAGAGGCTGTGCAAAGTAACATAAAGTCATTTTGAAAGGGAGAAGGGGCTAACATAATACCTGGGAAAGGGGGCCCAGGAGAGGCGTTGACTGAGATGGAACTCCACTCTCTGGTGTTTTATTGCCCTTGGCCCTTGTCTGCTAAAAGTGAAGGGCCCTGAAGACCCAATTAATCCAGGGTCCAAAGGAGCTGGGTTCCAGTTAGAGGAAGTTTTTGGGTAGTTGTGTCAAGAACGAATGTTCTTTCTGAATCTTTCCAAGTGACTGTAATTTCCCACTGATTGTCCCAGTGATGGGGATAGCATCTTGGCTTTAGCATGGGAACTTTTTTGGTCTAAAATTAATTTCAATTTGTTTTGAAGATGACAATAATCTCTCCCAAGCTTACTTTAGCTGCCATTTACGGAGAAATAAAGTAGATAAAGTACAGATCAATCCTCTTAAGGCTAAATTGACTCCAGGAGGAGAGGAGGGTCTGACAGTTAGACCGTGATGGAGAGTTTCAACTTTGATTTGAGAGGCAATTGACTTGACTGACAAATTATTTTTATCTTGGGAAAGTTTAAATGTAGGACATTAGATTATTCCTGGCGGGATGCGTCCATAAAAACCTCTCCCACCTCTCTGTCATTTTATGGCACTCTAATGGACTATGATTGGGAGTGGGGGACGGTAGAATTGGCAACCTTGCCTGTTTTTCTCTTACTTAGTGACAATCTCCTTTGATTTCTTCGCGTCATGAGGAAGAGTGCCGCATAGTTTCAGCAATGACTTTCTCTTTGGTAACTATGCTGTTTTCTTGTTCGAGATGGCCCTGTGGATCCCCAGTGAGCCAGCTGTCACTAAACCACTTCGAATAGGACTGCTTGGGAAAGGTCCTTGAAAAGACCCGGCTTGGCTTTGGGTTGGACCAGTGAGCTTGTGTCATCAATGTCCCCATCTTATTATCTAAGCCGGTTTGGGGCATTTGATCTTAATGCTCACTTTGAAACTGTAAGAATATGACAGAGCTCAAAGCTTTTTGTTTGTCTGATAAACAAGGATTTTTCCTTGACTGTGATATTTAAATACTGAGAAAGGGTAGGTTTCTCTGACACAACAGCATTGATCATAGATGGATGTTTGTGTCCCCTGGGCCCTTAAAACTTGGTTCCAATTACATTTTATAGTAAAACAGAAACAAAACTTATTTTTCAACTAAGCACTCTGATCCCTGTGTTTGGGTGCCCTTTATCATGTAAGAAATGAATGTTTTTCTCTCGCATTTAATAACTCATTAATTGTATTAGGACCAAAGTTTTTCCCCTTTTCTATTTCCTCATACAGCAACCAACAAGTGTGGGAAATCTCTCTTACAGATTTACCTAGGCCAAGATCTAATCACAGAGTAAAAGAAATTCTAAGTTTGGGTGTATTTCTGTTCATTGTGTTTGCTCTGACAGGTCTGGGGAAATGCTGATTCTCCCTTTTGTCCAGATAGGTGATATGGAAATTTTCGTCACTTTGACCAAGATTTGGGTGGCTCAAGTCACCCCAAGACCCAACTTCCATTGTGTTAGCCAATCAGAGTTGATCGACACCCAACAGGACCACCTCCTTTTCGAAGGGCATATAAACTGTGAGCCCATTGCCATTAGGGGTCTGTGGTCTAAGTGAGACAGCCAAATGACCATTCTTTTATTAATAAACATGCTGGCCTCATTAATAAAATAATTAAATTACCCAGAAATTATGCCCCTTGAACTTTTTTAACTGCCACAGTGACCAACAGCAAAGGAGAGGCATCCATTAGCACAAACAGGACTTTTGAATTATGTGTATGTTACAGGGAACTATCCATCGGTCAGTCAGCAAACATTTACTAAATGCCTTCTATGTGCCGGGTACCACACTCATGCATTCCTTTTAAAAACCTATATATAAATTGTATTTTGACTTGCAATGATAAGTACAGCTTTTCAAATATATGAACAAAAGCATTAAAAAGGAAAAATGAGCATGCCAACTGAAACAAACAGAAAAGTAACGACAGACTGTCAACAATTGTATGTGTTCCTGTAACTTACTGATCATTTACTAAACCTCAGGAGATGTGGATATTGACTTTGACACGCTGCTAGCATACACATGTTCTCATTTTCCTAATTATGTTTGACCTTAGAAAAATAATGATAAAAACTAACGATTATGTCTCATGCTAACATTTGCAAGATGCCTGGTCTAATTGTCTTGGTTGAACCAGCTCTGCTACGTGTCTAATATGAATCTAGCTTTAATGAGTCAGCTGTAAGCCATACAAGTAGGATGGTCTTTTGTTTTGACTTTCTTCTCTCTAAAACTTTTGGACTTCACTAAAGGAGCAACTTCCCTTTCTTGTAGATGACACTTCTAGCGATTTCCTTTCCTTCATTTTCTCATTTGTATTTTTCAGATAGGCTCCCTTCTCCGGCCCAGGCTGGCAGTGCAGGGGCGTGGTCCCACCACTGATCAGCAGTAGTTTGGACCTGTTATCTTACCAAGCTGGGTTGGATTGCCCTTACTTAGGCGGGCTGGTGTTTCCTTCCTCCTCCATTGCAGGCCTCAGCTCATTCGTGCCTGCCTTAGTGCTGATCCTCCATCTACCTAGCCCTCTGCATCTCAGAGCTCCTGAGCTCCTGAGACCCGTTGGCCTCCCCCTTCTAGGCCATGGGAGTTATAGGTGTGGGCCACCTTGTTGGACTCCTTGGCTTACTACTTACCAAAGCAAGGGTTTGGACGTTGCCTTGCTTGTAATTGGTGTCCACTCCATATTTGTGGAGGGGAATTGAATTTTAAAATGTTTTTTCCTCGAGCGGCTAAAGATCAAACCATTAATCTCACGTGATACCCCCGTGCCACCGGAGCATGATCATGTTACCTCTCAGAGTCTCAGTTTGCTCTGAAATGGAGATGGTATTTGTGCTAACTGGCTCACAGGGTGGCCGTGAGGCCTGCAAACCTTGGAGCACAACGGAAATGTGAGTTGCTGTTGCCGTTTTTGTTATCGCTTCTTGTTTCACGGGGTCTCCTGTGGCAGATTCATGGGAAGAGAACGGACAGTGACGTTCATCATTGTAGGACATGTTTAGATTGAGAAGCTCGCAGATACATCGGTGTCTTTGAATATCAGGCTGTTTTTCTTAGATCTGGGTGTGGGATTTCAACAGTGTAGGAACTGCCTACTATAGAATCACTAATTGGGATGGATCAATTATTCTTCTCCTTGACTAGGGCAACTGAGAGGTTATACACCTCCCTAATGGGCACACTTACGCACAAAGAAGGACCTGAGACTAAGTCTTCCTGACACCACTTCCTGACTAGCCTTCTGGCCACTGTACTATCTTGTCTCTCATTAGTACACTATTATCAATAAATATTTATTTTATTCAGCCAATTTCTCCTTAAGTTAGTTTTAAATGTCTCCAAAGGGCAAAACTGAGCTCAATGGATAGAATACCTTTATTCTTTTGGGGGAGGGGAGCTTAGGGGTTCAGTCCTGTGGTTTCATCAGTGTAAAGAACTTCTTCCACCAATATAGGTCAGCCACCTGGCTGTAATATATCATTTTGGAGGGCTTCCTGGAGCATTGAGACATTAGGTCACTTGCCCAGGTTGCACAATCAGAGGTAGGCCTGGTACTCAGGACTTCATGATTGCAAGGGTAGACCTCCACTCTGCCTCAGGTGGAGTTATAACAGTGATGATGATGATGAATAATAATAATAAACATTTTGGTAATACTTTAAGGTTTGCAGAGTGCTTGACAAATATTCCATTGTACCCTCTCAGTAACCCTGAGCACTCTACATGTTCAGTAACTGGTTCTGGTAGTCACATTTGGGCTTTCACGTAAAGATTGATATCCACACTATCTGAGCTCTCCAGTAGAAGGCTGGGCTGTCTTAGGAGGTAACCTACAGTAAAGGCTAGTCTGGTCGATGGGCCAGATCGCTGTAGTGGGAATTCCTGTGTCCGTGTGGGTTTAACTAGATGACCTTGGAGATACTTCCAGCACTGAGAGCCTGAGAATCATGGGATTCTCCATTTCAATCGCAGGAAAGCCCAAGCAGGCATCTCCTACTGTTGGACAACAGGGAAGAGGGAAGAAGGGCCTTTCTCCCCTCACTTCTTCTTTCTCTGAATTCTCCACCTATAGCAAATAGCAAAAAAGTGAGCTGGGAACCAAGCTCATGCCTGGGTGGCCTCTCTGCTAAATGTCTCTTAGTATCCTCTACACACAGAGCAGCAAAAGGCTGTGCCCTAGCTAGAACAGTCAGTCAGGGAGTGTAGCCACAGGAATGACTCACGCTTATTAAGCATTTCAAGGTCAGCCGATACCTTTGCATTCATTATCTTATTGGAACCTCAAACTATTACTCCCATCTTACAGAAGGGAAAACTGAGCCTCAGAGAGATGGAATGATTTGCCCAGGGCCACACAACTGTTAAGTGTCTGGGGTGGGATTTTAACCCAGTTCTTCCTGATTCTTTGCCAAGTATTCTAGCACCATGGCAAAGCTCATGGTGAAGCCTAGGGAATACAGCTACAAGTTCTGGCCACTCACCTTGCAGTCTCAGTTTTGAAGCTCTGGGCCAGTAACTCTATGTGGACACATTCCCCCCTCACGTCACAGCACTCACCCTCAGAGAACACGGGATGGTGCTGTCTTCCACCCCCTCTTGTCCCGACAGCTGTCCCTACTCACCTTCCATACATTCGTTCCTCTTGGCTGCACGTTCTAGGACCCATTCTGATTGGGGAAGAAAATCAGGAGCAGTACTTCTCTGGCTAAATATCCAGGCTGTATTGCTGCTGATCCATGACCCTAGTGGCCCAAGTGGCTGGGACTGTGTTTGAACCTACCAATGCCTCCTCTCTGACCCCTGTTAGACTGGGCTCCCTGTCACCTGCTGCCAACTCTCCCTGCTGATGTATTTAGAGCTCTACCAATCAATTACCTCTCCTAACTCCTGCTTTAATTAGTGGGAAAAGTGTTGGACTTAGAGGAGATGTGGTTTCAAATTCAACCTCTGAAACTTCCTGTGTGACTTTGAGTCAATTACTTAGCCTCTCTGAGCTTCATTTTTCTCACCTGTAAAATGAGAATAAATAATAAGCTATTGGGAAGAATAAATGAAATATGTAGGCTGGCTATTATTATTATTATATATTGGCTTCTGTTTGGGTCTTGGCCTGTCCCTATAATACATCTCTTGCTTGAGCCAGCTCCAACTGGCTTGTGAGAGGTAAGGCTTAAATGTTCATTGTGAGACCTCAGAAATTAACAAAAAGCTACATGTGGGGGTTTGATGGATTGTTTTGTGGATTGTCTAGACTTCAGATCGTGTTGGAGAAAATGTTAATGCTGTAGTTAAGTTAAAAAGTGTATGATGCATGCATTGTACCCCGCCCCCCGCCCCCATCTGATTGTTAAACATTTCCCAGACCACCCTTGTTTGCAATCCTTGGCCGCTCCCTGCCTTTCCTCCCAGACTTGGGTCCACTTTGTAGATCTGGAGGTGTGCAAGTACGGTCTTTGGATTTGTGACCCCTGGCCAATGTATCTATTTTTAGAACCCTCAGCCCCACTACCTCACGTCTGCCTAGATCCTTGGCCAACCTCACTCTGGCCTGGTGCATGAGTCCGATTATGAATGACGTGCGGAGGAAGCCCTGCCCGCCCCCGCCCCCGCCCCCGCTTCCTTTGTCTTAAGGGGTCTGGCTCTGTTTAAATGTGCTTTTAAAATTTCACTTTCGAAATTACCCCTTTAAGAAGCAATCTCTATGGAAAAACAAGGGCAGGTTATAAAATGCTTAAGCCCTGCTGAGATTTATAAATAAATCATTCTGTTCAATAGGTTTATTTACCCTCTTGTCAAGACAATTAGCTCTGTAACCACCAGTTAAGGGCTCTCAACCACTCTATGTTCATTCACTCAGTCCTACAGCCACATTGGATAGAACCCAACATCCCCTCTCTAACTTGCAGCCAGGAGCTCCACAAATGTACTGGGTTCAAGGCCCATTTGGGGTCAGCCCCTACCTAAAATCACAACCTACAACTCTCCAAAATGTTTTGCTTTTATGAGATCGAGCCATTGGGCTCATTAATTCCAAGCAAACACATTGAACTTGAATAGAATAGCAAAGAAAAGAAAAAGAAAAATCACCTCCTAGGCACAAGGAGCGCACTCTCCCACAGGTTCCCATGCCACTAGTGACCAGAAAAAATAATGAGGGAGCACACAGCCAAGGAGCATCATGGGAGAGAAACAAACAGAGCCTGGCCAGCTCATAGTCCTAGAGTTGTTTCCCAGGTAGAACATTTCTTTGTCTCCAGAAATGGCTATTTGCTGCCTTCCCACAGGCTACTAGTCTGGTGACGTCATTAAGTGGGCATCTTTCTTCCCTGAGTTGCAAGCTGCCATTGTCATTTGCTGGTTTCCCATGGAATTCTGGTTGTTAGGCACCCTCTCCAGTGATAGTAGCTCTTTTAGTTCATAGAAAAGGGCCCAAAATTTGAATTTGGTCTAAAGACCTTTGCTCTGCTGGCTGGATATGGCTGTGGAGCTGCCTGAAGGAAAAAAAAAAAACTCCCCCAAACTTACATAATGTTACAGCTCTTTCAGCCCTTCTCTGTGGTCTTTCAGTGATCGTGAATAGCTTTGTAATTCTCACATGTGCACGATCTTTTAGTACTCTAGGATGAGGCTCATCTGCATCTGGTAACTGACTTCTTTCAGGCCCACACATTCACTTATCTTTTCTTCATTTGTCTTGGGTTTTAACTTATTAACCACTTTTGTGTTATACTTGCCTCTCTGAAAATCATCGTCCGTGATGGAAGCTGAGTAGCTCTGCCCTTATCATCTTCTTATCTAACTCCAGCTGCAGCCTTATTTCTCTTTGCTCTTCTTGCCCCCTCCTTCCTTCTTGGCATTTAGCACCAGCCCTCAGGTTGCTCTGGGCTTTAACACACTCAGTATTATCCTCACAGGATGGCACAACTCCTTTGTGCTAGTCCTCAGGGACCTACCCTTATTTCCATCTATTATAAATGTCCTTCAAAAATGCGAATTGGAAAACAAAGGAAAAGATCTAGAAACTAAGGATGTGCCCAGAAATTAGAGACTGATGGGGAAAAAGGCAAGACATAAATGGAATGGAATAGTATTGCTCCTTAAAAATGACAAAAGAGAAACTTTCAGAGGGTCCTGGGATGTCTGAGCTGATGCAGAAATAAAGCCAGAAGAACAATGAACACAATGACAACAGTGCACGAAATACCAAAATTTAAAGATTTCAAAACTCCGATCAAAGCAATGATGAACCAGGTCTCTAGAGGACCTAACGTGAAGTATGTTACTCACCTCCTAACAGAAGGAGTTCAAGAAGGGGAGGGAGACATGTATTTTTGACATGGCCACCATAGATATTTGTTTTGTTTGGCTGTGGTTATTTGGATACAAGGGATTTTCTTTCTTTTTGTTTTTAATTGGAGAGAGGTTGAGGAAGGGAGTAGTGATGGTAATGCCAAAAAAGAAAGGAAAAAAAGAAGAGGAAGACCACTGAAACATTTTTAAAATGCACAGAGAAAGAAAGTTCAGAAAAAAGCACTGATAAGTAGGATAGTTTTGAAAGTAATAGGTTGAATTTCTTAAGTAGTTTTTTTTTTTAAACAAGCAAATGGCAGGGAATAGATTCCATTTCATGCCCGTCTTTTTTGTGTGTGTGTATGGAAATGCTCATCTTGGTGTTTCATAAGTTCAGAATTTTTAAAAGCTAAATTTTAAAAAAGAGTAAAAGTGTAAGTTGGTTGATTAAGTTTCCTGTAGTCAAACTGATTATGAGATATTTCCTTGAAATCAATATTCCATTTCCTGTTTCCAAAACATTTATTTTAAGTTGTTCCCCATGCTTGGAATGCAATTACTCTTCAACTCTGGCTCTGAATCTTTGGCTTCCATCAAGACTCAACTCTGTTGCTCCCACAATAGGGAAGCCTTCCCTATTCCTCCTTACCCCACTCCCTCACCCCCATTTGGCAGTGCCCTCTCCTTTCTCAATCTAGTGGGGCTTTGACTATGACTGGGCTATAGTTACATAGGCATCTGCTATGCTTCTCAAGTAGGATACAAGCTTCTTGAGGTCAGGCACTGCTTTGTTTTTGTCTGTATTCAGTTCACGTGCCTAGTACCATGCTCTGCATGTAGTAAATGCTTACCATATGATTGTTTAGTTAAACAACACTCCTCTTTTTTCTTCTACATCATTATCATTTGCGTCTATGTTATCAAAACGTTTTTCTTGAGAGTCTCCCTCCCCTCTTGGACTGTTGAATTTTAGGATAAGAGATCCTGTCTATTTTTTTTCTGAATTCTCTGAAACTCACTGTCCCGAGGTCTAGGTTATGCTTCTGACTCTGCCAGACATAACTTTCCTTATTCTCTTATGAGCTCCTAGGTCTGGTGGGCATTTCTTCCTACCTTGCCCATATTCTTGTTCTTCAGTACCTGTTATTGACCAGAACCAAATCTGGAATCACATAACAAAGTTGTTCTACATTATAGCTTTCGTTTAAATTATACACATATATGGTAGTTGGTTTGGACCTTTGATTTAATCGGCCATGAGAATTCCCCAGAAGGAAACTCCCTCGACAAGTATTCTGTAATACTTAGTCTTCGAGAGTCGCCTGAGACGTTAAGAGTTTCGATGACTTGTCCAGGGTCCCACTCGCAGCCAGTATGTTTCAGATCCTCTTGACTCCAAGGCTGGCTGTCCATTTGCTCTGCCATGCTGCCTGGAGTGATGACTTAAAAGGCCATTTTGGTCATTTTAATGAAATGATGTTTTTGTTAAAGTGTTAGTGACTCTTTCCTACAACTAATCTCTATTATTCATTCCTGAATATTAAAAGTCAAAACAGAAATCATTCCCTCCTCCTAGATCCAAAGAAAAGAATGATTCATTTTAACAGATGTACCTTTCCTTCTAACAGTCAACTATTCAGATGGCTTTGTGATCTCATCTATTCTGGAATTCCTTCCAGTGATCAGATCCCAAGTCATCCATACCTCCTCATTCCATGTGAGGCTAATGTCCACATTCTCCCAAGTTAGTGACAGGAATTGCACCCAATGTGATAGAGGCCTTTCTCAACTTCTCCTGCCATCCCATGGAGCCCTCTGAATGCCCACCTTGATTCTATTACTCTTGCCACTTCTCATCTCTTCCTGTCATGCCTGATGACAGCCCTCACCCTGTTCTTCTTAGGAGACCCTTGTGGGTTGCATGTTGTAGCCTCCTCATACCCACTGTAGGCATCTCCATTGCTTCCCACGTGACACGCACACCTAGTTCTTTGGAGGCAGTGGTGTTCCAAATCTCAGTGCCATATATTAACTCTAGTAAAATTTATTGGTGTTTCCTTCTAATAACTAAGCTAGTAATAAAAATGTCCAGTGAGATAAGTGTCCCCACACATGCCAAGGGCTGTCATGTGGAAGAGAGATTAGACGTGTTCTACTTGGTCCCAGAGGGTGGGATAAGCATGCTATCAATGCCTTTCTCCAAGTTATTGATAGAAAAATCCAGTTCCCTGGGGCACTCCACTGGAGAGTGCCTTCTAAGCTGACAATAAACCATTAATGATTTCTCTTTGGTCCAGCCATTCAGCCAGTCCCAAATCTAATTACACTCTCATCCAGCCCACATCTCTACATCTTCCACAAGATTAGCATGAGATACTGTCAAAGGCCTCACTAAAATCAAAGTAAACTGTATCTATAGCATTTTCCCAATCTACCAGTTTAGTAATCTAGTTAAAAAACAAACAAACAGGGAGATGAGGTGAGTCTGGCGTTTCCTGTTCTTGAAGCCCTGTTCCTTTTTCTAGTGGTACACTGAGTATCCCTTAATAGAACTAGCAGCCATGAAGCCACCCCAAGGCTCTGGCCTGGCCTCTTTTCTCTCTGTTCCCTCGGTTGATGACCTCATTAGCTCCCTATTATCCCCAGGATCACATTTAAACTCCCCTGTCTGGCTTTTAAAGTGATTCATATCCTGGCCTCTTGCCTTGCCAGCTTTCTTGTAACTTGCTCCCATCTATACATTCAGTGATGAATGCAGCGATCTCCTCAAAGATATTCAAATACACCATTTCCCATCTCCATGCTTTTGCATTGACTGTGCCCTATTCCTGAATGCCCTGCCCCTTCACCTCTACCTTTAAGTTTCCCTGGCTCCTTTCAGGATTTAGTTCAAATTTTTTCTTTGACAGGATGCCTTTCCTGGTTCTCCCAGCTGCTAATGTCTTTCCCTTTCAGATTACCTTGATAAACTCTGCATGTAGCTTGTATCTAGCTAGATATTTATATGGTGTCTCCCTCTACAGAGCCAGGACTGTGGCATAGCACAGTGGCCACCCATAGTAAATGCTTTCTGAGTGCTCATTCATCTCACTGACTTGATGGACACACCTCAAAGACAAGGGTCCTTTACTCACACTCAGCTTCAGTTCCTGTCCTCCACTGCTAACAGGCTGTCCCTGAATGTAGTTCCCAGGACCTTCAATTCAATGTCTTAGACTATCCCGCCCACCCTCTTGCCTTTCCTAACCAGGGCCTTGCTTCAACCCTCTTTTCTTCCTCCACTGCTTCCAGCCAATCAATTACCAAGTCCCCTTATTCTCCTTTTGTGGCTTCTACATCTGTCCCCTCTTCTCCGTTCCCTTCGCCACCAGCCCAGGACAGATCCTTGTTCCTAACTGCCTTTCCTCTTCTCATTCCTCTGTAATGAGTCTTTCCACTGAGGCTTCTCTTGTCTCTAGTTCTTGGCCATGAGATGATTTTGTGTTTATTATCTTATATTTCTGTATGATATTATGTCCATACATGATATATTTACTATCTATATTTAAATTATATTTACTATTTATATTATGTTTAACATATTCATATATTTCACATTTGTATTTTATCTACATACCCCCACTTTCTGCCTGACAAAATGGGAAAAGGGACTGTTTTTTTTTTCCTTTAAATTGTTGTATCCCCAGTGTGTAGCACAATGCGTGGCCTCTAGATTGGGAATGGACTTCGAATTTCCTTGCTCTAGGAAACACCCAGATGGGGAGGCTCCCTCCGTGGATGCAGTTCAGTACTTTATCTGCAGTTTATGCCTTGGAGAGCTGCTTCTAACACTGAAAGGCTTGGAGACTTCCCGAATATCACACGGACAGTCTCTGGGAGGAAGGACTAAACCTGGGCCTTCCTGGCTCTAGGGCATGCCCTATTGACATTGCTTGACACCTGGTAGGTGTTTAATAAACACTTGCTGACTGATTGATTGATTTATTTCTTGAAAGCCACAGAATTAACTTTTTTCCAAGCAACAAAAAAGTCACTTTTAAACCTAAGCCAAGTAGATGACAGATTTTGATTATAGTGTCCCTGTGCCACTGCTTAATGGGTCATTATAGCCAAAAAAAAGTATCCCCTAAGGGCCAGTTTCTGGTAATGAGACTCTCCATGCTCAGCTAGGTTAGCTCTTGGACAGCAGACACAGCTTGTCACAGGGCCCATATTTGAGACTTTGGAAGAAGTAGCCCAAGTTTACACTCTGTGGACATAACCTTTGAGAGCCCAGGGACTCCCCCCACCCCCTGCCCCAAATATGGAGCTCACAGCTTCCTGGTCTGGGATGTAGCCACTTCCTGTTTGTGTCTTCTTCCCTTTTGCACAAGCCAGCCTTAAGCATGTCCCAGAAGGCAGCTGGCTTTTGTCTGCCAGGCATCCAGGCTATCCATCTATCCTCCTCTCTTTTGCGCCTAAACTACCAAAGGGTCCTCTTCTTCCTTCCTCTCCCTCACCTTTTATCCCTCTGCTTCTGACCTCATCATTTAACGGAACCTGCTCTCGAGAAGGTTGCTAACCATTTCTTTTTGACCACTCCACCCCCGCTCCTCTCCATGAGAGTCTCCTCGCTAGGTTTCATGAGGCTGCTCTCTCCTGGCTCTCTGCCCACCTCCCTGCCCACTCTTTCTCCATCTCCTTTGCTGGATCTTCATCCAGGGCAAGTCCATTAACCTTGGGTTTTCCCTGGGGCTCTGCCTGGGCCTTCTTTGTTCTCTTTCTTTATCCTATTTCACTTTGGGCATCTCATCAACCTCCCTGGAATCAATGATCACCTCGACGGTGATGATTCTCAAATCAACTTATCCTAATGACCCTCAGTCTGGCATCTTCAACAGCCTCTTAGACATTGAAACTTGAATATCCCATAGACACCTTAAACTTAATATGTTCAAAACTGACCTCATTATTCCCACTCCCCAATCCTCCTTGCTCCAAAACTTCTCCAATTCCATTGTCCTTGAAGGATGGGGCCACCAACCTTCCAGTCCTCACAACCTGGGTATCATCCTCAACTGCCACTTTCTCATTCCCTCCCTGCTTCCACATTAATCTGCTTGCAAAGGCCTGTTGATTTTTACCTTTGTAACATCTCTCTCACATTCCTCCTTGTCTCCTCTAATACAGCCACCACCCTGGTGCCGGGCCTCATCGCCTCCAACCTGGACTATTGAAATATCTGCTGGTGGGTATCCCTGCCACAGGTCTATTCTCACTCCAGTTCATCTTCCACTCAGCTGTCAAAGGGATCTTCCTAAAGAGAGAGTCTGACCCTGTTACCTCCTATTCAGTAAACGCCAGTGGCTTTCTACCATCTCCGGGATCAAATATGGAATCCTATGTTTGGCATTCAATGCTCTTCATAATCTGCCTTCAGCTTTCTTACACCTTACATTGCCTCCCTCCGGGTGACACTGGCCTCATTAATGTTCCTCAAACAAGCCACTCCATCTCCCAAGTCTGGGCATTTTCACCAGCTGTCCTCCATGGAACTCTCTCCCCCATCATCTCGGCCTCCCAGCTTCCCTGGTTTTCTTCAAGTCCTGGATAAAATCCCATCTTTTGGAGGAAGCCTCTCCCTATTGCCCTTAATTCTAGGGCCTTCCCTCTATTGATTATTTCCAGTTTATCCAGTCTAGAGCTTATTTGTATGTAGTTGTTTGCATACTCTCTCACCTATTAGATTGGGAACTCCTGGAGGGCAGGGTCAATCTTTACCTTTCTTTGTATCCCTAATACTTAGCACAGTTCCTGGAACATAGTGGGTGTTTAATAAATGTCTATTGTATGACTGACCCAAGCATAGTAGCCCATACTAAAGTAGAGGCAGCAATTGCAGCAGAAACAGAGGGGTCTAAAGGGAAAGAGGGAAAGAGAGAGAGAGGGAGAGGGAGAGAGAGAGAGAAAGAGAGAGGTAGAGGGGGAGAGAGAGAGAGAAGGAAGGAGAGAAAAAGAGAGGGATGGAGGGAGAGAAAAAGAGGGAGGGATGGAGAGAGAGAGATGGAGAGAGAGAAAGGGAGAGAAAGAGAGAGAGTACTCATCCTCTTTTGTAGAGGTATCCATTCTTATGTACAAGTAAATTCAAGGGGAACAGAGGCGAGCTGCTTAAGTCCAAGTTGATGAATTAGTGGCCAAACTCTGCCCTAAAAAAAGAGAGAGGGGACAGGACCTGAGACCTCAGCTGGAGCTTTACTCCCTGATATATCATTCTGCCAGCACCAAGTTCTTCCTTCACAGGATGAATTTTCACTCTTTGAATTTCAATGGCAAAGCAATAGCAACAGTAAATTAGTTCCTGACCTGTAGGCAAAGCAGTCAATTAACCAATTACATGATATTTATGAACCTACTTAGGTACAAACAAGTCCCATGTTCCTTTTGTATGAACAGGATGTTCCATGCCCCTAGGCAGTGTCTGCAGGGTATCTTTGCTGCTTTCTTATCTGATGTCTTTTCAATACAGCTCTGGTATAATCTGCACCTCCTCAATTTAGGCTGTGAATTCAACACCAATTTTTTCTTGATTTAGGGATCAGTCAATTTGGGGAGTCTAAATATTATTCTATGTGATATGGTTTGGCATTTTACATCCTGCCAAAAAAAAATTAATATGACTTGAGGGTTTGGCAACTGGAAGCCTGTGTGAATAAGACTGTCTGTGGGTTGCTTGTTGCCATCACTTCTCCCTCGGCTGCTTGGGAGAATTGCCACTACCACCTGCCAGGAGAGTTAGTGGCTTGCACAAAGTTTTTCATTCCTCCTCTTGAGAGTCACCAAGCAGCTTGCTGCAAGAGTCAATGGGAGGTTGGCAGCCCTCCTGGCATAGCAGAAGGCTAGGGGTCGGAGTGCTGGAATAGCACCTTTGAAAGGTGGCTGACCCCATAATACACCTTCTTCATTGGAAAGGTTGGAGGTACCATTGGGAGAAGACAGTCAAAGTCATAAACTGATAGTGGAGACAGAAATAGGTCCAACTCATCAGAGGAAGCTAGAAAAGTTACTAACCTATTTCCGCTCTTTGATTTTGTCATCCCACTCCTAGGCATATGTCTCTAGATGTCAAAGATGGAAGCAAAGAGGCATAAGTATCAAAATAGTCATAGCAGAACTTTGAGCAAATAAAATTGTATTGCTCTCTTTGGTTTCCCCATCCCCTATATTTCCCAGAGCATCCCTCCTAAGAAAGAATGAAAATGAGGGGGGAAACATGTTCAGTAAAACTAACCAAGACATCTAAAAAGTCTAATGCTATAGGGTGGTGTCCCCTCTGCCCATCTAGAGTTACCTTCTCATATGTCTTCTCTGGGGCCAAGCTCAGCCAAGATTGTTTTATGCATTGTTTTGATATTCTTTCCATTTCCATCATTGTCATTATCATATATATTGTTTTCTTTGTTCTACTTACTTCACTCTGAATCTATTCATAGTAAGGCTTTTGACATTTCTCTTTATTTCTAATCTGGATAATTTCTTACAGTATAAAAAGATTCCATTAGCTTCATGTATCCCAGTTTGTTCATCCTTTCCCAATCGATAGGGTACTTTCTTTGTTTCCAGTTCTTCACTAAAGCAAGAAGTGCTACATAGCTAGATACCAAATGAATACCTATTGATTGGGAAATGGATCAATCAGCTGTGGCATATGGAGGTGGTAAAATACCATTAAGCCATAAAAAATGATGAACGTTGAGAATTCAGAGAAATATGGGAAGATTATATGAACTGATGCAGAGCAAAATGAGCAGAACCAGGAGAACAAGCTAGAACCTGACTCCAACAAAGTAAATGGAAAGAACACTGAGTGGAAGCCCAAATCTGGACAACTAAAAAGTCACCAAAGTTACCAATTAGTGAAATATGCTTCCTTTACCTGAGGAGACAGGAAAGAGACAAACAGGATAGAATGTTGTAAACATGGTCAATATACTAACTGTATTTGGTATTTTTGTTAACTCTTTTACCTTATGATACAAAAGGCATCAAAAAGGAGTTATGAAGGAAATATACAGTCAGAGAAAGGAGACAGAATATAGTCTCCTGGGAAATTTGGAGAAGAAAGAAGAGAGCATTATCAAAAAAGTCAAGAGAAGAGATTGTCCAGAAGTTGGGGGTGATCAAATACTACAGAGTCAGTAAGTTGACAAGCATTGATTAAGCATTTATGGTATGCCAGGCATTGTGCTAAGTGCTGGGGATACAAAGAAAAACAAAAATCCATTCCCTGCCTCAAGGAGCTCCCAGTCTCATGAAGAAGACAACATGCAAATAACTATGTACATACAAGATATGTCCAGTGTAAACAGGAGGTAATCTCAGATGGGAGCATCAGAGAAACGACTAAAGATGAGGACTGAAAAAACCCCCATTGAATTTGGTGATTCTGGTGTCATTAGGCAGGGAAAGGAGAGAGAACACATAGATCAAAGCAACTATAATGACCCATAAGTCTATATGTTCTACTACTAAGTACCAAAGGAATTATTATTTTTTATAACAAGTTAATTTATTTATTTTTAGTTTTCAATATTCACTTTCATAAGTTTT
>CM053623.1:10724055-10767797 GCA_028646595.1 Phalanger gymnotis | reverse complement strand
TATTTATTTTTCTGGATGTGGATGGCATTTTCCATCATGAGTCTTTTGGAATTGTTTTAGATCTTTGCATTGTTGAGAAGAGCTAAGTCTATTAAAGTCAGTCATCACACACTGTGGCTGTTATTGGGTACAATGTTCTCCTGGTTCTGCTCACTTCACTAAGTTCATATAAGTCTTTTGAGGTTTTTCTGAAGTCTACCTGTTCATCATTTCTTATAGCACAATAGTATTCCATTACATTCATATACCACAACTTGTTCAGCCATTTCCCAGTTGATAGGCATCCCCTCAATTTCTAGTTCTTGTCCACCAAAAAAGGAGCTGCTACTAATATTTTTGTACATGTGGGTCCTTTCCCCATTTTTATGATCTCTTTGGGATACAGCCCTAGAAGTGGTATTGCTGGGTCAAAGGGTATGCACATTTTTATAGCCCTTTGGGCATAGTTCCAAATTGCTCTCCAGAATGGTCAGATCAGTTCACAACTCCACTAACAATGAACTAGAGTTCCAATTTTCCCCCATCTTCTCCAATATTTATCATTTTCTTGTTTGGTCATGTTAGCTAATCTGATGGATGTGATATGGTACCTCAGAGTTGTTTTGATTTGCATTTCTCTAACTAATAGTGATTTAGAGCATTTTTTCATATGACTATAGATAACTATAATTTCTTTCTCTAAAAACTGCCTGTTCATATCCTTTGACCATTTATCAATTGGGGAATGACTTGTATTCTTATAAATTTGACTCAGTTCTCTATATATTTTAGAAATGACACCTTTATCAGAGATACTGGTGGTAAAAAAATTCTTTCCCAGCTTTCTGCTTCCCTCTCAATCTTGGTTGCATTGGCTTTGTTTATACAAAACCTTTTCAATTTAATGTAATTAAAATTATCCATTTTGCATTTCACAATGTTCTCTATCTCTTGTTTGGTAATAAATTCCTCCATTCTCCATAAATCTGACAGAAAAACTATTCCTTGCTCCCCTAATTTGTTTATAGTATCAGCCTTTATGTGTAAATTGTCTACCCATTTGGACTTTATTTTGGTATATGGTGTCAGAGGTTGGTCTATGCCCAGTTTCTGCCATACCATTTTCCAGTTTTCCCAGCAGTCACATAGTGAGTTCTTATCCCAAAAGCTGGTGTCTTTGGGTTTATCAAACAGTAGATTACTATAGTCATTGGCTACTGTGTCTTATGTACCTAATCTATTCTACTGATCTATCCCTTTATTTCTTATCCCATGCCAAGTAGTTTTGATGATTGCTGCTTCATAATACAATTTAAGATCTGGTATGGCTAAGCCACTTTCCCTAGCATTTCTTTTCATTAATTCCTTTGATATTCAGGACCTTTCGTTCTTCCAGATGAATTTTGTTATTATTTTTTTCTAGCTCTACAAAATAATTTTTTATAGTTTGATTGGTATGGTACTGAATAAGTAAATTAATTTATTATATTAGCTTGGCCTACCCATGAGCAACCAATGTTTTTCCAATTATTTAGATCTGACTTTATTTGTCTGAAAAGTGTTTTGTAGTAGTGTTCATATAGTTTCTGGGTTTGTTTTGTCAGGTAGCCTCTCAAATATTATATAAAGTCTATAGTAACTTTAAATGGAATTTCTCTTTTTATCTCTTGCTGTTGGTCTTTGTTAATAATATATAGAAATGCTGAGGATTTATGTGAGTTTATTTTATATCTTGCAACTTTTTAAAAGTTGTTTATTATTCCAAGTAGTATTTTACTTGATTCTCTAGGAATCGCTAAGTGTATTATCATATCATCTGCAAAGAGTGATAACTTAGTGTCTTCTTTGCCTGTTCTAATTCCTTCAATTTCTTTTTCTTCCCTTATTGCTAAAGCTAATGTTTCTAGTACCATATTGAATAACAATGGTGATAATGGGCATCCTTGTTTCACCCCCAATCTTATTGGAAATGCATCTAGCTTATCCCCATTACATATAATGCTTGCTGATTTTATGTAGATGCTACTTATTCATTTATGTAGATGCTACTTATAATTTTAAGGAAGGCTCCCTATATTGCTATCCTCTCTAATGTTCTTAATAGGAATGGGTGTTGTATTTTGTCAAAAGCTTTTTCTGCCTCTATTGAGATAATCATATGCTTTCTGTTAGTTTTGTTGTTGATATGGTCAATTATGCTGAAAGTTTTCCTAATATTGAACCAGCCCTGCATTCCTGGTATAAATCGTATTTTTTAATATTTTATTCAAAATTTTTGCATTTATATTCATTAGGGAAATTGGTCTATAATTTTCTTTCTCTGTTTTGACTCTTCCTGGTTTAGGTATCAGTACCATATTTGTGTCATAAAAAGAATTTGGTAGGACTTCTTTTTTGCCATTTTCCCCAAATAGTCTATATAGTATTAGAATTAATCGTTCTTTAAATGTTTGACAGAATTCGCTTGTAAATCCATCTGGCCCTGGAGATTTTTTTCTAGGGAGTTCATTGATGGCTTGTTCAATTTCTTTTTTCTGAGATGGGGTTATTTAAGTATTTTACTTCCTCTTCTGTTAATCTGGGCAATTTATATTTTTGTAAATATTCATCCATTTCAGTAAGATTGTCAAATTAATTAGCACACAGTTAGGCAAAATAGTTTCTAATTATTGTTTTAATTTCTTCTTCATTGGTGATGAATTCACCCATTTTATTTTTGACACTGGTAATTTGGTTTTCTTCTTTTTTAATCAAATTAAAAAGGTTTATCTATTTTATTGGTTTTTACATAAAACTAGCTCCTAGTTTTATTTATTAGTTCAATAGTTTTCTTAATTTCCATTTTATTAATCTCTCCTTTGGTTTTCAGTATTTCTAATCTGATATTTAATTAAGGATTTTTAATTTGTTCTTTTTCTAGCTTTTTCAGTTGCATGACCAATTCATCAATCTCCTTTTTCTCTATTTTATTGACGTAAGCATTCAGATATATAAAGCTTCCCCTAAGAACCGCTTTCACTGCATCCCATAAGTTTTGGTATGTTGTCTCATTATTGTCATTCTTTTGGATGAAGTTATTAATTGTTTCTATGATCTACTGTTTGACCCACTCATCCTTTAGGATTAGGTTATTTAGTTTCCAATTAATTTTAGTCTATCTTTCCATGGCTATCTATTACATGTAATTTTTATTGCATCATGATCTGAAAAGAATGCATTTAATATTTCTGCCTTTCTGCATTGGACTGTGAGGTATTTATGCCCTAGTATATGGTCAACTTTTGTGTATATGCCATATACCACTGAGAAAAAGATATATTCCTTTTCTCCAGAGGTCTACCATATCTGCCTTTTCTAAAATTCTATTCACCTCCTTAACTTCTTTCTTGGTTATTTCGAGGTTAGGTTTATCAAGTTCAGAGAGGGGGAGGCTGAGGTCCCCCACTAGTATAGTTTTGCTGTCTATTTCTTCCTTTAATGCCTTTAACTTCTCCTCTAAGAATTTGTATGCTATGTCACTTGCTGCATATGTTTAGTAATGATATCATTTCATTGTCTATGGTGCCTTTTAGCAGGATATAGATTCTTTCTTTATCTCTTTTAATTAAATCTACAAAAGGAATTATTTTTAAAAAAAGTTTTATTTATACCATTCCCCCGCCCTTATTTTCAAAGAAATTCACATATACCCCTACCCAGCTTTCATTTGCCTGCTGTAAAACTGAACAAAGAACAAAAAAAAACCCAAGAACAAAGAAGCCAAAATATCTACCACAGTGACTACATTTGAAATTGTATTCAACATTCTGCCCCACTAGTCCCCCACCTCTCTTCCAAGAGGAGAGAACTATGTTTCCTTATTTAGTCTCTGAGATGATTACTCATTTTTCAATCACTTGGATCCCAACTTGCCACCAAAAGTATTTTGCCCATCCTCTGTGAACTCTTGTCTAGCCTCCTTGTGATTGGTATATTCAAAGGTGGCTGGTACCTCCTTCTCCTAGACTGGTAAATATAAGAACTCCAGCTCCCTTCTTCCTAAGTATAAGACAGTGTTATTATGAACCAAACAGAATCCTCTTGAAATTCTGGGTAGAGTTGGTATCCTAGGCCTATGATGCTCCTTCATTTCTAAGGACAGCATCAAGGTTGGGCAGAACCAGATGAGTGTATATCTTTGTTAAAGTATGTTTTGGATTTGTAAAAATATCCTTGTATTTTTGTGTATTTGTGTCACTGGTGGTTTTGTATGTTATCAATAAACCCTATAATTAGATCAACTGAATGAATCACTCTGTGTTCCTTGAGATCCTTAACCAGAATCAAAGGAGAGCCTCAGGCATCTAGTGGATCTCTTAATGAGCATGCATGGAAAGACACCTTATCATTCCATTGAAATTGTCCTCTCTAGAGTTTCCATTGGTCTCTTAATTTCCCAATCTAATGACCTCTTCTCTATCCTCACCCTTCTTGCCCTCTTGACAACATTTGATGTGGTTGCCCATCTTCCCTTGGATACTCTCTCATCTCTGAGTGTTTGTGACTGTGAACGCTCTTGGTTCTTCCTCTTACCTGTCTGATGACTCCTCAGTCTCCTTTGCTGCATCTTCACCCAAGTCACTTCCATCAACTGTGGGTGCCCCTCAAAGCTTTGTTCTTAGCTTTCTTTGTTTTTCTTTCGATACCCTCTCACTTGGTGATCTCACTAACTCCTATGGGTGCCATATATGGTACAATGTATAAATGGTTTATATATGGTTTAATCTCTATGCAGGTGAGTGCAAGAACTATATATTCAGTCCTAGTTCCTCATCTGAGCTAGAGACCCACATCACCAACTACCTATTGGACATTTCAAACTGTATGTCCAGTAGACATATTGTACCCAATATGTCCAAAACAGAACTTATCTTTTCCCCCAAACCCTCCTCTCTTCCAAACTTCCTTCTTATTGTGGAGGATACCTCCATCCTTCTAGTCATCCTCCCCTCCTCACTCTCACTCATTTCACATAGATAATCAATTGCAAACCATATAATTGCATTCTGCATATCTCTCACGTTGGGAGTCTCATCTACTCAAACAGCCACAACTCCAATTCAAACCCTTAACACCTCTCACCTCAACAGATATAATGACTCAATTCTTCTTTTAAAAAATTGCTTTTAACATTTATTTTCTAAAATCTTGAGTTCCAAATTCTTCTCCTCTCTTCAACCCCTCCCCTAACTATCGAGAAGGCAAGAAAAATGATCTCAGTTATACATGTGAAGTCACATGCACATATTTTCATATCAGTCATGTTGCAAAAAAGAGAAAAGAAAAAGAGGTAGAATTTGTTTTTAAAAGCAAAAGAAGTCTGCTTCAATCTGCACTGAGTTCATCAGTTCTCTTTCTGGACGTGGAAAGCATTTTTCATCATGAGTCCTTTGGAATTGTCCCTGACTCAATTCTTACCCCACCCCCCTTCCCACCTCTACTTCTACCTCTACTAGGAATCCATGGCTTCCTTCAAGACCCAGGTCAAGGGTCATCTTCTGCAGGAGGCCTTTCCCAGTCCTCTCCGGCTGCTAAGGCCTTCCCCTTGAGATGTCCTTCCATCTGCTTTCTATGCATTAGAATTTGCATGTATCTATTTATGCACAAATTATCACCCCCATTAGATCACAAGCTCCTTGAGAGCAGGGACTATTTTTGCATTTTTCTTTCTATGCCTGGGGACTTAGCACAGAGCTTAGCACCTTGAAAGAGCTTAATAAATGCTTACTTGCTTGTGATTTGTATTATTATAGGGACCATTCTCCAGGGAGAACTGAGACTCATCTAAGAATCAAAATACAAGTTTGCAGCTTCTGCATCTTCTTTCTACCCGTTGCTGGGAATTCATTTGAAAAGTGAGCTTCTTCTTGTTGGTGAGTTGTTTCAGTTGTGTCCTACTCTTTTCCTTCTCCAAATCATTTGGTAGATGAGGAAATTGAGGCAAAGGGGCTTAAGTGACTTGTCCAGCGTCCTCACTCTAGGCTTTCTCATTCCCAGTGGCTTGCATTTTGCCACCTGTCTTCTGAAAGGGGCCAGACTCTGATTTCTCCTGACATTTCAAAAGCATTAAACAAACACAATCACATTTTAAACAATTCTCCCGTTTGCCTTAGTTCGGGCACAACTTTATAGAATTAGTGATGAGATGATAAGACTCTCAGAAGGCTAGGACCAAGCCCTAGACTTCTTGGTATCTCACAGTGTTTGACAGAGTATCTCAATCATTTTAGGCACTGCCAGGAATTACTCAAATGCTCATTTTATACCTGGATGCAGCATTGCAGCAGTAGCCATCACCATTTTCTTAAAGCCTGTCCTTGTTCCCGGAAGTCTTGTGCTGTGTGTTTCAAGGCCAGAGTCTGTGGAATCCTTTTGAAAAGTGCCTCTGAGCTACACATTTTTACTGTTGCCATTTACACGAACTCCTATCTCACCACACTGTGCTTTTATATCCAAGAGAAAAGGGGTTTTCAAATGCATTAGTAAGCACTAGAAATTGAACCTTGCTGTAGCTTCAGCATTGTACAAAGCACTGCTTCTCACCTCACACTGGAATCCCTAGTGCTTACTACAGTGCCTGGCACATTTTAGGTGTTCGATAAATACTTGTTGACTGTGCAGAAGTTGCCCACGTGGGGAAATGGAAAGATTGTGCTGCAAAAAAAGCAGGGGAGTTAGGGAAGAGGGTTCTGGATTGGGTTTCAAGACCTGGACCTTTGTCCTGGCTTAGATCTGGATGCCTTGAACTTACTACTTCATCATTCTGGGCCTCAGCCTCCTCATCTTTAAAATGATGGCTTGGACTATAAAATGGTGGTTAGATAAGGAATTCTTAACTTGGCGCCCGTGAACAAATACAAATCAACAAGTAACTACCAACAAAGAATTTCGAAAAAGATATTTTGATACTTACGTTTCAATATACTTGATTTCCTTTGTAATCTAATATGTTTTGTTTTATGCATTTAAAAATATTAATCTGAGAAGGGATCCATGGGCTTCCTCAGACTGACTGTGCAAGAGGTCCATGACTCAAAAGAGATGAGGAACCCCTGGGTCTAAATGATCTTTCCAGTCCCTTCCAGCTTGAGAATCCTGCCATTCTATCAAGTGGATTTAACTTACTTAGTGTCTCTTTATTCTTTTATAGAGTAGATATAAGGGAGAAATATGAGCTTTGAAAATGCTAAGAGGAGTATTTTATTTTAAAAAAAAACTTTGTGATAAAGTTACCTATTGACAAAGACAAATAATAAAAAGCAATGTACAAAATAAGGAGTTAAACCGTGTATAAAATCATAACCATCTCATACTGCACATTTTCCTAATGTATCTTCTCATCTTAATTATACTTGCAAGTACAATTATGAGTGTTGTCAGTACTGTCTTTGGATGGTGATTCTCCATTATCTCCATTGTCTTCTAATTAAGGCCTTTGATTGGAAGCATTGGATGGAATAAGATGGAGCTACTTGAGAAATCAGTAATCTGCTTAGACCCCTTCACATGCATGTCATTTGCATGTTATTCTGCTCTGTGGAGGCCATTGCCTAGGACACCGCATACAGGTGTGGGACTTCACCCCTAGCCATGGCTACTCTCTGCTTGTCAGCAATACAATTGCGCTTGATAGGAAAGTGGAGGAGTCTCCGGAATCATTTCAAGGAGCAGGCAGTTTCCTTCAAGACAAATGGTCTAATGGGAATGTTGACAGCTATTTAGCCATCAGCCTAAATGATACTGAAATGGAAAAGCCGAACGGGGCTGCTGGTTTCCATTAGCAGGCCCAGATGATTCATGTAAATGGCTTTACTCCCGAAAGTGAAATCACTGAGCACCAGTGATATTTATGGAAAAACATTTAACTTCTATTCAAGTTACTCTTGTGTCGTATCCAACTCCTTTTGTCCTGTACCAAAATAATTTTCTGACAGCTGGGGACAGTGGCACCCCAGAAAGGGGTGAAGATGCTGGGAAGGACAGGACGGAGTGAGAAAAACCAGGGCTAGCCCATCAACGTGGGATTGGGAAGGATGCTCCAGTTGGGAGAGGCTCACAGTATAAGGGGCATGGGACAACCCAGGCTAGACTAGAAGGAACAAAAGATGAATGGAATGTTCTGGTTTGGGTGAGAAAGGAACCTTTCCTGGCCCAAATGCCTCTTTGTTTTAGTTCAATAAGTATTTATTTTTTAATACTTTGGTCTGATGTCTTTTACTTTTATCTCATCTCCACTGTCCAATTTATTCCTCCCCTTTGCCCTCCCAGGGAGAAATCTTCTGTATAAAAGAATCGAAAAGGGGGGAAATGGTTTAGAAAAATGAACCTCTATATGGAAAAAGTCCAATCATATTGAAAGAAGAAGGGAAGAAGCAGAGGGAAACACTTCCTATCTCTTCTTGGGGCCGGGCTTGGTCATTGTCATTGTCATTTCAGAGCTTTTACTTTCAGTTGTTTCAGACTAAACAAACATTTGCTGGGCTTGTGTTAATTGCCAAGCCTTGTGCTAGGTGCTAGGGATACAAAGATGTCTTTTGTGCCACAGAGTCCTCTGGCAGGCTAGTGAAATCCATGGATCCCTTCCAAGAATGATTGTTGGTTGCTACATTCATGATTTCCAAATGAGTTAACATCTGTAAAGCACTTTGCACAACTGAAGGTCACACATAGATCCTAGCCACTGAACCAGGGGCCTTTGACCATATTACTGAACTCTTCACTCTCTGGGTCCTTGGTGCCCAGTGGCTCTTGGGGTGGTGATCTTTGAAGGCCTCTAGGTGGCACATGGATAGAGTGCTGGACCTGGAGTGAAGAATACCTGAATTCAAATGATCCCTCAGATACTTACTGGCTGTGTGACCCTGGGGAAGTCACTTAACCTCTTTTCCTTTTTCTTAATCTTTTCTTTAACCTCCATTCCCTCATCTGTAAAATGGGGATAATAGTAGAACCCGTCTCCTGGAATCTTTTTGAGAATCAAATGAGATAATATATGTAAAGTGTTTTATAAATCCCAAAATTCGATTTAAGTATTAGCTATTACCATAATGGAAAGAAATACTAAATTTCAGTTAGAGGTCCATGAAAAGAAAAAATATTTTTTCCCATCTAAGTTCATGAACCTCCAAAATCTATCTGTGGACCCCAAGTAAAGACCCCTGCTTTAGTTCTTGCACACAGAGAGCTTTGATTGTGTTATTGGACAAGAGCATGCCAACTTAATTCACAGAATCACAGAATTTGAGAGGGGGAGGGGACCTACTTCAGTGGCCTCTAGACTGTTCCTGGAAGGAAAGACCCTCCCCCCGCCACAACGTACCTGAGCCTCCATCTTTTTCCTACTTGAAGATCAAGACTGAAAGGATTCCACCACCTTATGGAAGCAAGCTGGCCCCCAAATTAAGCTCTGCACTCACCTGCGCTTACTCTAACTGTGAAGGACCTCCAAGTTACCAGACAATAAGCAAATCGTCCCTCAGAATGTTTGCATTCCGCTCAATCTCATGCGAATGCCCAAAGCAAACGGGAGAAATGATCAAAGAAACGACCCTGTGTCACACATAATTTGACTAAACTAAGCATGGAGAGGAAGGCTTTTTTTTTTTATTTTGAGGGGGGAAGGCAGGACAATTGGGGTTAAGTGATTTGCCCAAGGTCACACAGCTGGTAAGTATGTCCAGTGCCTGAGGCCAGATTTGAACGCAGGTCCTCCTGACTCCAGGGCTGGTGCTCTACTCACTGCACCACCTTGCTGCCCCCGAGAAGAAGGCTGTCTGAGCAGGTTTCATCCTAAATTTTAAATGTTGTGACATACCAACCTAGGGTCTGTCTGTGGTTGAAGATAAACCTAGGGAGGTTTCAATGAGGAAGTTTTGTGGTGGTGTGGGGCTCTCTGTAATTGTTGCTGTGCTGTCTTTGAAGAAGATATTTTTGGAAACAAGGTTAGAAAATGTCATGTTCCCCACCCCCAACCCTCACTGACCCAAAGTAAAACTGGGCAGAGAATCTGCCCAGACAACAAGGTATAAGATTTGTTTCTCAGAGAAGTAATCTGTCCTAAGAGACAGGAAGCAGATTCTTCTCCAAAGAATCCTAATTGCCGTTGGCCCACAGGATGATGGTGCAACAGACAGCTGGTATGAGCAGGCTATAATGGAGCACTGCCATTGGTGTGCCTGTGAGGGGGCAGGACAGAGGAAGTCATCACCCGCTTGTATGGTCAGAAAAGAAGACAGTTGAGTCCTAACGGCAGGAGTGAGAGAACCACAGACTTGCTTCCTGAGGGTACTGCTGGAACCCCAAGACCTGAAGGGAGGTCTTCCTCACGGCTCATGAATCCTCTGGAGACAGCACAGGGCCTGGCACAAAGTAATCACTTAATAAATATGTATTGACTGATGAGTATCTACTTCCACAGCATCTGGCAAATTGCCCCCCACTCCAGTGAAATAGCTGCCATCATCGTTAAGAGCCTCGTCTTCCTCAGACCGTTACAATAACCTCCTAGCTGGACCCCCAGTTTCCAATTCCCTCTCTGCCCCAACTGTGCTCCATGCAGCTGCTACGATAAGCTTTCTAAAGCACAGGTTTGAAGGCCCCCCTCGCTGCCCCACTTGAGAATCTTCAATAACTCACTAATACCACTTGGATAAAACACAAACTTTCTTCAGAATACGACTCTCACCTGCCTTTCTGGTCTTATTACATACCTCTCATCTTTACACACTTTATATCCCAGGCAATGTGATCTGCTCGATCCCAAACTTTGCCTCAGTGCCCTTGTCCGGGCTGTGTGCACCCCCCTGGGATGCACGTCTCACCCAACCCCTTAGCATCTCTTCCTTTCTTGTAGACTCAGCTGATGGGCTATAGGCTACTCACAACCTTCTTGAGCCCACTCCCAGTTGTTAAAGTTCCATTCTTTCCTACCCCCCCCACCCCAGTAGGATGAAGACTCCTTAAGAGCAGAGACTACTTTGTTTTGTCTTTGAATCCCTAGAACCTCCTCGAGTGCATTGCACCTAGTGTACGACCAAACAGGTTTGTTTGGTTGGGTTGGTTTGGCTAAAGATCACGCAGGCTGAGAAGACATGCGCTGCACGCTTGCACAATGGAGGGTGAAACCATGTGAATGATATCACAGAGCTATCTGAGTAACTAACAATGAACCTCCCTCCACCCCCAGACTAGAATGGGAAGCCTTGGGAGGGAGGGAAAGAAGGAGAAGGAAGGAGTTCTCCCTTCCTCCCTGGAGTTCTTTGGACAAAAGCTTGCTAATCCCTTGTCAAGGTTGTTGTGAAGACTGTTCTTGCCCTTCCAACACTAGAAGATTCTATGGTGAAAAGAATCTGGTACTTGTCATTGTCAGGCTTAGCTCCCTCATTTTTTACAGATAATAACAGCTGTTTTTTTCTTAGGGATGCATAGATGATCCTATCTGAGTCTGTGATGGGGGTAGTGCTATGGGTCAAGTGACTTGGTCAAGGTCACCCTTGTAGTTTCTGGCCACCAATGTTGGGGTCCCATAAATCCAAATGCTAGGTTCTTTCAAACACTCTACCTGGTGCCTGTCTCACGAAGGTATTATGGGGATTCCTTAGTGGCCCAAGTTTGATGTAACTGTACTTAATTTTCACGAGAGAAAGGTTTGGCTTCACTCATCTCATATCAATCATTTCCCCCAAAGATCTGTGGGTGGGACAGGATATAATTTTGTGCTGATGTACTGTAATTTAGGCCAAGAGAATAAAGCCTTTCAAATCCAAATGATACCTAATTTTTGCAGTCAAAAGGAAAACAAATCATGTGTGACCTATTACAGAGGGACCCCCTGGTGAAGCCCCAGGCTGTCAGCATCCTCACAGCCAGGGACAGCTAGAACAGGTGGAAGCCTGGAGCATCATTTCCTGAGCTGCATCCGGAGCCGATATCTCCCTTGGGAGTAGCAAACTCACAGAGGACTCGACTGTCTTGGGCAGCCGCCATTCCAATACAGCAACAAGACTTCTGGGAACGAGAACAAGCATCCTAACTTAGAAGACGGGCTTGAATTCCACTTCTCCCACGTCCCACCTCCGTGACCACGACCAGTTTCCTCATATGTAAAATCAGTGGGTTGGTGATCTCTATTCTCTCTTCCAGTTGAGATTTTAAGCAAGTCCTTGGACTCATTAGAGCAAAGACTCCTCCTAAAATCAGAGAGAGGTGCCGTGCCTTCTCTTGGGCTTCCCCAGACACCCCCTGCACTTGAGGCTGACAGATACCTAGATAACTAAGTCACTCGGAAAGCAGAGATACCTTGACTGGGCAGAGAGAGCTTCACAATTAAAATCTCCCCTAGAATGGTGCCCAGCTTGGATACCTGGTGTTTTGCTTTCTCTTACAGGAAGGTCCCTTCCACTGATTCCCCAGGGCTGTCAAGCATTCTGGGCAAAGGCAGGAACTATGGTGTACAGCCGTCCCCTCATCAGACTGAGCAGGCGGAAGGAGCCTGTGGCTGATGAGGCTGACAAAGGCCATGGGCTTCGTTCCCCAGCTGCAGTGGGTTGCCAATTACTTGGGACAAGCAATAATTTGTGATCTGATTTCATTCTGTGACAGCGGTTGTCATGTGTTTGTACTTCCACTGCCACTAGACTGACTCAGAAGTCTGACTGTGACCAGATGAAACTGAATTGAGCCGGCTTCCCCACCTAGAGTTAGTTTGCTGTCAGTGGAGGGTGAGATGTCAGGTCGAACAAGTGCTTTATTGCTCTTTTATTAGATTTTTAATGCTGTGGTTTCTAAGACTGGATTTTTATACTGCTTATATAACAGGTGGTTATAGCAAAAAAGGAATACTACCTATGAAAAATTTTATTAAGATGGTCAAAATTTAAAGGTTTATCCTATGAGTAAATATGTCTCATTATCTTTCTTTGTCCCCCGTAATTCACTCACACATCACGGTATCTCTGCTGTCCGCGGCCACAGACTATACCCGTAGCCCTCAGCCAGCTGCCTTCAAGTGTGTGCTAGCAGGGACGAGGAATGACAAATGAGGGGATGTGGATCCGGGGTCAGCCAATTGTGGCCCGAAGATCCAGCCTACTGTCTGCTTTTATACAACCCAACAGCTAAGAGTGGTTTTTACAGTTTAAAATAAAATACGATAAGACCTAGGGCCTTAAGTTTGCCAATCCTTGGATCCATTTACCATTCCTGGGAACCCAAACTCTAAAGATACACCCTGCAGGGATGGCTGGGAGTGCTTTTCCTCAATTTTTCTTGGGCTAAGTTTGTGTCCATGAAAGGTCTTCCAGGGAGGGAGAGAAGGCTTACTTTTTGGCTCTGTACCACCAGGGCCAGAGTAGTGGAATGGGTCAATCAATAACCAAGCATTATTAAATATATTTACATACATACATATATACATTCATATGTCAGGTGCTGTGCCAAGGAGGCCTTAGGGATACAGTTATAATAAAAAAAAACTAGCTCTTTCAATAATAATAGCTATACATATTATATCTGTCTGTATCAGTCTATATCAATATCTATCTATCTAGCCGCCAGATATTTACAAATATCATCTCACTCGATCCTTATAATAACCCTGGGAGGTAGCTTCTATTATTATGCCCATTTTACAGATGAGAAACTGAGGCAAACAAATTGAGTGACTCACCCGAGGTCATGCTGCTAGCACATATTTGAGGCTGCATTTACATTTAAGTATCCTTGACTCCAGACTCAGCAGTCTATTCACTGCACCACCTAGAGCTTACATTCTGAGATATAAGGCAGATAAATACAGCTACAAGGTGGTTATAAAGTCCCTGTGCAACTTTGAGCTTTAATCACTTTGGATGTCCATATGGTAGAAGCACACAGTTAATGGAACACAAAAGGGGAATTCTTAATTTTTCATGGATTGGTATTGTTCATTTTCGATGAGGGAATTTTGTCTGTATTCACAAATGTAATTCATAGAACTGAGCAGCAATCGAAAATTAATTTATCAATGTGTCACAAAGTTTGATCTTCTGCTGACGATTTTTAAACTATTACATTGCTTTAAAACTTGGCAATTTTGGTTCTTGTCAGCCCTGAAGAGTGTGACTTTATTGTGCGTACATCTAAAATGATTGCTGTTGTGCCGGGACTTTGTAACCAGCTTGTATATACAGGTCCCTCAATCCAAGGTAGATCGGGAGGAAGGCACAAGAATTTGGGAAGATTGGGAAAGGCTTTGTGGAGATGGCGGTCCCTGACCTGAGTCTTCAAGGAACAGATGGACTTTAGGAGTCCGAGGTAAGGGGAATGCACTCTAGTCCTGTGTGTCAACCAGCACAGTCCAAAGGCCAGGGGAAGGCGGGAGATGGATTTGAGGAACAAAGGGAAAGCCAGATCACAGACCGGGGAGAGGGATGCCCTCTAGCGAGTCTGGAAGGATGAGCTGTGGGGAAGCTGAACAGGGCTTCAAATGCTAAAGGGAGGCATTTCTATTTTGTTCAAGGGGCAGTAGGAAGCCACTGGAGTTGACGGAGATCAGATCTAGGGGAGTGACATGGTCAGAGGTAGCGTTAAAGAAAACCCCACCGGCAGCCATGTGTAGGGCAGACTGGACTGGGGAGAGATTTGGGGCGGAGAGCCTGACTAGCTGAGGGTTGTTTTGAGAGGTGACGGGATCCCTCACTACAGGAGAGTAGAGCCAATGGTACAAAGGTAAAAGATGTTGTAGAGAATGAAATGAGGAGGTTTAGCAACTGACTGGCTACATGAGGTAAAAAGGGATGAGGACTAGAGGACAATGCTGAGATTCTGACCCTGGAAGTTTGGAAGGCCGATGATGCCTTTGGCAGAAATATCGAAGTTTGGAAGAAGGGAATCTTTGGGGCTCAAAATAACAAGGACAGTTTTGGTCGTGTTGAGCTGCGGATCTCTCCAGGACATCTAATTTAGCGATGTGGGGTGGAAGATCAGAGAGAGATGAGGGCTAGAGATGTAGATGTGGGAGTCATCTGTGTTGAGCTAAAGCTGTGAGGAGCTTGGAGTCAGGAAGTCCTGGGTTCAAGTTCTGTCATTCACACATACTGGCTGTATGACACTGGGCAAGCCATTTCAACTCTCAGTGCTCCCAGACAAGACAATAAGTTTCAGAGAAGGAGCTGCCTGCATCAGCAGAAGGAATTTCTTCACCTGGGAATTCCCTACATTGGTAAAATCACAGGATGATACCTCTATGACATTGTAGCTACTGTGATCAAAGGAATCCTCATATGGTGATAAATAAACCTTCCACACTCAGGTAGACTGGTCCTACCTGACGGCAGGGCTGGAGTCTGGAACTAGGCTTTGGTTAAAGCCTTTCCACCTTGGTAAGTTATCTCCCGGAAGAGGCAAGATGGTGTTATGAGCAGAGAGCTGGATTCTGCATCAGGACTTTAGTCTCTGACACATACTGGCTGTGTGACTCTGAACCAGTTGTTTAACCTCTGTTCCCCAAGGCAACTCTAAGACTCTAAATTGCAGACCCAGGGGCTTCTTCTTTGGGAATTCCTCATGCCTGTGAAGTCATAGCTATGCTTGAAAACAAAGGCTTACTAATGCCACTTGTTTTTAATATGTGAGTTATTTCCCTCTCTTTCTCCCCCCACCTCCCCATGAAGCTTCTCTTAGAAAACAAAACAAAACAAAATTTTAAAAAACACCTAAAAACAGTTCAACAAAACTGACTGACAACAGTTAATTAAGCAAAACTGATGGACAAAGCCATCAGCTCTGGCTGCCATATTTAGCATATGGAGGATTCCATCCCCATAGCCCCCATTTCCCTGGCAAGAGGAGGGAAGTGTTTTTCCCCATCTGCTCTCTGGAGCCAAGCTCAGTCTTCACAATTGATATGAATTCAACTGACTTTGAACGTTGTGATTTACATGGTGGTGGTCATGTACTGTCCTTTGGCTCTGTTTACTTGGATCTATATATATCCTGCTCATCAACCTTTCCTTTGTCTGAATTCCTCACACTCATTCCTTATTGAATGATCATTTTTCATCACAGGCAGCATTCATCCATTTGATGGATGGACACCACTTTTCTGTCCTTTTTTTGCTGCCATAGAACATGCCTCTAAGAAGACATTTTGGTGTTATGTGGGGCCTTCCTGTCTTTGTCTTAAGCAATCTCCTCTAAACCATAAAGCCTTTTTTTCCTGAGACACCTGAGCTCAATAGAAAGCAGGTGGTGACTGCCCCCTTGAGTTCTGCATGTTTGGATCCTGTAGCTGGCAGAGATGTCTTAACTGTGTGTACCTGAGCTCAGGCACGGCCAGGCTCTAAGCCTAGGGAGAAATCCAGAGTCTGCCTGGCAGCCTTTAGGGTCACCTATATTAGAGGCAGAATGGGGGATCAGAAATGGCCTGATGTCTCTGCTAATGCTTATATCAAGGAAGCTGTGTGGCCTGCTTGGGGGCAAGGATCCCTGAGTAGCCAGAGAGCACATCCTGCAGGGTCGCTGGCAACTGACAGCTGAGCTCTCATTCGGGGTGCCTGGCTGCCAGGGCTCACACTGAGAGGGAGCCAGGAGTGTGTGCTGAGTCACTCTGCTTGGGGTGGGCAAAAGGAGAGACAGAGCCTCCTCTCACCTGCAGAAAGCCTGCTTCCCCTCCTTGAGGGGGTGGAGGTGAAGCTGGACTGCATCATTTCTCTGTCTTTTAGAGTTGTTTGGAAAGATTGCTATTCATTAGTGCATGGTGTTTTAAGATGAACACTCTATCTTCCTGTTCGATACCCTAATTACACTGCAGCATCTTTGAAGAAAGGGATTGTGAGTCATAGCCATAAGCCTGGACATTTGATGCCTGCCTTTGGAAGGAGCCCATGAAAAGGAAAAGAAAAATGTTAAGAGCTCCTGCCTGGCTATATTCGTGCCCTGGAATCAGAGTTCATTCAACAAGCCATTTCCTCATTTCTCTCTGCTCCCTTCTCTACCCTCCATGATGCCCAGGAATCAGTGAAGGATTGGGCCTTGGGCAGGGGGGCACTTTCTCTTTAATTTAGAGGGCCCAGAGCACTGGGAGCTTCAATGTCTCATAGCTAGTAGGCAAGCATAGGAAGCAAGATTTGGACCCAGGCTTTCTAGACTCCAAGCCTACTGTACCGCATTGTCCCTTCCTCTTGCGGGGCCTTTATTTCTGAGGCATATGGATATTTGAGCCCAAGTCTGTTCAGTGCCCCATGTCAAGGAGGGCAGCTGAGAAGGCATCAAGCCACTTGCCTTCGGGACTGAGAGGGGCTGCCTGGCTTGTTTCTCCTCCTTCAATCCTCATAATGCCATAGGGTACTTTGGGGCTGCCTGCTCTGGGGGAACTAGGGTGACTTCTCCTCCAACACCAAACCTCCTAACGGGGCTCCCAGCTCTCATTCTGTCACCAGTTCTCACCACCCTATCCCTGCTACAGGAATCTCCCTAAAGCACAAGTCCTCCTGGGTTTCTCTCCTACTCAAGCAGTGACCTTGTGGCTCCTAGGATCCAATAAACTCCTCATCTTCCCAGCTAAAGCACTTTTGGACTCCAAGCTCCCCTTCCAGGCTTACTGCATGCTTTCCTTCTTCTCATACCTGATATTCCAGCCACACCAACCTCCCTGCTGTTGATCCTCAAACTCCAGCCTCATGTAGTTTGACCCCACTACCTCCCCCCATCCCTGCCAAATCTGGAGTGACCTCCCTGCTCATCTGTGCCTCTTAGAACCTCCTGGCTTCCTTCAAACCTCAGCCATGCACTCCCCCCTAAAAGAAGCCCTTCTTCCTCCTTCAGTTGTCAGTACTCTGGCCTCTGTAAATCACCTGGGATAGATTTATCTGCTCACAGGTTCTATCCTCCTAGTAGAAAGTAAACTCACCCAGGGAAGGAACTGGTTTTTGTGTTTGTTTGTTATGTTTTATTTTATCTTTGCATCGTTAGCACTTGGCATAGGGCCTTGTGCAAAGTAGGTACACAATAGGTGCTTGTTGGATTGGATTAGATTAGGTTGGATGTTAGGGCATTGGTGCCACCTCTGGGATAGAATTATAGAATCAAAGAATTTCAGGGCTGGAAGGGAATGTAGAGATTATCTTATTTCTCATTTCATAGATAAGGACAGTTGAGGACTGGAGATCAACTAATCCACACAAAGGTGCTAGAAATAGAGTCCAGCTTTAATTGTCAGTCCTTACCAGGGTCATTTCTAGTTTAAAAGGTATGGATAGTAGCGGTGGAATTTCAGGCACCTAGGAAGGTCAAATATGGAGGAATTTTGGAGCCCTCTCACTTTCCTGGACCCTGAAGACTGTCTACTCAACCTGCCAGAGAAGCCCATGTGATCCCCATGTGTCTGTCTCTAAGTACCTGCACCAGGGAGGGTCAAGAGCAGAATGGAGAGTTAGGGTTTGGAGCAGCAGATGACAATGACATTTTTCTTCCTTCTGATCGGTCTCACTAGTTGCCCACTTCAGGCAGAAACAAGAATATTTAGGAGCCTAAATTACCCAGAAAACTATGATGACTATGTAGACACAACCTTCCTTGACAATGCTACAGTTGGAATCTTCTGCTCAGCCCATACAGCAGATAAGGGAAATGGAGAGCTGACAATTCCTTAATGAACTTGGGGCCTAATAGACCTTCCATCTGGAGAATTCATAACAGAATCTGAGAATCTTTTGAATTATTCAGGCAATTGCTCATTATGCTTTGAGATATATAGCCCTGGCAGAAGATTCAATTCGATAAACATTTATTAAGCACTTACTCTGTGCCAGGCACTAGAGATACAAATAAGAAAAAGAAAGACAATCCCTGACCTCATGGGGCTTACAATTTAACAGGGGAAGACAACACACCAAGGGAAGCTAGATTGGGGGGAGTTCATAGAGCATCGATTTACATAGAGCCCGAAGGGGCTCTAGAGACTATCTAATACCTCTCACCTTATTTTACAGAATAAGAAATTGAATCCTTGAGAGATTCAGTGATTTGCCCAAAGTCGCCCAGGGACTAAGTGCCAGAGAAGGAACTAACCAGGGGCTCTGCTTCCAAGTCCAGGATTCTTTCAGGCTTTTGAGAAACCAAGGATCCAGAAAAATGCTGGAAGGTCAGGACTTGCAGGTCCGCCAGCCAGCTGTATGGTCTGCAATCCCAAATGAAAAGTCAGAAAATGGCTCTTGACTTTTGAAGGCTGAGGTTCCTCACCCCAAAACCAAGGAGGAACTCTTTTCCATTTGTTGCAAGGCCTCTGGGCCTACCCTCCCATTTCAGTGGTAAACATTTCCTGGCAGGAGCCTTGAGAGCATCTCACTTCTGCCCTCTAACGACTGGGGAAAGCCATAGCTTCCAGCACTACCCAACAAAGGAAATCCTCTGCCCTAGGGACATGATGAAAAGTGAGCCAGGTCAAAGAATTGTTTTGGGGTTTACTGGAAAGGCTCAGATTAGCCCTTGTGCTCATAATCCCGAGCCTTAGAATCATAGCTCTAGGACTTTACAGATGGGGAAACTGACACCCAGGGAAATTTATCAGTTTTCACAGGTTGTCAGTGGCAGAAATCCTGTCTCAAGAGTCACTGTCCTCTATGCTATTCCACATTGCCCCCTCCTTTTAGTGGATTTGAGCATTTATTTGGTAGAGGAGTCTCAGTCTGTCTCAGCCACTTAGTTCCTGGGAAAGGAAGGAGAGCTGGAATAAACTGGAGAAGGAAGAGTCGCCTTTGGGCCACAGGTCACTCTGCCCCTCCCTCTGTCCAGGTGGAAGAGTACAGGGTTGGCTGTGCAGGTCGGGAGAGAGCCAACGAAATCTGGAGCCAGTTTGTCTAAATGTACATTCCATTCCTGTTTAACATTCTTTTAGCGTATCAGCCTTTGCCTTGGTATGCTCAAAGGCTGTTTATTTATTCTTTTGTCCAGTGTTTGTCCAGTGAAGAGGCTTCATTACCTTAGAGAATCTTTATAGTTTTTCTTCAATCTGGATTCCTTCCTCTTCTTAGAAGGTAGAGCTCATGGGCATGTGTCCCAGCAGGGTGGGGGAAAGCAAGCCAGACCACAAGCTGATTGTGACAATGCCAGCCTTGACAGTTATCTCCAGGTATTTATTCCTGGCTTCGCCAGTAGATGTCATGAGAGTAATAAAAAGCAGGCAGCCAGCCAGGTAGTCCTGTGGTGGGGCTCAGCCCGCCATAATGGTGAAAATGACAGATCTGCCCTTTGCCTTCCATTGTGTGGGGCTTTTTATTCCCCAGGATAAGTGCATTGCGTCGGCAGCTTTTTCCTTGACGTGCACGCATAATTTCTATTAATATCAGATTACGGACACCTGGGAAGGAAGAATAGATTTCAGATTCCAATCTGCTAAAAAACAGAATTTGCAAAAGGGAGCTCAAACCCAATAGAGCTGGTTCCTGAAAGAGCACAATTGGTTGGGGAGATTTTAAGGCACTCTAACAGGAGTTTTAAGTCCATTAAACACTCCCAATAGAAAACCACCCTCTGCGTTTTTCTTTCTTTTTCTTTTAAAGTCTTCTTTTCTTACTTTCAGCAGTCCAGTGTTTCAATTGAAGCATCGAAGGTGAGAAATATGATGTCTCCAAGCCAAATGGGTGCCTTCTATTGACAGAGAAGGTGCCGATGGGCTCCTTGAAACTGTGGCCTTTTCAAACTAGATCACATTCACATTACTCCCAACAGGACTATTGAGAAATTAGCAGAACCAAGAGAGAGAATGCAGCCAGACTCAAACTCAATAGCCCCCTTTTCATTTCTGAAGCATTATCACTATCCTTGATGATTTTTTGTCATCAGCCTAGGATAACGAGGCAACCTTTGACCATTTAATGCTGGTGATTAATTGGATAGGAACTGGTCCTGCCTCACTCTGGATGGGGGCATTGGGGAATGGAAAAAGATGAAAGGAGAGCAGAATTGCCAGTCCCTACTGATTTGTATCGCTTCCCCTAGCCCATTACAATGACTTAGAAGCTTTGTCCTCAGATAATGTAAATTTCCTGAAGGAGAAGAGTATAGCAGCTATGGTGGGCCAGGACCACCTGGGCTTTTCCAATTGAAAAATGACTTGAAAGTAAGGGTCTCATGATCACAAATGAAAAATGCTGTTTGTTCACTGGCATGAATCAGTGGAGGCATGTGTCTGCATGAAAGAAATAAGGTCCCTTAAAGAAATGGCCTGGCTCCAGGGGGAAGGCTCATGAAGACCTAGCATAGTACTGAAGAGCTTTGGACCAGGGAAACTTCCTCCAACTACATAAAATTATTTTTCTTTTGAAGAGTCAGTAAAACCAACGTTTTCAAAGTGTCTACACCATACCGCATGTTAGGGATATGAAGTTAAAAAGAAGCAGTCCGTGTCCCAGTGGAGCTTCCATTCTGTTGGGAAAATACAACATGTCTCCAAGGAAGTGAAAGGATGGGTTGATTGACTCAGTCCATCCATTACCTCACCCCATTTAACATGCTGCTTCTTCACACCTTACCCAGGTGAAAACACACCTCTTCATAGGATCAATCAATCATAGGCTTTAGATTAATCTCCAAAAAGTCTCTGATCAAGTTAGATGTCCTAGAAAGATAATGGATGAACACTGCATAGTGTTCCAACTGACTGGGACAACTTGAATCACTATAAAATAGCAAACCAATGTACAACCTCAAGTGAATGGTGAACTAGTTGGAAGCCTTCCAGCCAAGCCCTTGAGGAGAAATTGCTTGGGGACTGGAGGGAAAGGAAAAGAAAGTTAGCTTTGGCCTTGGCCTCAGTCTCTTCCCTGCCCTCGACTGGAGGAGGATCAGGTGAATTCCAGAGGAATAGAGAATTTGGACTTTTTCATTGGCATCCTCGTAGCCCCTTCTGGATGGTAGTAGCTGGTGGAAGAATCTACATCAGGAGATGAGGAAGAGTCTGCATGTGGTGGCATAGTCAGGTCTCTTTAAAGAGCCAGACAGAAAAGCTGCATCATTCTGAAGGAGAATATCTTGAGGTCTCCAGCAAAAGGCCTTCTAGGAGCCATGAGTTAGCTGCCCCTTTGCCACATGTGCTTCTAAGTTTAAGCCCACTTTCCCCTGGACTCTGCATTGGTAGAATATTTCACAGACTTTTGGGGAGATGTGTTGTATCAACTGTTCTTATCATATTAGAGAAGTAAATGCCCCTTTCTAAAAGCTCATTAAGTTTGGCTAACTTGATAATCATAGGGGAAGCCCACTGGTGAGGGCTTGTGAACTATAATAATAGAAAAAGTGTGCATCCAACCTCCAACATCTCAGGGCTATTTCTAAAACCCTGAGGGGCCCTGATTCCTAACTTCACTACTGTTTGGGAGCACCAATAGGAGTGCAGAGAATGAGCCCAAAGAAAGTGCTCCATGAGGAAATACAAACAAATGCAAAATAATTTCACGAGGGAGAGAGTGGTGATAGGTGGGGGAATCGGGGAATACTTCCTGGCATAGGAAAAAGGTGGCCCCTGAGTTGTTTTGAAGGAAATTGGATATTCCAGGAGGTGGAGGTGCCTTCCAGGCCAGGGGTAATATGTGCAAAGGTGAAGTAAAGGGAAATAGAATGTGGAGGACTGGCTAGTAGGCAAGTTTGATTGGACTACAGTGTAAGGGGAGAAATGTCAAAGAAATCTGGAAAGATAGGTGGGAGCTTTAGGAACCCTTGCAGACACCTGAGTAGGGGATGACATGGCCAAATGTGTTGTAGGAAGATCATTTTGGCTGCTGTGTAGAGGATAGACTGTAGAGTGGAGAAATTAGAGGCAGGGAGCTCAACCAGCAGTCTCTTGCAATAGAACAGGTGTGAGGTGATGAGGGCTGGAATTAAGAAAGAGGCTGTGTACAAATCCTTACCATGGTTTTACCAACAACTGTTTACAATAACTAGGTAAATAAGGCTTTACTCCTTTGCCTGGCTGGCTCAGAGAAGACAGAGCAAGAAAGGTCAGATAGACCTGTGAGGATGAACTGGACCAGCTTCCTCAGAAGGGCTTCTGGGTCATGGAAGAATCACTCAGATCTTTCCTAATTTAGTCAAGTAGCTCGAGCCTGTCGCTGCCTTGCAACCATGGCGACCATCTAATCACAATGCAGACTTGTACAAAGGGGTGGGGGGTGGAGGTAGGGGGAGAGAGAGAGAGAGAAAGAGGAAGGAGGAGGGAGGGGGAGAGTGAGGGAGAGAAACAGAGAGAGAAGAGACAGGGAGAGGAGAGAGACAGACAGACAGGAATAGAGACAGAGACACTTACAGAGCAAGAGAGAAGAGACAGAGGGAGAGAGGCAGACAGAAACACAGAGAAAAAGACAGGGAGAGGAAAGAGAGAGATGCAGAGAGAGGAGATAGAGAGGGAGACAGAGACAGAGACCCACAGAGAGAGCGTGTATGAGAGAGACAGACAAACAGAGATGCACACAGAAAGAAAGGGGAGGAGATAGAGGTGGGGGGAGAGACACACATGGAGAGAAAGAGAGAGAGAGGAAAGAGACACAGAGAGCCAGAGAGCAGAGACAGAGGAGGAGACAGAGAGACACACAGAAAGAGATGAGAAAAGAAAGAGACAAAGGCAGAGAGAGAGAGAGAGAGAGAGGAAAGAGGGATGATAGAGTAAGAGACAGAGGCAGAAGGTTCTGCCTCTTTCCTGACCACAACATAGTCTTAAAACACTCCACCCTCCAAAAAAAACCCCAAACCCAAAAAAACAAAACCCCATGTTCTTTGCCTTCTACAGCTTTAGCACACATCAAAATGTCATTGTTTAAATGCACTCTGTTTCAATAAGAAAGAAATAGAAGCTTCTCTAATTTATTGGCTGAAAGGTACAGCTGATGTTAAATAAGGGTGCTATCATTTGTTTCCAGGATTTTCCTTTTCATTCTTAGGGAGTCTTAGAACCTTTTTGGAGATGGAATTCTCAGTGATTTGAGAATTCTGTGGAAAACATGCTGCTATGTCACTGTTCCATTGGCTGGAAGGCAAAGGACACGCTGAGCTAAGAACTGAGACTGGCTCTGATACAAACTAGCTGTGAGTGTGTGTGTGTGTGTGTGTGTGTGTGTGTGTGTGTGACTGTGGACTAGCCACTTGCCCTTTCTGGACTTCCTCATTCATCTCTATCCAAAGGCAGTATAATGCAGAGGAAAGAGCACTGAGTTCGAATCCACCTCCACTACCATTGGTCATGAGTGACCTTCTATAGGCTTCAGTTTTCTCATCTGTAAAATGGGGGCATGAGATAACCCAGATAGATCCCTTGTAGCTCTAAATCTATGATCCCATATGATCCTGTGATTAGGATATCCCCTAGACCCGATGTCTCTTATGCTGATTTGTCCCAAAATTGGCAGAACCAACACTTAAATTGGAGTCAGAACACTTGTTTTCAGGTCTTGCCCCGGACAATTGCTACATGATCACGGGCAAGTTATGTATGTAGCCTTTCTGAGCCTCAGTTTACTCATCTATAGTATGGGTAGATACTACCACAGAATACCTGTGATATCTATCTCATAAAATTGTTGTGAGGATCGGAGATAATGTATAGGAAGCATCTTGTAAACCTTAAAGCTTACACAGTTTCAGCTATAGTTTTTGGGAAGAAAAAAAAAAGCCCAGCAGGGTTTTGAAAGTGGCATAGACAGCACCCTAAGTTTAAATTCTAGGGTCCTAAGGCTAAATTGCAGAAGTGAAATAATTTACTAATTATCACTTGTTAATTGCAAAATAAAATGGCCTTAGAGTTGGAAGACCTGAACTCAATCCCAGGGCAGATACTGTGGGCAGTGTGAACCGAGGCTAAGCTCCTGACCTTTTCAATGCCTCCAGTGAGGCTCTAAGCCTTGAAATGACAATGACCAAGAGAAAGGCAGAGAAGAGATAGAGGCACAGAGAGAGGCAGGGAGAAGAGACACAGACAGAGAGAGAGGAAGGGAGAAGGGACAGATAGAGGGGGGTAGATGCATGAGGTGGGGGAAGGGGAAGGGGAGGGGGATGGGCAGGGAAAGGGGCAGAGGCAGGGGCAGGGGAGGGGGAGGGGAAGGGGCAGGGGCAGAGGAAGAAGAAGAGGCAGGATCAAGGTCAGGGGAAGAGGGAGAAGGGGCAGGGATAAGGGAAAAGGTAGAGGTAGGGGCAGGGGAAGGGGAAGGGGAAGGGGAAGAAAATCTTCAGAGGATGAGCTCTAAGAAATCACAGGTCTGGACCAAAAATGAGAGAGACATGAGGAGCCCTCCCCATCTCCCCCTCCCGTGCCCCCAGCATAGCGACGGGCTGGGCTTTAAGCTTCCCTTTTCCAAGTCTCCCCCCTGACCCCCCTCCAATGTGCTTTCAGACCTCTGAGCTCTAGATTAGGTATTTATAATAGATCCATCAGGAGGGAATCACATTTAGTTTATCTTGATTTGAATTCCCTTCATGGGCTAAACCTCACAATGGATTTTGTCTGGTAATTTACAAGAGTTAGGAAACAAGACTTTTCAAAACTTGAAAAGAAATATAATGGGGGTGGGGTTAGAAAGGAAGGAAGATGTTTAATGTATTTAACAAGGTATTAATCCTTGGTGATCTCTTGGTGAAGTCTGCATCATTTTCTCAGAGTGAATTGGCAGCCGCATCCCTATTGGATGACTGAAGATGGCCGCAGCCCAGGTAATCTTTAAAGGGTAGTCAAACAGTTCCGGAACAACTTGTGGAAGAGACCCCTGAAGGGAGCTAGGGTGCCACAGTGGATAAAGCAGATGAGTGCTAAACACGGAGTCAGGAAGACCCGAGTTCAAATTTGGCTTCAGATATATAGCAGCTGTATGACCCTGGGCAAGTCACTTAACTGCTGTCTGTCACAACTCAGTTTCCTCATCTGTTAAAAAGGTGATAACAATACTACATTTTTGTTTTACATGAGTAGTTGAGCCAGGATTCATGCTTGGATCTTCTAGCTCTGGAATTCACTCTTCCCACTGCACTACACTGCCAATAACACAAAAGGTATCCAGTCTCATTTTTAATGTCAGCGTTTCCATCAGTTGTAGATTTATTTAATCTTATCACTTTGGAGGCTTTCAGTTAATGGCTTTTGGAATTATTAAACGCTTCCACTTCCTTGTGACACTGATTCCATCAAAGAAGACCTTTAAAACCTCATGTATTCCAAAGACACGGCCATTAGCCGGTAGTTATATCTTGAAGTCTGTGGTGATTTGTCTGAGGAATGGGCTCCTAAAATGTCTTTTGTCATGACCAGTGGGGAATAGAAGATCAAGGAGATGAGTGTAGCCCATTCATCTTTGGGTCAAGCCTGGCAATTTCATGTTTTATGACATAGAAAATATTTCCTTTGCATCCTGTCTTCGTCCAACATGGTGCTAGGAGGAAGGTGTATAGCTGTACAGCCTATTTCTAGTAGAAGAGGATCCACTTCAGTCCTGTTGGAGGCTCTTGCCTTTCTCTTGCTGTCAAGCATCTGGCCACCCAGACTCATGACTACATCATGCTGGTCGAAGACCAAAGTCTCACCTGTAGCTTGCCTTCTCTGTCTGGGTGGGCTGGGGGTGGGTGGGGGAGAGGAGGAATCGAATCAACATCTGAGCTGGGATTTAGGGCCAAGCTGACCTTGATGAAGAGAGCCAGATACTAGGCTTCTGATACTGCCGGCAGATCCTGCCCAAGACCAGAGCCTTAGCAAAGCGAAATCTTCAATACAGAGATCAGTATGTGGCACGCTTGGACCTGGCACGCAGTTTGCTTACTGGGAAATGTATGACAATGGATGGACTGTCACCTGACCAGAAAGTTCTGTTTTCCTCCTTTTGTAATACCTACGGTCCAGAGTCAAAACCTACTTAAGTGAAAATTTCTTGCCTCAATTCCCGCCCCTGTCTCCCTCATTCCTTTTCATCTCAGCCCCACTCCGCTCTAGCCCCTTATTTCCTTGCCTTCCACTGTGCCTTTTCAGATGTCTGTTCTATTCTTAAACTGCCTTTCATACCACAACTTTTCCTCAGATACATGGGAGAATGGATGGACTCTTGTGGAAGGGACCTATCTTTGTGCTGGCCTAGAAAAGGGAGCCAACACCTTTGGTGTTTTTTTTTGTTGTTGTTTGTTTGTTTGTTTTTGATGTTTCCCTTCTGCTTTTCTTCCAGAATTCTACACGTGTGTCTTTGTGTAGGGGCAAGAGATTTCCTCCCATCCACCCCCAGAAGCCTTTGATAGTGGCCTTGGGGCAGATACACATGGGAGCTGTGTGTCCGCCCCCATGATGGAAGCCCATGCACAGCTTGGGTCTAATTTTCCTCAAATGTGGGCAGTGGGACCCCCAGCTCCAATAGGAGCACTCCGAGTGAGAAATGGATACCATGGAGAGGACAGCCTTTATTTCATCCCACAGAAAATGCACACGGTACTTATAGGATAAACATAAATAGATACACACAAATACACAAATCATACACAGCGGGCCACAAATAATCCACACAATTCTCCTCCTTCTCTGCTAGGTCTCATTTTTCTACCAGTGTTTTAGAGTCCTGACTCTGCCACCACATCAGTCTTTCTCTGACAGTTACTGTCAGCATAACTAAGGCCAAGTCACTAAGTTTCGGGCAACTTACTCTAAGATTCTAAGTTTAAAAAGGCTGAGACATGCATCTGTGAAGGGACTTAGAGCAGATACAGAAGAGGACAAGGATGGTTGCCTCACCTTCGCACTGTATGTAGGTTAGATGAGGGAGCCATATGTTTAATTTGATGAAGAGAATACTTAGCCAGGCTGTAATAGATGTCTTTAAGTACTTGAAGGGATTTAATTGGAAAAGGGATTAGACAAGAGGCGAGAATGAGGGTTCTTTTTACCCTAGGTCGAAGAGTGAATTGACTTTCAGTCACTTCTAACCCAAATGGATTGCAAATGGAGACTCCATTGTCCCAGCGCCTGAGCTCTTCAGTTGAGGTTCCCTCTTGGCCTCTGGGCATGTGAAAGTGGCAAATAATGGCCAGAAACAATTTCCTGTTTGGCTCACTTTAAAAAAAAAAACAAAAAACAAAACAACTCAACACAACAAATTAGGCCTTGAGTCAATGCAAGCTTTGACCTACATTATGCTTCTCCATGATGAAGAGAATGCTTGTGTTACTAAGGCATCTGGAGCAACACAGTGGTTTATAGATTCCCTGAGAGTAATTTCTTAATTGCGAAGAAAACCTCAAAGCAGAATGGAAAGTGAGCTAAGGCATGAGCCTGAAGAGAATACACATTTTCCTCTGAGCTGAGATGAATGGTCAAAGGTGAGAGCTTATCTTCCTAGGCAACAAGGCGATTATTCCTACAACACAAAAGGAAACGATTTTCTATTTATTTCATTTCTAAGGTAACTAGGCTATCAGTAGTGAGAGTTCAGGGCTTAAATTTTGCAAGATCTCCTGAGATCTTGGATTCTGTTCAGTTTTGTAATGCAAAAGAAGAGGGATGAGGAACTATGTCCTTGGCTGGGAAATGGGTAACAGCAGCCAAAATTTTTTCCCCCATTAAAATTCATCTTAAGTTTACATTGTCTTTAGTTCTACGTGTATTTAAAAACAGCCTCATTGTAATTGCTACACATCTGTGGCAGCTGATGGCAGGGATATGGTCTGTGGTTCCAGGACAAAGGCAGATTTATAACTGGGAATTTGTGCCGGAGGCAAGAGAGGAGTTTACCTGATGAGTGTCCATGGAAAGGCAGCACCCCCCCCAGGATGGCACTGTCAGTTTTGGCACTCTCAGCAAAGGCTTTAGTTGCCCTGTCCTGGTTACAGCTGTGGACAAAAGGGCAGGAGGTAAATAAATTAAGACACATTTATGCCTATCGCATCATCAGAGGTGGTGAAAGCAGCTCTCACTACAGAAAGATGTGGAAATAGCAAGGATATAGACAGACGTGTGCAAAGGGCCGACGGTGCTGGAGGCATGTTCTCATGGGGGGGGGGGACCATGGCTATTAGAGATAGTTGATAGCAGTTAGATAGCACAGTGGATAGAATTCTGGGCCTGGATTCAAGAAGGCTTGAGTTCAAATTCAGCCTCACACACTTGCTAGCTCTGTGACCCTGGGTAAGTCACTTAACCTCTGTTTGCCCCAGTTTCCTTTGCTATAAAATAATAATGGCACTTACCTCCCAGGGATATTGTGAGGAACAAGTGAGATAACATTTGTAAAGCGATTAGCACATGTGGTTCCTGGCACAGAGTTGGTGCTATGGTGATCCATGGCCTGCCTTTGTTAGCCAACTCTGAGAGGGTGTTTTGGAGTAGGAACAATGTGGTTTCACAGCTGGGATTTGCAGGACTATGTGCTCCAGAGAATTCACCTCTTACTGAGTCTAGGCTAACCCTTTAAATTGGTCCTTTGTGTGAATCTGTGTAGGAACCTCTGGGTCACCCCATGAAGGACTTATCTTTGCATTCCTTGGAGAACCAGGGCTCTTCTAGGGGGAAGTCTCCATAAGGATCTTTGGCATCAAGCAAAGTTCCTTGTAAACAAACCATAGAAAACCCACTCTTGTGGTCTCTGAGGGCAGGGATTCTGTTTTTTACTTTTCTTTGAATTTCCGGCACTTAGTCCAGTGTCCAGCACATAGTTGGTTCTACATAAATGCCTATTGATTTGACTTTGTGTTTGAAGTGCATTGATAAAGGAGATTGAAGGGACTGCCAAAACCAGGGGCTAGAAATAGGCACCAAAATATGATGGCAACCAAAGAAGAGGGGCAGATAATTAGGATTTGGAAAGTAATCAAAGGTGAAAGGTCCCTGGCCGGGTGCCAGGCAGAGGAGCCCGAGGCCTAACGTCCAAGTATAGATCCTTCCCAGCCCCACTGTGACCTTAGGGGTCTGTCTTTGAGAAGGGGCCAAGAGGTCCCAGCCAAGGCTCCCTTATCTTCCATATAAAGCAATAATGTCCAAGGAAGATGGCAGCATTTTCTCAATTTTTGAATTATTTGGTTTAGATTCATAGCATGATTACATTGTAGAGTTAGAGCTAATAGAGCCTCAGAGACCACTCAGCCCAAATCTACTCATTTTACAGATGAAAAAACAGAGGTCTAAAGAAATCAAGTGACTTGTCTAAGGAGACACAGGGAATAGCAGCAGCGAGATTTGAACCAGGCCCTTTGACTGTGATTTAGCCCTGGAAACCATGCTACTTCCCACCAGCTCTATATATATCCTTCTCTTGCCGCATTCAGCTCCTTGCCTGAAGGTCACAATGATAACGTCTTCCACAAATACACACAAACCTTTAGTATAATGTATTGTTTGTTTGAGATTGAAAGGTTTGTATTTTATCAAATTACCTTGGATTGGAAATCCAGGCAATTAGTCTAATAATCAGAGGTAAACTTTGTAGTGTGATAACAGCAGATTAAACAGAGTGACCTGGGCACTTGGCCACAGAGTTCTGGTTCTTGGGAGGTGATTTTGAGCTGTACTCCTACTAGAAGGAAAAGAATCCAGTTTGGCCCCAATTCTAGCCAACTCTGTCTGAGTTAACAGACTCAGAAGAGGTAGCACCTGTAGGAGGCAGCACTGAGCTGTCCATAGTGACTGATGGCTTGGCCCTGTGGCTCTCATAGGACATGTGAGGACCCATGGCCTTTACCAGATGTGCTGAGGACTCGGAGTCATGTGTGGGAGTCTGCTCGGTCCAGGAGAGTGTTGCCATGATCTCTCACAGAAAAACTAGGTTGAGAGCTAGTGAGTTATTCCTTGGACCTAAAGGATCCGTCAGGCAGCTAGATGGCTCAGTGGATAGAGCACTGGACCTGGAGTCAGGAGGACCTGAGTTCAAATCCAGCCTCGGACACTTACTAGCTGTGTGACCCTGGACAAATCACTTAACTCTGTTGGCCTCAGTTTCCTCATCTATAAAATGACCTGAAGAAGGAAGTAGAAAACCATCTCAATATCTTTGCCAAGACTGAACAACAACAAAGGAATAGGTCATTCTCCTGCTGTGAGGAAGCTATTCCCTAGAAGTTAGTGACAAAGCATATGGAGTGTGTGCTGAGTTAAGGAGGGGGCAATGACATGAGAGAGACCAACCAGACAGCAGCATGACCATTGAAGGTGTGTGAGTCTGAGCCTGGCTGTGTGGGTGAAGGGGGAGGTGGAAGTATTCAGTTCTCTTGTCAGCTTGTGGGTGTTTGTGGAACACGGCGCCCTGGAAGTTTGTAGGAGGTTTTGAGTACAGATCCCCAGAGGGAACAGTTTGACCTATATGGTGAAGCTCAAGTTATGGATCTTAGGGTCAAGATTTAGAACAGGAAGAGATCTTAGAAGTCAACAAGTATGACCCTCTCATTCTACAGATGAGGAAGCTGAGGCCCCTACAAGGAAAGCCACTTGTCCGTGGGCACCCAGGTCATAAGCACTGGTGAACCCTGGTCCCCAGGCTCCAGAGTAAGTGTTCTTTCCAGTGTTTGGTGCTAATGATTAAGGGAGCACAGGGAGGAAGGCAAGTGTCCTTAGCCTGTACCTTATCAACTCAGCAAGCTAGAGTTTCTGCTGCCTGTTACTGTCAATGCCCGCAGAACAATCTAGCACCAAGGACAATGGCAATATGTCCCATTATCACTCCATGGGCAGAGGCAGGAGCCCCAGGAATTTCCACAGTTTCTGGAAACTGGGAGAAGAGGAATATGGCTAGAACATGCCATCAGTTTGGAGAAGAGTGAGAACATTAAGCATGTGTCAGTGAGTCACATCATTCACCATTGCCAGCCCATCTGGTTTTGAGGCTCCCTTGTCTTCTCCAGACAATTAACAGATAATCTACAGCAAAATTATGCTTTAATTCCCTTGGCCTCAGGATAAAGCAGAGAATCTCAATCTACAGTGATTTGTATGTGTGTTTGTTTGGAGGTGGAAGAAGAGCTGGTGTGGAGTGGGATAGTGAAATGGCCATTACCAGGACCCTGAGTCTTAATTTAAAGTGACTAAATGGAGACTTGGCATGACTCTTTGGAAAGGTTGCTCATTCTTGGCTTAAATCAATAAACACTGAAGTCAGTTGTATAATCATAGACATACTGTGGCTTCCATTACCCCTCCCTCTGTGACCATGTCTCCCAGACCTACACCTTCCATGGTGATTTCTGAGTTCCAGACCTGTCTCTGCACCTGCCAGGATATCTCCATCTGGCTGTCACACTGGCATCTCCAACTCAACAGCTCCCCAAATGAGTTCATTATTTCCACCCTCATCTTGCTCCTCCTTCTGACTTCCATTTTTTGTGATGGTTGGTCCCACCATCACCCTGTCTCCTACAATGGTAACATTGGGGGGCTGTCTTGGCTTTTCATTTCTCTCTCACTCCTCACATGCACAGTCACCCGGTCCTGTCAATCCCTCTTGCACAACAGCTCTGGAATCTGTCTCCTGTCCATTCCCACCATCCCCACCCTAGTGAAGGCTGTTAACAGCAGCCCTCCAATAGATGCTATTTCTCTTTTCTCTTCAATGCATCAGTCTTCTTACCACTGACAAAATTACCTTGTATTTTCATAGCTCTCTTCATTCATTCATTATGCAAGTATTCTCTAAGCAACTACTATGTGCTAAGAATAGTTCTAAAAAAAAACCAAAACAACAACCAAAGACAAAATAGTCATAGATTTGGAAATGGACCTTGGGTGTTATTTCATCCAAACCCTCCATTTTGAATTGGAGTAAACTGAGGCCCAGAGAGGTCACACAAGTACTCACTGCTTTCATATTTTATATTCCATCAGAGAAAAACATTATCAATCAACAACCTTTTATTAAGTATGTACTATATGCCAGGCACTGTGCTATGTATTGGGGATGCAAGAAAAAATGCAAAACAATATCTGTTCCTTAGGAGCTTATATTGCAATGAGGGAGACAACAAATATAAATCAGAATATGCAAGATAGATACAGAAGAGGTAGAAGGTAGCATTAGAGGAGAAGCATGGGAAGCCAGGAGGGCCTCCTTTGAATTGTCTCAGAGGAAAAAACCAGGAATTCTAAGAGCTGAAGGTCAGGAGGGAGAGTGTTGCAGGGATGGGGACTTACCAGTGCCAAAGTATGGAGATGGGGAGGTGAGCTACTGTCTGCAAGGGACAGCAAATACGTCAATATGTCTGAATAGATAGTAGATTTAGAAAGGGAGCAGAATGTGAGAAGTCGGCCATGACATGATAGATCTGTGCTTAAAGCATATCCCATTGGTGGCTATGTGGAAGATGGATTAGAGAGAGGAGAGGGGAGATGTAGAGAGAGCAGTTAATAACTATTGGAAAAATCTGGAGAAGATATGGAAAAGTCTGAACAGGGCAGTTGCTGTGGGAGTGGAGAGAAGTCATTTTTTGGGGGTGGGAGGCAGAGACAGCACTTGAAATCAGGGATCAGGACCAGCCTAGTAGAAGACAGCATCTGAGCTACTTCTTGAAGGAAATGGGATTGTCTGAGGCAATAAGCTCAGGAGTCTTGTCAATTTTTGGCTAAAAAACTGAAACAACCTTTGGGGAATCCCTCCAGCAGTGTAAGCATAGGTCAGACTCTTCTGCTTGGCATTCATTCTGCTTCTTCCCCCCTTTTCCCTTTCCAGTCTTATCTCCACCAGACCCTACACATTCTGTGCTCTAGACCAATGGTAGCAAACTCTCATAGAAACAGATCCCTGCTGGGCACATATAACTTAGAAAACCACGAGTTATTATTATCTATATTTTATTGTATTTTTATTTATTTTGTTAAACATTTTCCTACTACAATTTAACCTAGTTTAGGCTTCACTTGGGGGTGTTGTGGACCTGGTGAGTTTGACATCTCTACTCCGGATAAACTGAACCACTTTTTTGTCAGCTAAATATGTCCTGCACCCCCATGCCTCCAGGCTTTTGCTCTGGTGTTTTCTCTGCTAGGAATGCCTGTCTGCCCTCCCTCTTTTCTCCTGTTTAATTGATATCTCTCCTTTAAAGTGGTGCATTGGATAGAGTGCTGGGTTCATCTTCCTGAGTTAGAATCTAGCCTCAGACACTTCTTAATTGTGTGACCCTGGGCAAGTCACTTAACCTGGTTTGCCTCAGTGTCTTTATCTGTAAAATGAGCTGGAAAAGGAAATAGCAAACCGCTCTAGTATCTCTGCCAAGAAAATCTCAAATAGAGTCATGGAGAGTCAGACATGACTGAAGGGACTTAGCAACAACAACATCCTTTAAAGGCTAAACAAAAGCCTTTCCTCAACTGAGAACAGAGCATGCTCTCAGACATCACGTCACCCTTGGCTTTCTACCTAATGCCTCTCTCATGCAATATCACATATTAGAGTTCTTTAAGATAACACAGTCACCCTGCTAGACTGTAAAATCCCTGAAGGCAGAAGCTACTTCTCATCTTAATGTGTGATTTCTGAGATCTCTGCATACAGCAAGTACTTCATAAATGTTTGTTGCCATCTAAAGCAGATGATGTAGCTACTGCACTCTCTCCAGTTCTTGGCACAGTGTTTTGTACCTAGTAGGGGCTTAACAAATGCTTATTGATGGATAGTCATTTGGATAATTCAGCACCTATTTCCAAGCCAAACATTCATGGGGAGAAGAAATAGACTTTGGGAGCTGAATGATCACATTTGTATGTCTGTATTGGTCAAATAAAGTGAGAGTTGTTAAATTCCTAGCTTCCCCGTAGTTATCTAGGGGATATCCCCACTGGGGAATACCACACAAAAATGGCAGAAGATAAACATAAAAAACCTCAAGTCCCAACTGCTTAATAACAAATATTTCCGCTATCACCCAGCAGAGTCTAGTGGACCCCTTGCCTCTATTCGTAAACAAGAAGGGACTCCCCTTATTGTAAAGTCCAGGCTCTCTGAACCTTTCCCAGGTCTCCTTCTCCTATTACAATTTATATCTTCTGCCTCATTCAGTCCAATCTGATCCAACAGACCTTAAGTAACTACTCCATTTAGGACCAACTGCTAGGAGAGAGAAAGCTGACCTCGGAGTCTGAAAGACCTTGGTTCCAGTACCATCTCTGACCTAGCCTGGCTACGTGACCCTGGACCAGTCTTGTCTCCTCTCAAGGTTACTCTGCACCCACGGAAGGAGTTTTCTTACAAGGAGTTCCTTATACCAATAAAATCACAAGTTCTAAAAATCTAAGAAACAAACAAACAAAAATAATAAACAAAACAAAAAACGATGTGCTAGGCCAGAGGCTTTTACCCTGGGGTCTGCGATCTTTTTATTTTTTCTTAACTAGACAGTTTAAACAATTTCAATATAATTGATTTTCTTTGTAATCCTATGCATTTTATTTTGTGCATGTTAAGTCATGATTCTGAGAAAGGCTTCAACAGACTGCCCGCAAGGTCCATGACATATCAAAGGTAAAGAACCCCTGGTCTGGGTGCTGGAGGTACCTGAGACAGTACCTACCCTCAGGAAGCTTAAATTCTACTAGCAAAGGACACATGTGAGTAAATAAATACAAAGCAGTTTCAAGAGGCAGAGAATGCCAATAGCCGGTGAGCTGGGGAAAGGGCCTCGTGTACTGGAGGTAGCTGCTGAGCTGGGCTTTGGAGGATGCCAGGGATTACAAGGAGCAGAGGCAAGAAGTGGGATTGGCTTGTGTCAAGGCCAGCAGTGGAAAGGTGGGATGCTGTGGCAGGGCTGGTCGAGGGGAGCACTGAGTAGGACAGTTTGGCTGGAGGAGAGAGCCCATGGAGGGGACCGATATAAAATAAGCCTGGAAAGTCAGGGGGAAGCAGGAGGACTTTCAATATTCAGCTAGAGAATTTGCACTTTGATCCTGAAGGCAACAGGGAGCCATTGACTTCCCACCCACATTCCCCTTAGAACAAACTCTTCACTTGATCTCAGGATCTAATCTCCTGGGTAAAAGCCTGCTAAAGTGGTAAGGCATGCTGATAGGTCAATATGTTACATCCTCCGGGTGATTTACCAGAAAGGAATAACTCTAATAGAACTTTCAGGGACTGTGTCAGATGAGTGTGTGGGGGGTGGTATTTTGGAATGGGCAGGCCTTTGGCCATCTCACACATAACGTTATATGGATCTGGGTGTCTATCTATTTCACCTACAATTAGGATTGGACCTCAAGCCCATCTACATTCTCAGGGGCACATGAATAATTCAAAGACCAAACCTGAGAACACCAGGCCACTTTTCAGGGCTTTCTAAAAGTTCCCAGCCTGTATCCTGATGAATTTCTACCCTACACAGTGCTGGAAGCTGACAGACATAATTACTGAGTCATAAACCTTTCAGAGCTATTTCCACACTGAAAAATTGGGAAGGAAAGGCTCCTTCACCACCACCACCACACCCTAAAGTTTGTTGGGGGACGGAACATGTGGTACACAGGCCCTGAATAGCTCATTGGTGGCGACCCGCCCGTGTACAAAGGCTTCACCTCTCCCAGAAAGCCTGCCCGCCCCAGGGTGATTCTGTGCTACTCCTTCCCTTCATGGCTCTGGCTGAGCCTGGGTCCTTGCAAAAGGACCCAAGCATGCCCATCTTAAAAGTGCCTTCCATTGAAGACTGAGAGCCATTCCCCAAGGGAGAAAGAGTCAAAGTGTACAAACAATCAATTCTCAAAAGAAAAATGGAATCGATCAGGAAGGATGGAGAACGGGCCTCCAAATCATAATAATGAAAGAAATGCAGATTCAACCAAGGCTGAGGTTTTGCCTCAAATGCAGCAAATTGGCAAAAGTGACAAAAAGGGGAAAGTTAATGTGGGAGGGGCCCCAGAAAAACAGGCAACTAATACACACTGGTGGAGCTGGGAATTGGTCCAATCATTCTCCAAAGCCATTTGTGATTATGCCCCCAAAGTGAGTAGGATGCCCACAACCTTTGGCCCAGAGATCTAGGCATTTACTGAAAGATCTAAGATAGAAACAAATATCTCCCATGGACCGTAATACTTGCAGGAGCACTTTAACTGAAAACAGAGGAGGTGTGTAGGGCCGGGGGATGGGAAAATAATTAATAATAATACTAATAAAGAATAAACGACAACAATAGTAGCTAGCTTTGCTATAGTGCTACTATGTGGAATGTCCACAACAGCTCTGGGGGTGGCTGCTATCATTATACCCATCTTACAGTTGAGGAAACTGAGACAAATGATGTTAAGTGACTTGCTCAGAGTCCCACAGCTATTGTAAGTGTCTGAGGCCATATTTGAACTCTGGTCTTCCTGACGGCAAGCCTGGTGCTCTATCCACTGTTGCCAATGGCAGGTATGAGGAAACTGATGTTCAGAGACATTAAGGATGTGCCTAGAATCACAAAGCTGGTTAAGTATTTGAGGCCCAAACTCACTCCTCCTCCTAATTACTTATCTTCCCAGAGAACACCACTACCCTCCTAGTCTTCCATGCCCCAGACCTTAGGGTCATTCTCTCCCCTCCACTCTTCCCCTCCCATACTGCTCACTTTTCCTTTAGCCTTGAGGTGACCAGTCCTGACGTCAGTGGCATCCCTCATCAGCCTTCCTTCCTTTGCACTTACACAGACAGTCACGACCCTCATTCTGGCCTTCACTCTATCTCTCCTGGACCAGGGGCCTCCACGTTCTTTGATGGTGACTTAAAACATTTCTGAGCATGCATCCCTTCCCCCAGATGTATATATTTCCTTACTTATAAATGATATCCATGTACCACTGTGCTAATAAGGAAATATATTATAAAACATAAAATAGATATTAAAAAGGACAAGATAAAGATAAAATAATTTTTGATCTCAGAGGCAACAGGGAACCACCATCATTTATGTTCCTATCTGCACTTTGGAAAAATCACCTTGGGGAAGCTTGTTTAGAGGGAAACAGGGCTGGGGAACCTGCAGCCTCAAGGCCACACATGGCCTTCTAGGTCCTCAAGTGCAACTTTTGAAGCAGCAGGTTCCTTGCCCCTGTATAAGGAGGAGAGACTTGAGGCAGATAGTCCAAGGGGCAGGTGTTGCAGGTTTTAACCAGGGTTCAGTGAGAGTAGAAAGAAGAGGTGAAATGTAGACTTGGCACCTCGCAGGTTCTCAACAAAATCTCATTGACTGATTAGTTGTAGAAATGCCAAGATGTGGCTGGTGATTGGAGATTGACCCCTTTGGGTCAGCCCTAGCGCCTTTGACTACCCCAGATTTGTGGACTACCGGTCTATACCATTGCAATCACTTCCCAGCTGGTCTCCAGGTGTCCTATCATGCTGTCTCTAGTCCATCCTTCACATGGCTGACAAAACCACCTTCCTGATTCACAGATCTCTCCCCTGCTCAAAACTTCCCATGGCTCCCTGCTGCCTGGAGGATGTGTCACAAACTCAGCCAGGTGTTGAAGGCCCTCCCTAGTCTGGGTCCAGGCTGTGTCTGAGACCTCACGTCCCACGTCTCCTTTTCATGCCCTCAATGCTCCACCTGGAGGGGACTGCCTATTCTCCTCATGCTTGGAATACCCTCCTTTATCTTGGTCTTTTACAGTATTTCTCTTCTTTCAAGGCTCATTTTCTTCCCGAGGCTTCCCTTTCTATCCCTTTGCTGAGGGGAGTTTTCCCCGCCTCCCATTTCCCTAAAGCTCAAGTGCTTCCTTCTTTGGCCCTTTCTCTGATGACTTTGTATGATGCTGCTCTGTTTACATAGTATGTCCCCTTCCCCCCAACCTTTCCATCCCAGGGGCAGGGATTATGTAGATTTTCATCTTTCTACCCCTAGCCTGAGCTCAGGACCTTACACATAATAGGTGCTTAATTAGTACTTGAATTGTAATTAAAGTCACTACCCCCCTCAGGCCCTTAGATTCCTGGTCTGTAAAGGATGGGGGCTGAGCTATGTGATCTTAGAGGGTCTTTCTGGCCCTCACAGTCTGTGGTTCTCTATGGGGCTCCCATGTGGGAGATTGCACTTTTGTGGGCAGTGGGAGCAGGAAGGTAGATGGCCCTTTGGGCCTTCAGCCAAGCTGACCTACGTGGGATTCACTATAGATGACTTTACACATGATAACCCCTATGCCTGCCGCTCACTCCCTCTTTACCTTCATTGGATGAAACCTTTGGCTCCCTTCAAAACTTGGCTCCAGTGCTGCCCCCTACACAGGGGCTCTCTTGATGCCCTGGAGATGTCAATGTGTGCCTGTGCCCCAGTGGGGTAGGTTCATTCTGAGTCATTTCATAAAATCATAGATCTAAAGGGCCTTCACTGTCCTGGTTGCCTGGACACTCTCTAGTTCATCAATGTCTCTCTTGATCCCAGAACTGAACCCAGTGGTCTGGATAAGGGGTGGCAAGGGCAGAGGAGTGAGGAACATCCGCCTATTCCTAGAAGCTCTTATCCCTCTTAATGTAGTCCAAGATTGCATGAGTTTTCATGGCTTCCACATCACACCACTAACCTACATGGAGCTTCTGGGCTGTTAAAACTGCCCACATCTTTCCCAGAACATCTGGTGAATAATTGTGCCTCCCTCATCTCGTACTGGTGAAAGTGATTTTTATACCCAACGATAGGACTTTACATTGAAATTCATTGTATTACTGTTTCAACAATCCGGCTAGCAGCTGTTGTGGGGGTGAAAGACCAACACAAGCCCAATGACAAGAATGCTGCCAAAGCCCAGGTTCTTTCGATCTGCTTTACTAAGGAAAGCAACGTTAAGGGGTTGACAAGTTTACTTTAATCCAGCATACAATATCACTTACACTTAGTTCAGGGGAAAAAGCCAGCACCCTGAAGTAATGAGCAAATGCAAATACAAAGATACCTTAGAAACAGACCAAATCATAATTCATAGTTACCAAAAAGCATCAACATCTGAGTTCATGAGCCAGGGAGCTTGACAACGGCTGGCCCAGGGTCTCAAGCCACTCCTCCTGTTGGTCAGAGTTCCGAGAAAGAGAAAGCCAACCCTTGGTTTTATATCTTTTTCAGGGTCAGGGGTGAGTCACACATGTGACTTACCCATGTGACCTAAAATCATCACAAAGAGGTGACTTAAACCCACATGGTCTAAAAGCCTCTGATGTCCCAAACACGCCACTCAAACCCATGTAAACTAGGCCCTCCCCTGAGGCAAGGAGGTCACCAAGGACTCCCAATCTAATCAAAGAAACAAAGGCCAGACTCTTCAAGGGCACTTGGTTGAACTGAGTCCTAACAGCCCATTTTGATTGCTAACACAATTACATCCGGCCTGGTGCTCTAGCCTGACAAAATGTTGGCTGTCACCTCCATGTTAATTATTCCTCTGAACTCTGTCACCTGCAAGTTTTCTGAGTGTGTCCTTTCTGTCTCAACTCAAGTCATTGATCTGACTGATCTGAGCCAAGCTCAGATCCCTAGGACACTATGCTAGAGACTTGCCACTGTTTTGACACTGTGGACCATTAATATCTACTCCTTGAGTCTGGTAGTGTAATGCGTTCTAAATCTCTCTAATTGTATTCTTGTTTAACCCATTGCTTCTCCATCTTCTCCACAAGTACAGCATTAGATGTTTGATCAAGCACTTTGGTGAAATCTAGTAAGGGAAGGAAGGAAGCAAGCATTTATTATGCACCTGCTGTATGGGGAGCACCGTGCTAATTGCTCTTACAAGTATTATTTCTATCCACAGCATTTCCCTCACTGATTAGCTTGGTTATCCTTTCACAAAAAGAAATGAGCTTAGTCTGGTGTCACCTGTTCCAGATGAAGTCAAGCTGACTCTTTGGAAGTGCCATCCCTCTTTTTAGATATTTCTCAATCGTTTCTAAAGATCATTTCAAGAGTTGTTCCAGGAATTGAAAGCAAGCTCTCTCCAATTCAGAACAGAGTTTGCAAGCTATGTTCTCCTAGCTTTTTTTGCTGCCTCACTGGATTTTTCTGGCATTAAAAGTTAAGGCGTGGTGATGATGACTAAGCCAATGATGACAAAATAAGGAAATAGAAGAGCTTGCCTAAAGCAGGCCTCTCTTAGCTAAAGTCTCACCAAAAAACCACTAAGCAGATGGGCAGGACTCTTCTAGACAGCTGAGGTACCTTCTTATTTTTTACAATGTATTGACATATTTGGTTGTGACAAAGCACTTTCCAATAAGCTCCCAAAGAAATCCCCTCACAAAGTATATTCTCTTAAAAGTTAATCAGTTATCAACAGAGCAAAGGGATATACATTTAATTTTGTCACTGGGATGGAACTCCCAGTGACCATTGTAACTAACCAGAGCTTTGGTGAATTGAAGTCATTATAAACTGAACATAAGTCCTTCTCCTTCATTTGTTCACCTCTCTCCTAGCTAAAATGAGTTTGCCCATCCCAAACTCACATTCTATTAAATTGATTTTATTGAATGCCTACTATACGCTTAAGAAGAATTCCTGTGTAGGAATGTGAAAAAAAAAAATTGTGTGACAGGACGTCTACCCTCAGGATGCGTACAGTCTAGCTGGGATGAAAATAGCTGCACACATTTGTATTCAGGAGGACTTAAAGAAGACTTTGATGGAGGTTAACTCATCTGCTAAAATGAGATATGTTAGTTAAGAAGTAGACACTAAAGTGAAAGAAGAATATAGGGCGTGACCCGAGGAAGGGCTAAATGAAATAGAAGCAAATGCCCAAATGACTTTCTGGTAGAAGAAGGGAGAGATAGGGAGCCTTCAAGGGAGAGGGTAATCATATCTTTCTGACCCTTGCTTTCCAGTTGGTAGATCTCTGTCATGTTAAAGATCATGCATTCAGGCAGGACCATGGTTAGGGATTGCCCTCTCTACTTGCATGCCTTTCTCTTCTTTTCCCTGGTCATCAGGAACCTGGAGTTCAGTCAGTCAAAAAGTACTTGGTAAGTGCTTACTATGTGCCAAGCATTATGCTTAATGCTGAGGATACAAAGAAGTGCAAAAAATATCAATTCTTGTCCTCAAGAAGCTCATGTTCTAGTGGAAAAAATAACATGATGATAACTTCACATGTACAAGATATAGATAGTGTAAAAGCTAATCTCAGAGAGAAACTGGGAGATCAGGAAAGACTCATAGAAGGTAGGATTTGAGAGGAGTGGGCACCTCTCTCCTCCTGTGGCACAGCTGTCAAATTGGTCTGACCTTGGCACCCCCTTGACTCCCTCTCACCCTCAAAGTCACAAATAAAATCGTCTGGCATCCGAGACCTTCAGAAGTCGGCCCCTTCCTTTCTTTGCAATCTTCCTCCATCTTGTTCATCTTCATGCGCTCTGGGGTCTGGTGACATGAGCTCCTTGCTGTACCTCACAAAAAAACACCCCATTTCCAGGCTTCATTATTTTCCCCAGCTGCCTTCTGTGCCTGGACCTCTCTCCCTCTTCATCTTCACCTCTGGCTTGCCCATCTTCTTTCAAGCATCTGCTAAAGGGGCAGAGCCAAGATGGTGACTGGAAAGCAGGGATTTGTGTGAGCTCCCCCCAAGGTCCCTCCAAACACCTACAAAAGCAGCTCTGAACAAATTCTAGAGCTGCAGAACCCATGGAATATCAGAGAGAAGCAGGGCTCCAGCCCAGGATAGCCTGGATGGTCGCTGGGTAAGGTCTATCCCACAGAGCTGGGAGCAGAGTGGAGCACAACCCAGCGTGGACTGCTCCCAGACCAACCAGACCAGGAGCCAGGTGGAACAGGCCCTGGCACCTTGAATCAGTGAGCTGTGGCAGTTATCAGACTTCTCAACCCACAAACACCAAAGACAACAGAGAAGGTTAGTGGGAAAAGCTGCAGGGACAGAGTGAAAGGAGTTCCTGGTTGGGGCACCGCCCCAGGGGCAGCAGAGGTGGTGCAGCTCTGAGGACTACAGCTGCATCTGCTTCCTGCCCCAGGCCCATCTGGTGGGAGGAATTAAGTGGCAGATGAGAGCAGGAGAGCAGAGCCTGCTTAAGATCTGAGTTGCGATCTGGGTTGGTGGTTCTTGGGGGAGGAGTAGCACTGGTGTGGCAGAGCTTGCTGTATAGCTCTGAAAACAACAGTGCAGCCCCTCAAGCTTGGGACAAAGTACTCTACACTCTACAAGCAGTCATGCCTGATGAAAAACTCAAAGGTCAAGTAAGTTGGCTGGGAACATAGCCAGGCAGCAAAAACAGATTCATATTCAGACTCATACTTTGGAATCTTTCTTTGGTGACAAAGAAGACGAAAACATACAGCCAGAAGAAGTCAACAAAGTCAAAGAGCCTACATCAAAAGCCTCCAAGAAAAACATGAACTTGCCTCAGGTCATGGAAGAGCTTAAAAAGGATTTGGAAAAGCAAGTTAGAGAAGTAGAGGAAAAATTGGGAAGAGAAATGAGAGTGATGAGAGAAAACCATGAAAAAAAGGTCAATGACTGGCTAAAAGAGACCCAGAAAAATACTGAAGAAAATAACACCTTAAAAAATAGACTAACTCAAATGGCAAAAGAGCTCCAAAAAGCCAATGAGGAGAAGAATGCCTTGCAAGGCAGAATTAGCGAAATGGAAAAGGAGGTCCAAAAGACCACTGAAGAAAATAGCACCTTAAAAATTAGATTGGAGCTTGGAGAGCGGGGGCGGAGCCAAGATGGCGACTGGAAAGCAGTAACTGGCGTGAGATCCCCACCAAGTCCCTCCAAAAACCTATAAAAAAATGGCTCTGAACCAATTCTAGAACTGTAGAACCCACAAAGTGGCAGAGGGAAGCAGGGCTCCAGCCCA
>CM053623.1:10707080-10723555 GCA_028646595.1 Phalanger gymnotis | reverse complement strand
TATTGGACTATCTGAAAGCCATGATCAAAAAAGAGCCTAGATATCATCTTTCAAGAAATTATCAAGGAGAACTGCCCTGATATTCTAGAGCCAGAGGGTAAAATAAAAATTGAAGGAATCCACCAATCATCTCCTGAAAAAGATCCCAAAAAGAAAACTCCTAGGAATATTGTCACCAAATTCCAGAGCTCCTAGATCAAGGAGAAAACGCTGCAAGCAGCCAGAAAGAAACAATTTGAGTGTTGTGGAAACACAATCAGGATAACACAAGATCTAGCATCTTCTACATTAAGGGATCAAAGGGCTTGGGATATGATATTCAGAGGTCAACAGAGCTAGTATTAAAACCAAGAATCACCTACTCAGCAAAACTGATTATCATGCTCCAAGGAAAAATGTGGATTTTCAATAAAATAGAGGACTTTCAAGCTTTCTTAGTGAAAAAAACAGAGCTGAATAGAAAATTTGACTTTCAAACACGACAATCAAGAGAAGCATGAAAAGGTAAATAAGAAAGAGAAATCATAAGGGACTTAACTAAAGTTGGGTGTGACATGATTAGATATCCATGTTATGAAAACAACTTTGGCATCTGCATGGAGGGTGTAGTGGAGTGGGAAGGGCTTGGGACTGGGCACCTCTCTCCTTCTGTGGCAACCAATCAGAAGGTTCCTGCAGAGGTGACAAAGGCCTGAATTTGGGTGGTGGTGATGATGATGATGATGATGATGATAGCTAACATTTATTAAGCACCTACTATGTGTCAGGCACTGTGCCAAGTGCTTTACAATCATTATCTCATTTGATCCTCACAATAATCCTGGAGGGAGGGGCTATTTTACAGTTGGGGAGCCTGAGCCAAACAGAGGTTAAGTGACTTGTCCAGGGTCCTACAACTAGGAAGTGTCTGAGGCCAGATTTGAACTCTAGTCTTTCTGACTCTAGGCCTGATGCTCTATTCTATGTAAGAGGAGAGAATGAATATATACAAACACACGTGTACATGCTTTCTGTGTGCATATACATGTATAGACATATGCACCCATGCACATATACATCTACACATATGTATGTATATATAAAAGTATATGTACGTAAAAAGATTATTTTCATAAATTGTATATTACCACTATATAATTTATATATAATAAATTTATGTTTAGTATTTCTATACAATTTATTTACATATATTTTATATGTACATGTACACATTAATGTACGTACACATAAAGACATATACACATATAAATGTATTATAAACATACATCATATATATGATTTTATATATATGTGTGTATGTGATTCGTGAAGGTAGAAAGATTTGACAACAGATTGGCTATGTTGGGTGAGGGTTATTGAAGCATTGAGGGTGACTCTAAGGTGGTAACCTTGAGAGAAAGAGAGCATGATGGTGCCCTTGCAAATTATAGGGAGGTCAGGACAAGGGAAGGTTTGGAAGGAAAGATGATAAATGCTGTTTTGGACATTTTGAATTTGGGTCACCCTCAGGGACATCCAGTCTGAGATGTCCAAAAGCTAGTTGGTGATATGGGTCTGGAGCTCAGAGAGAGCCTACGACTGGTGTTCTCTTCTCTTCTCTCTCTCTCTCTCTCTCTCTCTCTCTCTCTCTCTCTTTCTCTTTCTCTCTCTCCTTCTCTGTCTGTCTCCTTCTCTCTCCCCTTCTCTTTCTCCTTCTCTCTCTCTCTCTGTCTCTCTCTCTCTTTCTCTCTCTGTCTTCTCTCTCTCTCTCTCTCTCTTTCTGTCTGTCTCTCTCCCTTCCCTCTCTTCTCTCTCCGTATGTATATATGCGTGCATGCATGCATATGTGTGTGTGTATCTACCTGGTGATCATCCTGATAGAGATGATAATTGAGTCCATGGGAGCTGATGAGATCACCAAGTGAAGAAGTATGGAGGGAGAAGAGAGGACCGCCCAGGACAAGACTTGGGGAACGTCCATGTTAGAGGGCATGACCTAGAGGAAGACCCAGTAAAGGAGGCAGAGAAGAAGAGGTCAGAGAGGCAAGAGGACAGGGATAGCTGGTGTTCTGCAAACCTAGAGAGAAGTGAGGATGCAGGACGAGACAGTGATTGATGGTGGCCAGGGCTGCAGAGAGGCTGAGGAGGCTGAGGACTGAGTTCACTTTGGGACAGGAATGATTACGTCTTTGTCTTTTTTGTCCCTAGGGTCTTGCACTATTGCACACTTGCTGCTCAACGAATATTTGTCGAGTTCTCAGATTTTAATGAGGAAGGAGGCATGCAAACCACTTTTTTATTTCTCCATATTCTACCCTGGGGCAGCTAGGTGGCTCCATAGTGCACAGAATGCTGGGCCTGGAGTCAAGAAAATTCATCTCCCTGAGTTCAAATCTGGCCTCAGATACTTAACCAGCTGTGTGACCCTGGGCAAGTCATTTAACCCTGTTTGCCTCAGGTTCCTCATCTGTAAAACGATCTGGAGAAGGAAATGGCAAACCACTCCAGTATCTCTGCCAAGAAAACTCCAAATGGGGTCACAGAGAGTTGGATGTGACTGAAAAACAAATGGAAAACAATAAAACGCTTCCATCCCTGGCTGGAAGACTGCATTACTGGTGGCGTAGGTAGCTCTGCAGGCTCGATCAGAATATTTGAAAAGGATGAAAGGCCTTGTTCCCTGCAAGGAAATGTCTGACAATGCATAACCGTTCTTCTTCTCACTCTTCAGAAGCTCCACATTTGGGGGGAATTGGTTTCTGTGGTTGTGGGCAGAACCATAAGTATGAATTTTCCTGTCTTGGACAAGTACCGCAAACCACACCTCTCATAAGCAACAGGAAATACCCTTTGGGTTGGGTGGGGCAGGATACTGACAAATTATTTGGATTTAGAGATACTGCTGTATTGATGTGGAACTACTGCTGTTGAGGCCAGAGAAAGAAGGAGCTCATCACATTCTGCCAGCTGGTAGCTTCTTTTTAGCAAATATTTTTTGCGTACTAGATACTAAATTCTGTTATTCCTAGCTGATGAAGGGCACTAAGTGCTGTAAGGGCTAAAATTCAGTGCTCTGGGGAAAAGTACTAGCTGCCTCACCCTGGTTAGAGATCTGGGTCTGGAGCTTCATTTGGGTAGGAATAACAATGAGTAATTCACCAAATCACTTCTTTTCATCTGGTTTTCAAAAGGCAAGTATGGAAAATCCCACACTGAAGTCAATGAGTGAAAGAAGGAGAGGGAACTCATCATTCAGTACTTCTTGAAGAAGTCCCTGGTGGGCATGGGCATGAAGGTTGGAATCTCTAGGTCTCAGGGTTATCTATCAAGAGCCTGTGCATAGTTTTTTGTCTGTTTGTTTTTTCACTAGAAAAGAGTAAGCTGGACCCAGGGATTAAAAGTCAAGGCAGAGAAAGCAAGGGGAGGTAGATATCTTGTTTGTATGTGTGCCTTGCCCTTTCTGAGTAAGCTCTTGCTCATGGTAGACAGGTCCCGATCTGCAGCCCCTGGCCAGGGCCTTCTGATAAAAAGCCTGTGCTTGAAGGCCTTCTGCTGAGCTCTGCCAACCAACACACTGCCCTTGGAAAACCTATTGGCGAAAGCTGAGGTTCATTATTTTTTGTTGTTGTTGTTCTTACCCTTGTTAATAGTGAACACTGAAGGAGGGAGTTGAGATATTTTTCAGTTTTGAAAATTCTAGGTAAAATTAGTTTTGGCTTCTTGTCAGAAAGAAGAGGTCTTACCAAGCTGTATGCTGGTACCAAGCATGTTGATCTGTTTGGTTCATGGTTCCAATGTGGTTTAATTTGAACAGAGAACTCCTGGCATGAAAATTTTCTCTATCAATGCAAGTTGGCACCATATCTGTAGTTTACAGATTTAGAGAGCTGCTGGGGGCTGCTGGTTATGCAGCTAGACTCTGCCAATGGCAAGACTTGAACCCAGGTCTTTCTTCCATATTCTCTCCTACATTACACTGCCCCTCATGCTAGTTAATTCAATAAAAAATATATTAAGGCTAAAATAGCATATTTTTTTAAAAAAAGTCTGGGAATTTAAATATCAGTGGTAAAAATGCATATATTAATAGTTGTTAACGAAGATTATTTTTTAATAAACCCAATGGCAAAGATGAAAAGATGCTTCAACAGTGGAAGTAGATTTTTTTTTAATGAGAGCTAGTTCATTAAATTCTTTTAACTTATTATTATTTTTAACATTCATTAACTTTTTTTAGTTCAAAAATTTTCCCCCACCCCATTGTAAAGGCAAAAAAAATATTATATCAATTATACATGTGAAATCATGAAAACATATTTCCATATTAGGAAATGTTGCATGTTGCAAAAAAAAATCCAAGCAAAATAAAGTAAAAAATATGTTTCTTTCAATCTGCATTCAGTCTCCATCAGCTCTTTCTCTGGAAGCGGATCACATTTTTCACTTTAATAAGTTCTTTGGAATTGTCTTGGATCACTGTATTGGTCAGAGTAGCTAAGTCAATCACAGTTGATCCTCATTGCAACATTGCTATTACTATGTGCAGTGAATGTTCTTTTTCCTGCTTCTGCTCACTTCATTTTGCATCAGTTCATTTAAGTCTTCCCAGGTTTTCTGAAACTATCATGCACGTCATTTGTTATAGCACAATAGTATTCCATTACAATCATATACCATGACTTCTTCAGCCATTCCCTCAATAGATGGGCATCTCTTCAATTTCCAATTCTTTGCCACCACAGAAAGAGAGAGTATAAATATTTGTGTATTTTTCTAGTGAAAAAAAAAAGAGGAAGCTGGACCCAATGATTAAAGGTCAAGGCAGAAAAGGCACGGAGAGGTAGACATCTTGCTTATATGTGTGTCTCGTATCTTTCTGGGTAAGCTCTTGCTCATGGTAGACAGATCCCAGATCTGCAGCCCCTGAGACATGCCAACATGTGCAGCCACTGGCCAGGGCCCTCTGACAAAAAGCCTGAGCTTGAAGGATATTTTCCTTTTTCTTTGATCTCTTTAAAATGTAGACCTAGTAATGGTGTTGCTAGGTCAAAGGATATGCACAGTTTTATAACCTTTGGGGCATACTTCCAAATTGCTCTCCAGGATGGTTGGATCTATTCATAGCTCCACCAGCAGTGCATGGGTCTCTCAATTTTTCTACATACCTTCCAACATTTGTCATTTTCCTTTTCTGTCATATTAGCCAATCTGATAGGCATGAATGAGGTGGTGCCTCAGAGTGGCTTGTATTTCTCTAATCATTAGTGATTTAGAATGTTTTTTTTTTATATGACTATAGATAACTTTGATTTCTTCTTCTGAAAACTGCCTGTTCATATCCTTTGACCATTGTATCAATTGGGAAATGACTCATATTCTTATCAATTTGACTCAGTTCTATATACATTTGAGAAATGAGGCCATTATAAGAGAAATTTGCTACAAATTTCCTCCCCTACTTTCCTGCTTTCATTCTAATCTTGACATCATTGGTTTTGTTTGTGCAAAACCTTTTTTAATCTAATGTAATCAAAATTATCTGTTTTACTTCCCATAATGCTTTCTATCTCTTGTTTGGTCGTAAGTTCTTCCTTTGTTCATAGATCTGACAGATAAACTATTCCACGCTCCTCTTATTTATGATCACCATTTACGTCTAGATCATATACCCATTTTGACCTTATCTTGGTATATGGTGTGAGATGTCAGTTTATAACTAGCTTCTGCCAAACTGCTTTTCAGTTTTCTCAGAAATTTTTTGTCAAATAGTGACTTTGTGATTTGGGTTTATCAAACACTAGGGAACTATGGTCATCTACTCTAGTGTGTTGTGTATCTAATCTATTCCACTGTTCCACTACTCTATTTTGTAGCCAGTACCAGGTTGTTTTGATAGTTACCACTTTGGATCATAGTTTGAGATCTGGCCTGGCTAGGTCACCTTACTTCACATTTTTTTCATTGATCCCATTGGCAGTCTTGATCTTTTGTTCCTCCAGATGAATTTTGTCATTCTTTTTTCTAGCTCTATAAAATACTTCTTTGGTAGTTTGATTGGTGTGGCACTGAATAAGCAAATCAATTTAAGTACTAGTCATTTTTATTATATTGGCTTAGCCCACCCACGAGCAATTGATGTTCCTCCAACTGTTTAGATCTGACTTTATTTATGTGAAAAAGTGTTTTGTAATTGTGTTCATATAGTTCCTGGGTTTGTCTTGACAGGTAGATTCCCAAGTATTTTATATCGTCTGTAGTTATTTTAAATGGAATTGCTCCTTCTATTTCTTCCTGCTAAGTTTTGTTGGTACTATGCAGACACGCTGATGATTTATTTGGTTTTATTTCATATCCTACAACTTTGCTAGAGTTGTTAATTATTTCAACTAGTTGTTTTAGTTGATTCTCGTCTATTATTACACCATCTGCAAAGAGGGACAGTTTGTTTCCTCACTGCCTATTCTAATTACTTCAATTTCTTTTCCTTGTTTGACTGCTTTAGCTGTATTTCTAGTACACTATTGAATAATAGTGGTGATAATGGGCATCCTTGTTTCACTCCTGATCACACTGGGAAAGCTTCTAGCTTATCTCCATTACAGATAATGCTTCCTGATAGTTTTAAATAAATGATAATCATTTTAAGGAAAGTTCCATTTGTTCCTGTGCCTTCCAGTGTTTTTAATAGGAACGAGTGTTATATTTTGTCAAAAGCTTTTTCTGCATCTATTGAGATAATCGTATGATTTTTGTTTTTTATTGATATGGTCAATTACGCTGATAGTTTTCCTAATATTGAACCACCTCTGGGGTCCTGATATAAATCCCACCTGGTCATAGCATACAATCTTTGTGATATGTTACCATAATCTCCTTGCTAGTATTTTGCTTAAAATTTTTTGTGTCAATATTCATTAGGAATATTGGTCTACAGTTTTCTTTCTCTATTTTGCTCTCCTTGGTTTAGATATCAAAACCATTATTTGTGTCATAAATGGAATTTGGTAGGACTCCTTTGCCTATTTTTCCAAGTAGTTTATACAGTGTTGGAATTCATTGTTCTTTAAATGTTTGGTAGAATTCATTGGGAATCCATCTGGTCCTGGGGATTTTTTCGTAGGGAGCTTATTGATGGCTTGTACAATTTCTTTTTCTAAGATGGAGTTATTTAAGTATTCTGTTTCCTCTTTTGCTAATCTGGGCAATTTCTAGTAGACCTTCTTCTACAGAGGCCAAGGTCTATTAGAGGAAGGAGAGGGGGTTTGGAATGTTCTGGTTTCCAGAAAACAGACTAAAAGCATTGACCTTTAAAAATAGCATCTTTTAGGGGCTGTATGAAAGTAGAAATGTTTCTACTTCATAGTTAATGACAGTCTGAAGCTAAAGGATTTTAACTGGGTTTTAACAAGATGAGGTGCTCAGGAGCTTGAAGGCTGATGATAATGGGCACCTACAGCTCATCTTTGGGTCCACTCCTGCCTGGGTGGAGAGACAGACAATAGGTTTAGTTACCCTCCCCCCTCACCCAAATTGGCATCAGTGAGAAACGGGAAGTGAATTCAGAGAGTTGAACTGCTTCCTATCTTTATGCAGAAAGAAGAGAGAGAGCAAGAGAGAGAGAGAGAGAGAGAGAGAGAGAGAGAGAGAGAGAGAGAGAGAGAGAGAGAGACAGGGACAGGGGAAGACAATGCCAGAGATAGAGAAAAAAATGGAGACAAAGAGAGACCGACAGAAAGAGACAGAGAAGCTGCTTGTCTTTTCCTTAATCCTATCCATTCTGCCTGCAGTATTTTAAATAAATATTCCCCAAACACTGTTTCATTGACTAATGCCCCTGCAAGCAAAACCCTCAGTCCCTTCTCATTGTCTACATAATGAATTTCAAACTTCATAGATATGCATTCAAAATCCTTTACAAACTAGTGCATCATTCCCTAAGTGCTTATGTTACCCCCAACCTTTCTCTCCAGCCAGAAGGGTGTACTCACCATGACCCCAAATAGGTTTTGCATTTTCACATCTACAGGTGTAGATGTGAAAATTCAAAAGAGTAAAGACTCATGCAAATTTTTCACCTGGAATGTTTTCTGTCCCCCTTTTGCTCATAAATCCAACCCCTTCTTCAACTCCTATCACTCTGTCTTCAGGAAATCTTCCTTTACTATTCCATCAGGAAGAGATCTTTCCCTCCTCCAAACATGTATTATAATCTGTGTCCTCCCTTTGTGCAAGGGTGCATCCCTTTAGACCTCAGCATAGTCGAAGGCCTACGGCACAAAGACGAGGAATTCCATGCCTTGTAAGGGTCTGAGATGCTAAATAGCTCAGCTACATATGACAAGGTCAGCAGAGACAGTGAACTTGTTGTCTGGGCACAGATTGCCTCAGTTCCTTTGTCCCTAGTCACTTATTTACATAGATCCTTAACAGGAAGCTGAGAAACAAGATGGTCACCATAAGGTATGATACTTAGCTCTGAATCAGGAAGAATTGATGGATAGGAGGCATTATATCTCTCTCATCTCCTGCCTGGAAGGTGACAAACCTCAGAGGTGCAGCCCTGAGAGAGTAGAATTTGGAGGGACCTGATTGTCAGAAGCTCATGACAATCCTAAAGTGAGTCTCTGCTCTTTTTGAAAAACCCCAGCAGTACTTCCTGAAAATCACACTTTAACAACCCAGCTGAAAGGGGGCAGTAACACTCAGCTGATCCTGAGGCTGCAGGTGATGAGGCTGTAGGTGTTCATGCACAGACAAGCCCAGGGGACCCCAGATCAGTCTGTTTAGCACAGACTACCTGATCTACAAAGAACTAGCCTGACAGCTGACCCATCCAGCAGAGAAGCCATACCTTGTGAGGAACAAGACCCAGTGGAGCCACCTGTCCAGCAGAGATATTGTGCTCTAGGAGAAGCCCATCTGGACTAGCAATGAATGCAATGACTCTCCCAAGAGAGAAAAAGAAGAGGTCCCGCTGTTCCAGAGTCATCAGTTGCACTGACCATATGAGTACCTACACCATTACCCTAACACCTCCACCCTCAAGCCCAGGGCTCTATGTATATGTTGTTTTTGTGGAAGAGTGTGCTGCAGGCTTTTGGAAAAATGCTTTGTACCTATGGTTTTGGTGATGTCATTTGAATAAATGTCTTTGCTAAGATAGAATTGACCCTATCAGCTGATTGTTAATAGGAAGCACATTGGATGAAGTTCAAATCTAGCCTCAGATACTTTAAGTCATTTAATTCCTGTTTGCCTCAGTTTCCTCAACTGTAAAATGGGGATAACATTAGCAGATAACACTAGCAAGATGACGTTGCAGAGTTGTTGTTAGGATCAAGAAGAGAGAACAATTGTAGAATGGCTAACATAGCGCCTGGCACAATATAAAGTTAGCTATCGTTATTATAAGCTATAACATTTGAGGTCACCCACAAAGTTACTCTTAGAATCTGAGGCAGCAGTAGCTCTTCTGCGGGCCCAAGCGGCCAGTGCCTGTTGGGAGAGTGGGCCCAGAAGGATGCTGTATTTGGTAACTATTCTTGTCTGGTGGTATGATGTCTCTGCTACATCCATCTTGTGTTATTGTTTCAGTTAGTAATTATTGCTTTGCTTTTCCAGCATTTATCTTGTCTCTATCAAGAGAGTTCTTCTACTTTGTTACCCTGAGCTCCTCCACTCCCCCCCATCCCAGGCCTCTGTAATGACTTGCACATGACAGGTGCTCCATTGACATACTTGTTGGTTGGTTCATTCCTCATGCTACATTGTGTCCTCTTGTACTTGACAGTAACGCACTACTCTTCAATGAATTCTATTAGCTCCCCTTTAAGGAAAAAATATAAATGCCCTCTGTTGGATTTTTAAAGGCCTTCCCAACCTGGCCCTAACCTCCCTTTTGAGCCTTCCTATACGTTACTCCTTTTACTGGGCTCTGTCTTTGCTATTCCTCACACAGCCCTCCATCTCTTGGATCTCTGCCTTGGCACTCGCTATCAACCACATCTGGAATGGAGTCTTTCCTTACCTCCCTTTTGAATCCCTGGGGTCCTTCAAAACCACCTATGTGAAGTCTTAATACAAATGGCTTTGTATTAATTTTACTTGTATTCTGAATATATATTATATACTGAATATATAGTATATATACATATATAACATATAGCAAGAAGAACTGCCCTGATATTCTAGAGCCAGAGGGTAAAATAGAAATTGAAAGAATCCACTGATCACCTCTTGAAAAAGATTGCAAAAAGTAATCTCCTAGGAATATTGTCACCAAATTCCAGAGTTCCCAGATCAAGGAGAAAATACTGCAAGCAGCCAAAAATAAACAATTTGAGGATTGTGGAAACAATCAGGATAACACAAGATCTAGCAGCTTCTACATTAAAGGATCAAAGGGCTTGGAATATGATATTTCAGAGGTCAATGGAGCTAGGATTAAAACCAGAAATCACCTACCCAGCAAAACTGAGTATCATGCTCCAAATTCCAGAGCTCCCAAGTCAAAAAGAAAATGCTGAAAACAGCCAGAAAAAAAATTCACATACTACGGAGCCATAGTTGGGATCATACAAGATTTAGCGGCTACCACATTAAAGGAATGGTGGACTTGGAATATGATGTTCCAGTAGGCAAAGGGGCTATGATTACAATCAAGAATGACCTGCCCAGCAAAACTGAATATAATTCTTCAGGAGGAAAATGGATATTTAATGAAACAAAGCACTTTCAAGCATTCCTGATGAAAAGAACAGCCATGAATAGAAAATTTGTCTTTCAAATATAAAAACTCAAGAGAAGCATAAAAAGGTAACTATGAAAGAGCTATCACAGGGAACTCAATAAAGTTGAACTGTTTATATTCTTATATGGGAATTTGATACATGCAACTCCTAAGAACTTTTTCATTATTAAAGGAGTTAGAAGAAGTCTACAAAGAGAGCATAAGTGTAAGTCATTTATGTTGAGATGATCTCAAAAAAAAAAGAGGGATGAGAAAGAAAGAGGTACTGGGAGGAGGAAAGGGGAGAAAGAATGGGGGAAATTTTCTCACATAAAAGAGAAACATAAAGAAGAGCTCTTATAATGGAACGGAATATGGGGAGCAATGCTTGAACCTCGCTCCCATCTGAATTGGTTCAAAGAGGGAAAATATGTATACATACTCAATAGGCAATAGAAATTCTTCTTACCCAAGAGGGAAGTAGGAGGGGAAGGAGATAAAAGAGAAGAGAGATAGTAAGAGGGAGGGCAGATTATAGGAGTCAGTAGTAAGAAATAAAACAGACTGGGAGGGACAGAGCAAAAAAGAGAGAGAATAAAGAAGAAAATAGGATGGAGGTAAATATACAGTTACCAATTATAAATATGAATTGAGTGAGATGAACTCATCCATAAGATGGAAGCAGATAGCAGAACGGATTAGAAAGCAGAATCCAACAATGTGTTATTTATAAGAGTCACACTTGAAACAGAAAGACACACAGAGTTAAAATAAGGGGCTGGAGCAGACTCTATTATACTTCAGCTGAAGTAAGAAAGACAGGGGTAACAATCATAATCTCAGACAAACCAAACCAAAAATAGATCTAGTTAAAAGAGATAATCAAGGAAACTACATTTTGCTAAAAGGCATCATAAAAACAATGAAGTAATACTCGTACTAAACCTATACACAACAAATGGCATAACATCCAAATTTTTATACAAAATTTTAACTGAGTTATAGGAATAAGAAGAAAGTAAAACTATACTAGTAGAAGACCTCAAATTTCCATGCTCAGAGTTAGATACATCTAACCATAAAATAAATAAGAAAGAAGTTAAGGAGATGAAAAAGATTTTAGAAAAGTTAGATACGATAGACCTCTGGAGAAAACTGAAGGGGAATAGAAAAGAGTACACTGTTTTCTCAGTTGTACATAGCACCTTTAAAAAAACTGACCATGTATTAGGGCACAAAAACCTCACAAACATATGCAGAAAATGAGGAATATTAAATGCATTATTTTCTGACCACAATTCAATAAAAATTACATTCAATAAAGGGCTGTAGAAGCATAGATTAAAATTTAATTGTAAACTATATAATCTAATCCTTAAGAATGAATGGGTTGAGGAACACATCATAGAAACAATATTTCATTAAAGATAATGATAACAATGAGACAACTTTACAAAATTTGGGGATGCAGCCAAAGTAGAACTTAGGGGAAAATATGTATCTCTAAATGTGTACATCAGTAAGAGAGAGAAGGAATAGATCAATGAATTGGGCATACAACTAAAAAAAACTAGAAAAAGAACAAATTAAAAATCCCCAATTAAATACCAAAATGGAAATTCTGATTGTCAAAGGAGAATAAATAAAATTGAAAGTAAAAAATTCATTTAACTAATTATTAATATTAAGAGCTGGTTTTATGATGGGGAAACAATAAACTAGATAAACCATTGATTAATTTGATTTAAAAGAAAAAAGACGACCAAATTACCAATGTCAAAAATGAAAAGGGCGAATGCACTACCAATGAAAATAAAGTTAAAGCCATGATTAGGAGCTATTTCAATATATGCAGAAAAAAAATGACAATCTAAGTAAAATGGATGAATATTTACAAAAAATAAATTGCCCAGATTAACAGAAGATGAAATAGAATACTTGAATAACCCTTTCTTAGAAAGTGAAATTGAATAAGCCATCAATGACCTCCCTAAGAAAAAATGCCAAGAACTAGATGGATTTACAAGTGAATTCTACCAAACATTTAAAGAACAACTAATTCCAATACTATATAAACTATTTGGAAAAATAGGCAAAGAAAGAAATAGGCAAATTCCTTTTATGTCACAAATATGGTTTTGATACTCAAACCAGAGAGAGCAAAAACAGATAAAGAAAACTATAGGCCAATTTCTCTAATGAATATTGCTGCAAAAATTTCAAATAAAATGTTAGCAAGGAGAGTGCAGCAATATATTACAAAGCTCATAGACTATGACCAGGTAGGGTTTATATCAGGAATGGAGGCCTAGTTCAATATTAGGAAAATTATCAGGACCACATAAATAACAAAAACAACAAAAATCATATGATTTTATCAATGAGTAGAGAAAAAGCTTTTGACAAGATATAATACCCATTCCTCTTAAACACACTAGAAACCATAAGAATAAAAGGGGCCTTTCACAGAGAGGATTCTGGGAAGATGGCAGAGTAGGTCAGAAAATTCCAAGCTTTCAAGATTTTCCCTCACAAAAGAGTTAAAATAGCACCTTAGGGCCAACAAAGTGGGGTGGAGACAAAGAAGAATAGGGGCACAACCAGGATCTTCCAAGCACAGTTTGAGAAGATCTGAAGAAGAACCCCAGGACTGGGTTTGGTCCCTGCAAGGAGTAAACACCTGTAAAGGCAATCAGGAAATGAGAAGATCTTCTGCACCCATTTGAATAGGCTTCAGGGGGCGCTCTCAGGGTCCTGGGGGAATGGCTAAGACCAGAGGCAATGGTAGGTGCCTGAGTTCTGGTCACTCAGATGACATTTTAGTCGACGGGATGACATCTGGCGACTATATAAAAGGAGAGAACACAGCTTGGACATTGAGATGTAGTGGAGGTAGGAGGAGAAGCGGTAGCAGCAAAAGCAGCAGCAGAGGCAGTGGCAGAAGTGGCAGCAGCAGTGGAAGCCGCGGTGGTGGTGGTGGCAGCAGCGGCAGCAGCAGTGGTGGCAGCAGGTGCTACTGAAACAGGACTGACCTTCATGCAGACTGGAGAGTGCTGAGCAAGTGCTTGAGGCCAGTGGGTAATCTTCTTACTGGAGAGCCTTAGCATTGGGGGGGAAGCACCAGTATAGCTTGGCTTGCTGCCATAATATTTTTCTGTAACCTCCTGGTCACTATTGTGAGATGGGCATATTGGTTTTGGAAGGTTCTTGCCAGGATATCGAATTAGGGACACTGGTCTGTGGGTCTACTACTGTAGAGCTTGAATAAATGCTTTAACTACTCTGCCTTCTACTTAGAGAATTCCTTATATCCTGTGATTCTGGACCATTCAGGCATATTCATGATTTTCTTTGAAATCAAGAATTCTGCCTTAATGATATAACACTGCCAGGTTAGGTTCTGTTTTAACAACAAGCAGCAAGCCCTGGGGTTAGTTGGTTTGAGAGGCTGCCTCGGCCCCAGCCACTGGAACTTTTTACCCCAGGATAGTGAGGGGAGTTGTGCATTTGAGTCCAGGAAGATTGCAGGAACTTCTCCTGATGAGGAACACCAGACACAGCTGTGCTGTGAAGAGCAGCGGGGGTGAGAAGGAACCAACACAGGCCTGGTGAGTGCAGAAGCAGTGAGGCAGAAAGCCCCTGGCTGTGGGTGTTGAGGGAGAAAAGAAACCCAGGGATGTAGGAATCCCAAACCAAAGTTCCCAGGGCAAGGTTGCCTGGAATGAATTCATGATCTCAAGCATTCTCTAAGTCAAAGTGGCAAAGATTTATTATGCTTTACAGCGGGCAAGAGTTCTTAGGGAACCTGCAACTTTAGAGGGGTGCAGGGAGAACTTTTGTAAGAGATTTAGGGGTGAAACATGTCAATTAGGTGTTTTGGGCTGGGATTAGGGAGTGGTTAAGCGGTGGTCAGTTCTTAAAGGAACATGCACTATCTACTGTGCAGGCATATTATCCAGAGTTCACTGGGAAATAGCCCAAGGTAGAGCTACTAGGGGGTGTGGTTTTGACTGTGAAATGTCACTAAGTTAACTAGTGGTCACAGGTAACAACCAATCTCTATGTAGCTTCTTATCTAATGTCTTGTTAGACAAAATACTATGTCTATGATATATATTAGGAAGGTCAGTAAGTACCAAATATGGTCATAACTCAGTGTACCATCAATTATCAGCACCCAGGAATCAATCTATAGATAAGCACAGCTGCATACTGAGGAAGGAGCAGAGATTAGCTGGGGCATGCTGCCCTTTAGCTAGAGAGAGATTGCCTGGGACAGAATATGTTTTTAGAACTAGATGTGTTTTGGAATTGGGGTTCAGGCACAGGCACACAAGCAGAGACCTTTAGAATTAGGGTCCAAACACAAGCACACCATCATGGGCACTTACAGGAAGCTAGAGGCTTGGCTTTCATTCCAGGCTAGAGGCAACTGAAGATCTGGGGTAAGAGGCACCATTTCCCATACCCCAGGGCTAGAGATGATTACCAAATTCAAGCTATTACTGCAAAAAATGCACAGGCAAAGGAAAAAAGAATCCAATCATAGAAACCTATTATGAGAATAGAGATGGCCGGGGTTCATCTTAGAGGAGGATATTGAAGTAAAGAAACCCCCAAAGAGTAACACCAAATGGTCACTTGCCCAAAAAGAATTTACAGAAGATCTTTAAAAAGACTTTAAAAATAAAAAAACAGAGATGGAGGAAAAACTAAAACTAAAACTAATCCAAGAAAAACGAGAAGATTATGAAAGGAAAGTCAACCAATTAGAAAAGGAGATCCAGAATCTCAAGGAGGAAAATAACACCTTGAAAATGAGAATTGGGCAAAGAGAAGCCAGTGAAATTATAAGAGATCAAGAAATAATTAAAGAAAACATGAATAATGAAAAATAGAAGAGAAAGTGAAACATAAGAAAAACAACAGATTTGGAGAACAGATCAAGAAGATAAAATATAAAAATAATTAGAGTAACTGAAAGTCATGATCGAAAAAAGAATCTTGATACAATAATACAAGAAACAATTAAAGAAAATTGCCCTGAAGCATTAGAACAAGGCAGGGAAGTAGAAATAGAAAAAAATCCATCAAACACCACTTAAAAGAGATCCTGTGAGGAAAACTCCTAGGAATATCATAGTCAAATTCCAAAATCCCCAGGTCAAGGATAAAATATTAAAACCATCAAAATTAAAACAATTTAAAGATGATGGTGCCACAATTAGAATTATAGAAGACCTAGCTGCAGAGACATTAAAGAACTGCAGGTCTTGGAATACAATATATCAAAGAATAAAAGATTTGAGGTTCTGGCTGAAAATATCATACCTTCAAATTTCAGTATTATTTTGAATGAAAAAAATGGACATTTGACAAACCCTCAGACTTTCAAGACTTTATCAAAAAAAATCATCAACTTAATAGATGATTCAACATACAAGAACTAAGTGACACATAAGGTATATATCAAAGACTGACTATAAGAGATTTATAAGAACAGACTGCTTACCTTTTATATAACATAAAATGTAAAATGGATGTCTAACATTCCTATTAATAATTGTCGAGCTTATAAGAAAGAGGGAGATAAACCTGACTATGATATGAATTTAAATAGTAAAACCATCTAGAAACAGCTAAAAAAGTAACTATTTTATTCAAGAGAGGTGCACAAAGAAGAAAGGATACAGAGGATTTAGATGGGGAATGAGGGCTGGTAGTTCTGATAACCTACGTTTGTTGGGAATAGGTTTAAGAGGGAACA
>CM053623.1:10669833-10706980 GCA_028646595.1 Phalanger gymnotis | reverse complement strand
GGAGGAGGGGGGTAGGCAAGTAATAGGAAGACAGGAAGGATAGGAAACAAAAGATACATACAAACATAAAAAAACAAAGATCAGGAAGAGATTATGTTTGGGAAAGTATACGTCTATGTACACATGTATATATATATATATATAAGCGTATGTATGTATCTGTATATGTATGTATATATCAAAAATATCTAAATTATATTGTAGCCTTCTGGGGAGGCAGGGGGGAGGGGGAAAAAACAAAGTTAAAAAATGCACAGCAGAGAACAAAAGAAAACACAAGGAAGCAAAGAAAAGATGGACAATTCTCAACACAAGGTGTATTATTTATCATACAGGATTTCTTGAAATGAAAATTTATTGTTACATATTTTGAATCCTTTCCTATGCTCTGCTATGCACATGACATGCTTTTTTTCTTTCTTACTTTATATTTAAGTTTCAATATTTAGGTTTATGATATGTTTTTGTTTCTTTTCTCTATTTTGTATTTGCATTCTGGCAAAATAAAAAAAATGGAAAAAAGGGGCCTTTCTTAAAATGATAAGCAGCATCAGTCTAAAACCATCATCAAGCATTTTCTGTAATGGGGATAAAATGGAACCCTCCCTATCAGGAGTGAAGCAAGGATGTTCACTATCGCCACTATTATTTAATATCATATTAGAAATGCCAGCTATAGAGCGAAGAGAGCAGAACCAGGAGTACATTGTACATAGTAACAGCCACATTGTATGATGACTAACTTTCAGAGACTTGGCTCTTCTCCGATGCAAGGATCTTAGATAACTCCAAAAGATTCATGATGGAAAATGCTGTCCACATCCAGAGAAACAGAGTCTGAATGCACATCAAAGCATACTATTTGCTCTCTTTTCCTTTGTTGTTTTGTTTTGTTTCTTTTTTCTCGTGGTTCCTCCCACTGGTTCTAATACTTCTTTACAACACAACTAATGTGAAAAATGTTTAATATAAATATATATGTAGCGCCTATACCAGACTGCTTGCTGTCTTGGGGAGGGAGGAGAAGAGAGAGGAGGAGAAAATTGAAAACTCAAAAGCTTATGAAAGTGAATGTTTAAAACTAAAAACAACTAAACTAAAAAAAAGAAATGCTAGCTATAGCAATAAGAAAAAGAAATCGAAGGAACAAGAATGGCCAACAAGAAAACAAAACTATTATTCTTTGCAGACAATATGATGGTTTTTCATAGAGAACCCTAGAGAATCAATTAAAAAGCTAATTGGAAGAAGAAACAATTTTAGAAAAGTTAAGGAATGTAAAACAAGCCTAAATAAATTGCCAGCATTTCTATATAATACCAATTTTTATGTAGTACCTGCAGGAAGAGATAGAATGAGAAATTCTATTTAAAATCACTGCAGACAGTAAAAAATACTTGGGAATTTGGCTATGAAGACAAACCCAGGGATCACATGAACACAATTACAAAATACTTTTCACAGAAATAAAGTCAGATCTAAACAACTGGAGAAATATTAGTTACTTATATGTAGGCTAAGCGAATATAATAAAAAATGACAAGACTACCTAAATTAATTTACTTATTCAGTACCATACCAATCAAACTACCAAAGAATTTATATAGCTAAAAATAATAACAAAATTCATCTGGAATAGCAAAAAGTTAAGAATATCAAAAGAATCAATAAAAAATGTGAAAGAAGGTAGCTTAACAGTTCCAGATTTCAAACTATATTACGAAGCAGTAATCATGAAAACAGTCTGGCATTGTTAAAGTAATAGAGGGGTGGATCAGTGGAATAGATTAGGTACATAATACACAGTAGTGAATGTCCATAGTAACCTCATGTTTGATAAACCCAAACATCCAAGTTTTGGGGGCAAGAATTCACCATTTGACAAATCTTGCTAGGAAAACTGGAAAGCATTTTAGCAGAAATTAGGTACAGACCAACATCTCATATCAAATACCAAGATATGGTTTAAAATGTATATATGATTTAGACACAAAAGGTGATAAGTAAGTTAGGGGAGTATGGAAAATTTACCTGTCAGATCTAAGGAAAATGGATGAACTTATGACTAAATAGGAAATAGAGAGGATCATGGGAACTAAAATAGATAATTTTGATTACGTGAAGTTAAAAACCAAGCAGTCAAACAAATAAACCAACAAATAAAACCAATGCAGTCAAAATTAGAAGCCAAGCAAGAAACTGGGAAAAAAATTTTCATGGCAAATTTCTCTGATAAAAGCCTCATCTCTCAAATATATAGGAATCTAAGCCAAATTTATAAAAATAAGAGCCATTCTCCAACTGATGAATAGACAAATAATATGAACAGGTAATTTTCAGAAGAAGAAATCAAAACTATGCTCACTATTACTATTGATTAGAAAAATGCAAATGAAAACAACTCTAATGTACTACCCCATACCTATCAGATTGGCTAACATGGCAGAAAAGGAAAATGATAAATGTTGGAAGGGATGTGGAAAAATTGGGAGACCCATGCACTGTTGGAGTTGTGAACTGATCTGACCATTCTGGAGAACAATTTCAAACTATGCCCAAAAGGCTATAAAACTGTGCATACCCTTTGACCTAGCAATACCACTATTAGGTCTTTATCTCAATGAGATCAAAGGAAAAGGAAAAAGACTTGTATATACAAAAATATCTATACCTTTTGTGGCAGCAAAGAATTGGAAACTGAGGGGGATGCCCATCAACTGAGGAATGGCTGAAGAAGTTGTGGTATATGAAGGTGATGGAATACTATTTTGCTATAACAAATGATGAGCAAGATGGTTTCAGAAAAATCTGTGAAACCTTATATGAATTGATACAAAGTGAAGTGAACAGAACCAGCAGAACGGTGTACACAGTAAGAACAATATTTTAATAATGATCAATTGTGAAAGACTTAGCCACCCTGATCAAGGTGATGATCTGAGACAGTTCTAAAGGACTCATGATGAAAAATGCTATCCACCTCCAGAGGGAGAACTGAGAGAGTCTGAGTGCAGACTGAAGTATAATTTTTTCACTTTATTTTTCGTGCTTTGTTTCTTTTGACATGGCTAATATGCAAATAAGTTTTGCATGATTTCACATGTATAATTGCTATTATATTGCTTGCCTTCTCAATAGGTGGAGAGACAGGAGGGAAAGAATTTGGAACTTGAAATTTTGAAAAAGGAATGTTAAAAACAGATAAATAGATCAGAAAAAAATTAATAAATGCTTATTTCCTTCCTCCTTCCTTCCCCCCTCCCTCCCTCCCTCCTTTCCTCCCTCCCTTCTTTTCTTCCTTCTTTCCATCATATGAACAAGTCAGCTCCTCTCTCTGTGCTCCTATTTCCTCATCTGTAAAATGAAGAGGCTGAATTTTACAATCTCTAAAATCCTTGGGAGCCGTAAATGTCATGCAACATGTTGGGAGTTCTCTATCAAGGTCACATCCTCATCACCTCTCACCTGAACTATGACAATAATCTTCTGATTGGTCTCCTTGCCTCAATTCATTCACACTACAATTCATTGTCCACTCAGCTACTAAAGCACGGGTCTGACCACGTCACTCCCCTCCTTAACAAACTCCTTAACAAACTCTAGTGGCTCCCTATTGCCTCCAAGATTTGGGGCATTTAAGCTCTTCACAAACTGCCCCATTCCTGTATTTCCATCCCTTTTTCATTCTACTCTTCTAGATTTACTCTAACATCCACCCCTATCAGTTTTCTTGCTCTTCCTCACAAAAGACATTCCATGGTTTTGCTTTGGCCAGTTCTCATTCCTCGGAAGCTCTCTCACCCAACCTCTGGCTCTTAAATGCCTGGCTCCATTTAAGATTCAGAACAACAACAGTACTAGCTAGCCTTTGGGTAGCACTTTTTAGTCTATAAAACACTTTACTTTTATTATATCATTTAATCCTCATAACAAACCTGGAGGAAGGTGCTTTTATTGCCATTTTGCATCTAAGGAAACTGATCCACAGAGAAGTTAAATGATTTGCCCAGGGTCCCAGCATCTAAAGCAGGATTCAAACTCAAGTCTTCCTGACCCCACGTCTGGCCCTCCATCCAGCATGCTGCCTTGCCGCTTCAGACCGATGTCCTCCAGAGTCCTTGTCCCTGCCTTCTCTTCTTCTTTTTCCTCTTGAAACTGCCCTCTTGTACTTGTTGCCTCCAAGCATAAGAACCTTCTCAGCTTCCCTTGCACAAATGGGTAGACTCTTGTGTACCCACAGCCCTGGTGGTGAAGGCCCGCTTTGGCTCTCAGCTCCGACAGACTGCCAAGGTTGCTAGGGCCCCAGAGACCCCATTTCACCTTTGCATTTGCACCTGGTCTTCTGATCTGTTACCTTCTGTGATGAATATCTCCTGTGCCCCAGCACATCTCCTGAGATTTCTGCCCTGGGACTGTGACTCCAAGACCCAGACGCTGGGAAATAGAGTCCCTTCCATCAGACAGGCCTCATTTTACATCTTTCCTTCAGCAAAAATCATTGTAGGCCATGCAAATCTCACCTGGTGCACACAAAACACTGTAAGCATGCAGGCTAGAACATTCATTAATTTACATCTAGCATCACAACAGGTAATTTTCCTACACACACAGGCCACATATTTGTTGAATAAAAGAAAGCAAGACCAAATACACACCTGTTGAAAAGCAGGAAGTGTACCTGATTTTAGGGTGAAAGGACATGGCTTCCAGTCCTGTTCCTGAAACTTACTACTAGCCTGACCTATGATCATAGAGCACAGATTTAGATCTAGAAGTGACTTTAGAGAACATTGAGTCCCTCATTGAACAGATGAGGAAACCGAGGCCTAGAGCTATGAAGTCCGGGGTTACACAGTGAATAAATGTCTGATAGAGGAGATGAATTCAGTTGTCCTGACTCCAAGTCCAGTGCCATATCCACTGAGCCACATTGCCTCAAATCACTTAAATCCTCTGGGCCTCGGTATCTTCATCTCTGAACTAGGGATGGGCGGAGGTGGGGTTTGCACTAGATGATCATTGAGGGACCTTGTACCTCTGTATCCGATGCCCCTTTATACATAAAACACATGTGTCTCTCTATCTGTCACATATACCAATCTGCATGTGGAGATACTACATGTACAATGGAACCCAAGCTGGTACTGCTTCCAGGGCCACTAGATGAGTGTGTTAATGATGTTGAACATACATCTTTCCCAGCCCCTCTAGATGACTAGCCTACCAGCCTGCCCCTTCTTTCAGTCATGGTAATCCTAATTGGGTTTAGGAGTATTCTCATGGCAGAAATCCATTTGGTTCAAGATCAGGGGTTATCTATAATGCCAGGCCCAGGCTTAGACCTTTGTGACTCTGTTCATCACACAAAGAAAATATTTGAGGAAAAAACCCAGTCAATCATTTGAAAAGTATTTCTTAAGCCCTTAGTAGATGCTGGTACCATGCTAAGTAAGGGCTGAGGTTGCAAACACAGAAGTGAAACTGTCCTAGCTCTTAAAAAAACCCATTTTCTAATGGGGTAAACAACACACATGTATGTCAATATTGAGAAATTGTATACAAAAGGACCAGTGCTCCAAACAACATCCAGCTCCCCTCATTTTGGTTATCCCATAAACTCTAGCTTGACCGGGCCTGGCTTTCTGTTTATCACAGGATGGAGGCTTCTTGGGTCTCTTTAATGTTCCCTGATCACTGTCACTCGCATTGGTCCAATGATAAGAGCATCAGGAATGATTCACATTTATAGAACATTTCAACATTTACCAAGTCCAAGGAGAGTCACTTTTCATCCCCAGAATTCAATTCCTTCATCTATAAAATGAGAAGGTAGCTGATCTCTAAGTTCTCTTCCTAGTACAAATCTTTGATCCTAGGAAGTGAGACTTGCCTTCCAAAAACAGGATCCAGTGTCTCCTTTTGCAGGTTGATTTAACAAATATGAATTGCAAAAGCCTGCTTACATCAGCTTTACAGAGCACTGAAGCCATCTATGACTTGTACCCAAAAGGGGTGAAGTTAATGGTGTAACCTTGAAGTCACAGTGTAATGCAATGGTGTAGCCTCGAACAAGTCACAGTGGAATGCAGTGGTGTGGCTTCGAACAAGTCACAGTGGAATGCAGTAGTATAGCCTTGAACAAGGCACCGTGGAATGCAATGGTGTAGCCTCGAACAAGTCACAGTATAATGCAGTGGTGTAGCTTTGAACAAGTCACTATGAAATGCAATGGTGTTGCCTTGAACAAGTCACAGTGTAATGCAGAGACATGGCCTCAAACAAGTCACAGTGTCATGTAGTGGTGTAGCCTTGAACAAGGCACTGTGGAATGCAATGGTGTAGCCTCAAACAAGTCACGGTATAAAGTCACAGTGTAAAGCAACAGTGTAGCCTCGAACAAGTTACTGTGGAATGGAATGGTGCAGCCTTGAACAAGTCACAGTGTAGTGCAGTGGTGTAGCCTCGAACAAGTCACAGCATAATGTAATGGTGTAGTTTCCAATAAGTCACATTATAATGCAATGGTGTAGCCTTGAACAAGCACAGGGATCCCATGAACAAAGTCTGGAGAGAGGCAGTGAAGAGTAGTGGATAGCAGGATGGCCTTGGAGTCAGGAAGACCTGACCTCCTTGACACTGTGGATTCCTTCTTCTCCTTAATACTCTCTTTTCCATAGATTTTTGTAACACTGTGCTCTCCTGGCTTTTCTCTTTCTCAGTCCCTTAGCTGGATCTTCTTCCAGGTTGAAAGTTGCAGTCTTGGGTATTCCCCAAGGTTCTGTCCTGGACTCTCTTCTCTTCTCACCAGTGATCTCATCAGCCCCAGTGGATTCAATGATTGTGTATATATATATCAATGATTCTCAGCCCTAAACTCTCTCCTGACCTTCAGTCTTGCCTCTCTAACTGCCTATGAGGAGGAGAAACTTGTCAAAGTCTCATTTTTTTAAACCTTTCAAATCCAGAGAGCCCTCTTTCCCACTGATGCAGTGACATGCCCTCATTTACTAAGGTGTCTTCTAGTTCTGAATATATGATTTTGTAACCAATTAACCTGGTTACAGTCTTGCTCTTTTCCAGGACAATTATATCCCGATTTCCAGTCTTTCCTCACCAGCAATATTGCCTATTGGACATCTCAAACTGAATGTCCCATAGACATTTTAAATTCAACATGTCCAAAATTGAACTCTTTATCTTCTCCCCCACCCCCAACCCTCTTTACTTCTGACTTTCCTTTTGATGTTCGGGTACCACTAGCCTCCTGGTCACCCATGTTCCCAACCTAGGGGTCATCACCGACTTCTCACTCTTCACATAGCCAATCTATTGCCAATTTCTGTCACTTTTGCCTTTGAAACTTTTCTCCATCATTCCCCCTTCTCTCCTTGGACACTGCCACCACTCTAGTGCAGACCCTCATCACTTCATGCTTAGACTACTACAATAGCCGGCTAGTGGGTCTTTGTCTCCTCTCTCTCCACTACTATTTTCCACTCAGTTGCCCAAGTGATTTTCTTAAAGTGAAAGTCTGGCCATGTCAGCCCTTTACTCAATAAACTCCAATAGCTCTCTATGGACTTTGGAATCTGATATAAAATGCTCTGTTTGGCATCTAAAGCCCTTCTTAATCTGCCCCCTTCCTACATTTCTGTTCTTCTCACACTTGGCTGGCCTCCAAGCACTGTATGATCCAGTTGAACTGGCTTACCAGCATCTCCTAGTACACATCACTTTCTCCCAATGTAGAGCCCTTTCACCCTCTGTCACCCATTTCTACAATGCTCTCCCTCCTGACCTTGTCTCCTGGCTTCTTTCAGGACTCACCTACCATCCCACCTTCTGCAAGAAGTCTTTCCACCCCTCGGTGTTGGTCTCTTCCCTCTGAGATTCCCTCCAATTTACTGCAAATATGTTTTTATAAGTACATAGTGGTTTGCAGAGGTCTCTCCTTTAGAAAGCGAGCACCTTGAGGGCAGGTTTGTTTGCCCCTTTGATAAGCCTTGCTCAATCTCTTTGTCCAGTGCCCGGGGCAGCAATCTGAGCCTTAAGGCTGCAAAGCTAGTGCTCACCTGCATCTCTTGGGAGTTCCTTATGACATCGCAGGTTCGATGCCAAGAAAAGAAATCTTCAGAAGTGTGAGCTTGCCCAATATCAGGAGATGGGGTGCCAGGACCATGGAGGCTGGGAACGGCTGCTCTTAGGAGTCTGTACTATGCACTCCTTCCTATAAGATTTTTCTGCTTTAAACCAAGAGAGAACGAATCAGTGATAACAGACATCTATGTAGCACCTTAAGGCTCGCTAATTGCGCTTACACGATGTCCTAGGTCCTTCGCACCAACTCCTTTTACAGATGAGGAAACTGAGGCGCAGAGAAGTTAGATGGGCTGTCCAGGGGCTGGCCTGGGGGGACTTCGGCCGGGTCTCTCTCCTGACCCCCAGGTCCTGCGCCTTTTGCCCCGCACCCAAGCTTGGCAACAGGGGCACCCGTCAATGTCCAGACCTGGGAATTTCATATTGGTGAGATTGAGAGCCTGAATTAAGTCCTTGAGAAGGGCATTAAGCCTCGGGATCGAGGGATTAGAAGACTCATTTGTTTCCCTGGGGATTAAGGTGAATTTGAGCTTGCAAAGCCGCCCTCCTCCACGCTGGGGGCCCAGCTGAGGACTTAGACAACTTCACCTTTCACCCATCCCATCAGATCCAGTTGTCAATCACTTCCCCGTTCTCCAGCCTGGCCCCGCCCCCAGAGGAAGACCACGCCCCGGCTCCAGCTCTACCCAGCGTCTCCCGCCTCTCCTCTAGGCCCCGCCCCCAAACCGAACGATGGGACGTCCCTATAGGCCTAGAAGTTGTTCTGGTCCCGCCCCCTGGAAGGCTATAGGTCGAGCCTCCGTGAAGCGGCGGTGGTTGGCTGCCCCGCGACGGGTTCCTGGTCGTGCCTGTCAGAGCGGCTCGCGGCCGTGGCGGCTCCTCGGCCGGCTTCTCTGTCAGTCAGCGGAGTGGGGACGATGGCTTGCGGGCAGTCCTGGTAGCTGGCGGGCGGGGGGAGCCGCCGGAGGAGGAGCAGGAGGAGCAGGAGGAAGGGTCGAGGAGGAGGGCGGGCCGGAGCCGCTGTGACGGAGATCCCCCGGGCTCGGGGCGCTGCTCTGGTGAGGGGGGCGCGCGGGGGCCGAGGCCCCTGGGCCCAGCCGTGACTAACGGCTGCCGGGGCGGGCGGGGCAGGAGGCGGGGCCACGGCTCGGGGGCGGGGCCGGAGCGCGGCGCGTGTTGGGGCCGGGGGCGGGGCGCGGGGCAGCCTCCCCGTCCGCTCTCCCCCATCCTCCTGGAGCCCCTCCCCTTCTGACTCACCTTACTTTGACCCCTGCCTGACCCCCACCTCCCCGACCTTCCCTTGACCCCTGCCTTTCCCTTGACCTCCTTCGACCCAACTAGTCTTCCCCTGACCCCTGCCCACACTCCTGTCTTGTTTGACCACTTCCCCTTGACCTCCCTTGAGCCCACCCCTAACCCCTGCCTTGCTTGACCCCTTCTCCTTGACCTCCCTTGACCCACTTGACTTCCCACCTCCCACCCAGCTGATGCTCTCCCTGATGCTTCCTCATCCAGCCTACATATTGAGATCTCTACTACTCCTGTACCCTTGGTGAGAAAAGATCCTTAACTTGCTTCCTTGACCTTTCTTCTTTGAATGGACTCTGCCCAGTGTCCCAGGCTAGAGAGAAAACTTCTTCCCTTCCCACCTTCCCCCAATCTCTTGCTGTCCACTCTTAAGAACTATACACCCACCCCATGGAAGCCCTCCAAAGGCAGGGAATGTTGTATGTTTGCTTGGTTTCTCAGGCATCTGCCATATACTAGGTGCTTAATAATGTTCTGCAACTTGAGTTTGAATCACAGCTTACCCCTACATGTAATCTTGAGCCAATCACTTAACGTTCTCTATTTCCCTGCCTTTGAAATGGGGAGTGAGGGGGGTTCAGTCACCTCTAAGGTGCTTTCCGTTCCTACCTCTGTGATTCTCTGAGTGTGAAACCAGCCCTTTTTTTGTTTCTTGAGTGGCTTGTCTGAAGGTAGCCTCTTAGAATGTGGATAGAGCTGGAAGACTCATCTTGGCCAAGCCCTTTATGAGGCCCACAGAGATTAAACTTGCCCAAGGTCACGCTGTAACTGAGATGGCGTTTTGAATTCTGAACTTCCGATTCCGAAATGTATTTGTCCAGGCACCTCTCATTTTACAGAGGAAAGAGGAAGAGATTTGCCTCAAGTCATACAGTAAGTGGCCCATTCCAGGCTTAAACCCAGGTCATCTGCCTACAAGAGCAGTAGGTTCTTTGTATTACACCTGGCTGCCATGGTTTCACCCAGTGAATCCTTCTAATTGTTCGTCCCCCTAGATCTGACATGACTAGAATCATAGATGAAAGGACCTTAGCGATCGTGTAGACCAGTCCCCTTGTTTTACAGAAGAGACAAATTGAGGGACTTTCCTCAAATTAGGCAGTAAATGGCGCAGATGAGTCTTTGAATCCCCTAATCTAGACACTTGATTCCCCAACATTGCCATGTTCATTGGGAATTCCAACCCTCAGACTCCAAATTCAATACTCTCTTCATGGGAGTTTCAGGATTTTAGCTTGAAAATTTCAGTAGGTTATCATGTAAGTACATCGAATTCAGACCATCTTCTATTCTTAGGGTCTTTCCCAGGGTGGAAATGAGAATAGTATTACATTAAGCAGAATTCTGTTTTCCTTGACCAATACAGTATTTATAACAATTGACAATACCTCCTCAGAGAGGACCAGTTGGTTGATACAAGGAGATGTCTAGTGGGAAACAGCACCGTCACTGGGTCTGAGGTCTCAGACCTTTAGGGCCTGACACTTTAGGGCCACTTGTGTGCAAGTGATTTACCCTTCAATTGCCTCAGAGACACTTTACAGATGGAAAGTCAGGGAGTTAGACTAGATGATCTCTGAGGTCTTGGCAAGCTTGATTGGCTCACCACAGAAAATGTGCCAGCCTTAGTTAGCTTAGTGCTAAATTTTAGTGCTAAAAGTTTCAAGGCTGAAGTTTCTTCATTAGCATGTCTACCTGCCTTGCATCTTTCTGTCTGCCTTTTTGTTGATGTCGTAATTGGATATAAATAAAGAGGTTTTTAGTTCTGGAATTCTGGTCTGACTAAAGATATAGGGATTGCTCTAACTTTGAGTGAGTATAGTTGTCCTGGTATTCGTGGACTTTATAATCAGTGACTGAATATTTCTAGAGATTTCCCCACCATTAGAAAGAAAAGCTTGTTTCAGATTTTACCCAGAGTTTAACACAACAACCTTCCCCGCAAAAGAAACTGCATACTGATTTTTACAGTTTATGACAAATAGCCAAAAACCCAGGAGTTCTTAAGTTTAAGGGAAAAGTAGCAAAGAAGAAAACTGACTTTGGTATTTTGGTATGTTAATAGACTTTAACAAAGTCAATTTGTTAAATTATTAATTAATATGCTCTTAAGAAAAAACTCATTTAGGGGAGGGGGGCAGGGGAAACACTGGTACATTTATGGACCAAATCCCGTCGTGCCTGAATATTTTCTTCAAACCCATATTTGTCATTTTTATTAGAAAAGGGCCTTCTAATGATCTTCTCCTTATTAACATTATCAGGAAATTCATATGGCAAGCCTGTCAGTGATATGCTAGCCATTGCATATGAAACAGAAGCATTCTTTGAGTCATAATTTAATAAGCACTTATGCCCAGGAGGTGCAGGGAGACTTGCCCTCAAAGAGCTTACAGTGTCGTGGGACCTATTGGTGGTTTATGAAATTCATGCTGTGCTGAAGTATTTTCTTTTATTTTCAGTATGTGGTGTTTTGCTGGAAATAGCTATTTTTGGAAAAGTATAATTTTAGAGACCTGAGTTTTAGCATAGTTCATGACCACCCGATTTTATTTAGATTTGTATCTCTAGAGTTAGGTTTTATTTAGGTCCCTGAAACTTTGTGGGAAATACTTTGTAAACTATTATGTAAATGTGAGCTATTATTAATTTAAAACAAATTAAACTTAGCTTAAACTATCTTTCAGTATACAATATTAACATATATTTGATTGTTGTAATTATTTCAGAAGTTAGGAAATAGATGTTACTTGGGTCTTCGAGTCAAGTCATCAAGCATATATTACACTTGCTATGTGCCAGGCACTGTGTTAAGTGTTGGGGTTACAAAGAAAGGCAGTACCTGCCCTCGAAAGGCTTACATTCCAATGGGTGAGACAACACTTAGACAACCTGGTTAAAGACCAACTAACATCTATTTTGAGAGCCTGAGTGACTGGGAAGATTGTGATGGCTGCATTAATAATAAGGGAGTTCTAAAAGGGAGAGGATTTTGGCAGGAAAATGACAATTTTTGAGCTGGACATTTTGAGTTCAAGATGTCTATGGTTCACCTCCTTTGAGACATCCAGTAAGCAGTTGGTGATGGGAGATTGGAGGTCAAGAGAGAGGTGAGGGCTGGATATAATTTCATTTACAAAGTATAAGACCTTAATCAGTTCCTTTAAATGAATTACATGATAATTGATTCAGAATTGGAAGGAACTTTAGTGAATTAGGGCCTCTCACTGCAGCAGTGGGAATGAGGACTCTCTGAGTTTGAGGAGTTAAAAAAAATGAGGAGACTCAGTTAGTTTCTTCTACTCATTTCAATTCCATTTCCAAATGAGTGATTATGTATGTGGTAGGCCAGCATCTTCATAAGGAAGCTTGTGAATATGACTTGTGTCCAAAAGAGATTTATTGAAGAATAGTCCTTACAGCTGATGGGATATAGGAGGGCCATACTGGGGGTCTTCAGATCTCTGTCCAGATCGGGATGATGTTGTGACAGTTCCTCAGAATGGTGTGTTGGTGTGGCTGTTCCAAAGATACCTTCATAGTCTTTCCTTTTTGGACAAGAAAAATCCCATCTCTGATATCTATTGAGTTACTCCTTTCTTTTGGGAGTTCCGTGGTGACGACTGATTGGGAGCAAGGTAGTATCTGTCACTTCTATTTCCAGATATGCCCATTGGGATCTTTTTAGTTGAAGAGAGTGAGTGTGAGTGTGAGTGTGTTCTGCTTTACTCCAGGCTGGCGAAACAAGGAAACGTGGAGGCCCTGGTCTGTGGCGACAGGGGCTATTTGTGTTGAGACACACACTTACCTGTGAAGATTTGGGAAAGAGGGTGCCTTCTTGGCTGGTTTTAGGGGTGAAAATTGAAGACAGCAAGCAACAGTTAACTTGGTGTGCTAACTGGCTGCTGTGGCTGAGTGCTGGGCTGGCTTGGCACCGTTTTCGGAGAGGAGCAAAGATCCTCCTAAGAAGATGCTTCTGGATTTTCCCTTTCTGATTCTCCATTTCAATGGTAGTTCCAGTCCTAGGGCATGGCAGCCTTGAGACTTGATTTCACTGGGTTAGTGAATTCTCAGCTCCTTTTAGCAAATGCAGAAGTCTGCATTACTTTTTCTGAAATTAGCAGTCTCATTAAGTTGGGAGGTGAGTTGTTCAGAGGCACACAGCCAGGCCAGTATGTGTCAGAGGCAGGCCTCAAACTCAGGTGGTCTTGGCTCCAGCTAATCATATCACCCTAATACTGCATCTTTCCTTTAGGAAAATATACTTTTGAGAATAAACTTTCAGCATATGAAGATCTTGTTAAGTCATTTTTCAGTCGTATCTCGCTGTCTTGATCCCATTTAGGGTTTTCTTGGCAGAGATGCTGGAGTAGTTTGCCATTTCCCTTTCCAGCTCATTTTACAGATGAGGAAACTGAGGCAAACAGGGTTAAGTGACTTGCCCAGGGTGTCTAAGGCCGGATTTGAACTCAGGAAGTTGAATCTTCCTGACTCCAGGCCAGGCACTCTATCCTCTGTGCCTCCTACCCGCCCACAAAGATCTTAGCAGAGGAGAAATGTTTAAATAGTAAGCAAGCTATCTCCATTTATGTTTCCCAGAGGGAAGATGGCAATTGCAGTTATAAAATTCTAAGAAGGAAAATGTCTCCATAGACATACCAAGAAGGATCATAGACATTACAAACTAGACCTGAAATAGACCACTGCAGTCATAGTTTAACAGACTTTACAACCGGAGATCATGCCAGCACACATTTACTAAGTGCTTACTGTGTATGCCTACCACTAAGATAAACCCCAGGGCCACAAAGAAAGGCAAAAACCATTATCCCTATCTTTAAGGATTTCACAACTAATGGAAAAAATGCCATGTAAATGACTTTGCACATTCAAGATCTCTAGTGTCACTGGCAGGTAATCGAGCCCCTTGGGGGCCTGGGGTAGGCCTCCTGCAGAAAGTGGGTTTGTCTCTGAGTTTTGAAGGAAGCCAGGAGGCAGATGTGAGGAGGAAGAGCCCTCTAGGCCTGGGAGACAGCCCTCGCTGAGGTGGGGAGTCAGGAGCTGGAATTGTAGCTGGATCCTAGCATTCCCAGAAGATGGGAAAGGTCATAAAGAGAAAGGCCTTTAAGTGGCAAACAGAGGATTTGAAGCTTTGATCCTGGAGGTATTAGGGAGCCAGTGGAGTTTATTGAGTAGGGTGGCATGATCAGACCTGCACTTAATATCCCAGAATGTAGTGTTGAAGGTGCTTTCCGTTAAAGAACTCTGAAAGCATCCACAAATAGCGAATGTAGCATTTGAATGTTTTAGGCAGTAAAAAATGCAGTGGTTTACAGTGTAACTTTCCTTCCTCATCAGAGTAATTGAATAACATATTACTTGACAAGCCTTTGGGTTGAGCTCAAAGAATTTCCTTCTTTTCAGAGTTAGCATTTTGGTAAAGCCATCTATCTGGATGACCTTCTCTCCTCCACCCATGAGCAGAGGAGGGGCCCTGTTCAACTGAGGGCCTTGTGCTGGTAGGCATTTAATGCATTAGTAAAGTTATTCTCTAATGACCAGCAATTTTTGCTATGTGTAGCAATTACCCAAAATGTTTACAGTAAGAAGACCCAGAAGAAGCAGTTTAAGGGTGATACTTACACAGTATACCTCAGTTTATTGGATGTTAAAGAGGTTCTATCACAGAATTAATAAGGATTAGCATTCTTGAATGCTGTTTGGCCTTTACGAGGCAGCATGGTGTCTGGAGTAGAAAGAGGGCTAGATTTAGTAGAGGATTTAGGTTCAAATTTAATATTGGTGCTGGAGAAAATACAAAGACAAATGAGCTTAGGTTATTTTGTTCAGAGACCTTCTTGGACATTGTCTTGATGACCTCACATTAAATTTTTTGTTATCTCCTAGAACTTGCTCAAGATTTTGAGAGCTAGAAAGGGACCTTTGGACTCATGTAGGCCAAATCACTTGGGGATCTGCTTCCTGCCTAGTTAAATGGATTGGTATCTATTTTGTAATTGCCACTAGGTTTAATGGAAGTACTATATGTATGTATATATGTATGTGTGGATATATGCATATATTTATGTATTCACATTCTGATGTAAAGTATTACTGTAGAACTCGGGTTTACAAATTTTAAATTAACTTTCTTATAAGTGTGACTTTCAGTCTTAGGCACCCGACTAAAATAGATATACATTGGAAAAACTGAAGGTGGTTGAGCAACTTGGACTTCTAGTGTATTTTTGTTGTACTGGTCTAATTTTTCCGTTTATATGAATGGTATCATTCGGAGAGGCCCAACACTTGATGAGTATTTAAGATCTTAAGCCTAAATTTTAAGGCTCTTAGATTCTAAGTACTAAGGTAGGAAGTTAACAATCCACATATTTTATGCAGCAGCTATATACCCCGGGCTGTTATTATCTTCATTTGCAGATGAGGAAACAGACTGAGAGCAATTAAATAACTTGCCCAGGGTAATGTACTAATGAATGTCTGGGGCAGGATTTGAACTCTGGTCTTCTTGACTCCAAATCCAATGTTTTAACCACCACACTTTAGAGAATTTTGTAGTACTGGCCTCTGCCTTTGAGAAACTCACTGTAGAGTTGGAAAAAAGTCATGAAAGCATGAAAGTTACAGCAGAATATGTGGAGGAGGAAGCACCTAAGGTATCCACAGCCCCTGCACACTGACCTTTCACTTCCTGTTGCACCGTTTGAGTCTCCAGTCTCTAGCTGCCTGCTAGATTGGCTGGATGGCATCATTGCCGGCTCATCATATTTAAAACACAATTGATTATCTTTCCAAAGACCACTGGATTCCTCATTATCTAGCTTTTTGGGGAAGGCATTAGTTTAGCTGGTTCTAAACTTGATTTAGAAATTCAGCTGACTGGAAAACTGGACTTAGGACCTTCTATCTCACTTAGCTTCTGGGTAGCCCAGAGGGCTTTGTCTTATTGGGGTCAGTTTTGAAATATATTTGGCAGTTGGACCTCACCACATAGTACTGTCAGGGCTCTCTCTGATGGAAAAGAAATTAATTCTCTCAGACAGAGATTATGTCAACCCACAGGCACAAAGGAGGAAAAGGTTACATTGGGTACCCGATTTTGAGAGTAGATCTTAAGGGCTACTAATTTAGACATACTGATGAAGATGGACCCTCATGGGTTGTAGGTTTTAATTGAAAGAGAACAGGGAGTTTCTACCACCACAGAAATGGTGAAGGACCAGAACCTCTTTTTTGTGAGATGGGCAGGTTTCCCTTTAAGAGGGAAAGGGAGGCTGTTCCCAGACTCATCATTAGTTTGACTTCCTTGCTGTTTGAGCCCTAAAAGGCCAAATTAATGGGAAATTGGTTTCAGAAGTTTAGCAGAATTCTCATTTACCTGTGGGAATACCTTTCTGACCTAAGTGCTTGTTGATTGTCTCACAGAGTAGCTGGGCAGTTGATGTGGTGAATGCAGAGGTGGAAGGGACAAGCCATTTTATCTAAATTACTATCTTGTATAACCTTAGGAATTGTTTCTTTATTATCCTTTATTATTAGTAATGTCATTTTTATTACCTTTTGTGGTTCACCTGAACTAGGCCTGGCTCAGAATATTTGGCATGGTTGGCAGAGATTGTTGGCAGTGATTTTCTGGTTAATTTCATTGTTGATACCGGTGAAGTGTGGGTGAAATGGCACCCAGTGTAATTGTAGTATTGTTAAAAATCTAGTATTCCTTGGCTCTTATTCTTTAGAAAAGCTGGATTGCCGGCATAAGGAAAACGAAGGAAAATTCTCTTTGAATATTAGATAATGAGAGATAGAAGTGGGTGAATGAGCTTTTGGTTTTTGAGGACTGGTACCTGGAAGGCTGAGGGGTGTTTGTAAAAAGGCAGAATAGAGGAGAGACGAATGCTGCAGATAGCCAACATGATTTCTGACTCAGAGGTTTCAGCTGGAGAGCATTAGGTTAAACTTTACGGGGATTAGGAAGAGGAAAGTAAGAGCTGTAATAAAGATGAGGAATGGGAATCTGAGCTGGTGGGAAAATTGTCTGGAGCCTCTCCTGGGAGTGACTTGTTCCATAGGGAAGTCAGAGGATGGGTGGGCTGGTGAAAGCCATTGAAACATCACCCCAGTGGCTAATGAGGGTGTGGTCTAATATGATGGTGCCTGACTCGTAACCAGGGCCACCAAACCGTGTGTAAGGATCCCTATGGGCCATATGTGGACTTGGTTTTAAAATGTCATATTATCTATGTTTTACTGTATTTTTACTTGCATTGTTAAATATTTCTCAGTTACATTTTTTTATTTTATTAAATATTTCCCAATGATATTTTAATCTGGCTTGCACTATACTTGAGAGAGTCTAGTTTTCCGAAGATGCCATTACTTTAGCTGGTTATAAACTCTGTCATGAAAATAGTGGGCTGCGTGTTTGATATCAGTTGCAGAGAAATAGTCTTGGATAGCTTACTGAGGATATGCTCTTGCTTCAAGGACAGTTGCATCAAGTAGAGGCCTCAAGTAGGGGTAGCCTTCATCTCCTTTTAGGTGGCTAAGATGGGAAGTTCAGCAGATTTGACCTCACAGAAATGAATTCTAATTACAGCTAGTTCACCACTGGGGGATGGCAAAGGAGGGTTTGTTTGTTTCATTTTTAAAAGAAATGGATTTGGTGGACTGGCTTTATGCCTTTCCTCATTCCCCTATTTCAGGTGAAAGGAGAGTCTGACTTTTGGACAGTCCCACCCAAGTAGTGTTAGGCTTTAACTATGGGCCTTTCCCACCACATCATGCACAGGCTGGTTAAGCCCCAGCAGGTGTTCCAGCAATTGAGGCTGTTCACACAAATGGACACTCTCAAGAAGATGGGAGAAGGCACAGTGTCCATTGTCATGGGAAGTGGGTGGAAGATGAGGATACTCTTTCCTGTACAGAGTTGGGGTATGGCTTTTGAAACACTAGGTGAGCAAGATGATTGATTGATGGTCAGCCTTTGGGGGGGAGACATCTTTAACCAAAGCAGTGAAGGTCCTTCTCACCCAATCAGATTCTGGATATCTCCTCAAAGCTTTGGACCCTTTGACTTTCTCTCATCCCAGCTGGTCTTTCAGAGCCAGCCAAGCCTTTGCATCCAAATTGGAGATACAGTTGGTATGAGTCCCACTAGCACTAGAGCTAAGGTTTTAATGGAGGAACACCCAAGTCAGTGCTGCTTGGAAAGGAGGGAGGGCATCCTATATATAAGGGGGACAGTAGATATTGTCATTGGATCAGAGAATACGTAGGGTTGAGGTGGGAATAAGGTGGGAAAGGGCCAGGTTAGGAAAGGCTTTGAATGCTAGAGGATTTAATATTTGATCCTGGAAGTGATAGGGAGCCATGGGAGTTTATTGGCCAGGGGAGCGACATGCTCAGATCTGGGCTTTAGGGAATCACTTTGACAGCTGAGTAGAGCATGGACTGGTGGGGGCAGATCCACAAACTAGTGCAGTAGTCCAAGGACGAGGTGATGAAGACCTGCTCCAAGGTGGCGGCAGTGTCAGAGGAGAGAAGGGAGTCTATATGAAAGATGGTGTGAAGGTAGACTCAATAGGCAAGTGACAGCATTTGTGGGGTGAGAGAGACGGGGGGAGCTGAGGGTGATGCCTAGGCTGTGAGCCTGGCTGAACTTAGAGCCTAGAGAGAACAGACCTGGACATTACAAGCCATTTCTTCACTTTGGGATCAGGACCAAAGAAGGAAAGTTACTGATGACACTGCATGTGGTTAGTGGTTTATAGGGCCTGCTGCTGACCATCAGATATCACACTGAGCTGACCACATTAATGCTCTGAGAAGAGAAGGAGAGATCAGAAGCTTGGACACAGGAGGCCTGGTGTTCTCTGATGATGCCATCCTGGTCTAAGGACAGCGGTCACCTATATTCCTCATGCCGGACAGAGCATCTGCTTTCAAAGATCAGTACGGTGGGATACTGTGTGGTTCTTGACCTGTCTCTTAGTGACCCTCTTCCTCCATCTCAGGGTAGCTAGATGGCACAGCGGATAGAGTATTGGACTTAGGATCAGGAAAATCTGGGATAATCCTTCTTTAGACTTTAGCTGTGTGACCCTGGGCAAGTCACCTAATTTCTCCTCTTTGTTTCCTCATCTGTAAAATGGAGATCATGATAGTACCCCCCCCTCACAGGGTTATTTTGAGGATCAAAGGAGATAACATATTTAGAGTGCCATATAGATACCTATTTATAAGAGTTTTGTCCTAACTTTGGTTAATGTTTATCCAGGATATGGGATTACTCTGCCAGGTAAGTCTACTGTCCCAGCAGCTCCTATCAAAGATGTGACAGGAAATAGCCTTCTTCTTCATGAGCACCTCTGTATCATTGCTGCTGATCAGGGTATGCATTTTAATGTGAAGAAGGTTCAAAGTTGGGTTCATCACCGTCACAGTTAATGAATTTTCAATCTCCTACATCATCCTCAGGTAGCTAGGATTGTTGAACTCTACAGGATGGATTTTTAAAACCACTTCATCATCATATCTCAGATCGTTAGAGTTGAATGTCTTGCCCTCATGAGTTTCTCCTTTGCTGTCCCTTGTACCACCTTGAGAGTCAGTTAGCAAGCTGGTACCATACTTTTCTATTACATGATTGATGAACCCATTCTTGAGGATAGGGGAGGGTCAACTAGAGTTAATGCCCCTTGGATTGGTGAGGATAGTAGGTTGGCCATGGGAATGAGGGAATTGAAAAAGCCTCGACATGCAGAGAAATGATCTTTGGTTCACAGACATTGTTGGATCAGCCCAGGTAAGTGATTGAGACTTTTGACTCAGGCAGGTGCCCCGAAGGTATTATCCAGGCCTTCCAAGAATTGATTAGTCAGGATTGACTCATTGTAGGTCAGATCTTGGCTAATAACCTTAATCAAGACGTTTGTCTAATACCATCCTCTAGCATTTCTCAATTTGTCTGTTGGCAGCTTTCTTTTGGAGGGTGTTACAGAGGGCATTTTAGAATACTTCCGGTACTTATTGCCTCTAGGAGAAGGCTTGTCCTCCATATGTACTTGGCTTACTCTGAAAGCCATTTCAAAAGAAACTTCACCTTTGGCAGTATGATCTCCAGGGCACAAGCCCATTCACAACCAGAGCTCTTTGGAGCTGTTGGGTAGGAGTAGGCCAGGATTAATCTGCTCAGTCCAGTGATTATCAAAGGGCTGGTTTCCACTGTCAGCTGGACAGCTGTATTCTTCAGCTTCATGGCTTAGTTGCCCTTACAGAGTGGTATTCGGGGCAAAGCATGTGGAAAGAGCATCCCTCCTCCCCCCAGTTGTCATTTATTTATTGTGGTGGTGGTAATGGAGCTTAGTCCTTTTTTGGCAGCAGCCTTCCTCTCAGCAGCCAGAACATTGCCAAGCTCCTCTCTCTTCCCCTTGTCCTGGATGAGTTCTCTCTCTCTCTCTCTCTCTCTCTCTCTCTCTCTCTCTCTCTCTCTCTCTCTCCCTCCCTCCTTCCCTTTCTCTTTTTCTCTTTCTTTCTCTCTCTTTTATATTTAATAAATGAACTTAATAAATGAACTTCAGAGCCTGCTTCTCCTTGGCATCTCATGGGGACAAACCTACCCAACTTCTAGATCATTAATATCATAAACTCGGTTTGCTTAAGTTCAGTGTTAAGTGCCCACTTGCTGAGGCCGATGGCTATGGGGTAACCTGTGCAATAGCATAAGGGTCTCTAAGCTAAAATGTGACAAATTGTCAAGTCACATCAGAGATTAAAGACCAGCAACAGTGATTTAGGAAGCTTGGAGTGGTGAGATCAGTCTTTGTGGGGTTCTCTAAAAAAGGCATCTGCAAAAGTGATAGTTTTGTTTCCGCTTTGACCATGCTTATTCCTGCAATTTCTTTTTCTTGTTTTATAGCAATAACTAGCATTACTAGCACTATGTCAAATCATAGGGATGATGATGGACATCTTTGCTTTATCTTGTGTTGGAAGGGCCTCTAGCCTTTCTCCATTAACATAGAATGTTGAACCTAGGTTTTAGATAGATACTATATATTAAGAAAAGCTCTATTTATTCCTATGCTTTGTAATTTTTTTGAAAACAGAAGTGTGTACTGTATTTTGACAAAACCTTCTCCAGTATCTATTAATGATATTGATGTTTGTTATGTTTTATTTATTTTGAAACAATTTTTTATTACTGGTATATATGCAGCCTGATTATAGCATATTATCTTGTTAATGTATTATTGTAACCTTTGTACTAGTAATTTACTTGATATTTCTGCTCTAATATGCTTTGGGGATATTGGACTATAGTTTTCTTTCTCTACTTTGTCTCTCCCTGGATTTAGGTATCAAGACCATAATTGTGGCATAGAGTTTAAAAGCGTCTCATCTTTTCCTATTTTTGCTAACAGTTTATATAACATTGGAATTAATTGTACTCTAATATTTGGTAGAATTCACTTGTAAAACCACCTGGTTCTGGAGCTTTTTTCTTTGGAAATTCATTTATGGTTTATTCAATTTCTTTTTATGAAATTGAGTTATTAAAATTTTTATTTCTTGGTCTGTAAATCTGATTATTTAATGAGAACATTCATCTATTTCATATAAGTTATCCATTTTGTGGCATATAATTGAGTAAAGTAATTCCTGACAATTTTCTTTATTTCTTTTTTATGAAGTCTCCTCTTCATTCCTTTTCTTAGTGGCGATTTGGTTTTCCTTTCTCTTTTAAGAAAAAAAATCAGATTATCTTTATCTCTTAATAGTTGTTTTTCCTCAAAAAAAATCAGCTCCTAGTTTTCATGTATTAATTTTCAGTGATTTTTTTTTGCCTTCAATTATGTTAATCTCTTCTTTGATATTCAAAACTTCTGTCTTAGTATTTAGTTGGGCTTTTTTTGGACAGTGACAGTCTCTGTACTAAGTTGTTTATTCTCCTTCCAATTCTTTCCTGTAGTGTTCTCATTTAATTTAGAATATCTTTCTTTTGTACTTTTTTTTTTTTTGCCAGGGTCAGGTTCTAATTGCTTCTGCACACTTGGGTGGGATGGTAAGCTCATTTTGTTTCCCAAGTATATTGTCTGAGGTCTTGTCCCTGGCTCTCCTTTCTGCAGATTAGTGCTGACAGGTCCCAGGCTCATCCATATCCTAAAGGTGGAGATCAAGGATGTCTTCTGGACCATCAGAGGTAGCTTCTGTTGGCTTGCTGCAGACTTTCAGAGTCCATAGTGTGAGGGAGCTGATGACTGCCTAGTAGCTGAGGAGCTTGGCAGCTTTGGGGGCTTACATCCCTGCTCCTAGACCCAGACTGGAGCTTCCTGGTTGGAACTGGAAGGCCTCCAAAGGCTGTGCTTGCCTGGTTCATATGGCTGGGCCTTGTTTGTGCTCAAAAACTTTGGGGCAGCCCCCTTTGCTTGCTTTGGCTAGGTGAGTGCCTTCGTCATTAAGTCACTGGCCCTTTTTCATTCTATCCTTTCTGGAATCTGTACGGGAATTGGGCTGTTCCGTTTCTCTTCACTTTGCCATTTTGACTGGAGGATTCACTGATTTAATCTTTCCAACTGTAGGAATTGTTCATGAGAATCTAGTCTGGATTTGTTACACATTGACTGATATAGATCCTCATCTGCTTTAATGCAGATAAGAGGAGATTGATTTCTACCTTGTTCTTATTTATCTGGAAAACAAATCACTGAAAAGCCCAAATAACTGGAGTTTTTCATTTGTTTATTTATTTTAGTGAAATAAGGGACAAACGATACACATAGCAGGGGTTCATAAAAAGCCAGCCTTTGGGGTTTATTGTCGAGTCAGTATAGATTCAGTGTTATCTCCACACTTGTATCTCTAGGACTATCGTGGAGCCATGGGTTAGAGTGGAAAGACTCTTGGACCAGAAATCTAGAGAGCAGCACCTTCCCATAAAGTATGTCTTTTGTAGCCTCATTATTTTGAAAACTGGCATATAGGCCTTCCCTGACTTCCCAGTTTAAATGGCCAGTGGTCACAAGAGTTTGCATTCCCTTCTTGCTCTTGCTTCAGAGTTCCCTGTCACTATCCAAAAAAAGCCCAGCTAAATGCTAAGAGCAGGAAGCTCTTCCTTCTGTCCGTCATGAGCGGTCTGGCTCCTAAGCAGACTCCCACTCTGACTTAACTCAAAAGGTGAAGCACCAGTGTTTGTGTTGTCAGGACTGGCAGAGGGAACGGAAGGAAAGGGAGAGAAAACACTTGGGATCACCTCTTTTTTCATCCTCGTCACTGTTGATGGCTTTCTCAGCCTCAGTATTGGCTTTGTTAACAGGAACTGCAGCCTCATCAGGTCTTCTCACCTGTGGGTAGACACTCTTCTGGTCCCATCTCCACGGTGTAACTGCTCCAGTACAGGTGGCCAGACCTTTGTTTTAGGAAGATTAATTTGCTTGGAAACCTTCAATTGTTTCCCATTGCCAAGCAGATTAGTGGTTGAAAGCCTGCTCGGCCCCTGTGATAAAGGGCCTCAGTAGGCCGAATCTGAGTTTTCCCTAAAATATAGACAACAGCACAGGGTGTCAGGGCCTCAATTCTGGCTCATCTAGTTTCCTTTAAGGTTCATTTCAGGTGTCATCTCCAATAGGAAGCCTTTTGTAATGGCCTGCACACCCCACCCTCATTTGTTAGTGTTCTTTCTTTACTTAAATTATCTTTCTTGTCTCTATGAGGAACTTCCCTTTGAGTGAGATCTGGGACTCTCTGTCTTGTTTGGGCTGAATTACGAAGCCATCTAATGGGATGGCTTCTTCACTCTGTGTTGTCCAGCATATATTCTCCTACGTATACCTTTTCTGATTTCTGTTTTGATACCAATTTGGATAAATGGGTTTTCTTGACTAAGTACTATGTGTGTTCATTGTAAATCTGGTTTTTGGTGGAAAAGGGTCCAAGTCTTGAATACAAAGCTTGGAGTCTTCCCTCCTCCAATGAAACAGTGATTAGAAGTAGCCTGCAAACCTCATCCTCCAGACTAATAATATTTAAGGGAGCAGATAGGTATAATTCTAGTCTAGTACCTCATCTCTCTGAGGAGAGCCAAGTGACCTCCATGACCAATCTCCTGCTTCCCTTCTTGGCAGGAATGAAAATCTCTCTTGGAGAAGGGTTGGGGGAGAAGAGGCTTGAGATGTCTCTTTTGCCTCCCTTCAAGCTATATGACGACACTCTCTGCTACATGATGGGGGGCAACCCTTACAACATGTGGAGGGTCTCACTACATAGATGATGCTCAAACCACAAAGTGTGGAGGAAATTTGACTGGTCTTAACTCTCAGCAGACCTGTGTTCAAGTCCTGATTCTGTTCTTCATTAACTGTGATTTTGGGCCACTCCTTTAATGTCTTTGAGACTCAGTATCCTACTCTGCAAAATGGAGATAAAAAGGCTTGGACTGTCTACCTAAAGGATTTCTTTCCCCCTTAGGAAAGTGCTTTACAAACCTTAAAGTGGCATAAGAAGCATGAGGTGTGATAGTGGTTGTAAATTATCTTTAGTAAACAGGAGTTTACTGTAAATACAAATTTGAATTTATACAAAATATACAGTTAAGGAATAAGTACTCAGCTAACAAGATGATTCATAGTAGGATTCATCTAAATGGCAAGGTCTAGAGCGTGCAGAACACTTTCCTTGCAACAATTCTGGGAGGTAGGTAGTGAAAGCCTGATTATCCCCATTTTCTAGATGAGGAAACTGAGCTTGGTAGAAAGTTAGTGACTTGCCTAGGGTCATCTAGTTAATAAGCTTCAGAAGTGGGATTTCAAACCCAGTCTCTCTTGACTCAAAGGTATTAAACCAGCACCTTCCTCTTCCTATTTAAGATGGTTCTATTTACAAAGGTTGTTATCGCATATTTTCTGGTCCACCCTGCACAAGAATAGGAGGGTAGAGAAAGAAGAGTCCAAGTAAAACTTATCTCAGGCACTAGATAGATAGCCTCTCCAACATTAGCTGAGAATTTTGGTCAGCAAAAGGTGATCCTTCTATGATCTAAGGAGTTTTTTAAAGAGTTTTAAAGCCAGCTGTAAGAGGTCTGCCAGCAGGTACAATATTATGAATGAGTAGGAGGAAGGCAAAAATAGATTTAAAGCCAAGAATAGATTTGTGCAATATAATGAGTTAATAACTAAATAATAGAATAAGTCGCAGTTAATTTGTACTCTGATAAATAGGAATTGGGCAGCTCGGTGGCACAGTGGATAGAGTGTAGGCCTGGAGTTAAGAAGACTCTTCTTCCTGAGTTCAAGTCTGGCCTCAGACACTTACTAGCTATATGACCCTGGGTGAGTCACTTCACCCTGTTTGCCTCAGTTTCCTCATCTGTAAAATGAACTGGAGAAGGAAATGGCAAACCGCTCCAGTATCTCTGCCACGAAAACCCCAAATGGGGTCATGGAGAGTGCGACACAGCTGAGAACAATGGGAGAACAGCAACAGCAACAAAACAGCAATTTGGGATTAAAGCTCTGTGTACACTTTGAGTTTCACAAAGCATTTTCCTCACAATATCATCTCATTTTACAGTTGAGGAGATTCAAGATCACAGAAGTTGTCACCATAGTATTGCCATCTCTATGGAATTCACAAAGTACCTGAGCCAGATGCTGCATAAACCCTTTTTTTTAAAGATAATGCAGAGCATACGGCCAGCTTAATGGCTAAACACTAGCTTTCTACAAACACTCCAACCTCAAAAGCAAGGAATTATGTATCATGTTTAGACGATTACAGCTAAATTCACAAGAGAAGACAGAACTCTCTGCTCTGTAGCAGCACCCCCACCAACACCAGGGTAAGAACTTTATGAATTAACACCGAAAACCTTTCATAATTAGTGTTCCCAGCATCAAACGCACTGCAATGAATACAACAAGACTTCAGATTTGTGACTTGGGTCTCACTGTGGAGATGCCCCCTGGCAGTGGTTCTGGCCAAACCACCTCCCCTAGGCCCTTTGAGAAGTCTCCGGGATACTTTGTCTGCCCTACTATTTGATGAAAGAAAGGAAGGTAGAAAATTGGGGTCGGACAGATTTGCTGCTTATGGTACTCAGAGCTATAGGTTAGAAGAGAACAGAAAACCGGGCCTGAAGGGAAGGGAACTGGAAACCCAGGTGTGCCCAGCCCTCTTCCTTGGGGGTTACTTAGAGCAGAGACCTGTCCTGGCCACTCTCCATATTCCCCACACGGCAGCAGCCCAGACCTAGGGTCTGTTCAGGAATTGGAGCTCGAGGCGTTAAAGAGTGAGGAGCATTGTCAGGGGCCAAAATGTCAGGGAATGTAAGAGAAAAGTTGTAACACTAAGAATTCAAGAGAGAGAGTCTGAATACAGATGCAGCCTACAGAGCAAATAAACCAGTGGAGACTGTCCTAAGCTGGGTCACAGTGGGCAGTGTTCTGGGACTGAAGTAAGGAAAGCCTGAATTCAAATCCAGTGTCTAACACTTACTAGCTGTGTGACTCTGGCAAGTCAATTAAAACTCTGCCTCAGTTTCCGCAATTGGGAAATAGATATCATAATAACACCTCCTTCACAGGGTTGTTGTGAAGATCCAATGAGATATTTGTAAAGCACTTAACACTGTACCTGACACATAGCAGGTGTTTCATAAACATTTGTTTTCTCCCTCCTTCCGTTCCTTCCTCCCTCCTTCCTTCCTTCCAAATGAGAACTTAAAAAAGACCCCAAAGCACACTGAACAACTATTATAAAGGAAAAAGAACTAATATTATTCAATGAAAGGGAATTCTGTGGCCACCCTGCATAAATTATAGAAACATCAGAAAGATTCAAAAGAGAAATAAAAATTTTAAGATATTCAGAATGAATTTAGGACAGAAAACAGCTTTCAATGCAAAATTGTTTTACCAGCTCTTTTAAAAATTGCTTTAAATGCTCAAAAATAATACATTCCTTTTATCATTGTTCTCTAATTTTGACTTTTTACCAAATCCACTCTGCTTTCTCCAGGTTAGTTGAATATGATGTTGTCTTTAACAGATCATTTTCTGTATTCGAGTACACCGCTCTTTGGCACATATCTTAGTCAACAATTCAGTAAGATCTTATCGAACATTATTTTGTTTTGCTTTGGTTCTTGTGAACCAATTTCTTTTCCCTCAGCCATAATCTAAGCTAGTTTAGACCATTATTAGATCTTGCCTAGATGAGCACCTCCTAACTAGTCTCCCAGTGAGATACTGGTCCAACATCTCACCTCGCCATTTATACTATACATTGTTATCAGGTTGCCATGGTCAGGCCTTTGTTTTAGCTCGGTTAGTCTGCTTAGAAACCTTCTGTGGTTTCCCATTGCTTGCTAAATGAAATCTGGACTCCTCTGCCTGGCGTTTGGGATTCCCTGTGTGATAGGCTCAATATGCTCTTCCTATCTTCTCTCTCACTATTCCCTTACCCATTCTCTGTGCTTTAGTTAGCCTGGGCTACTCATTTCTCCTTGAATATATTGGGAATGTTTCCCTTTCCTTATTTCCTCTTTTGCCTTTCACCTAGACTGCAGTCCTCACTCATTATTCTCCACTCCTCCCCACCCACCTCTGCTCATCTTTAAATGCTTCATTCAGTGTCTCCCCTTTGATTAAGCCTCCTCTGATTTCTTCCCCTGCCTTCTGGTTAATTGTCTCCACTGAAGCCCCTAGCACTGTTTGCAGAGCCCCTCTTGTACTTGTCCTCTTGTTGACTCCATTCTTCCTGAATACTTTCTCCTCTCTGGGCTTTCCTAACACTGGACTCTCCTGTTTCTCTTTACACCCATCTGACTACTCTTTCTCAGTCTCCTTTGTTAGAGCCTTATCTCTCTCTTGGTGTTCCCCAAGGCTCTGGTCTGTGCCCCCACCCCCATTTCGTTCTTTCCACTCAGTGACCTCATCTGTTTCCATCTCTAGGAGTGTGATCCCCAGTTCTATACTCAGCCCTAGTTCCACTTCCTGAATCCCGGTTCTGCAGGTACACTGCCTGCTGCACAGCTTTTCATGGGAGGCTTTGTAAGCATCTCAAACTCAGTATTTCAAAAATGAAATCCATCTTATCTTCATTCCTAAACCCTGCTCCTCCTCCAGAGTTCTTCATTTCTCCTGAAGGTACTGCCATCTTTGCAGCCATCTAGCTTTATATAGTCTCAGAATGATACTTGACTTTTCCCATTCCCTCAATCAGGTGCTGAGTTATTCAGATTCTACCTCCAAAATATGTGTTGCATAAATTCCCTTCTCTCAAAAACCCATCGTTGTAGGTCTGGCTCATGTCACTTCTTAGCTGGACCACTCTAATAGCTCCCTAAGTGGTCTCCCTGCTTCTGGTCACTCCCTTCTCCAATTTATCTTGCACATATGTAGCTGCCCAAATCTTCAATCATGGTACACCCCTGCTTACAACCTTCAGTGCTTCCCCATTGCTTCTAGCATAAAGTATAGGCTTCTTAGTGTGGTGTTTAAGGCCCTTCAGAAGGTGGATTTCACCTCCCAGCATGTTATAGGGGAAAGAGTACTTGATTTAAAGCCCGAGGATTTGAATTCAAGTCCTGACCCTTGGGCTAGTCACTTAAATGACTCTTAGCCTCAATTCCTTTACATGTAGAATGGGAGTATTTTTCTAGATGACACTGCTGATCCCCTTTTAACTCTTCATCTATGATCCCATGCTCCTCACTTTTCAGCCTTATTTCATATTTCTCTACTTCATGAACTCTGTATTCTAGTAAAACTGGACTGCTCCTGCTTTCCCGAGATACACAGTGTTTTTCATTTGTGTGCATGAAATGTCTGGGTAGCCTTTGTCCAGTTTTCCCTGACTGTAGATGACTGCATAGGCTGTCTTTGTTCTTTGCTTAGAATATACCCCCTCCTTACTTTTTTTCTGACAATCTCTAGCTTCTTTCAGAGTTTAGGTCAGGTGTTGTCTCCTATATGAAACCTTTCCTAAGTCTCCCTTCTTCCTTCCTCCCCTTATTGTATGCATTTTTCAAATACTTATAGATTGGGGGTCATAGTAGTGTTAAGCCATTTACTAGATTTCTTGTATAATGCCCTGCCTCACCCCCATCCCCGGCACCATACACTAACTTTTTATTTTTTTTTTAACAAGATGTGGGTGTGACAGTGTTATTTGAGCATCTGAGTCCTTTAAGATTCTACTTTTTTGGAAGAAGAATGACTCACCCTAGTGGAAACCTTAGTTGGAATCTAAGTCTCCTAATATTTCTTTCTTCCTTTGTCCCAAACTGGTGCTGAAAATTGCCACTTGTAATTCCTTGTCGAAAGCCTTTTGTATTTGAATAGAGAATATTTGTGTATGTTAGCATGTTTGTGAAGTAATGAGTAAAAGGTTAATGATCTGCCAGACAGGTGGAGTTTATAGTCAGGCTTTCTATGGTAGTTTTTGGTGTGGTACTGAAGTATCCTTAGCTCAGAAAAAGGAGCGGGCAGTTCCTTCAGGCTTGGAAGTGTGGGGATATGATAAAACCAACCACCTCCTTAGCTTGGGTGACCACTGTGCTCTGTTGGTCAAGCTCAGTGCTGAGAACAGTGTCACTACATCCTACCGGAAATAGAAACGAGTCAGAGAAAGGGCCAGAGGATCCTCATTGGCAGAGGGAATATTATTTCAGCCTTTTCTGTACCCTGAGTGACCAGGGCAGTGCCTGGCATACAGGTAGGAGCTTTATAAATGTGGATTGTTTTGAAATGCTCTCTCCTCTCTCTGCCTTAGCTCCTGGTGGAAGCCAGCTGGTTCTTCACTTGGACCCTTCACTACAGCCTGGCCACAAGAAAGCATTTTCTGCTTATGCTCTTGAAGCCCTGGAAGAGGCTCTGTTAACAGCATGTTTATATTTCGAAGTAGATAAAATGAAAATTTGTGTGGGGAGTAAATATCTATCTACATATAGGTCTCTGTGTATGTATCAAGGGGTAGGGAGAATATGTGAGAAGTAGGTTCTTAATGTATATTTGGTAGCTGATTGCTAGTGTATAATCTTAAGAACATTATTATACCTGTTGGTATGGTGGACAGCAGCCAAGAAAATGCATCCTCTAGTCATGTTGTTTTCCTAGTCATCTTGCATGTCTGTTCTTGTCATTAAACCAAGTTTTATTATTTACTGTGGAATATCATCCGAATCTGTCACCATATCACAGCCTTTGCTCTCACCAAAATTCTCTGCTTCATAAGCTAGATGTCAGTAAGAAAACCTCCAGGACTGGCTGAGTCCATGCCACCTAGTTCTGGTACTATTTCAGGGTGACTTTCCTGGCTTCTCCTTCAGACTTTGCTCTGACCTCCTATCTTTCACCCCTGAACCTTCAGTTGCTCAGTGCCATCTGAGTGCTCCTTCCCCTGAGAATTTGCTCCTTTTCTGGCCTTTCTCAGTTCCTTGCCAGTCATGGCTTTAGCAAAGATGTATTATAAGGGTACTTTGAAGCCAAAATGTCATGGGTTCTTTCTCCACCAATCATCATGTTTCCATCTCATGTTTTACATGCAAAAGTAACCCCATTCCATCCTGTCTCCTCCATGTTCTCCCACAAATCCTGGGACAATCTGCGTGTTTGGTGCTTTGCTCTCATTCTTTTAATATCTTTGGGCGTATAAGCACTCTGTCCATTTCTCAAATCTCAATCTTACTATATGATCTCATGTCATACATATCATCTTCATTAATGGTCTTTTATTCCTCTTGAAGTACAAGTTATCATTAGTAGTGACTTACTACTTTGAATCTTTCTATTGCCCTCTGGATTATTTCTAATTTTGCTGTATCTGAGGCTAATAGTGTTTATTTGTAGCCATATTACCTCATTAGATGAATGTCAATGTTAGCGAGATGAGCTTTTACAGTTGTGGAAGTGTGGAATCATTGAAAGTATTACATAGTTTCCTAAAATTGATCTAGATTTGCCAGTTAAGGAGCATTTGTTAAGTGCTTATCATGTGTCAGGAACTGTCTAAGCACTGGAAATCATATACAAGCAGAAAGAAAGTCAGTCCATGTCCTCAAGGAACTTACATTCTAGAGGGGAACAAAAATACCTAACAGGAAGCTAAGATGTGAGGGGTGGGAGCAGAAGATGAAGGTCCCAAGCCCAGGGAGTGGTAAAGAAAGTCCAGAGTTAGAAGGGCAGCTAGGAATGGAGGGAGACATGGTTGGCTTGGGCCTCACCCTTAAAATGGAGGTTCTAGGGGGAAGTGGCCAATCTGAAGGAGAGGCCACAGGGCTGGAGAGTACTTCTAATGTGAAAAGTTAAGCCAGGGGTAGGTTGAGCTTCCAGAGTAAAGAGCTTTCTATGGTATGGTGGAAAAAGTCCTGTGGAGAGTCAGGAGTGTAGCCTGGAGAAGAATAAGGTTGCGTATTGTTACCTGGAAGATAATGGGTTTTTCATCTCTTTTCTTTTTCCCGTATTGGTCATAAGACCAATCTATTTCACATTACTTTGTGATAAAGAAAACTTTATATAGTATTCTAAGACTTAGTGAAATTGGTACAGTCATTGTGAACAGGAAACTGGAGAACCTTGGAAAAAGGGAAATCTTTTTCTGTTTTTTTTTTGGGGGGGGTGTATTAAGTGAACACTTTCCACGACGCTGCAAACATCTTCACACCTATATCTCTGCGTTTTGCTGAGAGCTCCTCTCCTCTTCTCTCCTCTCCTCCTCACTTCACACTACTAAGATGCTTTCCTCCACGAATGTCTCTCTCACCCCCATCTCTTGGCCAAGGCAAACCTCTGCATGTATGTGTAATCCCATTTCATCCTGTCTCCTTTAGCAGATTTATCTTCTCTACTTTTTCACTAATCTTCAACTGCTCCCTGTCTATTGGCTGCTTCCCTGTTGCTTGCAAACATGCCTCTCCCATCCTTAAAAATACTCATATTGGATCTTTATTGTCCAAGTAGCTATCATGCTGTATCTCTCTTCCCTTTTGTAGCTAACTTCTTTGAGAAGGCCATCTACACTCAGCATTCCTATTTGTTTTCCTCCCATTCTCTTAACTCTGCAGTCTGGCTTCCAACCTCATCATGTAGCTGAAACTTTTCTCCCTAGTTACCATCAATCTCTTGATTGCCAAACATAATGCCCTTTTCTTGATCTTGTTCCTCTCGTCCTCTCTGCAGTCGTTGACACTGTTTATTACCCTCTTCTTGATTTCCTGTACTCTCTAGATTTTCATGACACTGCTTGTGCTTGCTTCTTCACCTGTCTGATCATTCCTCAGTGCCCTTTTCTGTATCTTCATCTAGTTTGTGCCTTCTAGATATGAGCATCTTACAAGGCTCTGTCATGGTCCCTCTTCTCCCTCTGTGCTGTTTCACTTGCTGATCTCATCAGCTTCTGTTTTTAGTTTTTAGGTCTGTTTTAGTTATCATCTCTATGCATATGATTCTACTTATTTAGCATTAGGGGACCTCTCTCCTGACCTCCAGACTTATATTTCCAGTTGTCTATTGGACATCTTGAATGGGATGTCCTGGATATTTTAAATGCAACATGTCCAAAACTCATTTTTCTTTTTAAAAATTGTATATTTTTTTATCGGCAAAAATCCACCTTTGCTTCCTCCCCTAATCCTGCCCAAATTGAAAATGAAAGGAAAACAAAACCTCTGTGATAAGCAAAACAAATGCTCACATTTGCCTCCCCCACCCACCCAAGAGCCTCGTTTTGCACTTTGAGTTCTTCACCACTCTATCGGGAGATGGGCAGCATGTTTGATGATTAGTCTTCTAGAATCGTGTCTGGTCATTATGTTTATAAGAATCTCTAATTCTTTAAAAGTTCTTTGTCTCTACCATATTTTTGTCATTGTATAAATTATTCTGATTCTACTCACTTCACTTTACATTACTTCATATGAATCTTCCCATTTTTCTGAAACCAATACCCTTCATCATTTCTTACAGCACAATGGTATTCAATCACATTTATACATTGTATTTTTTTAGCTATTCCCCAGTTTATGGGGAACCCCTCAGATTCTTACTCTTTACCGCCTCAAAAAGAGCTATAAATATTTTTGTATGTCTTTAGAGGTTGTTTTGCTGAGGATTAATCCCTTCCTTAATCACCGTCCTTCTAATTCCCCTTTCTACCTTTTTCCCCCTGTTTTTCTATTGAGTGAAATGTATTTCCGTATCCAACTGTGCAGCTGTTTGTGTATGTACTGTGAGTTAGATAGCTTAGTGGGCTGGTTTGGAAACCTAAATACCACAGCATTATTCCTCTAGAAAGCTTGAGTCGGAGTTCCAGCTTCAGCACATAGAAGCTTTTGGAGCTTTGGGAATCCAGCCTAGTGTTTCCATTGGACTTTGATTGCAAATAGGATGGTGTGTATGCCTGGTCCTGGGAGCTTTTGCTGTTAGAGAAAAGGTAATTTTTAAATTAAAATGACAGTCTAGCTTGAAGCTGGGCTCATTACAATTTATCCCATTTCATTGCTGTTGTCCATGCTGTCTCTTTGAGTTTCCTGCTATAAGAATAGATAGAAATATGTTTATGTTGCTTGGTAGGATGTCAACAGTTTAGACCTGTTGTTGAATTGGGCAGCACCACAAATGAATGATTCACCTCATAAAATATTGATAGTGGAATTGCAAGGCAGGAAGCCTTTAGGAGTGCTTTATTCCAGTCTTATATCAGTCTAATGATTTAGTTATTTTCATATGGCTTTAAAATATAAATGAGCATTTATTATTGCTACTGTTGCTGATGTTTGAGTGCTGAGGACATGGCATGGATTTATCCACAGCTCCATAAGTTGGCTAAGTAGTACACAGATAATAAAAATTGCACACACATACATATACACACCAGAATAGGTCAGGACTAAGATCTTCCATAAAAAAATTCCTTTAAAAATAGAAATTGGTATTGGACCCTAGGAAAATATTGAAAGAGCAGGGAAGAAATTTTAGGAGAGAGCTCATTGCTCTGAAGGAAAAACTTGTCCTAATGATCAGTAAAGCTAGAATTGTCTCGGAGATTTTGTCCATTTTTCTTGTTCCATTTCCCTAGTTTCCTGTCCTGAAGGGTTTGACTGAGACCTTCTGACCTCCAGATCTTTGCCACCTGATCTTTATCCCCATAGAGCTCTTCTGCTATATCGTATGGGTGAGCTTTTCAAAGGAGACCCAGGCCAGCTCTAGTTCTCAATGAGCAGGGAAGGAGGGGATTGACACTCCAGCACTGACTTAGGTACCCCAATTGTTGGTATTTTCTGGGAAATGTAGGAAAGATTTCTGACCTGCTGGGAAAGGAGGGGACCGATAGAAAAGACTTAGAGAAAAGGGAAATCTTAGGCTGATGGGTAAAAGAGAGGAAATCGAAGTTGAAAAAGAAGTTGAAAGAACAGTGAACTTTGTGGTGGAGCAGCTCAGCCTAAATGCCAGCTCTCCCACTCACTCATTGAATGACCTCAGGCAAAGCACTAGGTCACTTTTTTTTTAAAACCTAAAAATTGATGGGGTTGGACTAGATGATCTTAAAGCTTCCTTACAGCTGTAATTCCTATCATCTAGTAAACAATTACGATGTAAACTACTGTATTTAAAGAGCATTTTTACTGGAAAAAAGCGGCTGAAACACAGAATTGGCCTTACCATCTGAGTGGCAGAAAAATGAAAGGTTGCCGCTGTCACTTTCCTTCTATAAAGTTATCATGTCAGTTAAAATGGCAGTTGGAAAAAACAAAGGTTTTGCTATGTGGGATATTTTTCCCTCTTAGTATTGTAGTAAATGATAAGCATTTCTAGAAATGACATGCAGTGTTACTTGTCCTGCAGTTTCAGAAGTTTAACCAAGAAACTTTAGTGCTTTAAAAAACTGCAGCAGAAATACACGAATATGTTGGAGCTAAACATTTTTAATTGCTTAAAAATATGCTATAGTCATTTTATGTAGAAATTTCAAAGCAGATTGGAAAATAGAATTGTTAGCTTCTGGTTCTTAAATTGTACATACTTCAGTAACTTAAGATATTTTATTTTTATCTTTTAAAATCAACTTAATCTGGAGTCAGTTAAATTCTGGATGAAGGCAAAAAGGAAACTTTAAAAAATTAGTGCTTTGTCTTAGAGGAAACAGCGCTAGCCTGGGAGTCAGAAAACCTGCCTGGTTGAAGTTCTGCTGTTTAATGGGCTTTGTGACTTAGCCGTGCCTTTGTCTAAATAGACTTCATTTCTGAGCTTGTGCAATGTAGGGGCTGACCTTGATGAAGTGTGAAGTTCCTTCTAGCTCTAAGATTCTGTGTTTCAATAGGTAAGAGCACCAGCCAGCTGTGTTTCATGTCTTTTGACAAAATGGTAGACTTTAAAGAGAAGGTAGTGAACAGGTGAAAATGCATGTTCTGTTTTATGCAAATACTAGCATTAAATATTGGATTGGTAGTGGAAAGGGACACTCAGTCTGTTAGAACTCTCTAAATTTGTATCTGAGAACCAGTTCCCTTTGAAGAAAAATGTCTACTCATCCGAAATAACCCCTTTTCACTATTTTGGAAATAATATCTTATAGTTCTTGGAGCAGAGTGAATTTAGTTTTCTTTCTTAGTTAGTGTTGTTCAGACTTGTATTTCAAGACAACTAAGCCAACCAGTGGAATTAGTATAGATTCTTAGGCTTAGGGCTTGAAAAAAAATACTGGACTTATGGTTTAAAAGCAGACTGCAGGCTGGAGTGACTTCTGCTCTGTTGCCCGAGCCTTCTATAGCTCTTAGAAAATGGACAAGGAAGCAGAAGTGGATTGCTAATCTCCTAGTGTGAGTAGATTCTTAAGAGCCAGCCACAGACCATCTCAATAGACCTAGCAACTATGGTTTTCATTTGGGGAAGTGTGGTGAGAGTGCCCTGGATTAGTAAATTACATCAGTGGAAAAGGGGAGCCTGATGACAGTATTCCTTCTAGCAGGTAAAAGCTAAGTGAGGACATCTTTGGCCTAAAGTGGCCGAAGGAATGAGACTTTCGCTTTGAGCCAATGCAGTGGGGAGGGGGATTTTAGAGGGATCTTCAGAGAGTGTGAGAGAATGGAAGAATAAGGAGGAAAGAAGAAAATGAATCTGAAAAGGCAGCTGATAACCCTGATATTTATCATGAGGTTTGTAGGGAGAAGGAAATGGAACAGGGACAAAAGAGAGGCAGGATTAGTGAGCATTTGGAGTGAGGGTAATAAGCAGGAGTCTCTTTGCTTAGTGAGGGGCCTCTGGATCATCGCCTGGGAGAGATGGCAAGAGAGTGGTTCAAGGGCATGGGTCACTAAGAGATGATTAAAGGAGGCCTGTGGAGTGCTGAGGGCTTAGCTGCACTTCGATAACACTATTTCTTGCCTTCTTCCGACATTTGTGGCTCGGGAAAGAGCAGGCCATTCAATGATGAAAGCGACTGTTAAAGATAATCAAGGAAGAAATAGTGGGAAAGAAAAGGGGCCAAAGGCTTCAAGGGTGGAATCTCATCCCTTGTTTAACTGTCAAGCTTATAGACTCCGTGTAGATTGTAAAGGGAGAAAAGTGAGAGAGTTGGAAGAAGAGAATAAGGAAGATGGGAGGCCATGGCAATAATGAAGAGAAGGGTCAGAACCAGTGAGGCTGGGAAGGAAGTAAAAGGACAGGAGGAGGATGGTACAAGAGGACCTGAGCTCAAATCTCCCTTCTACCCTCTTCTACCAGTGTGA
>CM053623.1:10623107-10669333 GCA_028646595.1 Phalanger gymnotis | reverse complement strand
AAAACTAGCAGGGACCTCACAGGCATCTCATTCTACAGAGAAGGAAATTGAGGCCCGTTTTCTGCCCAAGCACCATCTTCTGCACACCTCCTCCGGTGACACCCAGATAACCTTGTATTTCACTACTTTGTACATATTTGATTTTATTCACTTTATTTTTGTGCCTTGTGTGTTTTTCTACACATTCCTGTATTAGAATGTAAATGTCTTGTTGGCAGGAATTGTTTCTTTCTTGGTAAGGCCTCAAAGACAATTGTTTCTCAATTTTTCTTCTTATCCAGAGTGACTGGTACCTAGTAAGTGCTTAATAAATGCTTGTTGATTTATTGAACAGATGTACCGTTAAGTGAAGATGGTTGTGCTTTAAAGATGAGCTAAATATAGAAATATTTTCATGTGAATTTAAAAATATAGAAAAAATAATTAACTTCACAGAAATACCTCCTCAGAAACCCAGGAAGCTTTCTAACAGCTGAAAAAAAACCCTACCCTAAAAGGACAGAAAAAGGAAATAGAAAGTGGATTGCATAGTAAGAACCAGGCACCCCTCTTTGTGTCTTCTTTTTTCCCAGGAAGAAAACATTCACAACAAACAATATTTTTCAAATTTTTTCATGTGAGACAATGGTCTAAATTGCTTAGTTTGCTTAGTTGATATTTATAAATGCTCCATAATTACAAGATCAATACGTACTCTGGTTTTCCATGTATATGAGTGGATTAAGAAAACATGTATAGATGAACTTGCAGTGTGCGTTTGGCAGTCACAGAAGTCTCTTGCTGGGTGTTGGTAGATATTACAGAGGGTTTGTTAATCCTTGTTTCTATTTTGCATTGAGCATGTGCTTTCCTTGGGTAATTGATGTTGTCCTTGCCCCCAGTGTTGGTTTTAGTCACTGTTACTCTTCTGGGAGTGTCGACAGGACAGGTTCACTAGGGGAAAGTTTCTGTAACAAACAATAGGGTTGTGGTAGATAAGTAAGACAGTTGTCTGTGAGAAAGTATCATGTCGCCAACTACTTTCTGCCACGCTGCCTTTAAAAAGCCCTTTACAAGTCTCTCGTGAAGTTTCCATTTTTTTCATGATGCATTCATATTTTAGATTCCATTTTTAATGTCTGTATTTTCTTAACACTTTCTTAAGAAGTTTTCTTTGTTAAAAAGCTTTTAAAAGCTGATTGTTTAAAAGTCTTGAGCATCTTGTCATATGAACTACAGTTCTCCTCTCAGGCAGCTCTAACACAATTATTTCATTGGCTGATAGGTTAGAGCAGGATGGAACCTTAGAAATCATCTGGGCTAACCCTCCTTTTACAGCCAAGGGTGCCTTACCCCAGATTTACAGAGTTCCTAAATAGCAGAGCAAGGATTTTTTAGCTCAAGGCCTTTTGCATGAAACCCGGTAAGTTCCCTTTCCACCACAAATCTGTGTGTGTCTTGGATGATAATTTTTGTATTTTAAAAACATAATTCCAAATGCTGTCTCTTTTAGGCTATTTAAACCTTTTTCTCGGGTACTAAAATGGTGATTTTACACAATTTTTTTTTGCATTACTTGAGAGAAATTCTGTGGCATGTTTTAGTTCAATGTAAGGAAAAATTTTCTCATAATTAAAGCTATCCAAAAGTAGGATGGGCAGTTTCAGTGAAAGTTGTGTGTTGGCTCTGTCTGGAGGGTTTTAAGTGGGGTTTGTAGGATTTCTTGTGAAGAAGGGTATAGAGGGCATTTCTGTGTCACCTGTATGTTAGGCCAAACTTTCTGACTTCTTACTTGGATTCTTGGAAACGCTGAAGATATCCAAGGATAGACTTGCTGGATTGCCTTGTGGTGATTTCATTTGTTGAGGAGAGCTTCTATAGCAAGTGATCAGTGCATGGCACAAAATAACCATTTGACAAATGCTTGCTGATTGAATTGAATTGAGACAGGTAGGTGAAAAGGTGGGTGGAAAGACAGGGGCAGTTTTTGTGGCCTGGCCTACACTGGGGACAAGTATAAGTAAGGAGATGAGAATTTAGTATAACTTTGATTTGAATGGTAGGCTTAGCCAATTTTCACACCATTATTTTCGTTCGGAATCCATCATATTCTCTTAAAAGACCTTTTTTTGGGGGTATGCCATTTTTCTATATCTTTTCAAAGGATTACATTGACATTTCATTTGATGTCATTTTGGAATTGACATTCATATTGCTGGCCAAGAACAGTCATTTGAGTCAAGGAATTTGAGAGATTTACAGTTCTCTCTTTGATTCATTGGTGACACTATTACAATTCATTTAACCATTTTGTGACAGTTCTTTAAATGGTAATGCTAACTGTAGCAATTTTTATTGGTTGAAACATTAATAAAAATGTTTATAACTATTTGGAAATAATGTACTACGTTAATGTTTTATGTTGGACACTGACGTAGTTTTCAAGACCAAATGATATCAGAAATGAAAATTCTAACTTTTTTTGGTTTGGCTTAAATTTTGTAGTCAATATTTGAAATAGCTGAACTGCTACAGAATGAAACATTGTATTTCTTTTGCTATAAAGTGTTGTATGAGAAGTACTATTAGTCAATAATGTAAATATGTTGAAACTCAGTTATTCAGTGAGGACGACAAGCCCCACAATAATAAAGAGTCATATGAATGTGTGCTGTTAAGGGTTTCAGAAGTGCACTCCGCTACCAGCCCTGTCAGGATAGGATGAAGAAAGAAGAACGCAGAGCCTGCTGATAGCAGGGCCAGGTCGAAAGCCCGGCTCTTCGCTCCAAGCCCAGAGCCTTTACCACCGTAGCCTCATGTCCTGTCATAAAGTCTTGTACTTCTCTGAGTCTCAGTGTCCTCGTCAGTAAAGTGAGTTTAAAAATAACTGGAAGACCCGCCTGACGGGAAAATTTGAAATCCGTGAGATAAGGTGTGGAAAGTGCTTCACAAACCTTAATATGTTATGTAAATGTCAGTTTGGGGTGTCTGAGTTAAGTTGTGAAGATAATGGGGAAAAGGGGAGAGAAGAAACTCAATCACTTATTTCAAGAACTTTGGGGTATGATGCAAATATTCTTAGGGGAACAGTTATATCACTTTTTAATTAACATTTGTATAGGACTTTTATAGATCCTTTTTATAGATTTTATAGATCAGTCAGCAATAAACATTTATTAAACATATAAAATGTGCCAGGAACTATGCTGGGGATACAGAGGAAGGCAAAAGTTAGTCTCTGCTAAGGAACTCACAGTGTAGTGGGTTACAGTGCCTTAAGGTTTGCAAAGCACTTTCCAAATTTTATCTCATTTGTTTCTCACAACAATTCTGGGAGGTAGGTGTTATTATCCCCCTTTTATAGATGAGAAAACTGTGGAGAGAGAGGTTGAGAGACTCGCCCAGGGTCCCACAGCTAGTAAGCATCTGAGTCTGGATTTGAGCTCAGATATTCCTGACCCTAGGCCCTCCTCTGTATCCGTGGCACCATGTAACTGACTCTTTTACAGTGCTTTCAGATTTATTATCTCATTTTGATTTTCAAAACTCTGTAAGGTAGGCATTAGATTATAATAATTTCGTATTTGAGGAAATTGAGTATCAGCAAGATTACATAATTTGCCCAAGGACCCACAGTTACTAAAGAGCAAAGTTGGAAAATGGAGCTAGGTCTTGAGACTTTAAATCCTAGGTCTCTTCCAGTCTTTTGACAACAACCAAATTAGAATTCTTTAAGATTTCTCCATATTCCACCATAAATAGAGGAATTTGGGAATCATCTGTGCAGATGATAAGTGACCCTGGCCGCTGCTGAGCTTACCAGGGGAAAGAGAATGGAAGGAAGAGAAAGGGACCTCGGCCTACTCTAGGTGGTTCAAGAAGCTCAATGATCTAGTAAAGAAGACTGAGAAAGAGTCATCAGACGTGTAGAAAGAATCAGCATTTATTAAGTACCGACTGTGTGCTCGGAGTTGGTGACACAAAGACCAAAATGAAAGTGTTTACCTTCAAAGAGCTTCCATTCTGATAGAAAATGGAGATGATGGTCTTTTGGAAGCCAAGGGAGAAGATGTGCAGGAGGAAAGGTTAGTGGAGTGTCAAAAGCTGTAAGAGATCGCGCCAAAGGAAGGTGAAGAAGAGGAGATCCTTGGTGACTGCCAAGAGCACATTGAGTCATGGTGGGGTTTTCGGAAGCCTGATTCCACCAATGGAGAGGTGCCATGGAAGGTGGGAATAGTGAAGATACACACAAGAACCTTTGCAGAATTTTAGCTGGAAGAAGAGGTATAGCAAGATGGTATAAGGGGACAGCAGGCTCAAATGAAGGTTTGGTTGTTTGTAAAGAGGGAGATTCCTAACTCTGCAGTTAGGAATGCTGACGGCTCCACCTTTGGGCTGTTATGCTGAATTCAAATGGGCTGTGACTCCAATAATAGCACATAACAAATGAGCAGAATGCTCTAAGATATGGCCTACTGAGATTTTAAGTTGAGGAAATAAGGTGCTGTAGCAGATAAGACACAGCATTTAGGAAGACTCAAGTTTGAATTATGCCTCAGACACTTAAAAATGTGTGACTCTGGACAAGTCACTTAACCTCTTGAAAACTATTTCCTCCTCTGTGAAAAGGGAAAATAATAGCACCTATATCATAGGCTTGTTTGAGGTTTGGATGAGACGAGTAAGTGAAAGAGCATCTAATTAAGTGTTTACTATTTATAAAGCAGATGCTTTAATCCACTGGAGGAGGAAATGGCAAACCACTCCAGTATCTTTGCCAAGTAAACACCATGGCCAGTATTGGTGTGCTATGACCCATGGGGTCATGAAGAGTCAGACATGACTGAACAAAACATTTAGAAGGGGAAGGTTTTAGGTGTAAGTCAAGTGGAAAGACCTCGTGGTCCTGGGGTACAGTAGCAAAGCAGGCAGTCAGGCCTCTTCTTTAACATCATTTCCATTGATAAAGCCCTATCAGTTTCTGATGTTGAACCATTTGGCAGTGTCAAGGGTTTTGGTAATGAGAACTTTCTTTTTGGATCTTCAGTAGCTGTATCCATGCCTAGTCCCCATAGAAATAGTTACCAAGCTTCATCTTTAGAGGCTGCTTCCCCAGATGATGGCAGTGGCGGCCGTGGAAGGCCAGTGGTCTGGGAGGCCCTAACGTTCCCCAAGGCTTGGGAGCTTTCTTGTTCATTTGGTTGACAGCTGATCATGGTGGTGATAGGAAAGGTGGAGCCTTTCTCCACAGTGATGACTATGGGGATAGGCTGGAAGCAAGGCTGATGGTATGGGGACTACTTACCTTCTCAGGGATCTTCACTGGGCTTTGATTAGAAGTAGTATTTGATATTTTTCATCTTTACTTCTGCATCCAGGCTTCTGGGACTTACATCAAGACTCCTACCTTCAGGAAGCCTTCCCTGCTTCTTCCCCCAACACCTAATAACTCACTGCTAGTGCTGTCCTCTATTTTCATGTCTGTCTGTCTCATTAGAATATGAGTGCCTTCAGGGAAGGGACCATGTTTCATAATTCTGACTTTCTTTGTTTCCATAGCACTTAGCACAGTGCCTGGTACATTTGTTATTGTTCAGTTGTCCATTCGCATCAGACTCTTGGTCACCCCATGGACCGTACATAGCACACTGATACTGTCCATGGGGTTTTCTTGGCAAAGACACTGTAGTAGTTTGCTATTTTCTTTTCCAGTGGATTAAGGCAAAAGGGTTAAGTGACTTACCCAGAGTCACATGGCTAGTAAGTATCTGAGGCCAGATTTGAACTCAGGTGTTCCTGCCTCCCAGCACTCTATCCACTGAGTCACCTAGTTAATGCCTGGCATATAAATAAGTGCTTAATAAGTATTTTATTGACTGACTGTACTTCAGTCTCAACACGAGTCCTCTTTGTGATACAGCAGGCAGCTAAAAACAGCTAATGCAATCTTGGATTGAGTTCGAAGGAGAGCTAGAAACAAGAAGGTGAGAGCCTCTCTCTGATCTACTCCCTTCAGCTCTTTTCTAGAGCACTGCGGCCAGTTTTGGAAGGACGTTGATGAGTCCTTGCTGATTGATGAGTGCCATGAAGAGGGCAGCTAGGATGATGAAGAGCCATGAGGATCCATTGAAGGAATTGGCCTTGTTTTAGCCTGGAATAGAGAACTTGGGGCTGGACAAAACTGTTTTCAAGTATTTGAAGAGTTGTCATGTGATACATGTTCGTAGTCTAACATACAGTGTTCAAGTCTAATTTGGTGGAGTAGTTTTGGTCCCCAAGAACAGAATGAAGAGCAAAGGGTGGAAGATTCCAAGAGGATGATTTAGGCTAGAGCTGCCCCCGTGTGGTGTGGGCCATGCCGAGGAGTGGTGGGCACCCTTCCTCAGAGGGCTTCCAACAGAGGCTGGATGGTCACTGTTAGGGGACCTTACAGTGGTAGTTCTTCTACCTAGGTCTTTCTCTTTCAGAACCCCGAGTTTATCGACATTACATCCCAGTGAGAAGTTTTAAAGGACATGTTGCTCCTTTGTGGTTGTGTTCGTACTTGATTATGCCATTATGATACATATTTTTTTCTTGGCATGAGCTTTAGACTTGAAGGTTTTTTTTTTAACCGTTTGTTTTTTTCTTTGGAGTTCCAAATTCTCCCCCTCTCTCCAGCTCCACCCTCACCCATTGAGAAGAAAAGCAGTATAATACCCATTACACATATATTATTATATAATCATATTATGTAATACCCATTACACAAAACATACTTCTGTATTAGCCATGTTGCAAACAAAGAAAAGAAAAATGCTTTAATCTGCACTCTCAGTTCGTCATTTCTCTCTCTGAAGATGGATGGCATTTTTCATCATTAGTTCTTTGGAATTGTCTTGGATTGGATCATTATATTGATCAGAATAGCTATGTATTCCATAGTTGATTATTGTAACAATATTGCCATTATTGTGCACAATGTTCTCTTGGTTCTACTCACTTCACTTTCCATCAATTCATACAAGTCTTTCCAGGTTTTTCTGAAGCCATGCCCTTTTTCATTTCTTGTAGCACAATAGTATTCCATCACCATTTTATACCACAACTTGTTTAGCCATTTCCCAGTTGATGGACGTCCCCTCAATTTCCAATTCTTTGCCACCACTAAAAAGCTGCTATAAATATTTTTATACGTCTTGGTCCTTTTCCTTTTTCTTTGATCTCTTTGGGATATAGACCTAATCATGGTATTGCTGAGTCAAAGTGTATGCAGTTTTATAGGCCTTTGGGTATAGTTATTTGCTCTCATTTTGGAGAAACCATTCTCAATATCTATTTCAAAATTATTTAAATGGCTATTTAGGGAATGTTCGATTAAAATACTCATGCATATGGAATTAGAGCTTGTCATACTTCATACTGGATAACTGTGGGGTTATCATCATTGCCTCTTTGCATGTTTTGTTCCATTATACTCTATCTCCTATCTTTGGCTTCTATCCTTTCTGTTTGCTTCCTTTCCCCTAAATGGCTAGGTAAGATACCGCTTCTGTCATTTATGTAATGATTGCTACTGTAACTTGTTTCAGACTGGGGACAGTAGAAACACGTTGACTGTGTCAGCAAGAATTAAATTCTCTCACTGCTTCTTAATAAAAAGTGAAAAGCTTTAACCCCACTCCTGTCGTCTTCAACAGTCACCTTTCTCTCTCCCTCCTCCCCCATTCATGCAGTGAGAGTGTAGATTGTTTCTGCTTAACAAACTCAATTTAGTCTTGTCTTCTCAGGGACACCTTCATGTTAGAGAGAGTAATTGATGTCAGTAGCATCATATTTGAAAATGAAAGATGATGTACAGTAATATAGTTAATAAATCTTGTAAAAATTAAACTCCTGTGTTTCAGGATGTAATAATGCTCCTCTCGCTCCCCTCACCCCCGCCCCAAGAGGTTGGCTTTGTCTTCTAATGACATAAAGTCATTTAAGTATAGAAATTTTCAGCTCTTACTGTTATAATATCACTGTTAAAGACTCTTTGCAGTATAGCAGCCTCACTGAAGCCACTCAGTGGGGAATGGGAGAAGAGAGATCTGCCTTGTAATAGTCTTCTAGAGCCACACAGTTGGTTAGGAGTCTTAAACATTTTTAAGAGTGTCTTTATGTGTGTTATTTAGGACAACGGCTGGATCCTAAAGCTTTAAGTATGGGGGGTGGGGGGGACTAGATGACTGCCGAAATCCTTTCCAAGTTTCAAATTCTATGATTCAGTAAAATACCATACCTAGTCAAATTATAGGATGGACTAGAAAAGTGAGTAGTCAAATTGTGACACTTTTGTTTCCTTAATTTTCAGTTGAGAAAAAACCTAGCTGCTGGTTTTGAAAAAGCTAGAGAAAAGACCTCATTTTGGCTGTTTATCAGACTCTCCACAGTAGCTATTTTACACCTTCTTATTCCCCAAATGTTCTCCATTACTTCCTCCTCCTTCCTTCCACTGATCCATCCATCACCACTAGCTGTCATCCTATCACACCCTTCCCTTTATCAATAAACTCCTTGAGGAAGCCATTTACAATAGTGGCCTTTAGTCCCTTTCCTCCCACTCTCTTCCTCACTGCCTAGAGTCTGGCTTCTGACTTCATCATTCAACTAAACCTGCTCTCTCTGAAGTTACTAGTGAACTCTTAATTGCCAAATTTGACCTTTTCTCAGTCCTCATCCTTCTTGACCTTTCTGCCACCTTTGACACGGTTGATGGTCCTCTTCTTCTGTATACATTCTTCTCTCTAGGCCTTCGTGACATATCTTTCTCCTAGTTCTACTAATTCTCTGACCTTTTTTATTCTCCTCTGCTGTATCTTCATCCAGGTCTTGCCCACTAACCATGGGTGTCCCCCAAGACTTCGTCTTGGGTCTCTTCTCTCTCTGCCATTTGCTTCAGGATTTCAGTAGCTCCTGTGGATTCAATGTCTATACTTATTCTCATATCTATTTGTCCAACCCTAATCTCTCTTGGCCTTCAGTTTTGCATTTCCAACTCCCTAGTGCGCATCTCAAACTGAATCTTCCGTTTGTTGTTTCTGTTGCTCAGTCGTGTCTGACTCTACATGGCAAAGATACTAGAATGGTTTTCGATTTCTATCTCTTGTGTATTCCCATTTTGTAGATGAGGAAATGAGGCAAATAGGGTTTTAAGTGACTTGCCAGGGTCACACAGCTAGTAAGTATCTGAAGCTAGATTTGAACTCAAATCTTCCTGACTCCAGGACTACTGCTCTATGCACTGAACCACTTAGCTGTGCATACACATCTTAGCCCATAAACAAATTAAACTCAGCATGGCCAAAACTGAGCTCATTATCTTTATCCTCAAACCTTCTCCCCTTTCTGACTTCCTTGTTCCTATCAAGCACACCACTATCTTCCCAGTCACCTAAGCTCCCAACCTAGGTGCCATCTTCAATTCCTCATTCTTTTTGCCTCCCTCCCCATCCAATATATTGATGAATCTTGGTAATCCTACTTTTGTAACATTTATCAAGATAGGAACAAGGAATTCAGACCGTCATCACCTAATACCTGGGCTATTGCAATAGCTGCTGGTAGGTGGCTATCGAAGTGATATTCCTAAAGTATAGGTTTGGCCATCCCATCCGCCTAGTCAGTAAACTGAGATTGTTCCTTCTTGCATCCAGAATCAAATAGAAAATCATCTGTTTGGCTTTTAAAGCCCTACATAACCTGGTCTACCCCAACCATTCCAATCTTCTACTTCACTTCCCTCCACATATTCTGCAAGCCAGTGACACTTGCTTCCTCTCTGTTCCTCACAAATGACTCTTGCTATCCTGACTCTGGGCCTTTCCACTGGCCATCCTCCCCCATGCTCGCAAGTCTAGCCCTCTTCTCCTCCTCCTGATTCCTTCAAGTCTCAGCTAAAATCCTACTAAGATGCCAGCACCTGCCTCCGAGGCTAGCACTCTTACAGCTTGTGTTGGTCCTTCTTCTACAGGGTCATTTTCATGTTGTCTCTCCCATTAGATGGTGAGCCTTCTGGAGGGCAGGCACTATTCTTGCTTTTCTTTCTATCCTCCACACTCAGCACAGTTCCTGGCACATTCAGTGAGCTCTTAGTAACACCTTCTCATGAATTCATTTACATCATAAATACTTTTCTTCAAAGGTGTGTTATAATCTCTGATGCCTTTCTTTGCCCCTAGATAACTACCATTCAGTTCTTCTCATAGAGTAGCCTTGCTAGTCTCTAGCAAAACAGAACTTTGGGGAAGTCTTTTTTGTGTATCATGTGCCTGATATTGCATCCTGTTTCTCATAGCTTCAGATACCTGTTTAGCCATATTCGGTTTACTTTTTGCTAATCAAAATCAAGTTCTGTTACCTTTTTCTTAAGAAACTGAATAGAAATTTCTTGTTTGTTTTAAATTTTTTGCATGTTTTAAATTTCTGTTTTAAATTGTTTTAAATTTTTACTCTCTACTTTTAGCAGTCTTTCTCCAGAGTTTTAATTATGTAACAGCTCTCTCTGGGTCATTCTTAAAACTTGCACTTTATACTCCTGGGCTGGAATCCCAGAGCATGGTAGCCACCCTTAGATTCTAGGTGGTTACCCTGTGGCTGTACTTCTGACACCGTAAGCCTACAAGTCATAACCAGTATTCTTCTCTTTAACCAGAAGTCAGTACTCTTAGTTAGCTTTTAGCAAATGAGCATTGACTAGGGTGGCATAGGAAGAACAGTTGATACAAGACATTCTCCCCCATATCGTGGAATATGCTGTCCCCCCAGATATAATGTCCATGGGAAAATGGCTGCAAATATAGGGAACAGTGGTAATGAGGCCCATGTGTGGCAAGAGATAACTCATAACTGCTGGTATTGGAAGTCATTTGTCTTTCTGTAGAGTACTTTTAAAGTGTTTTTCAAAATATTTTCACTGCTATTAAGGACCAAAATATTATTTTTTAAATATGTTAAATTTCATTAGTACTTGGTTCAAAATCAACTTTGTATGAATGGTTTTCTTTTTATACATTTGCACTTTTAGTGTTTTCTCCCTACTATTTTCATTAAACTTCCAATTAATTCTGGAATTTTAAAATTGTTATCAAGGGAAAACAAATGTCTAATATGCCAGGCAGCTGTTATTACTGAAACTGACTGAAAAATTTTGCAATCAGTTTATGCATGATGACTGTGATGCTTTTGTCAGGATCCTGACATTTTCTATTTGTATATATACATTGATTTAATAGTGACTGCATGAAAAAACTTAAGTATTATTGTGTGCCGGGGACTATGCTAAACTCTGGAAATACAAATATGACAGTAAAGGTAGTCCCTACTCTAAAATAATTTGTATCTTAATAGGGGGAAACTACATACACAAGAAAGTAGTACCTATATTGGAGGACTAATCAGAAAGTTTAAGCGATTGTGTGTATATGAGGCCATAGGGGAATAGTTTGATGTATTACCCCTCTAGGACCGTAGCAGAATTGATTTGATCATGGTTCTCAAACTGGAGGTGATGGAGGAGGATAGATAAGCAGGATGGCCAGATGGCAAGATAGTTGATCACTCAATGGAAAAGATGACCAGGGTAGGTCATAAAGTAGGTAATAGGTAATAAAGTCAAACATGACTGGGACCTGCCTGAAATAGTGGACCAGGTAGTATAGGCACCAGCTGAGATGGGATAGGAAGGAAAGGCCAAGAGTTCAAGAGATTAAAGGGCTAAAACCGGGGCAAATTTTCTGGCTGAGAAGTAGATAGTCAGTAAGAATTAAGTAATTAGCTTTAATGATGTGGAATAATTATTGGAATTGGATAAATTGTACAGTTTCTACTGTTCATTGGTTATAAGGAAAACACTCAATTTTAACAATTTTGTCCATTCGTTTTAGGTGAAAGGCTTTGAACAGATGTGGAAAGATGTTGACGACAGAGAAAGGGGTTGTGGAGGAATGGTTGTCAGAATTCAAGGTAATGTTTACTGTGTAATAATGTAAACATACTAGAAATAAACCTCACTTCCAAATTAAATTAAATTTTGCTTGTGACGTCAGCAAAACTAATTATCTGTTTATGAGTGTGCTTAGAAAATTGCTATGAACAATTGTTTGGGGTTTACCCCCCACCCCTTCTGGTTCAAAATAAGTTGATTTGCTTTACTTTTTTCCTGCTTATACCAGTGTTATGCTGATGCTAGGAGTAATCACCAAGGGTGAGGAAGTCTTCATTTACAGTCTGGTTAATTCTGTAGATATACTCCAGTGATGTTACTGGCCACACAACAATAGAAAGAAAGAGCTTCCTCTTCCTCCTGCCTGCTTTCTCTCTGATACTTAAATTCTTCTAATAAGTCATCTAGTCCCCCTGCCCTCCTTCCCATCAAGCCATGTTCTCTAAGTCTAATTGCTGTGTCTGTATAGTAAGCACAATGATATATGAGTGGAACCAACTATAGAGGATGTGTATTGCCTGTGATTGCAACAAAAATCTGCTATGCAGTGAGTCAATAGTCAGTAATAGTCAATAAATATTTATTAAGCACTGACTATGTGCCAGGCACTGTGCTAAGTGCTGGGGATACAAAGATAGTCCTTATCTTCAAGGATCTAACAAACTAATGGAAGAAAACAACACATAAAAACCAGCTGGGTGAGAGGGGAGGGATACTAAGCATGGGCTATAATGACATCCAAAGGAGTTTAGCGAGGCAGGAAATGAGAACATGACTTGCTCTGTGACCTTTCTAAATGGAGGATAGGGAGGAGCCCAGGCCAGGGAGTGGGGGGTGGGTGGCACGAGGGTTTCAGAGTTGATGTGATCTTGCAAAATGATCTTGAGACCACGATGACATCCAAGAGTGCAGTCAGTAGAAAACAAAGAATTATGACCTTTGTAGCAAAAAAGACCAAAATCAATAAACAAATTAGAAGAAAAATTAAGAATGAGAAGATTTGGCATTTAGTTGAGAAAACTCCATCTTGACCTATTTAAATGAGCTGTTGATGCCAAAAAATGAGAAATGGATAAAGAAGTAGACCAACACATATTATCACTCTTTCCTAAGGGACCATAACCAGTGTAAACCAGTTGACATAGAGAGTAGACCAAAATTATCTTGAAATTCTCCCAGCAAGAAAATGCTCAATCTCTTGGCCAAATAGACATCTGGAAACTGAGGATAACACCAGTTCAGAATATATACTTGTTTTAGAATCTTATGGAGGAGGATGAGGGTGGGGTTGGGGGGTGGGTTAGGAGCAGTATCATAAAACAATAAGAGAAGGCTATTGCAACTTCTGGGTCATGTGAGAAACACAATAGAGGACTAGATTTTTTTTTTCTCTGACCTCTTCTCAAACCTCTCCAGTAAAGAAATTATGCGCCAGAGATAAAGCAACTTCAGCTATCTCCATGGTCTGAGATATGCAGAACCCAGGAGAAGGTTAAAAACAATACTCTTCAAACCTATGAACTGGTGCTCATTGACCCTAAGCTCACTCATCACCTCTCCCTCACCCCTCAGGCTTCTGCAGCCAGACTGGACTAGTAGATGAGAGGACATGACCCACACTTATAACAAAATCCACCTCCACGTTCAGCAAAATTGCAAGCTACAAATTAAGTCCTCCCAAATTAATAGTATTTCTATATAATAATGACAAAACACGGAAGCAATATAGAAAGGGAAATTCCATTCCAAATAACTACAAAATGCATAAAATATCTAGGGATCAACCTCCCTAAGCACCTAAAAGATGCATGTAAATTCAATTACAAAGTACACTTTAAAGAAATAAAGAGCATCTTTGAGTGGAGGAATATTCAGTGCTCATGGCTGGGCTGTGGCAATATAATAAAAATGACAATACTGCCGAACTTAATATGCACTTTTGATTCTATACCAATTAAATTACCAAGGGAATACTTTACAGAACTTGATAAAATGTCTAGTATATCAAGGAAAATGATGAAAAGAAGTAAGTATGAAGGGACTTCTAGACCTCAGACTGTATTGTCAAAACCATCTGGTATTGGTTAAAGAACAGAGAAATAGACCAATAGAACAGACTAGACAAGGGAGGGTCAGAAAAAAAGAATTCGAGAACCCAGTGTTTGATAAAGTGGAAAACGTGAGTTACTGAGGGCAAAACTCCCTATTTGATCAAAACTTCTAGGAAAACTAGAAAGTAGTCTGGCAGAAATTAGGGTTAGGCCCACACCTCACACCCCACTCTATAATACATTCTAAATGTATATTTGACCTTAATATTAAAGATCATACTATAAAAAAATTAGAAAAGAAACATATATACCTCTCACAGCTATGGCTAGGAAATGTATTCTTAACCAAATAAGGGATAGAAGCAATTACAAAAGATAAAATAGGTAACTGATTATTTGAAACAGAAACTCTTCTGCCCAGGCAACATTAATGCATTGAGGATAATAGCTAGGATAAGAAGTGGTCAAGTGGGGGGAAAATCTTTATCAGATTTCTCTGAAAAGAGTTTGGTAACTGAGATATATAAACAACGTGTGTGTATTTATATTTCTAATAGCCATTCTCCAAGAGATAAATGGTCAAAGGGTATCAACAGATCAACAAAAGAACTGAAAAGTACATGAAAAGATATACATGAAAGTAAATGAAAAAATGATTCAAATTACTACTCATAAGAGAAATGTAAATGGAAATAACCCTGAGATTTCACTTTATACCCTGCAAATTGGCCAAAATGACAAAACATGGCAACAGTCATTGTTGGTGGGGTTGTGAAAGGATAGGCACACTGGTACATATTTGGTGGAGCTGTGAAATGGTGCACCCATTTTGGGAAGCAATTCAGAATTATGCAAATAAAGTGACTAAAATGTCTATATGCTTTGACTCTCTTATTGGGCTTATACCTTGAGGAGGCCATCAATAAAAAAACAGTCCTCATATAATCCAAGATATCTATAGCAACACTTTTTGTGGTAGTGAAGAATTGATGCGCCTCGATTGGGGAACGACTAGAGAAACTGTGGTACGTCTGGACAGTTTGGAAGATAATTGTACTGTAACAAAGAATGTGTGTGATGAATACAAGGAAGCCTGGAAAGATCTCTGTGAATTGATGCAGAGGTGATCAGAGCCAAGAAAATAATCTGCACGGTGACTGCAACAGTGCAGATGGAAAGAACGGAGACACACCCAGTATACAGCTCCAGCAGGACTTCAATGAAGAGAGATGAGAAGATACCTCCAACCTACCCCTTTGTGGAGGCAGGGTGACGTGAGCCCACGTTTTCGGACTTTTTCACTGAATTGATCAGTTGTGCTGATTTTTATCTCTAAAAAAATACAACTTGTCATATGGGATGGCTCTCAGGGATACGTGGGGTAACTGTAGTGATATAGGAAACATACAATAGCAATAAAAACTAATTAAAAGAACAAGAAGAAGCAGTGGAGAAAAATCAGTTATTATCTGTAAAAGAACCAACAACCTATCTGATTCAAAGCAAGCCACCACCTTTTAGGCTCCCTTCCAGCAAAGTTTCTCTATGCATATGCCAAAATAAAGAAGACTCCTTGGAAGATACATCAGCAGAAATAACTGTTCCTCCTTTTGATTATTAGTATTAAATGAGACATAACAGAAAGATGTATGTTTGACAAAAGTATTTGCCATTGTCATGATGGATGGTCACATAGCGTCCAGATGGAAGAGGGATTCCCTCTAAAGGGCGAGGTCTTCCATTTTCTCTCATTTGCAACTTCATTGTGCTGTTTGCATCAAGCCCATGAAGATTACAAAGCCAGATTCACTAAGGGGGATTAGGCTCACCTACCTCTAAGCCCACAGGAGAGTCTATTCTGTCAAGCTGATCCAATTATATGTATATCTTGCATGAACATTGCATCTGGAAAAAGAAATGGGACCAGAATGGAGCAGGAGGAGAGCAGGCTAGATTGCCTTTGGCAAACTGAGTTGTTTTTGGTCACTTTGTGCTTCTCTCTGAAACAAAGGCCCATCTTCTTAACAGTATTCTTCCAGTGATGCTGTGTATCTTTGAAGCATGAAGTCATAGTCTCCTAAGAATTAAAGCTGAGTGTTGCTCAAGGAGCAATGGAGAGGCATGTGGTGGGCATGAGCACACTGCACATAAAGGATGGTGTAGAAGAAGCTGTATATATAGAATCTTGTCAGAGAAGTGCAACCGGAGGGGAGAAAATAGGTTGTACCTGTCACTACTGGACTAAAATTGATGGACAGCCTGTGTGCTTCCATTGATACCCATTCACAATTTGCAGGTGGCCCCCAACACTCTGCAGTGCTGGCTTGAACTAGAGCAACATGTAATTGGGAAGATTTTAATAAAATAAATAAAATTACAGTAAAACACAGATATGTTACTATGTGATTTTCTAAGTCAGCATGCCCAAAAGGATTCATCTGTATGAATTAGTAGCCCCCTATTTCTATTTGAGTTTGGTCCCACAGATCAAGAGGAAGGACCTGGCACATTGGGTGGAGTCCCTAGCAATGGGCTGAGTCATATGGGTAAGATCACAGACTCATCCAAGTTCTAAAGTATATTTTCCCTGGATTATACCCCTGGTTGTGGACGGATAATCTAGAATGTTATACACAGTCCTGGAGTTAAGAGTTCGTCTGTATTTTTAATTGCTTAGCAAAATCTTATATATGCCTCCACTTTGTGTGTGTGTGTGTGTGTGTGTATGTATCCATAAATATATATAAACATTCTCTATGTTGTTAGAGATATGATTAGTTTTTATTTTATGCTTCAGGAATGCTTAATGTGTAACTGAATTAGGGTTTCTTGGCATTAGCTAATATGGTACAGATTGCCTGCAAGTGCTCTGTTTGTACAATGGACTATCAGACTAGTCAGAGGATTTTCCTGTTTATTGGAACAGTGACACTTCCAAACTTCAACATGGCTGTCTATTCATCTATTTTCATAACAGTAGCAACCATCAATACAAATAATTGAAAAGTAAGAATCATTCCCTCCTTTGCTTCTCAGACACTACTCATCTGTCCCGGACTCATCCTAATGAGCAAGATTCTAGCCCCAAGTTGTCTCTAGAAACAGGCCTCCCTGTGTTCTGGAGGGCAGAGTTGGTCTCCTTTTACACCCTTCAGGCCACATTTATTCTGTGGAGTAGTTCCTTTCTCTGTGATGACACGAGGAGTCTCTTTGAGTAGGTGCTGGATACCTGACCTTGACGCCAACGGAGGAGTAGAGTGTATGGATTTACCATACCTTTCAGAAATCAGAAACCTTTTTTATACATTCCGATTCCAAGTTTTGCGTTCTAGGAACAGTAATTTTTAATTTAGAAGTTCTTTCTGTATAGACACTAAACTATTGTTACATGTTAATAAGGTGTTAAAAATGGAAGCTTCATTGAAAATTGAAGTGTAGTTCTTACTAGTTCAGTGTCATCTTTGGCCTTTGGCCTTTCTCTTGTTGAGCTTACATGTGTTTGTGCTGCAAGGAGTTCTGACTATAGCTCTACACCATGACCTCATTGCTCAGAGGAGCTGGGCCCTGCCCTGGCCCTGGCCGTTAAATGGTCGTGAGGGTCAATCTTCCCCATTCCCCAGGAGGCCCTGGTAGAGCCGTTGCTACCATTGCCTCCGGAGTCTGAGGTCATCATGTAGTGCTCCTGACTACCACGCCTGCTCCACTTCTGGGGGATGTGGATCACTGTTAGAGGGCTTCTTCTCCCCCAAGGCCTGTCGGTTTGTTTTTCCCTCAGAAGGTAAGAGAAAGAGGGAAAGGAAGAAATGCTTCTGATACTGATACTGATGTTTTTGGAGAAAATTAAAAGGCCATAAAAAAGTAAAAAACAATTCATTTTGGATAATTTTAAGAAGAGAGAGTCATGAAAATTAATCTCACTTTATTAACAATACTTCAAAATGTTAAAATTATCTTTAATTTCATTGTAGTTTGTTAGAAAGGATAACAAATATGCTAGATTATACTTTAATTCCATTTTGGTCAGTTAAATACAGGGCAAGAGAAATTGGACTTATATAGTAAGTAACCCCTCCCTTTCTCTCCCCTCTTCTCCTCTCCTTTCCTTTTCTTGTGAGGTAGATGTAGGAGGGACATAAAACAAATACGAATTAATTGAAAAAAATTATCGTTCATATCAAAGTGTAGGCATGACCATTCCTCCAAGCCCCCACTAAACTTCAGTGACTCCCGGTTAGCTCCACTCCTCTGCATGGCATTTAAAACTCTTCACCATGTGTCTTCTTACTCCCTTTCCAGTCTTCTCAGACTTGACTCCCTTCCCTGTGCTCTGTAAGGGAGCATTCCGGCTGGCTTGTTGTTCTGGAGGAGCTGGCATCACCCCCCTCCAGGCTTTTACTCTGGCTGTCTCTGTCCCACACCAGCAGCACCATTTCTCCCTCCTCACTTCGGCCTCCTAGTGTCCCAGGCTTCCTTCAAGACACAGCTCAAATCCCTTCTTCTGCAGGAGGCTTTTCTTTCTCCGCTTGTTAGTGGCTTTCCTTTCTCAGATTGCCTTCCGTCTATTCTAGATGTGTTCGTGTGTGTGTGATGTTTGTACTTTGTTATTTGCATGTTGTCTCCCCCATTATAACATGAGCTCACTGAGGGCAGGGACTGTCTGTACCTTCCTTTGTGGCCCCAGTGCTTAGCACAGTGCCTGGCATAGAGCAAGCAGTTAATGTTTATTTGCTTACTCACTGACATGGTTGTATGTTTAGTGGTATTTGAGTAAGATTACAGATTGGTTGGGTGGTTAGTTGTTATCTTTCATTCTCGAAGAGGACCAAAGTGACATCACTATGCTAGAGTCAAGCTTTAGTGTGTCCGACTGTGGCTGCTTAGACCAATGCCAGCCCGGAATGCTCTACCACAGCTTGGGCACGAATAGTCTGTGTGAACATTTGAGGAGGATTCTCTAAATTTGTGCGTCTCCCATTTCTTTTGAGCTATTTCAGTTCTGCTTTGCTCATAGAGTACAGCACCTTCTCAGATGTGGGCACGCCATGCTGAGCGGTCCTATGCCAGTGTCTCCCATGTCACACAATCAATTCCAAAGCTCTTGAGAGAGACCTTGATCATAGAAAGTAGGTAATGAAAGATACCCTAGAGTTGGTATTTGGCCAGGTATTTGGTGGTAAAAGGCTAGGATGGCAAAGAATCCTGGGGAAAGGATAGTCCAGAGTTGAGTTTGTCAGTTATAGGGAGAGACTAAAGGGAGGAAAATGAGACTAGAGAAGGGCTCATGGACTGGGAGAAGAAGGAGAGATAGAAGGACTGGAGATCACCATGAAAATGGGTAAGAGGCTCAGGGAAAACAAGGCAGGGCAATAGCAGAAGGCCAGAGAGGAGGCTGGATTTACAGGGAAGTTTCAGAATTGTGGGCAACAGTGAGACGTAGATTGTGGCGGGCCATCTCTGAGGCTGACTGAGGTGGAGAGGACAGATGGGTTATGGGAACGGAGGGAGCTGGGCTCTCGGAGGGGCGTCTACACGCTCGCTGAAGTCAGTCCAGACTTTCGGCCTTGTGGGTGCCCTCCACTTGTCGCTCTCCTTCACACCTTTCGACCAATGCCTCGACTCTTGTTTTCCCCTTCACAGCAGCCCCCTTCTCTCCACCCACACCGCCACAAATTCAGGCTATCTTCACCTCTTCCCAGACTCCTGCAATGGCCCCCAGTTGGCCTCCCTGGCTGTGTCACCTTTTTCTTCTCTGTGCTTGCCACAGCGACCATTTCCCTACTCAGCAACCTCCAGTGACTCTCTGTTGCCTCTAGAATCAAATGCCAACTCATATCATGAAAACCCTTGCACCACCCAGCTCTACCTTTGGAGCCTCTTGCTGTTTGTCCTTAGTTCTTGAAGAGGGCCATAACATCGGGGAGGTGAAGCCATGACGTGCAAATGAATTAGATTTAAGTGAGGGAGGGCCGTGCAAAGTCAGCAGCCTCACTGCTCCAGAGCTATCTGAGTCCAGTGGCCAGATATCAATCAGGATGACTGGAGATGGTCCAGGATGTAGTGGAGAACCCAGCCTTTTCAAGCTAAGGTCTTTAACAGGTCTCAGTTTGACTGAGGCAAGGCCTATTCAGTAATTAAGGCTTCATAAGAAATGAGGCAAAGAATGGCCTCTTTAAAAAAAAATATAGATCTAGGAGGGGAACACCCTCAGGGTTCCTGGCCAAAACAGACACAATTGCTATTTACATTCATTCTGCGCCAATTTGAGTAAAAAATTCCAGGAAAATTGTTAACTTTCAGAAATAATTAAAGTACCAATTTTTTGCCTTTTACCTTGGTTCCTGCAAAAGAAAAACCGTAAGAAAAACTGGTAAAATGTGCAGATTTGTTTTGCTAGACTATGCATTTTTTTGCAAGGAGTGTTTTTTTTTTTAATTGTTCAAATGGCTGGGACCACTGGAAGGTTGAGATAATACATGTAAAAATAAATGATTATTTTTTTTGAAAGTGGCCAAAGATGAATTTCCAGGGCAGATGAACATATGGTTATGGCCTCTTGTCTAGGTAGAATGTTGTACCTATTTATTGTGATGATATTTGTAGGTAGGGACTCTAAGCAAGCTCTTTTTTGTCTTGGCTAATTTTGTATATTTGTATTTTTTTCCTTTCCTCTTAAAGACCAGACTTAACCTCAAATCACTCTGGCTCTCCAAAACACTCTAATTGATTGGCCAATAATAGGTCTTGGGCCAAGTCCAGCTTGTTACACCCTGCTTCCCTTCATAAGCTTTAGGAGCTAGCTGCTTTGGCCTCCTTGTTCTTCACACCCACTAGTCTAACTCCTGTCTTGGTTCCTCTGGCCTGGCCTTCCCCCTACTGAAATGCACAAGGGTACCTCCTGTACTGCTTCTGGCCCCAATTACCTTGTCTTTACTTTTATGTGTCTTTTGTACATATGATGTTCCTGTTTTCCCCTTTATAAAATGTAAGCTGCTATAGGGCAGGGACAGTGCCTAGCATAGAACTTGACACATAAGGAGGGCTTAATTCTTGCTTATTTGGGGTAGGGGTTGAGGTGAGGAGACTGAGCTAGCAGTGCTGCTTGAGAAAGGAGGGAAAGTAATGTGGAACCTGGTTGACTATTGCTCCCAAGATTCTGGACCAGGTGATAAGGACAGATGGATGGATCCCCCTTAGATTGGGAGCTTCTCCAAGCCAGGGACTATCTTTTGCCTCTTTTTGTGTCCTCAGCACTTAGTACAGAGCTGGTGTATAGTAGGCACTTAATCAGTGTTAATTGACTGACTGAGATGGAGTGAATCTTACAAGAGGAGAAGCTGTTAATGATGACAGTGAGAGATGATGAAGTCAGACAGGAGCACTGGAGAGCAAGGAGGAGGTTTCCTCTTCCTCCTGGCCAAGTGTGAGCCCACGTACCCAGTACAGGAGATAGGAGACAGGCCATGATTACACGATGTCAGCATTGTAAGAGGAAGAGGTCCAGGATGAAGAAGAATTTGTAAATTATAGAATGAGGTTCCAGAGGGTAGGATATGGAGAAGAGGGTGGGGCAAAGCCGGGGGAGTTGAATGGAAAAGAGGATTTTGCCTGTGGCTATCATTGCTTGTGTAAAGGACAGAGTTTGTTAGCCATAGGGAAAAAAATACCATTTGACTAGAGCTCCTATGATACAGGCCATCTTGGACTGGGCAGCTTAGTTGGGACAAGTGTAGTGCTAATGAATTATGGAGTTATGGTGCTGAAAAGTGTTCATGGGTTCCATTTCCATGTTCGACACAGTCAAGCTCATGTCAGACACTGCTTTAGAAAGACATGCCTTTAGTTCCAAGGAGGATCTCTGAAGGGCTAGAGTGGATGGATCACTACAGAGGCATGTCCATTACATGAAAAATAGCTCAAAAGTCTAGATTATCTTAATGGGGAAACCATTAGGCATTCATAGAATGAATGAGTGAAATTTTTATATAAATAGGACTTAATAATTTGTTTTTGTACTTTATTTCTAGCTTGTAAAGTGATTGCTTTTTGAAAATCTATTTGTAAATTATTGTCTTCAGATTGGCTTGTGCTCTTTTGAATGTTCTGTATAATTTCATCTAACTTGTTTTCATTCCTCTAATTTGGCCTTGTTTCTTGGTGGCCGATACACAGCAGGACTCGCAGTCTTGCCATGTCATATATGTGGTTGATTGATAAAGGTTTTTTTTGTTGTTGTTCAGTCTTTACCATATGCCTCTTTCTATACCCTTTACACCATGCCCCCTACCCCCCATCTTTGCAATTAATTCTAAGTCTGCTTCTTAACCATCTGCCAAATGATGCTCGTATGGAGCATCTGGCTTCTTCTTCAAACCTTGCCAAGCATTCATTTCGACAGCCTGCTTTTCCATCATTACTTTTAGGTTTCTGAATCTTGATATGTACCTTTTTCATATGAAAGGCCGCTATCTCCGAGTGGGTCTTTGCTTCTAGTAGATAATTGATAAAAGTTTCTTGAATTAATATGGTGAAATAAATTTTGACATGCTTTATTGCTTTTAAGTTTTATAATGACATTTTAAGATTTTCAGTACTCTGAAAACTGTATAATCAAGGCAGGCATCTTTTCTCATTTTTTATAGCATCTTTTTTCCAGATTCATAAAATCAATTAATAACAGAATTGGGAAGGAAATCTGGAGGTATTGCCTGTATTCATTTATCTGTTTTAGAATATACTCTTCCTCTCATTTAATGATAAATTCTAGGCTAAAAATATTTCCTAGAGGTTGTTCTTTTGAATATTTTTCAGAAAATAGTTTAGTTTTAAGATGTTTTTCTGTTTTTCACAAACAGAAAATTTTAGGTTTCTCTATTTTGTGAATTTTTGTGTAACACTGTTCAGTTTACTAATCTTTCATGTGCCGTTTATAATCAGTAACAGTCATTTCATAGTCTTAAATTAGATGCATTTTCAGATTCAGGATCAGACTGAGATTTCTGTTTTTTTTTTTTTTATAACCATCCCTTTTACATAAATTCCTCCTTTATTAGGTTACGGTTGATCAAATGACTTAAATGGAATGTTGCCTAGAGATCTTTTGTTACATGCTTTTGAAATATTGACGAATGCCCTAATCTGCCTTTATGTAAATAGTGCCAAGGCAAACAATGTTCTGTTCTTTGGAGAATGGTAGAAGGTCCCCCGGTAATTCACATTTACTTAGCTATCTGGTAAATAAATGCCTGTCTCAGGGATGGGGGACAAGAATTGATTTTGTTAAGTGAAAAAAGGGATTTCTAAATTGCCTATTGAATGTAAATACTTATAGTTTCCTTGAATGAGTTCTTGTTCTATTTACCTTTAATGAGAAATGAATTGAATATCTTTATGACAAAATTCCCAGCTGTGTCACTTCATCTGTCTCTGTCTGGACATTTAGTTTCTCAATTAGGTAAAACCCATCATTGTAATATCAAGGAAGGGGACATCCTGCAGGTAGCATTTCAGAATAACCGTGAAGGATATTCTAGGCTGGTGTCCCTTGAAGGAGCATTTTCAGTGGGTAAACATTCTAGGGGGAGGGAATAATGCTTCGGGAAGAGAGAGCTGCTATTGGAGTATGTTTAAGAGAGTAGATTGTCTTCCTAGGAAGGCTTGTGGTTATCAAATGCTAGGAGAATCCCAGGCCTATCACTGGCCTCCTGCTCTCTGGCCTTGCTAGGAAGAGACCCTTCTGCTGCTTCAAAGTTGTCTCTGGACAGAGCAGTGCAGCGCGCAGAACACTGGTCTTGGAGTCAGAAAGACCTGAGTTCACATTTGTCCTCAGACATTTACTAGCTCTGTGACCCTGGGCGAGTCACTTGCCTGCTGTTTGCTTCAGTTTTCTCATCTGTTAAATGACCTGGAAAAGGAAATGGCAACACACTTGGGCGTCTCTGCCAGGGAAACCCCAAGTGGGGTCAGGAAGAGTCAGATGTGACTGAAACGAATGAGCAGCCAGACTGATTGGCCAGCCTGTGTCTTTGGTAAGAGAAGAGCTGACATAACTAATGTGCTGCTTATTCTCTCTAAAGTACAGAAAAGCTAAAATTTTCTCAGAGTTCCAGCTTGTTCTACTATACAGAATATTCTGATTATATGAGTTATACTGACAAGCTGAAGTCCTAACTTTGATGCTTGCAAAATTATCAGAAACTGACCTTATAGGAATCATGGCAGTTGAAATATAATAGAACTTGCACCTCTACATGTTATATATAGTTTTAATCGCCTATTCTCATTTTGGCTACCTAACTGAGCATAAAAGTTAACTGCTGATGGCATTTAGATTATTTTCAATAGTCAGTTGGTTGAGGTCAGTCTTGACAATGGAAATGGCATGATGACACAATAAATTAAAATGTAATTTTGCTTGTTTTTAGACACTACCGGAAACATCTCTATCAGAGTATGCTGGAAATTTGAAAGATAAGAGTACTTTGGTTTCATCTTTATATAAAGTTATCCAGGAGCCACAGAGCGATGTAAGTAATTTCATTTCTTTAGAAGGTTGTGATACCAGTAGTGATGTGTTTTGGGGTCAAATTTGAATCTGATTCTGATGAGAAGTTAGTAGTTGACATTACTGATAAAATGCAGCTTTGGAAGGGAACATGGCTTCATCTTTGTCCTTACATTCTCAGCACCTAACTCAGTGTCCGTTACATAGTAGGTGCTTCATTAAAGCTTGACAGGCAGTTGATTTGGTTTGACTCCGACTTGTGTGTTTTCTCAAGGCTGCCCCCAAGGCCAGCTGGGTTTGTTCACATCATTAGTTTGCTTGGAGTTTGACCTTTGCTAACCCCTGCTGTCTGCAGTGGAACCCAAAGCCTTTGAACCTGCTGAACTGAGGCAGGTGCAAAGCCCTGTCTGATTAGACTGCTGCGAGACTTCTCTCATCCATCCCCTTCTCTCTGTGTCCATTCCAGTAACTTAGTTTGAGCTTTAATGACCTCTCACTTAAGTGAGTGTTGTAAACCTGGGAGACATCTGCACATGAGCTAAGCACTTTACAAATATTATCTCATCTGATCCTCACAATAATCCTGGGAGGCAGGTGCTGCTATTATCCCCATTTTACAGATGAGAAAACTGAGGCAAACAGAGCTTAAGTGATCTGCCCAGAATCACATGGTCAGGAAGTATCTGAAACCAGATTTGAACTCAGGTCTTCCTGACTCCAGGCCCAGCTCTGTCCACTGAGCCACCCAGGGTGTACCTATGCCTATCCATCCCAAATGTTCGCACAGACTATTTGTGCCTGATCTGTGGTAGAACATTCTGAGCTTGTATTGGTCTGATTAGCCACAGTTGGACACATCATTTTGGTCCTCTTCCAGAACAAAAGACAACAACCACCAACCAACCAACCATCTATTTACATGATCCCTGTCCCCTACCCCATCCCTTTTGAACGTAAGCTTCTTGAGGGCTAGGATCTTTTTGGCCTCTTTTTATATCTCCCATGGTTAGCACAGTGCTGAGCACATAGTAAGTGCTTAATAAATGCTTGTTGACTGACTGACTGACTGACTGAGTGGGATGGAGTGACTAGGCTTGTTGAGCCACCGCTAGCAGCGTCTTTATTCTGAGCTGATTGTGTCTCTAGCCGACTCTGGCAGGTAAGTGCCTTAGTAAGGGCTTGTGAACTTAGAGTTTCAGGATTGCCAACCCACAGAGTGTCCAAGAACTGGGGGGGTTGCATTCTTGGGGTGTTCTCCTTCAGCCTGCACTCCTTGCAGCTTGGGTGTTTTCATGGGCTGAAGAGAATAATTTTGGGGCTTTATGGTCTTAGTTTTGGTTTTTTGGGGGGAGTGTTAGACAGGGGGAAAAGACCTTGGAGGCCTGGCTTTTGATTTTAGCTTGAAAATTCCACAAGTTCTGCTTCCAAATATCAATCTTTTTCTTGTAGTGTATTGCTCGAGCAGGGAAAGCCCTTTGTTCAGTAATGATGCCTGTTAACTCTGATCAACTCTGACTGTGCTCTCCTTTCTCCCCAGTTGCTCGAACCCGTGTGTCACCAGCTCTTTGAGTTCTACAGAAGTGGAGAAAAAAAGCTTCTACTCTTCACACTGCAGTTTCTCCCAGAACTGATGTGGTGCTACCTGACCGTGTCTGCCACCCGGAAGCGGCACAGCACAGGCTGCGTTGAAGCTCTTCTTTTAGGCGTTTACAACTTGGTTTGTATGAAGATGATGGCCTATGCCCAGAGTGCACAGGGGAAATCACCACCTTCCAATGGGTCATTTTTCCTCTTTGAGTTTATTGTCCATCTTTTCCTTCTTTTTTTGAGACCAGCTTTATTTAAATGAACATAGTTGCAGACTTTCTTTTGTTTTACTTTCCCAGCTGTTAGATGTATAAGAATTAGTTTCGACTCATCTTTTTATTTTTCCATTCTGAACACATCAAAACTTAATATTATAGTGCAAGCTGTAAACTGTTGGGTTGTTCGAAAGGTAAAAAAGAAAGCATTTGTATTGGCCCTCAGTTTCCTTTGCTTCTGTAGGGAGAAGTGCAACAGAGAGTGCCAGGAATCACTGTTGTTTGATGAACTTCACTGTAGTTAAACTAAATGTGACCTCGATGTTCTGCCAAACTGGCCTTGCTGTTTCTCACCCATGGATGGCACTTTGTGCCAAGGTGACATATTTTCCTCACCCCTGCTGTTTCCATTGAGGCTCAGCAGGAGATTAGGGAAGAGACGGAGGCCAGACATATAGATCTGGTAGTCATCTGCATAGAGATAATAGTTAAACCCTTGTGGTTACCAAAAGAAAGAATAGAGAGAAGAAAAGAGGGCCCAGGACAGAGCCCCGGGGAACACTCACAGAAGGCTATGTTATGTAGGATGAGGCAGCAAAGGGGACCAAGAAGGAGCTGCTGTGCCGGTAGGAGAACCAGGAGAAAGGAGGGTTCCAAAAACCCAGAAAGGAGAGAATGTGTAGGAAGAAAATGGAATCAGCAGTGTCAGCTGCTTTCCGTAGATCAAGAACAAGTCCCAAGAAAGAACCATCAAGCCTGGCAACTAAGAAGTCATGATTTACTTTGCAAGGGCAGTTCTAGTTGAGTGATTAAACTAAAAGGCAGAAGAAGCAAAGGGTTGAAGAGCAAGTGAAAGAAAGTGGACATTGCAAGTATAAACAGCTTTTTCCAGGGGTTTGGCAGAGAACAGAGAGAAACAGTTTGCCAGCCTGAGGCAGGGGCGGGGCCTAGGGCAGGAGGAACCAGTAGCCAGGGAGAAGTTAAAGACAGTCCACATGGCTGCCTCAGTGATGAACCTCAGGCCACAGGCCTGACCACTGTAACTTCGTCCTGCTCGGTAACTCCAGGATAAAATGTAAACCCCCCTACTTGTCATTTAAAGTCCTTCATATTCTAGTTCTAGATTGTGCAGCTGAATGGCACCGCAGTGCACAGAGTGCCAGACCCAAAGTCAAGAAGACCTTAGTTTGAATGTGGCCTTGGACACTTAATAGTTGTGTGACCCTGGGTAAGTCACTTAGCCCTGTTTTCCTGAGCTTCCTCATCTTTAAAATGAGCTGGAGAAGGAAATGGCCAACCACTGTGGTAGCTCTGCCAAGAACCAACCCGGTTGGGGTCACAAAGAGTCACACATGACTGAAATGACTGAACAACAATAAACAGAATGCAAAGCAAGAATTTATATTTGCTCTTAGAGGAGCCAATTGGAGTTTATTGAAGAGGGAATTACCATGGTAAGATGTGTACTTTAGGAAAGTCATTTTGGTACCTGTGTGAAGGATAGGCTGGAGTGAGGAAAGACAAGGCAGGGAGACCAAAATAGGAGGTACCTGTAATGGTTCAAGTGAGAGGTGATTCTGGGAGAGGAGAGAGGAGAGGAGGGATGCACAGTGCCTGGCACATGGAAATGCTAGCTAGAATGATAGCAACAGTTATTACGGTTATGTCGTCATCATCATCATCATCGTCACGAAGATAACTAGATTTGGCAACTTACCAGATAGCTGAGGTGATGGAGAATGAAGAGTCGGGGCTGACGCTGAGGCTGCAAGCCAAGGAAGCCAGAAGCACCCTTGATGGAAATAGGGAGCTCCAAAGAAGCCTGGGTGTGGGCGAAAGAGAACAAGCTCGATTTTAGACATGCTGAATTTGAGGTGTTGGTGGGGCATCTAGTTTGAAATGTGCTAAAGGCTGATTGAGATGGGGGACTCAAGCTTAGGAGGCCGACTGGCAGCAGTTCCACACATCTGGGAGTCATCTCACCTGAGGCGGTCATTGAGCCAGTGGGTATGGGGGAAATGGACAACCAAGAGAGTAGAAAGAGAAGAGGGCTCAGCCTAGAGCCTTGGACAGCACCAACACTTAGACTGTTTGGTGTAGACGAGAGCCAGTAAGAGATGCTAAAGGAGTGGCCAAGCTGGAAGAGAACCAGGAGATGGTGTTACAAAAGCTGAATTAAGTCAACAAGCATTTATTAAGTGTGGGAGTGAAAAGAAAGGCGAAAACAACTCCCCTCCCCAAGGAGTTCCCATCCTAACGCTGGAGAAACTTGCGAACAACTCCGTGCATCTATGATGTACAAGGTAATTTGGAAGTCACCTTAGAAGGAAGGGACTAGCTTTGGTGGGGACCAGGAAGCCAGAAGGTTGAGTCAAGGAGGGAGAATATTCTAGGCATGAGGGACAGATAGTGAAAAGGCGTAGAGAAGAGAAATGATGCAGAAGGAATGACCAGCAAAGGGCTCAAGAAGGAGTGAGGGAGAGGGATGGAAGTGGTGGCAAGAAGAGAAACAGAGAGTGGAAGCCAGAGGGGGATGGCAGAACCCAAGAAAGATTTTTTAAGGATGAAGATTTAGAAGTATTTATTTGTAGGCAGCAGAGAAGAACTTAGCATATGGTAAGAGCCTAAAGATGAGAAGGCGGAAGAGGGTGATCTACTAGAGAAATGGAGGGGAGGGTATCAAGGGCACATAGATAGATGTTGGCCTTGTTGAGGAGAAGGGCATTATTGGAGACTGGGGGATGGTGTCAAGGGATTATGAGATAAAAGGGGCAGAAGAAGGGAACTCACCATGAATCATGTTTATTTTCTTAGTATTATCAAGGTCCTCAGATTATAGGGTTGAAGAAGAGGGTGTGTAGGAGGTTTGAGGGGAGAATAAAAGATTTGCAACAACCTCTTTGAAGAGTGGGATAGAGAATCAGTCAGAGAGGAGTAAAAGGATTGCCTTGCTTTTGTGAGGAGGACCCAGGTGATAATGTCTAGCATTTAGGGTTAGAGCCAGCCAGCTCTATTGTGCCTTCTTTAGCTCTGTTCAGTAGCATGTGAGTAAGCATAAAGCAGACAGGTGGTGGGAGGAATCCAAGATTGGGGTTTGGCAAGGGATGAGTGGTGAGAGAACAAGGGAACGAGGAATTCAAGAGTAGAAGACGAATAGTTGAATGTATTATCTCTAGGGTCAAGATTGGGAGGGGAGGAGAGTGCAGATAGAGGAGGAGTGGTGACCTGAGAAAGAACTCTGAGGTTGAAGGAATTGGGATCATGATGAGGCTGCAGAGAGCTAAGACATATGAAGAAGTGAGTGATCAGAGATTATAATCAGCTTGAGGAATGTCAGAGCTTTTGGCTGGGGAAGGTGATGGCCAGATGTAAGGTTTGACTATCCTTGTGTGTGACCCTAGTGGAATTGAAGAGGAGGGCATGGGCTTTAGAGTATTGGTATAAGCAGCAATAATTTAGCTAAGTTGAAGTGTTCTATTAGGAGGGCAGGAGTTAGGCCTTAAAGGAAGACAGTGAGCCTGGGCTTTGGTGGGCTTCAACTCAATATGAATCAGTAGTGTCATGGGGTAGCCAGAAAGGCAAAGGTTATCGTGGGCTGCCTTGAGAGGCTTCCCTTCAGAGACTGGCCTGTGGAGAACATTGGACAGATAGCAGCTGCAGTACCATGCCTGCCATGTCTGTGTGCCACATTTGAGGACTGTCAGTGATAAGCTAAAATGAAAGTTCAGAGGAAGGTGATCACAGCATGGACATGCAACTTGAGTTTTTGCCAAATGAAGATCTTCTGAAGGAACTGGGGACGCTTGGCCGGAAGAATCCTGGTTTGTCGTGATGCCTGTCTTTCAGCATTTGAAGTCCTGTCACCTAGAAGCTTAACCCTGTTCTGCTTGTCCTCAGAGAGCAGAGCTTGAGCAGTATGGCTGCAGAGGCCAGGTAAGGCTACTGGCCAGTTACCCTGAATTGGGGTGGGCTGCTTGTCCTCACAGGAAGTCTTCACAACTCGTTGGATTTGCTGTGTGGATGCCCCTTCTACCTCGACATTTCTGGGATTCCAGCACATTGGAGACATCTTCTGTGGAGACAAGATGGATGGAGACTGCCTCAGGGTATAAAGGAATGGTCACATCAATGACACCACTCAGTCTTTCCAGTTATAAGGGTTGTAGGATGACTGGACAGTTCCAGTATGAAGCCTTTGGCTTTCCAGTGTGATTTTTAAATCTTTCCCTTTTTTTGTCCATGAATAAAGTATTCTACAGATTCATGGATTGTGGGCATTTGAGAGCCTTTCTAGGGCAATGAATATTTATGAAGTCCTTACATACCCAGATTCATCAAAATCTGGGCTACTTCTGAATTTTGCATGAATTATTTGAGATTAAACTTTACCTGGTAGCCTATTTTTCTTTTGTGTTTTCAGTTTTCTGCAGTTATGTAATTTACAAGGGAATTAAGAAAGCTTCCAATCTTCCTCCTTCCTTTAAAGAACTGCAGATTATAGCTACTCTTCAAGGCATGTGATTAGCTTGTCAAGTTTCTCTAACTTGTTCATTAGCTATTTTATTTTAGTTGATTTAGGGGGAGAAACAACTTTAAACGTGTTACATGCATTAAATCAGGAAAAGTTTTTGAAATGCAATGCATATTTTAGTTAAATCCGACAAATTGAGTGATTGTTTTGATACTTTAAGAACATACGAATACGTATGCAAGTTCTTAATGGTTCTATTTCTCTGGTTCAAATTAAGTTTTTCGATAGTTTTGGTTATTTAAGCCAAGAATATAGAGATTCCACGTGTCTGTATATGTATATTTGTCTTATAGACTTTAATTTACATGTCAGTTTATTCTTTTTTTTCTGTAGGAAATAGTTGACAAACAGGGACATAACAAGGTGTTGAGTTTTACAATCCCATCTTTGTCTAAGCCATCAATATATCATGAAGTAAGTGGCATTGATCAAAGTGAATGTAGTGGGCCTGGCCCATTAGGTTTTCCATTCCATTGATATTTCTTGGTGGACAGGAAGGAGATGGGGCAGAAAAGAGGAACTCATCAGAATAGACACGAGAAGAATGCATTTGTATTGGTGCTTTGCCCTGAATGAAATGCTCTCCAAGTATAGCTGTCCTTTCTTACTGTATGTCCTCTCCCCAGTCTCTCCTGTGTATCCATCCAGCCATCACCTTGTTGCCTAATTAATCTGCATAATGCACAGACATACTCCTGTCAGTCTACTGCTCACATATGTAACATGGCTTCTGCCCAGAGGCCTTGACTTAGCCTGGCCCTTATATATCGACGTCGTATTGTTCCAATTGTCCCCCAAACATATTCTCTCCCTCAACCAAACCAAATTACTCCATGAATAGGCCATGTGTTTTTTGGCCTCTGTGCCTTTGATCTCACCATTCTTTATGCTTAGAATTGTCATTCCACCATCCTCATCTTTTGAAAGCCAATCTACCCATCAAGGCCCAGGTAGAATGCTTTCTCCATAAAGCCTTCCCTGGTTCCTTCCTTTCTTCTTCCTCCAACTGGAAGTCATCTCTTTCCGTATTTCAACAGTTTGAGGAACCAACAAAGGGAAATTCTATTTTGGGTCTGATTTTCATCGTTCAGGAAGGATTACTTGATGGTGGTAGAAATGATGGGAACCCTGAAGGAAAGTGACCACTCCTTCTTAGAACTTTTAATAGAGTAGGAAAGGAAATTTGAGAATAGAGTGACATCCACTTGAGTTTTAGGAAAGTAGATCTCAAAGTGTTCAGGATGCCTAGAATGCCATGGTCTATAATTCTGTGGAGGAAGTCAGTGTAGGATGAATGGGAAGTTCTCAAACATTAATTCTGAAGACCTTAAAAAAAGAAACAGTTCCACTGAGGAGGACAAGATGAAGTTAATTATCTTAGGAGACTAATATGAGTTCACAGAGAACTAAACAACCAACTTAGAATTTAAAGAGATGTGCTGCATAGTCTCATATGAACTTCCTCAGGAGGATGAAGGTCAGAATGAGCTGATGTTGGGGAGGAAAGCTAAGGATACAAAACAACAACCACTACCACCACCACCCTGTATTGAAAAAATAAGCAGCATCCAAAATAGAGCTGATAAAACAGTCATGACCAGTGACAGAGAGGACATTGAGGACTCTGACTCTTGGCTGCTATACTCTCTCTGCCACTGGAAAAGATGGGGAAAATGACCACTAGGAAACTGGTAGCCAAGATAAGGAGTTAACTAGTCCCTGTCTTCCCTTGATGAGGTCAAGTCATCTAGGCCTTCTTAGCCCACCCAAGAATTGGAGATGTGATTGTTGAATTTCTCTCAGGGATATTTGAAAGATCATGAGGAACTGGAGAGAGACTGCAGAATTAGAAAAGGACAGATATTGTCCCTTTGCACGTTGGTCTTCGAATTTTGAGGTCTTCTTGTTCCCCATGAGCTTTCAGGCATCATCAGTAATCGCAGGTGTCATTGACTTAATTCCTTGCCAAATTCTACAGCAAACTATTAAGAGATAGGCAGGGAAGTAGTCCCTGTTAAGGGCCAACAGGATTTCTGGAATGACAGGTCACAGCAGAGTGACTTACATTGGTGGCTCAGAAGACCAGAGATAGAGCTGGCCCATATTTTCAGCAGACCGTTTTATAAAGTCTTGCTTCATGATGCTAACCTTCTGGAAACATGAAAAAATATAGGTGAGATGATAGTACATTTAGGTGGATTTAGATGAGTTTTGAATGGCTGGACCCTAAGAAGAGTCATTAGTGGTTAATCAGTATAACATGCAGGAGTCCCCTGGTCTTCAGTAGAATGCCTCAGATGTCCATGCTCCGAATTTTTGTCACATAGGTGTCATACTTGTCCAATTCACAGATGAGCCAAGCTTAGAAAAAGAATAGCTCACACACTAGATGACAGGATTCAAAAAACTATTGGTAGGTTAGAAGCTTTGAGCCAAATCAATTAAGATGAAATTTAGTAGGAATCAGTGTAAAAATCTTATGCTTGCATTCAAAACAATTAATTTCCCAAGTTCAAGGTAAAGAAGATGTGGCTGCTTCTGCTTGACCCTAGAAGACAGAACTGATGATGAGTGGCGATCCAAAGGGACAAATTGAGGGTCGGCAGAGGGAAAAACTTCCTAACAATTATAGCTCCTGGAAAGTAAAATGGGCTGCCTGCCTTGGGAGGCAGGGGTTCTCCTCACTAGAGATCTTTATGCAAAGCCTGGATGGCCATCTGCCAGGTATGCTGCAGAGAGAATCTTTGGTCACCTCCTGGATGCCCCCTGTGGCCCCTTCCCACCATAAGGACCTACTATTCTGTGATTCTTTCTCCTCTCACATCCCTAGTCATGAAACTTGCCATGTTTTGGTTTTGCATCAGTTCTGTGTGCATGTGCCCTAGCCTTTTAGTAGATTAGAAGCTTCCTGGGGATCAGCCACAGTTTCTTAGCTTTGTGTCTCCCTCAGCATCTAACAATTGGAACTTAATAAATGTGGCATTACCCTCAGAGGCTGCGTGGTGGAGGGGATTAGGAGCCGACCTCAGGGATAGTAAGCCCTTGCTTCACATCCTGCCTTGTACCCACACGGACTGATGAAGTCACTTCAGGTTCTTAGGCTTTAAGTTTCAGAGAAGGTGCTGACTTGCCGTGACAGAGGGGACTCCTCCGAGGAGCCCCTTCTGCCCTGGCAGGATGAAATTGGAAAGTTGATAGTGACAAGTTTGTTTTGAAAAAACTTAGCTTGCATATTTTCTCTCCCCACTCTCCAATTTTTTTTTTCGCAATTCTATATATCATTATACTAGATTTTTTAAAAAACAGGAATCTTGTTGCCTTTTTTCATTTTTTTTCTCATACCATAATCACATCCTAAAACACCTCCCCTAACAGAAGTAGCCCTTCCTTAAAAATACAGCTACCAAGAAAACCCAAGCTGCCACCTCAGCCCCAACAGACCTCACAATTAGACTCCCAATTGGGAGTCATTGCCTCTCTCTCTTTCCAAAGTAGGGTATTGTGTTTGATTGGAATTTGGTTCACTTTCTTTTTTGTTCTCATTTATGTTATTGTAGACATTGTCTGAAGTGCTGTGCTTCTGCTTTTATTCTCCCTTCATTAGTTCATATAAATTTTCCTGCATTTTCTCTGAACTTCTCATATTAATAATTTCTTGTGCCATGTTCCTAAATCCTAATTATGTTAATAGACCACATTGTGTTCTGCTCTTTTGCAGTTGAAAGGCATGTACTTTTTCAGCTTTTTATTATTACAAAAAATGCTGCTATTGATATTTTGGCAAATATGAGGCCTTTCTTTATGTGCTTGACTGACCTCCTTGGGGAATATGGATGATGAGGTCAAAGGGCAGGAAGAGTTTAGTAACTTTTCTTAAATAATTTAAATTGTTTTCTAGACTAACTATACTGACTCACAATTCCCCCAAGAGTATATTAGTATGCATGTCTTCTCACAGCCCCTCCAACATTAACGTTTTTGGTCTTTTATCACCTTTGTCAAGTTGATGGTTTTGTATATTGAAGCAGTCGAATTTTATCCATCTGGAATTTTTTGTTAAGCCTTATAGTTTGGTTTTTTTGTTAGTCAATGTTAAAGAAGATTTAAAAGTAAAAGATCGATAATCAAATTATGCACTTATTTTTAATATTCAGTATGCCTATTATGTTACCTTTCCTTAATGACATATTTTCCAAGAGCACTTGTTGTGATTGCTTTATTCAACTATGTTTTTTCTTTAGCCTTCCAGCATTGGTTCCATGGCTCTGACAGAGAGCGCTTTATGCCAGCATGGTTTATCAAAAGTTGTTTACAGTGGACCTCATCCTCAAAGAGAGATGTTAACAGCTCAGAATAAGTAAGATTGAGAAGTATAATTTGTTGCATAAAAGTTCAGAGAATTATTTTACATTAGATTTACAATTTGTAACACATTGCATGCTATTAATTTGAGCAGATGACTAATTGTAAGGTAAAATCCACTTTAAATCATCAATTGTGCTCTTGTTTCAGAATTCATCTGGAAAATACTAATTTTAAATAATTATCATAGTTTTTGTTCACTCTCTTAAGAAAATTAGCACTAATTTTTAAGAGTTTCAATTACTATTGAATTACTGTTTATTATGTATTACTTTATTTGTATATACAATACATATTATATCTATATTATTTATATAGATGTAACTTATTATGTATCACTGTTTATTCCTTCCTTTTATTTTTGAACATAGATGTAAAGCACTATATAAATGCTAGCTACCATCACCATCATCATCATCATCATTAAATTGGAATTAAGATTTTGTGAAATCTTTTTTGTTTTCTCTTTAGGTTTGAAGTGTTGACATTCCTTTTATTGTGTTACAATGCTGCCTTAACCTATATGCCCAATATTTCTCTTCAATCGCTGTGTCAAATTTGTTCAAGGTAAATTAAAAACTGAATATCAGCTTTTACTTGATATCATTACTAACTTGTTATATTTGCAATGATAACTTCCTTGCTATGCTTTTTCTAACACTTTAAAAATTAAAGTTCCAATAAGAAGAATACATTTAGCTAAATAAAGAAAACATACCAAATATATAAAAGGGTCGACAGTGCTTAGCACAGTGCCTAGCACGTAGTGAGCTCTTAACAGATGTTGATTCAATTGAGTAATTGTCATATTCTCTTAGTAATTTTTTTGATCCATATTTGTGCTTGTTAGGAGCCATGATATAAGTGAGAATGATGGGTAATGGCTGAGTTTTTTTTTTTTAACTCTTCTGCCAATTAAAGATCTGTGGGGGTAAGAGTGGGGAGAGTGCTTTTGGGAGCTATGCTTAGCATGGTGCTGTAGTGGGCATTTCATAAATGCTTCTCGATTTGTCTTAACCTGGAATCAGTGAAAGTAAGTTTAAGGAGTTAGAGAATAATTTGGATCTTGGGAATTCTTTTGGAGGCAGTGGAGTATTGGGAGCTAGCCAGAGAGAGAAAGTGTTGGCCAGCACTAAAATCCAGAGAAAGCAGACAAGGAATGGGAGGATCAGAGGACAAGGCAGAGCAGGAAGTCAACAGCCAAGAAAAACCAAAACTCTTGGGAGAAGTTCACTATGTTTTTAGATTCATGCCTTAACTTTGTTGACTCCTCAGAGCTTAATTATGTTTCCTATTCCTAAAAATGATACTGAAGTTATGTACTTTGTCTTTCTTTACCAAATATGCATTATGTCAGTATTTCCAGGATCCATAGCTTGTCAGTATGGAAATTCCTTCTAGGCATCACCTCTAACATAGTAGAGAAGTAGAGTCAATTGTTTATAGTTCTGAGAGTCTGTGACTTGTCCAGTGTCACAGGACAGGTTTGAATTCAGCTTTCTTGACTTCGCATTCTTTACTCTGTCCCCATTCTATGCTATATAATAAGATGAAAGCAGGTCAACAAATATCTTCAGCATTGTGTGAGTCTCCTTCTGTTTGCTTCTTTGACTTTGAAGGACTTAGGGGATTCAATCTTTCCCCAGCAGTTTCCCCAACCCAAACTCTTAGCGGTAGCACCAACCACTTTTCATCCTTGTTCCCTAAGGGTATCCTGACTGTCTCTGTCCCAGTGCCTTTGCCACCGCCCTGCCTGAAATGCTTCCCTGAAGGCACAGCTAGGGTCTTCTTTGCTCTCCATGAATCTTTTCTGACAAGCTCACCCCACTCCTTTGTGAGCTCTAGCTTGGGGCTGTGCCCATCCTCTGCTTTGTTCTGAGAAGACAGCCCGGATTCTGCATTGGATGTCCGAGATCTCTAAGGAGGTGCAGGCAGGACTACCCTTGGTAGTACCCTTGGAGCTGTTTTCTAGTCTAGGGTTCAAAATCAGGCCATTTTCACATTAACAACGAAAATTTTTTTGGTGGGCTCTGCTATTTTTCTGCATACAGCAGCCCAGTCTTTCACATCTGGCAAGTCCCAGGGAGATGATGTTGGGCATCGGGCCTGGCTCGTCAGTGTCTTTTTGTGCCGAGGGCCTTCGGCAGTATCTGCCCCATGAGAAATGGCTTGTAGAGTGGGATGGATTGAAAGCAGCTCACTTAATGAAGGAAGTAGAGAAATAGAAAAAGGAAGTCTTACTAACTTCCATAGATAGTTTGGGCAGGAGCTCTTTTGGAGAGGGGGGGAGAGAATAAAAGGCCAGAGAAGCAAAAAAAAAGAGACAGATAGCTTTTGCTTTGAAAATGCATCATCTTGGTGTGTTGATGAGCTCTATTTCTCATATCTGTGTCGCAGATGAACTGAATGTATCTTAATTCTAAATGAATTTGTCAAATATATAAATAGAAAGCTCACGTTAGCCGATGTCTTTGCTAGCTTGCTTCGAGAACTGGTGAGCTGCTGACAATGATCACCAGAAGAGCCCGTTCTCTGGAGGCACAAATTACACTGAAAGTCCTTCCTTGGAGTGTGCTGGCAGGACTGCTGGACAGTCTTTCCACAGGCTTTATTTCCCTCTGGGATTTCAGGATTTATTTTTGGAACCCTGTGTGGGAGTTTAATGCAGAAATCAAGGAGGCCATGGTGCTCATGTTCTTTATGAAAGCAGGGTCTAATGTTGGCATTGAAGAAGTGGAGAATCAGGGAGCAGGAGAGGCAAAGCAAATTCCTAGGAAAATCCCTGAGAAGGATGTGTGGTGGTGTGTATTGGGGATCCTTGAAGAGTTTGGCCTTTGTTTCCTTTGATCAATTCAGTGTCTTTGATTGAGTTTTACTACGTGCTAAGCCCCAGGCCCAAACCCCTATCTATTAGGTGCTAAGCCTATGTGGGTGTGAATTGGTAACTAAGGTGGGGCTCCAGGTGGGGCCGATGAAGGGAGGTGCTAACATCAGAGCCAATCATAGGAGTCTAAGTTCTGGTCAAGTTTTGGTCACTCGGATGACGTTTGATGATGTCTAAAACTGTATAAAAAGAGAGAACAGAGTTATTTGCTTAAGGCTCTCACTCCTGGAGGCGGGACTCTGAGCAGCTGCTGTAAGGGCCTTCCAGCTCAACTCAGATGTTGATGGTTCTCTTGGTAACTATGAATTGTTTTTGGTCTATTGATGTTTGTAATTTGTTTGTATTTGCTCTGAAGTTCAGGGTGCTGGCTTTTTCCCCTGAACTAAGTGAATGATATTTATATGCTGGATTAAAGTAAGATTGTTAACCCCTTAACGTTGCTTTCCTTAGTACAGCAGATCGAAAGAACCTAGACTTGCAGTGTTCTGTGAACTGGTCGTTGTTGGTTTTACACCCTGCCCCCCACAGCAGCTGCTAGCCATATTGTTGAAACATGGTGCAAGGAAGAGACGATAGAATTCTTAAGAACTAGAAGGAAGAAATACAGAGAGGCAGCTAGTGTTCGTTTAATAATGCCTCTAGGAAGCAAAGTGGGATCATTTAAAGAAATGAGCTAACATTGATTTTAAAGTATTTAGTATTAAAGTATTTAGTATTTAAAGTATTTAAACACAAAAATCCAAGTGTATCTCCTATAGTTTGCTTAGCATTATATTAAATATATCATGTAAACAAGCCCCCTGACTGCATTTCTGAAGGAAGGTTTTAGATAGTCTGTACATATCTACTCATATTTAATGAGTGCCCAGAGCTAGGAAAATAGAAATACATGAAACCCTAAGGATTCCATTGTGTGTCTTAGGACCACCTGTGACCCTAAGGATGGAGCCAGGAGTATGTCCATTACCACCATTCTCCTTCTTTCCCCCTCCTCTTCTTCCTCCTCCTCCTTCTGTGGGAGCTTGTCAGAAAGAGATCCTGTTTTGGGAAATGCCTGCATGTAGACTTCATGATAACCACCTTTGCCTAGTTCTCTACTGATAACAGGACCTAGAGTAGGACTGAAGGTGTTGACTTTCCCAATAGAGGGCACTTTGAACCTTCGGACTCTGCCTATTCACGGGAAATGAGGGAGGCATGGCCCAGCTGATCCATTAATTCTGGGTCATTGCTATCGATCCCCATTTAGTTGATTTATCTGCAGTCAGGAGTATTGATCATTAAGTCCATCAAAATGATCAGATGAGCCATGCCAAGGGCAGGTTCCCCTACAACATGGTAAGATGGCCTTAGCTGGTACATCTACAAACACATGTGTGTATATGTGTATATATGTGGTTATGTTTCTATTCAATTGAATTTGTCTAAGAAATAAACTTTTTTGGAAAAGGTCATTATAAATTTTAAATTTCTGATGGAAATGTACTAATTAAGTTAGTTTATAAATGTTAAAGAATATATTAACTGATGGATCAATTTCATTAACATAATATTTTATTTTTTCTAGAATCTGCATTTGTGGATATCCTCGACAACATGTAAGAAAATACAAAGGTATAAATAGCAGGATCCCAGTTTCTTCAGAATTCATGGTGCAAATGTTAACAGGAGTTTATTTTGCCTTGTAAGTTAATCCCATGTGCAAATTATACAACTTCTGATCTTTTGGAAAAAATCTCATCAGTTAATATAATCTGTGGTAGATTAGATTACAGTATTAGATAGAAAAGCCTCTTTCAATTACTCTTCTTAGATTTACATTTTAAGTGTTTTTGTATAGAAGGATATGGAATTAAACTCTTGACAAAGCTTGCTTCAGGAAAGTTGTTTAGAATGTTTGAAAGATTATGTATGTCACCAAGAAATAGATGATAGCAATAGTAATATATTTTGTAATTGAGAATTTTAAGCCAAGTCTAAATCTTGCTTCATTCATTCAGGGATAAAATAGGACTTTGTAAGGCTTAGATGAATGCCCATGCATCTCTTTTCTTCTCTTCCATCCCTCATTCACTTTACAAGTTTTCCACAAAATTGCATTGCTTTTTACAAAGCTCTCTTGCTTCATGATCTTTTCTGTAGCTTTCCAAAGCCTTTCTGACTATATAAGAAATTAAGAGCATAAATATTTTAGCATCCTTATAGAGTATTGTTTGTCATGATTATGTCAAATAAGTGAATTTCTAGTTAGTTAGAATTTATCCAGCGCAGAAATGCTTCATAAATGTTTGTCGAACAAAGGGATATTCACCTAGCAAGAGGAAGTTGGATATTGTGCCGTTAGTATGGTAGAGAAAGTGAAAAATCTTATTCTTTTGTCTCTTCATTCCTTTCATCTTGCTGTGTCTAGAAAGATCTGTCATCTCCAGAATCACAATTAAGTCTGGACAGGGCTTTAGGAAAATGTATTGCTGTTAGGTTTTCAGAAAAGTCTTTATTGATTTACTGAAAGCAATAATATTTTCTTGGGCTCAGGAGGGAGCAAAAACAACAACTGTTTCATATTTCTAGGAGCTGAGAGGACAGCACATCTTATTTACATATTTCATATGATCTGTAGAAGTATCTTCTGATCCTCCCCAAGATTTGACAGTTGTCATTTATAATTACTTTTACCTTACGTGAAAGTTGTATTTTGAGAACATTCATGTTTTTGAGATGAGCCATTAGAGCCAAAATCCTCCTTTGTACACCCTAGACAAGATTTTAAAAGTGTAGACCTCTTTTGTGTTACTCTCCACTTGGGGCGTGGAGCCTTTGTTGTAACATGTATACAAACATAACCTATGTCAGTCAATCAGATATTTATCTAGTACCTACCATGTCTATACATGACAGAGAATAGAATTTTCTGGCAAGTAATATGTGTAATTATTTTAAAATCATCTTCCAAAGTGACCCCCCTGCTGTGCTCCTCTTCTCATGTATTACACCCTAGATGGTTCTCTGCCTTGCCTGTTCCTGGTTCTAGCTGCTCTGCCCATTGATTCCCCGTGGGCCTTTCCTTACCTTGCCTTGCCTCCCAAAATCAGAGATGATCAAACCTGAACCAGAAGAGGAATCCTTTCTTGCAGTCCCCAGCAGAGTTTCCCCAATTTCTGCTTGAAGACCTCTAGTGCAGGAGGACCCCCCACTCTCCTTGCAGAGAAGTTTTTCCTGCCCTTGGACTGAATCGTGTCTCTTAGTCACTTCCTCCTCACTGTTCCTGTCTCTCACCCCTAGAGCCAAGAGAACAAATCTAATTGATAGGCTGCATGACAGTGTTTCAGATCCTCACAGTCTTTCTTCCTAAGTCTTGTCTGCATTGACTCCCAGCAGTAATGGGCAAGAACATTAGGTCTTCTGATTTAGAGATGCTGAAAGCAGACTTGTATAGACATGGTGATGAAAAGTGCGAAAGGGTTGTGTGTTCCTTTTCTCATGCCGTGTGGCTCACTGATGTCTGAATACCCTAGACCATTATTCTCTAACCATCGTAACAACTGAAATGACCTCTGTGGGTTGCTGCTGTCCTTGGGCGCTGCCTCATGGCAGTCCTTGGGCACTGCCTGGCTTCTGATTTTCCTTAGTTTTCCTTCCAGCCACAAACAAACTTAACCAAAGCACACATGGGTTCTGCCAGTATATTTCACATACAAAAATACCATGCCAAGGGATCTGGCTCCGTAATAACACGAGCATAAAGGAAAGGTCAGAAATGTTTAAGTTGAACAGAGGAAATTAAGCCTGTTTTTGTACCCCCAAATTGTTGTGTGTTTATAGTATTTTTGGTAGATAATTTGTCAGTCAATCACCAAGTATTTGTTAAAGGTTTCTTATGTGCCAAGCACTGTGCTAGGCACCTAGGGATGCAAAGAAAATCGAAAAACATCCCTGATCTCAGGGAGTGCACTATCTGTCTAATGGGGGAGACAACATGCTAACAACTACTTACAAGCAAGCTACCTACAACCTAAATGGAAAACGAGCTCCGTGGAGAGAAGGTACCAGCATAAAGGGGATGGGGAAAGGCTTCCTGGAGAAGGCAGGATTTTACCTGGGACTTGAAGGAAGGCAGAGGAGGAAGAAAATTCTTGAAATTCATCTTTAAAAGGAAAAACACATTCCGCATCAACATTTTCTCACAGAATCTACATCCTCACCCTGTTCCACAGAAAAATTTAGGAAAACACAACTTTCGAAGTGGGCCAGGCACGTGGACACATTCTGACATACAATTAATTTAGAAGTTTCCTTGTGGCCTCCCCCACCCATCACACAGAACTTTTCTGATCCCCAAGTGAAGATTAAAGAATTTTTTAAAAAGTCTTTTTGTTAAAACTTTTCATCCTCCACATGGCTGCCAATTTGCCATCCCTAAAGCCCAGGCCTTGCCACCTCACACTCCTACTTGGAAGCTTAATTGGCTCCCTCTAGGATCAAATCTAAATTCTTAGAGCCCTTTCCATGCTGTCTCCAGCCTCCCTTTCCAGGCTTGGTGCCCATTACTCTCCTTCACATTCTCTGCTTTCTAGTCCAGCTGGCCTATTTGCTGTTTCCCTGTGCAGCATTCCATTCAGCATCTCATTCTTTGGCCCAGCCTGCTCCTATTGCCTAGAAATTCTTGCCTTCCTCCCTCTGCTTCTTCCACTCCCCAGGCGCCACCTCTTCCAGGAGGCCTTTCCTGATTACTTCCTTCCAGTATATCATTGCTGCCTCCCCCTGCCCGGCCTCCAGAATGACTTTTTATTTGCTTTTTCTATGTATACATTGTTTCTGTCTCCAACAGAATGGAAGCTTCATGAGGGGGGATTCTTTCATGTTTGTCTTCTTGTCTCTATTGGCTAGCACAGTGCATGGCACATAGTAACTGCTTAGTGAAAACTTGTTGAATGAAAGAAGGTGCTTGCATCCAACTTTTGGGTCAGAATCCGAATGGGCGACTCTTTGCCAGCACAGCACCTGAACAACACATGGCCACAAAGAGAGATAAGGGTCATGCAGCTCATCCTCCAGTAGCAGTGTCTCTTGCTCCCTGCTGCTTTCAGTCCGACAGCCAAGCCAGCCTTCTCCTGCACTGCCTTATAGGTGCCAGCACCTGGATTTGGGTGCAGACAATTGCCCTCTAACATCCACTGTCCATCCTTATTGTTGGGCCAGGCCAGGCTTGTGATAGACTTGGTTCTGTCTCTGAAATGCTCCTTCATCTTCACGGGCTTTTCCCGATATCTCTGTAAGACTTGCAGCTTACGTTTCAATAAAATTGAACTAATTAGTCTATCAGTTAAAATCAGAATACTTAGAGATAGAAAGTCAAAATGGTACAGGGCATATTCCATTAAAGGCCATGGTAGATGTATGGCAATTTAACCACACGGTGTTCTAAACATTCATTCCAGGAGATATACTCTACCACGTTTTGGACTACTTTGAAGTTATATCTTGTTTATCTGATTTCTATTCTATAAATAGAAAAAAATTTTAGGAGAAAAACAGTAATCTATAAATTTGCTTTGTATTACTATTCGCAGCCCTCTTAATGCATTAGAAAGGAATTTAAAGATTTAAACTATTTCAGGGAGCAAAATGGAGAGGCAGTGTACTGATGTGGCTAGCTGTCACTCACAGAAGATCAGCATTGTGATGTTTAATTATGATTTTGTTTGTGTATTTGTAGAATTAATGAAAAAAGTTACACATTTTGGATTTAATTTTTGTAGTTATAATGGAGAATGGGATGTGGCTCAGACGGCCCTGGAAGATGTCCTGTACAGAGCCCAGCTGGAATTGTATCCTGAGCCACTGCTGGTACGTGCCTCGCGGCTCAGTCCGGTCCAACTAGATGTGGGGATTTTTTTACATTGAGTTTTGATAAGCAGTGGAGCCAACATTCACAACATATGAAACACATGACTAATTCTCAGTCATTTAGCGCCTCATCTTTCAGGGCAATGAATTGTTACGCATGAAAACAAACTCCGTAATTATGAAAGCGTTCTGAGGCCATCACCAGGCACCCTCCTGGCTCTGTAAAAAGGCATTACATTGCACACATATGTGTGTGGGATGTCCACAAGTATTGATTTGTTATTAGTTGGCATCTAACTTGGCTTCATCTTTGTATGCTCCTGTTTTCTGGAGAGTATGGATTTATTCACTTACCCATTTCCTTAAAAGTGTAATAGGACTTTGCATCGTATGCGTCTTTTTATAATTTAAGTCATTTTTTTCCTCCTTAGGTTGCTAATGCAATAAAGACTTCCCTGCCTGCAGTTGCCATGAAATCTAGTAAGGAGGGTAAAAGATGCATTCAGGTTGAAATTACCCCAACTTCATCGAGAATATCCAGAAATGCAGTCACCAGCATGTCAATAAGAGGGCATAGATGGAAAAGACATGGTGAGAAATGTGTGCTCTAACAAGAGAGTTCTTTGCAAAATACTAATGAGCCAGGTTCTCTTTTCTTTGTAGTGTTCCCTCAGAGATTGAAACATGGAAGTAAGTGGGACTTCTGTGACCTGGGAAGCGCTAATGACCCTCTCAGTATCTACTAAATTTATTATCAAAGTGTGCCTTGTGCATATGGATGCTCTGCCTAATGTGTTAGTGAATGAAAATTAGCTGGGATTTATTTCTCAAACATTTTAATTTCAAATAGAAGAGTTGTGATTCAGATGGGAAAATGTAATTACTCTCATTCTATATTTTTGGCTTTTGTGCTTCTCTGAATGACTGTGCACTGAATGTTGCTTCCTAGTGGTTCTGATTGCTACCTGGCCACACCATCAGGCAGGCATAGGGCTTGAGACAGAACAAATAGCAGTGGTTTAAGGTTTTCCTTTTTTTGGTTGAGGAATATCACAATATAACAACAGCTTCAAGCCTTTCTATTTCTTTGAAATGAGATTTTTCTTTGTAAAATCTATCATTGTTTCAACAGTTCGTGACTTTCATTATTTCACATTTTGCTGGCCTTTGCTAGTCTTTCTTAGTGCTCCCTTCTCTACCTCTCTTCTCTTTCCTAACTTGTCCTTAATGGGTCTCCTCCTCCTCCTCTTTCTCATCATCATCATCCTCTCCCTCCTCTTCTTCTTCATTATCCTTCTTGCCCTTCCTCAAAAGGTGATCCCAGATTGGGAAAAGGAGCAGGACCTTCCTGGGGAGCAGCCTCCAATATGAAAGGGCCTGTTTGGAGGCAGAAAAAATGAAACAAAATCCATTTCCCAACCCTCTTTATTGACCAAGATAATAATAGTAGCTCCTCTTCCTGGTGAATCTGGTTTCAGCTGCTGCTTTAGTCTCTAGGGCTGAGGGAAAATAAGCAAAGGAGTCAAATGAGACTGTACCAGGAAACAGAAATTAAGGGGCTGCCCTTGGGGGGAGGAGTGAGGAGGTGGACGGTGATAAATGGATAAAGCTGCGTATCTTGATTAAATGACTATTGAAGTAAAGAAGTTTCCTCTTTTAAATGAATTCATCCACAATTTAAACTAGTGCCCCAGATTTTTGAAAGGACTTCAAGAAAGGTATAAAAATGGTAATATTTCCCATTAGTAAGACATCATTTGGTGATTTAAGACACATAAGCCAGCTGTGACTCTTAGAGAGAACTCAGATGCTTCAGTGCGAGCAATTGTCGTTTTAGAAAACTCTGCTACTGTCTTAAACACAGAAAGGGGCGAGCGAAAGATGGAACCCACTTGATTGTGAGTGATAGCATATTGCAGAGTGCTTTGCTTGTTGCCGTAATCATCAATAAGCGTGGCTCTATGCCAGTGATGGTGAGCTGCCCAACACAAAATCCACAGGGGCCTCATTCTCCAGCAGATCGGTGGGAAATTCTACCAATGAATCCAGCTGTAAAGAATCTTGCCTTTCCTTTCCAATTTATTGTCTTGCCAAGATGAACAGAGAAAAAATCATACTGCAATTGAAACTTTCCCAGGTACTAGAAACCAGTGCCTGGAATCTCATTGTTGAAAGAGACCCCAGAAGGCATCTAATCCGATACTTACCATTCCTGACACTTGCTCAACTAGCACATGTTTGGGCTCCCTCCTTACGGGGAGCTCCTTACCTTCCTAGGCAGCCCTCTTCCATTGTTTTTTTTTT
>CM053623.1:10593100-10622607 GCA_028646595.1 Phalanger gymnotis | reverse complement strand
GCTTCCCTCTGCCACTTTATGGGTTCTGCAGTTCTAGAATTGGTTCAGAGACATTTTTTTATAGGTTTTTGGAGGGACTTGGTGGGGAGCTCATGCCAGTTACTGCTTTCCAGCTGCCATCTTGGCTCCGCCCCCCCAGCCCTCTTCCATTGTCGAAGAGGCTGGCATCACTGTAACTTGCCCCTTTGGGTTCTGCTGCTCTTCTCTGGGATCAAGTAAAACAAAATTGGCTCTTTTTACCCCATGCCATCCTTTCAGGCATTTCTAAGCCGTAATTATGTTTCCCCACTTAGTTTTCTCTTCTCTAGGCTAAACATCCCCTTTGTTTAAAAAAAAACAAAACAGAAAATTTAAACACAGCCATATATGTAGAAAAATATTCTCAAAGTAAAAGAGAATCATAGTTCACAAAATGTGTTATTTGCAAGCATAATCCTAAACTTTTTCAAAAGAGGTGGCTCTGTGAATCACCTTTGCATGTGTATTTTTTGGTCTGTCATCAGATCTGTTTTGATCCTGTTTGGGGCCAGCAGGTGCCTCATCATCATTGTTGGTTCTTGGGGGACTCTTATGGTGTAGCCTAAGAAAAATAGCCTTGATTTTCTCCCATACCTCTCTTGCTTTTAATTGGCCTCTCCCTGCAGCCAAAGCACAAAGGCCAGTCTTCTTACCTGTGACAGTCTTACTGATAAAGATCTATGAAGCTCTTGTTGTATTTAGGTAAGGGGACTTCAGTCCCACAATGTAGATCCAGAGTCCAGGTTTGTCCCACTGTGGCTAGCTCAGTGTTTGGGACCTAGGAAGTGCTTCATCAGTGAGTGCTTGCTTGACCTCGAGGTCCACATCCTTCTCTTCCAGAGCCCCTTGTCCATGGTATCCAGGATCCTTTCCTCTGATTCCTCAGGCACTTACTGCTGTTCTTCTTTGGGAAGAGTTTTGACCTTATTTCCTTTTTTTGAGATACCTTTGGCTCTTTGGTCTCCAAGTTCTAAGTTGAACTAAAAAAGTTGATCCTTCCATGGTCTTTATCTCTGTGGTCTGAAGGATGGGGACCAGAAGTTCCAGCCTAGGGAGCTAGGACGACTAGTTGGGAAGTTAAAGGATGCCCTCCTTGTGTTTTCTTCCAGCTCTCCCCCTTTCTTCCTCCCCATCTGCCACTTTTTCCTCCTCTCATTTCTTCTCCTTCTTTCCCTTCCCCTCCCTTCTACTCCCCCTATTCACACAAATTCTTCCCATTACTACACATTTGCTGATGTAAGATGAGAAGTAGGTGAGCAGAGGTGAGGGGATAGCAGGGCCAAAGTTTCCAGCCAGAAGGGATTGGTCAGGGAGAGAGCAAGGGGAAAGAAAGAAGAGACAAAAGGGGGTTTACCTTTGAAAAGGGGCTTAGGAGCTGGTGTCAGAGGCTGCCTCTTCATAGAAATAGACCTATAGAAGATTGCCCTACACTTGGGACATGAAGTAGAGGGATGTATTACTTCAGACCATTTTCAGTGACTGAAAATCCATTTATTATTATGGCTTCTGAAAATTTACTTCAGTCTTAACTGCCTAAACTATATTCCTATGAATTATTTTAATTTATGAACTTTTAAAAACATATTCTGGAACTAAAGTCAAGACCCAGGCATCTTTAGGAATTTAACCACTTAAACAGTGTCTCTAAGAGGAAGGCCTTTTTTATAGCACATGTCAAGAAGTGCTGAAGTTTTAATGCTGTTCATAGCTCCTAGTTCTTGGGGAAGTTTTTATCCCTATTACTCACATCTCTGCATTTCACTTTCCATTCTCTGACCATGTGTGTCCTGCCTCTCACTTTCTAGTCCTGACTGCCAGGCAAGTGGCATTAGATGCATTGGATGCCATCTGACCAGACGTGTGTGTGTGTGTGTGTGCACGCGCGTGTGTGCATGTGCACACATAAGAATGTTTTTACATTCATTACATGGAGCTGGCTTTTGGGGATTGGGGGCCATGTGACAGGAAATTTAACTAGTCATCAGAATTTTCACTTTTCAACCAGTGTTGGTTAGACACAATTATTCAGTCTGGTTTTTAAAAGATTTTCTTTTTAATTTGAAGATTTGAGAAGTTATTTAAAACTTATTCATTCCCTTTCACTGCAGCTGTTTGCAGAATAGCATTAGAACCTGGAGTGGCCACTTTTTACCTCTAAATGACAGTTTCAGAATTGTCCCTGTTTATTACTGACACTTTTCAGTTTGTTTTATTTCTTCAAGGGTGGAGAAGATGGCTTTGGGGAAGGAGGAAACATTCCAGGCAAGGGAGAAACCTGGCCCAGCTGTTTCTAAGACCAGCTCTAAATGGGAGGGAGAAGGAAGGGGGAAGGGGGAAAGGCAGAATCTGAAGGTGAGAAAGGGTTTAGAGAAGGGTAAAGACTGAAGAAAAGCATTAACTAAGGTAAGATTTGGTGCTTTGGGTTAGGAGAGAGAAGACAAGAACAAAAGTAGTGGTTCTAATGCCAAGTGAAGTGGTGTTAAGCTTGGTGAAGCCCCGCCCCTCCCCTAGGCATTCCCAGGTGTCACTTGTTTTCTTTCTCACTCACCCACCTCTGAATCCTGAAGCGATAACCTACCATCTTGTGCATTAAATGCCTTGCACTCTCTCCACATAAGTTATCCTTCTTCATCTTCTGCCCCCCTTCACACTCCTAGCCCTCCTTGGCTGCTCTCTGTTTGTCTGGCTTCCCCATTCTGTCATCTTCATTCCCTAGTCCTACCCCCTATTCCTGTGATGCTCTAGGTCTCTTCCCTTCTGTCTTTTAAAATATTTTCCAAAAATAAATTTGAGTGTCAAAATTATGGTTTGCCTCAGTTAAGGCATATTTACAAATGAGCAGTGTATGTTTATTTTTTTACCAAATCATTATCCAGCCAAACTATTCACATAGTAAATAAATGGGACCCCCAGTCTTTATTATTATTCCTTCTTTTTTGTAACTTGGATGCTTATGTAAGTATTGAGGTTGTAGTGTGTCAGGTCCTTTAGGGTATAGACTACGTGTCATCAGCTTTGCTTAGGTATGCCTTGGTCTTTACAGTATAGTTATTCTTGTGAGATTATCTATGAAGCAGATTTTTAGAAATCAAGTCTCATTTTGAAACCATTGGGGGAATCTTTTTAAAGTGATCTTACAGTAAATCCTTTTGTAAGATAAAAAATTTCTTACATGTTTCCACTTTGTAATTTTGGTTGTTTATACATTGAATATGCTTAAAGTGAGGCAAACATAAAGGTTGTCTAGCCCAGTACCATGGATGATAGTAGAACTGTCATTTGATCTATTGGGTAAGAAGTATGTTTGCAGCTCTGAAAGAGGTGGGTCTCTTAATGTGATTACCTCATATTTGTTGTAATGCAGAGCTTGGGGACTTTTCAGAAGCCTTATTATCTCATTTTTTTGGAAGTAAGTGACATATTTGCATAAGAACATAAGCCAGTGCATGACTTGTGTCTAGGGAATGCAGTGTGGATCCAGGAGCAGGATTCACTGCAGGAGCAGGGAGTCAGGTGGGGCAAAGACCCTTCTGCAACGTTTGGAAGTTGGGATTTACCCTGCCCTCAGATGCCCTAAATGCAGCTGGGTTACTTTTTTAAGAGTGATAAGGATGAACGTTTAGGCTTAGACAACCTCAGGAGTCCACACAATTGTGGAATCCATTGTATTTGCTGCTGGTAGGGAAAAGCGATTGAAAGGTGATAAATCTACTCTTTTTGTGTGTTCAAAGTTGACACTACAGTCTAAGCACTCTGAGAGTTTGAGGATGCTTAATTTCCCAGAATGTTGAAAGTTCAGAGAAACTAACAAAACCATTTCAATCAGATCAAGAGTGTGGAATCTAGAAGCGCTTACAAGTCCCTGCCTCCTGCATAATGACAAGTGGGACAGTCAGCTGTTTGCAGTCATGAGAACTGGGAAGGCAGAGAGAGCATCTTTATAAAGAAAGTGAACATTTTCTGAGTGTGAAAAAGTACAGATTGGGAAGAGCAAAGAAATGTAAAAAGACCCTGAAAGAGACAAGGATCTTGGGCTTACACCGAGGGCTGGTGTTGGTGGGAGGAAGAGACTCCAGGAGAGCTTTGTTGGGGGAAAGCATTTGAATTATGGTATTAGATCGTTAGCTTCAAAACAGCAAACAAAAAAAGCTGGTAGCTTAGTCCCTTTTCCACCTCTGATGCCTGGGAACAAAGGCCGATGCCCTAGAGCTCCCTAAGGCAGACTCCTACTTGGCTTTCCTGGACATGTAGCAGCGTATCTTATACCTAGGACCAATACAGTTCAGTACTACTCAGGGAGTTGATTTGGACCACAGTCATGCTTTTTTTAAAAAAAAAAAATTTTCCTTAAATTTTTATAGAAAAAAAATGAATACATGCAAAGCTAAAATTGTCATGTTAATGAGCTCTAGTCAGACTGGGCTTTATATAAAGTTATTATTCTGGGAAAATGTGAACATATTTGGTAAGTGGGGATTTTTTGTTGTTGATACTGTTGTGGCTGCTATGATTTATTTACAAAATCAGATATAATTATTTGTATCAAGTATGTCCCAAAACAGGTTTAGAAACATCTTATTTAAAATATTAACAATTAAAGGAATAGCAAGTTCTAGTAAATAAAGACACATGAGGCTTAAATTATTCTAACTGGTACTTAGATGATTTTTAGAAAAAAAATTTTCTTTCAGTGCCTCAGTTTCCCCATTTACAAAATGTAATTAGTAATGACTTGCTATTTGACCACTTTACCTAGGCAATGTTAAGATTCATGAGTTAGCATCAGGAAGTAATTTTTAGTTTGGGGGGACAAGGATGGAGTTAACATAAAATGCTTTAATTGCCATTCATGTATATACATATACACACGTGCATCTATATATGTACATGTATGCATACACACATATACATATATACACACGTACACACACACATGAATGCCTTACCTGGACTTAGCAATTATTGGATGGTAGACCTAAGGAATAAAGCAGCAGGAGGAGCAGACTGGATTCCTTTCTGTCAGTGCTGGTTCCTGACTATTGGCCCCTCAGCCCCAGAGTCACCCTTCAGGCTGCAAAGCTATTGCCAGACTCATCTTTGCTCAGGCAGGTGGTGGCCATGGCCCTAGTACGGGCAGTCTTCAAAGGGTGGATGAGCATCTGGAGTTGAATTGGTGCAACACAACATTGTTGATTCAAGCTTTGTATCCATTTTTTGCTAGTCGAGAACCTCAGAGCGTATTTTCTATGTCACAAATACCGGTGCTCTGGCAGCTCCAATCTTACAGGCAGCTAAAATGAACTCAGGACTACTCTAAAGACTAAAAGCTCACTAATTTTTTGCCTATAAACATTTATTAAGAGGTCGGAGCACATTCAGTCTCCAAGGTGCAGTGGCATTCATGCTCAGAAACTCAGGCCAGGCAGCAGCATCTGCCAGGCATCCTGTGGCATCGCCAAAGAGGTGCCTTCCCCAGAGTGGGTGGTATCCCCATGCTGCCTCAGTTTCCTTTTCTCAGTGAAGTGATGAGGACATTTCTTTTTCATGCCGTTACAGTGGAAAGTGAAATAGATTGGGAATCAAGGCATCCCCTAGAAAGAAAGCGCTGTGTACACAGCAGAGTGATTGTTAGAAACATGGTTGTTTAAGTTAATGTGATTGTGGATGCTACATTATCATTTTGGCATATGAAGAGAATAAATTACGCTATTACCTAAAGTTTCTACAGACCCACCTGCTCTTAGTCAGCAAATGAACATTTAAGTTTATCGAACCAATGAAACCGAGGCAGGAGCCTCTTATTGCTTTTAAAAATAAGTTAATTATTCTCAAGTAACTTGTTCAGGGGTTAATGCTGATTTGACACTGACAGCCTTCTCTGTCTTGAAAATCTTGAAGTTGTTAGACAGTACTTCCTGGTTCTCTTCTCATGTTTCCTTCAGTGTTTTCTCTTTCTCCCACAGCACATAAACATGGGTTATTTCCTCACAGTTCTGTCCCTTAGCCTTCCTCTTTCTATTCTCTCTGCCCTTCATGATTTCATCCATTCTCATGGCTTAGACCAGTGTTTTCAAACTTTTTGTTTCAGGACCCCTTTACTCTCTTAAATATTATTGAGGACTCCCTTCCTAAAGAGCTTTTGCTTCTGTGGTCAGTAAGATCTATCAATATGTACATATTAGAAATTAAAATGGCTTGGTATTATGAAAATAGTTTTGACTTCACAGAACCCTTTAAAGAGTATCAGGGACCCCTATGGGTCCTTGGGTCACACTTTGAGAATCTCTGGCTTAAGGCCTCCTCCTAAATCAAAAACTTCAGCCTCTCAAGCTTTCTTAAGAATAATTTTCCATTTTCCTGTATTTCCAATTTCCTTGCTGCACACAGCTGCCTCAGTCTCCTGTTATCACCTCCAACTTGACGTATCCAAAATGACTTTGATATCTCCCCCAGAACCCGTCCCATCTCTTCATTTCCCCGTTTGTGGTTATGAAAAACCATTCTTCTGGTCTCCTAGGCTGAAACTCTAGTTATCTTTAGTCTTTTCTTCAACCTCAGCCCCCTCCATCCAGTCAGTAGACAAATCCTGTCAATTTTCTCTCTGTAGTAACTCTTCTAGAATGTCCTAACTCTTCATTCTCCCCCCTTGGCCCTTGTTCAGCCCCTCAATTCACCCTCTCACCTTCACCATTGTACTGGACTCACAACTGGTGTCCCTGTCTCACATCTCAAACCTAAGGTACCCTAGACGCACTGCTTATTACCCATCTCGTTGTGCTAAGGCTCAAGTGTGCTCAGGTAACTTCCCTTTCTGAGGAAACCTTCAGGGGCTCCTCCTCTTTGTATGAAGGAGGTCATCTTGACAAGGGGGAACCTATGGCCCTAGGACTGGGGGCAAAGTCCATAATAAGCAAGTAGATGTGCTGTAGGCTGAATAGATGTCTTTTACATGCACATGTTACAGTTTTTCGAATGAACATATGTGCTGTTGTGGCTAATGAAATGCAAATTCATTTAAAAACATATAGAACTCTTTGAGCAGCTTATTTTATGATCATGCATTTTCTTAGTTTAATAGTAGTATCGCAACTACTATCCAAGGGTTGTAGGGTTTTTTTTTTTTACTCTTCATCCTCAAGAGGGTTGGAGACTGTAGTGTAGATTCTGTAGCTAGACATTCAAAGCCTTTTGCAATGAGGTTCCCACCTACCTTTCTATCTTCATTTCATGGAGCCTGTGCTTAAGTCTTGCTACTGTTCCCAGAACTTTTCTCCATTCATTCCTTTGCTTATGCTATTCCCTCCATAGGAAGTATCCTTCCCATTCCACTTTACATTCCTTCAAATCCCAGATGAAATATTACATTTTTATTTTATTGTGAACTTAACAATAATCAGCAAATACAAATATTGTTACACAGAGCACAAGAAAGAAGACAACACAGTAAACTTCTTTTATGAACAATTTAAAATATATATGTATGTATATGTATATGTATATGTGTACGTGTGTGTGTGTGTGTTTGTGTGTGTGTGTAGTAAATCACCATAACTCTCCCATATTCACCTCCAAGCAACCATAAAATAGGACCCTGAAACAAATCCTAGAACAGCAGAACCAGCAAAAATGCAGGTTGAAACAATCATTTAGTCTAAGAACCTTGGAAGATTGACAAGAAAGGTCTGTCTCACTTGGGTAAAGAGGAACACAGTCTAGCATAGGAAGTGTCCCAGCAAGCCAGTAGCAAGCCCCATCTCAGCAAACCAGTAGGAGGTCCTGAGTCCCAGTGTGGTGGAGCAGGCAAACACCAACACCAGGACCTCCAATATGCCTCAGCATAGCCAGGGGTACTGGCAGATTCCAGCTCCGAGAAACATCATGGACTTCAGGGTAACCCTAGGTAAATAGATAGCTGCCAATGGCCAGACCTCCACATGGTTCAGTATAGCCCCAGGGAAATGCAGAAACATCCCACCAGCCTCAGTACATGCCAGACACCAGCACTAGAATCCTGGCTTTGCACCAGGTAAGCTGCCAGACTCCTGTGGACTTTAGCAGCGCCAGCCACCCCTCACCCCTTGGCACAGCACCAGACATGAAGATCCCCCATGGGCTTCAGGGCAACATCAGTACAGCACCAGTAAACAGCCAGGGCCTTTAGCCCCTGGCACAAGAAGCCTGATACGGTGCCCCTTCCACCCCAGGAGCTAAGCTCAAATTTAAAATAAAGGAAAAAGGCAAAAAAAGGCGAGCAAAAAACAACAATGAAAGAATCTGACCATAGAAAGTTATGGTGACAGGAAAGGTCAAGGCACAAATTCAGAAGAGGACAACATTGTCAAAACACCTTATGGGCAAAACTCCAAACAAAAACAGAAAGTAGTTTCAGACCCAGAAAGAACTCATGGAAGAGATCAAAAAGGAGCTTAAAAATCATATAAGAGAGGTAGTAGAAAAACTCAGAAAAGAAATGAGAGTAATGTAAGAGAATTTTGAAGAAAGAGCCAATAGCTTAGAAAAAGAAAACAACTGTTTAAAAAGTAGAATTGGTCAAATGGAAAAGGAGATACAAAAATCCACTGAAGAAAACAACTCCTTAAAGAGTACAGTTGACCAAATGGAAAAGGAAATATAAAAGCTAACTGAGGAAAACAATTCCTTAAAAGAATTGGGCAAGTGGAAGCTAATGACTCTATGAAATATCAAGAATCAATCAAATTCAAAAGAATGAAAAAAAAAGGAAAAAATATAAAATACCTCATTGGAAAAACAACTGACTTGGAAAACAGATCCAGGAGAGACAATGTCAGAATCATTGGACTACTTGAAAGCTGTAATCAAAGGAGGGCCTGGACAGCATCTTTCAAGAAATTATCAAGGAAAATAGCCCTGATATCCTGTAACCAGAGGACAAAATAGGCATTGAAAGAATTCACCAATCACCTCAGTAAAGAGATCCCAAAATAAAAACTTCAAGGAACACTATAGCCAAATTACAGAACTGTCAGTTCAAGGAAAAAATACCGCAGGTGACCAGAAAGAAACAATTCAAATATCAGGGCGCTACAATCAGGATTACACAGACTTAGCAGATGTAAAGGATCGGAGGTCATGGAACATGATATTTTGGAAAGCGAAGGAGCTAGGGCTACCACTAAGAATCATCTACCCAGCAAAATTAAGCATAATACTTTAAGAGAAAAAGTTGGCTATTCAATGAAATAGATGGATTTCAAACTTTCACAAGGAGAAGACCAGAATTGAATGAAAAATTTAATTTCCAATATCAAGACCCAAGAGAAGCCTAAAAAGGGAAACAGGGAAAAGAAAACAAGAGATTCAATGGAGCTGAACTGTTTAAATCCTTACATGGGAAGATGATAATTGTAATTCTTAAAAATTATGCCACTAATAGCTAGAAAGAATATACATAGAAGATATGGATATAAGGGAATGACATAAAAAAATTAAGAGATGAGAAAGAAGAGTTCACTGGGTTCAGAAGGAAGGGAGAGATAGAATGGGGTAAATTATTTCACATGAAGAGGTGTGAAAAACTTATTACAGTGGAGGGAAATATAGGATAGTGGGTGATGGGCATCACTTGAACCTTATTCTTACCAGTATTGGCTCAAAATGGGAATAACATACATGGTCAGTTGAATGTAGAAATCTATCTTACCCTACAGGCAAGCAGGAGGGGAGATTAAGTAAAAGGGACAAGAAGAAGACTGACGGAAGAGAGGGCAGACTGGGGAGGTGGCAGGCAGAATTGTTGAGGAGAGAGAGGACAAATAGGAGGAAAAGTAGTGTGGAGGGAAATGCACAGTAATCATAACTGTGAATGGGAAAGGGATGAACTCTCCCATAAAATGGAAGCAGATAGGAGAGTGTATCAAAAACCAGAATTCTACAGTATGTTGTTTACAAGAAACATACTTGAAGCAGAGAGACATACATAGAGTAAAGGTAAGGGTCTAGAGCAGAATCTATTATGCTTCAGCTAAAGTAAAAAAAAAAATAAAAAAAGGCAGGGATAGCAATCCTGATCTTAGACAAAACCAAAGCAAAAACAGGACTAATTACAAGAAGTAAGGAAGGAAACTACGTGCTAAAAGGTACCATAGACAATGAAGTAATATCAATACTAAACATATGTGCATCAAGCAGTATAGCATCCAAATTCTTAAAGGAGAAGTTAAATGAGTTATAAGTTTATGACCAAACAAGTGATAGAGAACATTATGAAATGTAAATAGATATTTTAATTATATTAAATTAAAAGGCTTTTGCACAAACAAAACCAATGCAACCAAGATTAGAAAGATCTTTACAGTAAGAGTCTCTGATTAGGCCTCGTTTTTCAAATACGTAGAGAACAGAATCAAATGTATAAGACTACAAGCCAATCCCCAATTGATAAATAGTCAAAGGATATGAATAGTCAGTTTTCAGATGAAGAGATAAAAGCTATTTATAAGCATGTGAAGAAGTGCTCTAAATCACTTTTGATTAGAGAAATGCAAATTAAAATAACCCTGAGGTACCACTTCATACCAATCAGGTTGGCTAATAGTACCAAAAAAAAAAAGGGAAAATGATAAATGTTGGAGAGGATGTGAGAAAAGTGGGACACTAATGCACTGTTGGTAGAATTGTGTACTCTCCATTCTGGAGAACAATGTAGAACTATGCCCAAAGGGCAACCAAACTGTGCATACCCTTTGATCTAGCAATACTACTGTATCCGTATCCCAAAGAGATTACTAAAAAGGGAAAAGGACCTACATGTGCAAAAATATTTATAGCAGCCCTTTACGTGGTGACAAAATAATGGAAATTGAGGGGATGCCCATCAATTGGGGAATGACTGTACAAACTGGCATGTGAATATAATGGAATATTATTGTGCAGTAAGAAATGATGAGCAAGCAGATTTCAGAAAAACCTAGAAAGACTTGTGTGAATTGATGCAAAGTGAAATGAACAGAACCAGAAAACATTGTACATAGTATCAGCAACATTATGTGATGATCAGCTATGAATGACTCAGCTCTTCTCAGCAACACAATGATCTAAGACAGAGACAGAGGACTCACAAAGGAAAATGCTATCTACATCCAGATAAAGAACTGATGAACTCTGAATGTAGATCAAAACATACTCTTTTTCATTTACTTTATTCTTTATTGTGTATTTTTCTCATTTTGATCTGTTTCTTCTTTCACAACTGCGACTAATATGGAAATGTTTTACATGGTAGGGAAGGGGAGGGAGGGAGGGAGAAAAATTTATGACTCAAAATCTTATAAAATGAGTAAAAAATTATCTTGACATGTAATTGTGAAAAAATAAAATACTATTAAATAGTATATATGTATGTATATGTATATATATGTATATATACACACATACACATATAGTAAATTAACAAGATAGTAACAGAATTACTCTATTTGTGTCCTTTCTGTACTTCTTTTTGTTTTCTTTGGTGAAGTTTTTAAAATTGTTGATGCCCCTTTTCACTATCACTACCCACTACTTTAACATCTTCTCTTCCCCCCCCCCACCAAGTAGAAGCCTTCCATTGTAACAAACACGTGTAGTCAAGCAAAACCAATCAACACATTGTCCATGTCTGAAAATGTAAGTCTTATGACACTGCCCTAGCCCTTCCCCTCTCTACCTCTATTCTGATTTGTCATTCTTAGTAAGTAAGGATGAGTCACTGCTGTGACCAGTTCTGAAATCCTTCAGAGTCATTTTCCTCCGCATTCTCATGGTGGTCACTGCTTACTTTGTTGTCTGGTTCTGCTTATTCCCCTCTGTATTAGGTCACACAAGTTAAATCAGTCTTTCCATATTCTGAGTCTGTCAATTTCATCATTTCTTATGCTGCAAAAAGACAAATAATGAGCATTTATTAAGTGCTTTCTGTGTGCCATTCATATGCCACAATTTATTCTAGGAAACCTTCCCCAACCTCTCTTAATTCTAGTGCCTTTCTTTATTCATCACTTCTCTTTACCCTCTCTGCAGTTGGTTTGTACTTTGGTTTGCTTGTCTTCTCCATTAGTCTGTGAATCCTTTCAGGGCAGGGCCTGTCTTTTGCTTCTCTTTGTATCCTTAGCACTCCATACATTGCCTGGCACGCAGTAGGTGCTTAATAGTTTGTTGACTGACTGATTCTTTAACTATTCCTCAACTGAAGGGAGTTTTGAGTTTTTTTGTTTTGAGTTCTTTGCCATAACAAAAAGTGCTGTTATGAGTGTCCTTGGACCTATTTCGGTTCCCGTTTCATAGTTAAGACCAGTGCCTATTTTCCTTTAAGAAATATATTTTTCCCAATTCAACTCAACAAGCATTTATTGAGTGCCTGTTGGGAGGGTGTGTGGAGCCAAGATAGCTCAATAGAGGCAACTCAGCTGAACTCTCTCAACATTTCCCTCCAAACAACTTTAAAATAATGCCTCAAATCAAATTTTGGAGCAGCAGAGCCAGCAAAAGGTCAGGATGATTCATTTTTTCCAGCCTAAGAAAACTTAGGTCATCAGGAGAAGTGTGTGACACCAGGGTGGAAGCCTGTCCAGAGCCCACACACGGCAGCAGTAAGAACAGCCATTGTAGCTTTAGGAGCTCTCAGCCCAGAGATGGCAAGGAGGTCAGACAACTGGTCAGAAAGAGACTATAGGGACCTTTTGCTGGAACTGGATACAGGTGGCACTGATTGGTGACTCTGTTGCCCATACACAGTTCTGAGTTGCAGTTCCAGGGAAGAAAGGATTGCTGGGGGGGGGGGGGGGGAGACTGTTCGCAGTTCCAAGGCTAAGAGAACACTAGTGCTTGTGCCTGCAGGGGACCAGGGACCCTTCCTGAATAAACACCAGAGTGCAAACAAGGAAGCACCCAAAATTTGCAGACCGCTGAACTAGATCTGAAAACAGCAGCATAAAAAAACCTGAAGCTTGGGATACCCCAAGGTGAGCGGAGCTCAACTTTAACATACAGTTCAAAGTCAAGAAATAGGCTGAAAAATGAGCAAACAACAAAAGAATTTGACCATAAAAGTTACTACAGTGGCAGGGAAGACCAAGGCACAAACTCAGAAGATGATGACAATGAAAAACAGCTACAAACAAAGCCTCAAAGAAAAATGCTAATTGGACTCAAGCCCAACAAGAATTTAAAAAAAAAATTTAAAACAGTAGAGAAAAAAATTAGGGGAAAATGAGGGATGCAAGAAAATTATGAAAATTAACAGTTTGGCACCAAAAAAAAAAAAACTGAAGAAAATAAAAACAGAAGTGGCCTAATGGTAAAAGAAAGAAAAATTCACTGAAGAAAAGAACTCCTTAAATAGCAGAATAGGCCAAATGAAAAAGAAGGTACAAAGTCTCACTGAAGAAAATAATTCCTTAAAAATTGGAATTGGGCAAATGGAAGCTAATGATTAAATGAGACCTCAAGAAACAATAAGACAGTTGAAAGAATGAAAAAAAAAATTATAAGAAAATGTGAAATATCTCATTGGAAAAACAACTGATCTGGACAACAGATCAAGAAGAGATCATTTGAGAATTATTGGACTACCTGAAAAGTATGAACAAAGAAAGATCCTAGACATCATATTTCAAGAAATTATCATGGAAAACTGCCCTGATATCTTAGATTCAGAGGGTAAAATGGAAATTGGAAGAATCAACCTATCATCTCCTGAAAGAGATCCCCAAATGAAAACTCCCAGGAATATTAAACCCAATTCCAAAGCTTCCAGGTCAAAAAGAAAAATATTTCAGGCAGCCAGAAATAAACAGTTCAAATATTGTAGAGCTATAGTTAGGATCACACAAGATTGAATGACTTCCACATTAAAGGAGCAGAGAACTTGGAATATGATATTCCAGAAGCAAAGAAACTCTTCTTACAACTAAGAATACTGTACCTGGCAAAACTGAGTTATAATCCTTCAGGGGGAAAAACAAACATTTAATGAAGCATAGGACTTTCAAGCATTCCTGATGAAAAGACCAGAGCTGAATAGGAAATTTTGACATTCAAACAAGACTCAAGAGAAGCATAAAAGGTAAACATGAAAGCATAATCTTAAGCATCTCAATAAAGTTAAACTGTTTACATTCCTATATGGGAAGATGATACATGCAACTGCTAAGAATGTCGTCATTATTAGAGCAATTAAAAGGATTTTGCATAGATAGAAGGCATGGGTATAAGTTGATTATGTTGGAATGATCTCTGCCCAAAAAATGAAGGAATGAGAAAAGATAGTACTGGGAAAAAGAGGAAGGGAGAGGCACAAGGAGGAAAATTTTCTTACATAAAGGAGGTACACAAGGGAGAGTGTTTACAGTGGAGGGGAAAATGGGGGCTGAGGTAGTGGGCAATGTTTGAACCTCAGTCTCATCAGAATTGGGTCAAAGAGGGAAGAATATATACACACTAAGTTGTGTCCACTAGGGAAATAGGAGAGGAAAGGATAAGAGAAAGGGGAAGAGGGGTGGTAATGATAAGAAGAGGGCAGATTAAGGGAGGCAGTGGTTAGAAGCAAAATAGACTTTTGAGGAAGGACAGGATAAAAAGAGAGAGGGAAGAAGAAAGAAGAAAATTGGATGTAGGAAAATGTACAGTTAGTATTCATAATTGTGAATGTGAATGAGTTGAACCAACCCATAAAACAGAAGCAGACAATTTGTTGTTTAAAAGAGACACATTTAAAAAAAGACACACAGAGTTAAAAGAAAGGGCTGGAGCAGAATCTATTATTCTTCAGCTGAATTAAAAAAAAGGCAGGGGTAGCAGTCATGATCTCAAATAAGCAAAAGCAAAAATAGGCCTAATTAAAAGGGATAATCAGGGGAACTATATTTTGCTAAAAGATAGTATAGACAATGACATAATATCAAAACATTTGACAGTCTCTCTGATAAAAGGCTTCATTTCTCAAATACATACTGAGTATAGAACTGAGTCAAATTTAAGAATAATAGCCATTCCCCAATTGATATGTGGTCAAAGGGCATAAAAGGGCAGTTTTCAAAAGAAATCAAAGCTATCTGTAGTCATATGAAAAAAATCTCTAAATCACTATTAATTAGAAAAAGGCAAACAAAAAAAAAAACAACTCTGAGGTACCACCTTATAATTATCAGAAATGACAAATGCTGGAGGAGATGAGGGAAAATAGATATACTAATGAACTACTACTAGTGGGATAGTGAACTGGTCCTACTATTCTAGAAAACAAATTGGAACTATGCATAAAGGGCTATAAAACTGTGCATATCCTTTGATGCAGCAATACAACTACTAGGTCTGTATCCCAAAGAGATAAAAGAAAAAGGACCTATATGTACAAAAATATTTATAGCAGCCCTTTTCATGGTGGCAAAGAATTGGAAATTAAGGGGAAGGTCATCAGTTGGGGAATGGCTGAACAAGTTGTGGCATATAATTGTGATGGAGTGCTCTTGTGCTGTGGGAAATGACAAGGGAGGTGGTTGCAGAAAAACATGGCAAGACTTATATAAACTGATGCAAAGTGAAGTAAGAAGAACTGGGAGATCATTTTGCACAGTAACAGCAATGTTGTAATGATGTTCAACTGTGAAAGATGTGGCTACTCTGATCAATACAATGATCCAAGACAATTCCAAAGGACTCATGCTGAAAAATACTATATACTTCCAGAGAGACAACTGATGAAGTCTTGAATATAAGTTGAAGTATAATTTTCTTTATGTTTCTTGCTTTTAAAAAAAAATACGGCTAATAGGGAAACATATTTTGCATGATTTCATATGGATAATTGAGATCATATTGCTTGCCTTCTCAGTGGGTAGGGCAGGGGATGGGAAAGTGGAAGAGAATTTGGAACTCAAAATATAAAAGGAAAAACATACTAAAATAAATAATAAATTGAAAAATATTTTTAAAGAAGCATTATCATTTCAAAAAAAATTTAAGTGTCTCTTTTGTGCCCCATCCCCAACTTCAGTTTTTCCCATGTACATTTTTTCATTTAGGTAGATATTTCTATAGAAAAACATTGAATTCTCATGTTTCTACGTATAAATTAACTTCATTTTATGAATTTAATAAAGGTGTTTCTCTTTTTTCTGATATTTATCTCTATGCAGATAAATATAGTCAACAGTTAAGGCATTTGGTAATATCTTTGCCCATATCTCATTACCTTTTGTTAAAAATTGAGCATTTTCACGTCCAAGCTCATTTTCAAATTATTGCTCATAACCCATTTTTATACAAATAAATACAGCTTTTGGATCCATTTTTAAATAATACTTATCTCAGGTATCTTAAAGAAACTTTATTTGGCTTCGCAACCTATTTAACCAAACTGCCTTAGTTGTTTTTTAAGAAACACCTGAACAACACTATTGAAATCTAGCCAAGGAATCTGGTTTATGTGGTGGAGAGAGAATGTAAAGGTTTAATTCTATTTTAAATGAAAAAATTTAATGTAACTATTATTTCCATAATATAGTGTTGATCTTAACTAATTTCATTTCCATTTCTTTTCTGTTATTTTGCTATTGATTAAATTCATTATGTTTGGATAATTTGCTATTGTAACCTAGTGATTCACATTTAGGGGTGGGAGGGTATATGCCACCTTCGCAATATCAATAGACTGGTCATGTAGTGGTCTGCAGGTCCTCCATCTTCACAAGGATTCATTTAGACACTCTTAGGAGGCAGCTGTGTGGTTCCCAGAAGGCGCGGTTATGCTCTTCTAAAGGTAATGCAATGAATCCCTTAACAGGAAACATGGCAGAGACAGCTAATGTGGCTCTAACATGCTATAGGTTACAGAGCAAAGATTGTCTTTTTATGTTGGGAAACAAACAAAATGGATTTATGTCAAGACAATTTTAGAATCCCTCCATTAAGGAAGCGTGACTAACTATAGGCCTAGGGTGCTGGAAAATGTGGCAGACTGGAGGCAGGAAGCTTTGGGCTTGTGCTCAACAAGCTGATGGAGAGGTTTACTAGAACCCTGGAGAGATCATTTTGGGGGGGTTTTTTGTGGGGTTCTTTTGGGTTTTTTTGGAGGGGGGAAGACAGGGCAATTGGGGTTAAGTGACTTGCCCAAAGTCACACAGCTACAGCTAGTGAGAGATGATTTTAGAGAAAAAAATCTATATGGTGAATGGGACTTGAACATGGAGAAGTCAGATAGCCAAGCTGTTCCATCATCAAACTTCTCTGTAGACTTTAGCTCCATCAATCAGTAAATCTCTTTCAATTGTTGAATTGAACCCACTTGACATTCTTCTTAGGTGTTTACAGCGATTATTCAAATATATTAAAATAGAGAACATGCCCTTTAACATGCTTTGCCTTATCTTCAAAAGCATTTAATCTGCCTATAGGGTGGGGTATAAATAGAAATTTTCTACACGATATAAGAAAATTTGAGAAGTGAGGCAACAGTACCTAGGCTTAAGCATCATTAGTTGTAATAATTAATGATAATAGTGAACCTTTCTAAGGAGGCTGCATAGGAAACCTGAGGGAGGGCTGGGTGAGAGGTCCCTAGAAAAGCCATTTACCCTCTCCGGGCCCCAAGGTCCTCCCATGACAAAGGGCATTGAATGAGGTGACCTCTAAGGTCACCTCCATTTCTCACTTTGATTCTGTCACCTGTGGCTCTGTTTTAAGAGCTAGTGCATGAAAATGTGTTTCCTAAGGCGCAGAAGTCGAGTCAGAAGTTTGTAGCATGGTCCAGGTGGCTGCCTGATAGATTCAAAGCAATTGAAATTCCTTTTGGGCTTCTAAAAAGAATCCTCCTACATGTTCACTGTGAACTTATCCTTTGAATGTGTGTCTAAAAACTGCCAGAGTGTGATGCTGTGTCCGAGCCACGTGCCCCCGTTGTGTTTGATGGTGCCAAAGTCCTGTGAATCATGAGTTAGACGCAAAGCTGGAGACCTGGCGCAGTTCACGAGCCTGCAAACATCCAGCTTCTGTTTGGCCACTTTTGTTTTTCTTGTTCTGCATTTTTGTGTTGTTTGTTTGCAGCCATCATTTTGTCTTATCATCTTCAATTCTAGAGCAAGATGACAACAGTAATGACTCTGCCGACCCGGGCATCCTGGTCATACCTGAGCTTAGTGTCACAAAGGTGGCTGGAGAGAGATCCGGGAATGGGGAAAAAAGCAAAGCCCTGGGAGAGAGTGATGCCCAGCATGTGCAGGGTGTGCAGGAAACAGCCCCAGACCCTAGAACTGAGAGCAAAGGCTTGCCAGAGCTCAGGAGGCAAAAGTCTGTGAGGAGAATGATGGAGGACGGACTGAGCCCGCCCAGCAGGGGGCCGCTTTAGCAGAGGTCTTTCTAGCTGCCCTCCCAGGTACCCGCCCGGTGGCGAGGGCACTGCTGCATGCTGGCGAGGATTGGCACAGGCACAGACATGTTGCATGTCATTCACTAAAATGAAAATGCATGGATTAGACCCAGCCCCTTTCCCTGAATCTTCACAGTTCTTGGAATGGTTCGACCTGTTTTAGCAAGCATAAATTATTAGGAAAAACATGGGCAGAAAGTGACCAGGAGGTGATCGTTCTCAGCTTTCTATTTTCAACAATATTACCGATCACTATTGATATGAAGGCTGTCTATTTCAAATTATAATAGATATAATTTCAAAGTATTTCCAGGTATTTCCAGGGTCTGCCTTCACTAATGGAGGGAAATGTAGAAACAACAACAAAAAACCCATGACTGTGATTGTCAGAGTCCTGACTGTATTTGAAATACCAAACCACTGACACAACCAAGCCTAACCGAGAAGGAGGCTTTTCCATTTTTTGCAGTCTTCAACTGAAGTATGTGCTAAAAGTATAAGAGTGGAGATTGGGTATTTTGAAGCTTCGATAATTGTAGCATATGAATTAGTAGGGTTTTTGCCCCTAGTTTTCCTCAAGATATTTTTCTAATCTTTTCTAATCTTTTGCATGAATTATAGGCGATCTCTTTCTCAAAATACCACGGGGTGTGATAATAGCATGCCTTTTTTGCTTTTGTGTTAAATACATCTTTAATTGCTATCATTTAAATCACATAGGACCAACTCCATGATGTAGTGGGATAGTGTTTGTTTTGATTCATTCTTTGAAATTTGCTCTATTATAGTCTGTTGCTTTTGGAATTTTTACCAAAAACACCAAAATCTAAAGTGATTTAAAAAAACTAATCATATGAATTGCTAAATGCTAATTTTATTTTTGTCTCTTTGTTTAGGTAATACAGATCTAACAGGCCAAGAAGAACTAATGGAAATATCTGAAGTTGATGAAGGATTTTATTCCAGGGCTGCATCTAGCACCAGCCAGACTGCCTTATCAAACACCACCACCACCAGCAAGACCAGTTTGGGAAAGAATCCACGAAGGTCTGGAGGAAACAGAACTGGAGGAAAAGAAAAAGAAGCCTCTGGTGAATCAGGCAGAGAGCACTCAGCTCGAAAACAAAACCCAAGAGCCCTCAGTGAGAACCTTGAGCTGCTGTCTCTGAAGAGACTCACTCTGACCACCAGCCAGTCTCTGCCCAAGCCTGGCAGCCACAGCCTGGCCAGGACGGCCACCACCATCTTCAGCAAGTCTTTTGAGCAAGTCAGTCCCGGCACCATCCCCCACAACCCAGGTGCTGCAGGTGGTGGAGGAACAGGGTCAGATGCCAATAGGTTTTCTGCTTGCAGTCTGCAAGAGGAAAAGCTGATTTACATCTCTGAAAGAACCGAGCCACAAGTTACAGTTAAACACCCAGCCAGCCAGCAGAGACCTCCTAGCATCAGCATCACCCTGTCAACCGATTAGCATCTGAGACGTATCCCCACACAAGCAGTGAATTGGGAGGTTTCCTTTCTTTTTATGTCCTTCATCCCTGTTTTGACAAGAATTCACAGATGTCTTCAATTCTGGAAGTCAGTTGGAATGGCAAGCAGTGTCTCCAGTGCAATGAGTTAAAATGTAGTTTGGCTTTTCCCTGGCTCTCCTGGCTTGAGGATAGTCTTATCAACCCCCAAGAGAGTCAGGGCGCAATTCTGGCAGGTTGTCTGATCGCTTTGGCCACATTGCGGGTGAGACTAACTCTTTTTGTTACTTGTATTGACCTTCAGTGTAGACAGATGTCATTGCTTGTTGATGAAAAGATGAGGAAGTAGTGAAACTCCAGGAATCCTACCACCATTTTAGTGAGTCTGTTTTGCAAAACCATCAGTCGTATGAGAAACTATGCATATGTGAGGGACAGCATCGAGGGAAATCTCTCTCAGTTGGGACCAGAGTTTGACCAGAGCCTCAGGCCTGGGTGTGTCGTTTGATATTAGGTGCCACCCTAGAAGGTGAATGAAGGTCTTAGCAATAGTTGGCGCCCAGCAGAGAGCTGGATCCCACCTGTCTGATTGCCAGTCGCTCGGTTGTGTTGTCTGCTACAAGTTGAGCAGATAAATCTTCGTGTCACCATTTCCTCCAAGTTGTAATAGGCCCTGACATGTTTCTCCAGCTCTTCTACTTTGGAAATTCCATTTAATTTGACCCTCTAGTTAGGAGAACGCCTTCCTGGAGATGGCTGGAAAACCACTGTAAATCTCATAGTATTCCAACAAAAAGAAAAGATATTAAATGTCAAGATAACTGTCAGTTTTTCTTCTTGCACAACATTAAGTTTCTATGCAAATAAAGGAGTTTAGATGTTAAAAGTTTTACAACTGCACAATGTCATGAAAGAAAAGAAAAACCAACAGACTATAAAAGGCCAAAAGACATTTACATGCTAATTGTAATTTAGCATGGTCGTTTTTCCTGCTTTGGGCCTATACATTTAAAATCTCCACATAGGAACAAGTGGTTGCCTCGTGGTTGTTCCTGCTTCCTATAAGGACTGTTTATATTTTAAAATTGTCTTTATATTTATTTGAACAAAATTACCAAAATAACCAGTTTCCCCCTAAAGCTTTTTACCTGCTAGTCTCCAGAGTCTGTTCTACTAACAGTAAAATGTCATTTACATATTTCTTGCTCCCACTTTCCCCACCTTAGATCCAAAGAAAAATAGACGGTGACTTAGGATGTTTTCTTTTTACCATCTTTCCTTAAGTGTAGGTCAGAAATAGGAGAAGACCATGTGGGAGTTGTCTATTAAAGTGTTGATTTATTTAAACTTAGGTCAAAAATGAATCTGTAAAAACCAAAGCACAAACTTATGACTCTCAGCTCTGAATGCCCCCGAGTTGGGAATATTATCGAGATTTGTTTTCTGTAGGTTCAGGCGTTAAACTTGGGGTGAGGTCTTTTGGCCTATGGAACAGCTAATCTAAAGAGAGGTGTATACAGGCCAGGAAAGCTTCTAGTGGTGAAAGAGGGATTTGTATCCCTCAGCAGGGAGGTCTGGGTGCCATTGTAAATGCTTGACCAAGATCACCGGGAATTCCCTCTCTACTTCTATCTGTAAGGAAAACAAAAAGCTGAAGGATTTTTTTTCCATAGTTGCCACAATATTAATATTCTTAATGAATTCGTGTCTTTAGTCTTAATCTCAAGCAGGTTATTACTTTTGGTGGAGTCTCACAAGGGAAGGCCGTGTAGATTAGGAAAGCTTTGGCAGTCGGTGCCCCAGCCTGTAAACACGCAGAAAGCACTGAGTATTACGGTGTCGCAGATTGTGGGCCTGACATCCGGATTTTCACCCTGTCCTGAAGCCTTATTTTGTTATTAGGGATAACGGTACAAATCAATCACTGGGCTAGTGACCGGAGTTCTTTTACCTTAAAATTCTCAGTATTTTCATCCTGTTGTCCTCATGGTATAACATGGAAAAAATGATTTGTTAGTAAAACGGGAAAATGTTAATGTAATTTCATATACATTACATTTGTTTGAAATTAACCCGTATCATATAATGATATAACTATCGCAGTAAAGTAATGGATCAGTGCGTTGATCTCACTGTTGGCAGGTTGATGTAAAATGTGGTAGCTGGGCTACAGTGATCCTGACATGGGGGAATGGTTACATGACTGAGCCTCCAATTTTATGCCCATAGTAATGCTTTCTAACAACTAGGAGAGATGCTGGCCAAGATCCTGATCTTTCACCCTGCCACCCAGAAGACAGTTCCACTGGGCCCAGTCCATACAGAAATGGTTGTGAGGGCTCCAGGAATATCCCTCCTCACCCTGGCACTCTCCTTCCACCTCAGCATGGAGGATCCCTGAGGGTGTGAAGGTAAAGCAGTTCTCTCTCCACTGGGATATTCAAGAGAGCATCGTAGAGTTTCTCTGAAGTGCTAGGAAGAATGAGCTCTACCTGCCACCACAGAGAACCCAGGGGGTCCTGATGGGCCAGGGTAGAAGGAGCCAGGGTGGGAGAGGGCTGATTCCTGGAGACTCCTCATCTTGAAATCCTGGCTGAAGGTTGTTTTGGACTTTTTAATTATGAAACATTCATTCAACATTACTCATTTCTTAAACATTAACTTGAAATGTTTTAAGCAAAAGGAAATACATATTTGAACCAAAACAGTTAAAATCTATCCCAGTTTTAAGGGATTACATATTCTTTGGAAAAGCAAAACGAAAGCATTAGCACTGTGTTCGATTTTATAGTAGCCTGGAGCAGAAGGCATATTGCAGCTATAAGGACTTAAAATGACTAAGTATTAACAAAGTGATGCAGTCTGATATTTGAATTGAGAAGCCTACCTGAAGTTCTACCTTTGAGAGTCTGCAAAGTTTGTATCTTCTTAACTGCTCAGTGGAACATTTTTTGTGGCTTAAAAATCTCAGCTTATATGTAGATAGGTGTTTTATTCTGTGGTCATTTGATTCTGAAGAGAAGATAATTTGTTGGCCTTTGTGTACTCTTGCTAAAGATAGTTTATAAAGAATGTGTGATGGAAGCTTCCCAGCCATGGGAAGAAAAAGGAACATGCCTTCTGACTGGGATGGATTTGTTTTCCTGGCTTCCTTAGTAACATTATGCTCAGTACAGTCTATTATTCATATCAGTGTTCTAAGTACATTGGGATTCCCTATTAGAGGCATATATATTTTGTCTTTTTGTACTGTGTAACTCTTTTGTATTTCATGACAACTCCCTATCTACAAATACTACATGCACCATTGGACAAAATGGAAAATGTGTTGTCACTTTTTTAATAGTAGAGGACCAGTTAGTCCAAGAGTACACATTCATTGATGTGAAGGTTTTTTTATCCATCAGATCCGAGATCCTAGTTCTTAAAACTGTTTTCTCATGTATAGTTTCTATTGCGTACCACTTCCTTTGTTACCTTTTCTTCTGATCATGTAGTGATACTAACCTTTTCACAGTAAATGTTTTGTTTTTAATTGTATACCTAGAGTTTACATTCCTGAAAAATAAATCACAAGTTTGAATACTTTTTATGTCCCATTTACCTTTTTATGTCAATGAAAATAAACTGGAGTTTAGTTTTTTGAAGTTTTATATATCGTGTAAGTGTTTTCCATATATAGTGCTTTATGTAGCAGAATGTTGCTGCTAATAAATAGGTTTTAACGAAATAAAAGTTGAAGTAAAATCTTGCTTCCAGATCACGTACTCATTGTGAAAATCCCCATCGCTGAAAATTAGCAAAAGTTAAGGAGAGTGGAAAGAAAGTGCGGAAGGGAATCTAGATGAGTCGAGTTTAGCATGGAGAACTAGTTCGCTGTGCTAAGCCATTCGTTGGGTGGCCTTAGGGATAAGACAGATGGCAGAACCAAAGTTCCACCCTAGGAGACGTGTACTGTAAGGAATCACACTTATTGTGTCGATCTGGGCTTTGCTTCAGAAAAAAGAAGTGAAATGAGTGGTCCCTGGAATATTTGTCAGTACTTAACAATACAAAAAGCTTGACGAGTTGTTTTCGAAAAACATGTAGAATTAAATAACTGTGTTTTCTGTCCTGATTCCTATCCAGGTATCTTTTTTCCTTGTGAGAATTATAAATTCTTAAGAGGGCAGGGACCATAAGTTATGACTTTATATCCCCATTTGCACTGGCACAGTGCTTTAAACATCATAGGGGCTCAATGCATTTTTGGGTGGTTGCAAGCAGAGGTGTGATCCAATATTTTGTAGTTTATATACAATAGAAATTCTTTTAAAATGTCATGCTTGGACCTGGGTCTTGTATGCTACTAACAAGAGTATTCTTATATAGAAATGAATGTGTATATCTAGAGACAGTAGGAAACTTCTAAATAAGCACAAACAGTACTTTTTAAAAAAAATAATATAGTAAAACTATATTTTTATAAATTACCTTTTATCCAAGGAACTAGAAGTATTTTTGTAACTATAATGCATTTATCTTGGAATCAGCTCCCAGGAATAATTTAGTAAGGGATATGCTGGTCAGCTGAAAGATTTCTTGTACTGGGCTTAACTAACATGAATACATAGAGGAGCTTCCATGCTAAGGTCTAACTAATCAGTCTGCCCTCAACATCCATACATTTGGGCAGAACAGTTATAACCTTTACATGTCAATATATGCAAACCACATAGCATTTTTCCAGGCAGAAACAATGGCAGAGGTACGGACCGAAGCTGTGTCTTTTCTTCCCCTTTCTAACTAGCTCGACTATATTTTATTTCAGAACACAGCCTGTGAATCTTCCATTGAATAGTTTTGCTTTAGGAATGTAGTAGGAGCTATAAAAGCAGAACATATGTTTTTAAACCGCATTACAGATCTTAACTCTCTTGCCTAATCACAGCCTAGAGAGGATCACAAATTCTTGAGGGTTTTTCCAATAGAACAAATTCTAGCAGGTTCTCCCAAGCTGGACAGACAAACATATGTGGCTGTCCTACTTCCCAAGGACCAGCCAAGCTAAATACCCAGAGACTCATCCCCAGCAAGCCGCTCACTAGGTGATGAATTCTTTAGCCATTGCAACCCACTGGATGAGAAAAATACAAAATGGCCCTCAGTCCCCTGGCCCTTTTCTGTTTCTTTAGGGTCGGTAGTAGAGCTGTGGAAAAGGATGGCAGAGGGAACTAAAAATCAGACAGTTTCTAGATCGTCGCTAAGCATTGATTTAACTATTAGTAGTCTAATGGAAGACCCAAAGCCTACCAGTAACAGCATTAGAAGGCACTGTGGTAGGGCAGAAAGCGTGTTGGCCCTGGATGTCACGGGTCCAAATCCTGACTCTGATACTTATTTCTAAAGAGGTCTTGGGCAAGTTAATTAACCTCCGAGGACCTCAGCTTTCTCATCTGTAAAAGGAGGGAGCTGGACTAGATAACCACTAAGTTCCCTTTAGCACTAGGCTTATGGTCTCTCTAAATGAAAAGGCATAAAAAAGCCAAAGTGAAATGGAAGGATAGCTCATAGGTCCTCCTTAAAGAGGGAACTAGCGGTTTGCTTCACATACCCCTAAGCAACAATATCACTTTGTCGTGTAGTTCAGGATGACTTTAAAAAGACCATTGTGAAGATTACTCCAGGTTATATATCAATACCTCTTATGGTTGGTGCGGTAGAAAAATCCTATAAGGATTGGGCAGGATCCTCAGATGTAGTACAAACATAGTACAAAAAGTGGGCACCGGGGAGGATGTCAGAGAACAGATTGGAAAATAATGATTCAAGGTTAAAAAATACAGGAAGCTAAGACCAAAGTTCTATGTCACTTAGAAACCTTCTCAACTGTTTTTCGTGAATACCTTATGGAAGAAAAGAATCATAAGCCTTTGGACATGGCGGGCACAGAATATCACACACACACACACACACACACACATCAATGAAATTGGCTATCTCATAGGGAAATAGCTAGTTATTGGCATGGGCATCACTTCAGAATAAGCTGACTGCAGTCAGATGATTGACTAATTAGGACAAAGGTCAAAGTATTAAATTGAACAGATAACGAGTAGAAAATACTATGTTAATTAAAACAGTTCTAAGACAACTTGCTTAAGTTGTTAGCACTGAAAAACAGGCAGTGGATAAAGGCAAGATTTTTCATTGATTATTACTCATTGTAAGAGGATTTTATTCATTGTTAAAACAATCACCACAATGAGGAGTCCAAAGGAGGCCAGAAACCATCTCTCTTAGCAAACCCTTGGTTTCACAAAGTAGCCTTGTAGTCAAGGGCAATATTTGTTCAGAGTATAGGCACATCTGTAAGACACCGCAGAGGAGTATCATTGAAACATGAGAAACATCGCCCTAAACAGTGGAAGCAAAAACAAATCTGAATTAAACTTGGTCAAAGAACCATCTAAGTCAGCTTGTCCCAAAAGCATTTGAAATTTAAAATGGAATAGATTTGGTAACATTTCTCTCCTGATCTGCTCTCACTATTTGCAAAGTTAGGATCACCACATTTGTTCTATGTGAGGAAGTAGAAATGTTACTTAGAATAAAATTCAAAAGGGTGACCAGACCAGACCGAGGACAAATAGAAAAACTCCATATAGCCAATGATACAATTTGAAAAGGGCTGAAAAATCCATTTTCTGGATTTCTCAAGGGGCAGAAGATAACTCTAAGAATGGAAAAAAGACAAAAAAAATTTCAGCAACTCCCAATCCATATGCACAATTTCTTATTTCTCTATGAAGGTTTTATGAGAAGGGTCTGTCTCCATAGATATCAAAGGCATTCTTGTTGAAAATGGGAAGAAAGTAGGCAAAGTAAGACATTTCCTACAGCAGACAATTCAGCCAACCAATAAATATGATGCCTACTCAGCACCTGGAACTGTACTGGCCAGGCTGGATACATCAAAATAAAAGTGAAATGGCCCCTTCCATCAATAAGATTCCTTTCTACTGGGAAAACTATAGGTTCAGTCTCACAACTATGCAAAATCATGTGGGACTCCAGTGGCAAAGATGAGATAAATACATAATGGATGTCAGTAGACTGAAGCCTATTTCCAACAGTGACCTGTGTTTTCACACAGGGGTGCAATGAAGGACATCATACCTGGAATGGAGGCTGGGGGCCAAGGGCAGGCCTGCCACAGAACAATCAACAACCATGGGCTACTCTGGCCCCCACAGGTATAGAGACTCTTCAGAGAATTTGCAGGATGATATGGAGGAAACCCCAAAAGGCTGTGAAGGCATATGTAATTCTCCGTGAGGAAGGAAGTGTTCGTATTAGAAATCTGTTAAAGTATTTTCAAATCAGCAAGTATCTTTGACAGCTTTTTTAGGAGGTTTGAATTTTCTGGGTTTGCTGACATAAGAAGGAAAATGCCAAGTAACTTTTCTACAATAGGCATTTATTTGAAGTTAATAAATAATTGAATTGTTCTGACTCACAGCGGTCAAGATGAGCTTGGGTGTAAAATAATAGGGTAAAAGTCATCCATAAACTTTGCCATGATGCATTGCACAGATTTGTGTAGAATTCCATTCTAACATTATAACACTTAAGGCAGTTTACTATTTTTGAGTTCCTGAAGCTACTCAACCATGGCCATGGAAATGGTTCTGTCCAGGAGAGCCCATAGGCTTCCTGACAAGAATTGTGGAGACAGAACGATTCCTGAGATTGACAGTCAGTGCTAAATCCCATCTTGGTCCTTATGGTTCCACACGCCTTTTGGCTTTGTTCACTTGTTTGGTCTCCTGGGGTTCCTCATTGTGTCTGGATGGTGCAGCTGCCACAGCAGAAATAGGAGGCGGCTACATTGTGGAAATAGCAGGCAGTGAGGCTTGCTTCATTCTCTTGCTCTGGCTAATCATTATCTGATGAGGTGCCATGATAGACTGCATCAGATAGATACATGGGCTTGGAGTCAAGGGAGACCTGAGTTCAAATCCAACCTCAGACACTTCGTAGCTAAGCAAGTCATTTAACTGCTGTTTGCCTCAGCTTCCTTATCTGTAAAATGAAGATACTAATAGTGTCTATCCCCCGAGGTTGTTTTGAGGATCAAATGAGATAATTGTAAAATGCCTAGCACGGTGCCTGGCACATCATAAGCACTATATAAATGGTAGTTATTATCATTACTAGTATTATTTTTATTACCCCTGGGAAGATGAAATGATAGTGACTCGTCTTCAGGAGCAATATGTGAAAAAGTGCTTGTGGTGGTCTGTGGTGAAGAGAGCGTAAGCTTGTCATCCATCACTGCAATGAAGTAGTTGCCTTTGGCATGCTCGGTAGTTGTTCTGGGGAGAGAGAGCAGAGTTGAACTGGTGTGCTCAGACTGTAAACTGCTGAGAACCACTGCCCCTGGAAACAATATTATATATCCCCAACTCTCTTGGAGGAAAACCCTTATTTTGGATTTACAGCAAATTAAACCCTAAGAAACCTGAGTGAAAGAACTTTGAGGACCAAACTCTCTAACCCAGAAGTGAATTAGAAGGACTAAAGGAATGATCCCATTTAAATAAACATTTTGGAACGTCATCATTAAATATGTGTGTGTTTTTTAAAAACAGTACATGATACTGACACAAATCATGAACAGATTAAGTCTTTTATGAATACAGCTTACTGAGATGTGTCGGTGACTACTTGAGAGATAGGCTGGTGTGCAGTTAAAAGAACACCCGGCCTGGCATCAGGATACTTGGCTCCACCACTTCCGAGCTGTCACTTTACCCCTCACAGGCTTAACTTCCTCCCTCCATAAGCTTTGTCCCAAGATCCTTTTCAACTTTCATGTTTTGTGGTTTGAGATTGATAGTAAAACTGAGCTGCTAGTCAGCTTCATGTAGAAGATGGTGCCTGGTGCATAGCAGATTCTCGTCAACTTGACTTGATTGGATTTACAGCTAGGAGGAGCCTTAGTAAGCCCTTCCATTCAGAAATGGGAAATTAAGATCAAAGAAAGGTGAACGTATTTGCCCAAGAGTTCAGACCGAACCCTTCTCATTCCAAATTCAGTGCTTTTTCCAACATATCCCACACCTCTATCTTAGTTCTAATGGGGACATTAGGCATTTTTGTGTACTTTGCCACAAACTCCTATGGCCCTAAAATTTCCTTTGGGATTACTTCAAGAGGCAGTGTATCATAATGGTTAGTGTGCTGAACTGAGACCTGGGAGGACTTGAGTTTGAATCCTACTTCTGACATTCCACCTTGCTCAGCCTCAATTTCTCTATCTGTAAAATGGAAAGAAAGACCACACCTACCTTGTTGTGAGGGTCGTTGAGAGGATGACATGAGATAACATTGCAAAGCACTTTGCAGACTTTAAGGTGATAGATAAATGTGGATGATGATGATGACCATGACTTGGCATTTCCTTTCACACTTTTTTCATTTTGTACTTTGTTCTCTACAAGACATCCTCTACAAACAATCTCTACAAGATTGTTTTAACAATCTGGCTAGCAGCTTCTGTGGGGGGAAAGATCCATCCACAGCCAGCACCCAGAAAGCTGCCAACAGCACAGGTTCTTTTGATCTGCCTTAATAAGGTGAGCAAGGTGAAGGGG
>CM053623.1:10568412-10593000 GCA_028646595.1 Phalanger gymnotis | reverse complement strand
GAGTCACATGCGCCACCACTGCTTCGGCAAAGAGCTCCAAGGAAGCTGAGGCCAACCCCTGATTTTTATCTTTTTCTGGGTCAGGGGTGAGTCACACATGTGACTCACCCACGTGACCTAAAATCGTCACAAAGAGGTGGACTTAAACCCATGTGGTCTAAGAGCCTCTGCTGTCCCAGACATGTAAACTAGGCCCTCCCTGGAGTTAGCCCCACCTTGGACCTCACCTTAGTTGCCAATCCACACCTACATAGGTTTTACACCTAATAGGGGTTTGGGCCTAGGGCTTAGCACCTAGTAAGACTCAATGAAATACACTGAATTACTCAACAAAAAACAAAAGCCAAACTTCAAGGGCACTTGTTGAACTAAGTGCTAAGGAGCCCATTTTGCTTGCCAACACACCATGGCATATGTCACTCTGCCACATGCACTGGTTGAATTAAATTGAACCAAGGACATCCAGATTCTCATAAAAAGTGTTTTAGGAAAAATCTTGCCTCAATTCAGGACATTTTCACTCTTGCTTTCTTAGCTCCTTCCCTGGATTTCTTTTGCGTAAAATTCAAACTGTTTTCACCCTCACATTCAGGGTCTTCTACCAGTAAATGGAAGCACAAATCATTTCATTTAATGCAGTTTTTATTCCAAGTACTTAGCCAAAATTCCTTTTTAGCCCAGATTATTTTCATGTATATTATCCCTCTACCCCACCTCCAACTCATTCTTACCATTTCTGTCTTTGAATCCACCTAGATTCATCTCCTATAATTTTTTTCTCTAGCTTTGTGACCCTGAGCAAGTCATTTAATTGCCCTGTACCTCAATTTCCCCTTTTATGAAATGAGGGGGTTGGACTCAACTTTTAGGATCTCTTTCAGTTCTAAATCTATGAAATTCCTATCAATGCAGGACCTTACTGGTCTGGGACATCTTACCATTAACTTTGATGGATCTGTGTGCATTCTGCAAGAAGAGACTAACCCTAATTCCTGGTCTCAAATGCAGGGGGCAGTGAATCATGCCTGCCAGTAAAACATCTGGAGATTTATTCGGTATCCCTGAACTATTTCTTCCAAGTGATCATCTTCCTCACCGGAAAGTGTAGCAGGTTGTCAGAACTTTAACCAGTAGAACTGCAAGTTGATCAGGTGACTAAAGACAAAATTACCACACACCAGACAGAGAGAATTGCAGCAATCATCCAAGTAATTGGGGCAAAAATCCCTCCCTGGCCAGAAAGCTGGACAGACTGGGTCCTAACTTTTTTTCTAATGCACAAAAAGGTCCATGTTTGTCAAATTAAAAAAAAAACAAACAACAAACCATCATTCTCTAGAATAGGGATTCTTAACCTGGGGCCTGTAAATATGGATGGGAAAATAATTACATCTTTATTTATACTAACCTCTAGCTAAAATATAGCATTTTCTTCAATTACTGAAAAACATGATTCTGAGAAGAGGTCTCCAGACTCCACCAGACTGCCAGAAGAGTCCATGACACAAACATATGCAGAAAGTTAAGAACCCCAGTGCAATAGGGATGATGTTTTATTTATGGTGCTTATCAAGTTTCTACAATCATGTTCTAAACAAGTGTATATTTCTGTGCATGTAGGCACAAGTTAAATCAACCAAGTTACTGTTAGGGATAAACAAATCCAGATACTTTAAAGACAAATACTTGAGTAAACAGTACTTACACTTCCCTACTTCAATGATCTACGATTTCCTCAGTTAGACACTCCATCCATCAGTGCAAATGGCAGCGCATCTACATCTGACACATGCTTTGCAGGTCATCCCTTCACAAAGCATCTGCCCAGTGTGCTTGAGGCCTTCTTCAAGATCTTTTTTACATTCTGTGGGCACCTATACAACATCTGAACTGTCCATTCCTCACTTTTGCTATATAATTGGCCCATCTTCTTTGACAATCATACACTTCCATGCCATTCTCCCTCAGGACATTTCTTATCCGTTAGTCATCATTGAGAATATTATATGACCTACTCACGCCTACCATGAATTTTCACACCACCCTTAGGGCCACCCATAATTTTGGTCCTTCCAACCATAGAGCATTACCAGGAGATTTTTTTTAAATTTTTTAAAAATAGGTTTTTATGCAATGACCAGAATGAGATGATTGAAAAGCATGTACAATTTTCCAAATTCTGTCCAACCCACAAAGCAGAATAGGAAAATTCCCTTACTGGCTAAGACCTCTGGGCCAGGAATGAAGTTATCCTATCTTGGCAGGTTGTGAAAGAGAATGACCACCTGCTTAGCATTTTACCTGGAAGGTCAACTGGGTGCTTCAAAATACCTTGTTGAAGCGACCTATGACAGTTCTGTTACTGATTATTTTCTCTTAAGGCATTTCTAAAATTTTTCAGATTTCCAGCCTATATCAGCTTATATCCAGCCTATATCCAGCCTTCTTAGAGGCAGTTAATTTAATCAATCAATCAATAAGTGTATATTATTGCATACTATATACCAAGGCCTTTTGGGGTCTTCTCCAGTCATCCTGATCAATATCTGGCCACTAGACCCAGATGGCTCCAGAGGAGAAAGTGAGGCTAGTGACTTTGGACAGCCCTCCCTCACTGTAATCCAATCCACTTGTATGTCATGGCATCACCTCCCTGATGTCATGGTCCTCTTTGAAAACAAAGAACAAACAGCAACAACCAAGCCTTGTACCAGATGCTAGGGTTCCAAGTACAATCCTTACTCTCAATCAGCTTACGTTTTAATAGAGAAAGAGAGAGAGAGAGAGTGTGTGTGTGTGTGTGTGTGTGTGTGTGTGTGTGTGTGATAAATGCAAAGTAGTTCAATGCAGGTGAGGTAAGAAACAAGCAGCCCTGGGGCTCAGCAAAGACTTTGTGCAGATAATGGTGCTCAGGCTCTTTCTTGAAGGGAGGAAGGACATTCCCGGCATGGAGAATGGTCAGTATAAGGTGCGGATCAGGCGATGGAGTGCAGTATGTGAGGAGTAGAGAGAAAGTCAGTTTACCTGGACCTCCTAGTACGGGAGGCCAGACAGATTGGGTGGAGCCAGATTGTGATGGCCTTTAAAGGCGAAATAGAGGAGTTTCTATTTTCTCCTAGAGACCGCTGGAATTAATCGAATAGGAGAACAGCGATCATAATAGCAGCTGGCATTTCTATAGCATTTCAAGGTTTGCAAAGGAGTTTTACAAAGATCTCATTTTATCCTCACAACAACCATGGAAGGGAGATTACGTTCTTATTGTCATCCCCATTTTGCAGATGAGGAAACTGAGGCAAATAATAGTTAAGGGTCTGAGGCTGGATTTGAACTCAGGTGTTCCTGACTCAGATCCTCGATCCACTGTGCCACCTAGTGGCCATGGAGTACCATGACCAGATCTACCTACTATATGAAGTAACATCTTTTATTTGTCTTCAATTTGCTTCTCGAATTTTAAGACACTAAAATTAATATCTTAAAATTAATTAAAATGTCCCGTATTCCCACATGACAGAATTTGATGAACAAATCAGTGTTTTATCCTGTGTCTACCATTTATGTAGCATTCACCTTTCAAGATCTGAGTGGAGACTGAAAGGATGGGGGCTGGGCAGAAATGGAATGCATATATATTTGGGTTTATGTGTAGGCAAAACAGGTGTTTTCCCCAGCTAGCAGAACTTCCAAGAATGGCTCAAAACACATCGAATGTGGAGGTCAAGAAGACATTTGCCAACATTCCTAGGATGATGTACGTTCATCCTGTTGTATAGTGGCTGTTGGTTAGCAGGGTTGGTATTTGGATTATCTACCATAGACACTGCCTGTTTGACTGTGGGCAAGTGGCCTAGCCTTTCTGGCCTTAGTTTCCCCACTTATAAAATTGAGGGATTTAAGTTAATTAACTAAGTTGATTAAGGTGATTAAATCAAGTCACTTTACCTCTATTTGCCTCAGTTTTCTCAACTTAAAGCGAAGATAATAACACCACCTCCCTCTCAGGGTTGTCATGAGGCTCAAATAAGATAATGTTGGTAAAGCGCTTAGCGCAGGGTCTGGTACACAGTAGGTGCTATATAAATGCTTATTCTCTTTCCTTCACCCCTCCGCAGCAGAGGTTCTTAACCTTTTCTGTGCAATGGGTCCCTTAGGCAAACTGGAAAAGCCCATTAATGCATAGAATAAAATCCATGACATTACAAAAGAAACCAATAATATTGAAATAATTATTAAACATTTAAAAAAAGTTGACCTTTCCTTCCCATCTCCCCATTAAGAACTTTGAATCTGGAAAGTATCTTCCAACTCTGAAGTCCTAGGATCATGCTGATTGTCATAGTGGTCAAAGAAATTCAAAATAGTAGAATTACATCTGACATCTGCACCATTGTTGAGAGGCATGAAGTGGTTGAGAGAACCCCAGATTTGGAGTCCTGAGACCTGAGTTAGGGTCCTAACTTTGGCAATTACTGGCAACAGCATTAATTGTGGGAAAGACCCTCAACCCTTCTCTGCCTCTTTTTCTTTCTCCATAAAATGGGGATAAAAACATCTGTATGACTTATCTCACAGGGCAGTGGGAGAAAGTGCTTTGCCAACCACGGAGCCCTCCGGAAAGGTGAGCTATTGTCTAGTCCTCCCCAGCATCTCTGTGATCTATCCCTTTCTCTCTGGCCCTGCTGTTCCTGTACTATACTCTGGCACAGACCCTCCTTATACTTAACCTAAATTATTTTTATCAACTTTCTTGCCTCTTCTTTCCTCTTTTTTTCCCCGCCTCTTGTCCCATTCCAATTCATTCTTTGAAGTGTTGTTAGAATAATATTTCTCACACCTAGATCTGGTTCCGTGCCTCCCCTCCTCAAAAATCTTCAGTGGCTCCCCATGGTCATCACATTTAATTGAAACCCTTCCAGCATGCCAGAGCCTCCACAGTCTGGTCTAATCCCAAAGCAGTCCCCTTCCCACACTTCCCACTCTCACCAAAATAGGAGAGTGGCTCTCTCATTTAATTGTGTCTTTACCTGCCTAGAATGCTTCTCCTCCCCATTCCTACCCAAGGAGAGGAAGGATAGAAATGGGTACATCTATGTGAGCGTGGAGTGTGGCCCCAACGTTTTGAATTCACCGAGGGCAACTAGGTTATACCTCACTTTATTCCTTATCTGTCTTGGCTTTTAGTTTCCCGTTAACCATTTGTATTTTATTCTTACCCATCTACTGATCATCTTTGTTGGTTGAGACAGCAGAAACCAATAGGAATGGTCAAAAATATAACTTTTTGTCCCTAGGAACATTAGCTTCTACGTTGCATGTGTATGTTTATAGTCTCATTCAAACATCATAATAACAGTTTGTGGGTCTAAATGCCTTGAGGTTGATCGTGGACCTTACATAATTTCACGTGAGACTCAAAATAGATCTCTGTGTGTTATCATCCCCATTGAGATGAGGAGACAGAGGTTCCCCAGGGTTAAGGAACTCATAATAAAATGCCCCACTGTCTTCTGCTTCCTCTTTGTGATAAAAAATGAAGATCTCTAGTCCTTTAGGTCAAAACTTGAAACGCATCTACAATTTGTGTTTGAGATCTGTGGACTCCATTTCATAATCCCCTGATCTCATCATCTGATTGCTCAATGACTAAGGCTATAGGATTAGGAAGGCCATGACTCGAGGCTAGATAAGTGTTCTGGCTCCAAGTCTAGTGCTCTGTCCACTAACCCCCACTTCTCAAAGCTAGCGCTTGGCCCTCTGATCCTTTCCTAAGAGACCAATGACTCCATTCCCTCCATCCTTAAGCTCTTATGAACCTCTGGCCACATTTCTAATTCATTAGGCTCCCCTAACATTACAGCTAGGGAGGACTGCAAAGTTTAGGGATCAACAGGAAGGAGGTAGGCTCCTGTTGTTCATCTTTCCTGTCAATTTAAGCCCACGTAACCAGAGGTCTTTATATGGTGAGTGAAATTCTGAAAGAGAAATAGAAAAAGAGAACATTATGGAATAAGGTCAATGGATCTGCCAGCTTCAGATATACCAAAGTAGGTGTTATTGGTCATCATGATTTCAATGGGGAGCTCCAGAAAGTAAAAGCAATTAGCATCAATGGGCACTTTCTTGTGGTCCCTTTTCTGATCAGTTACCTCTGCTTCCACCCCCCTTTTGCATTAACTTTTGTGCCAAAATTAACCGATTTCTCCCTGGAGTAAAAACCGTGTATGCATTGGGCAACTATGTCTACAAGAATGGCAGGCGGTGTCAGATCAATTAAATTTTGTTCTTTCATAACAAAACTTTCCCACTGTGGTTGCTCAGGCATGAGGGACAAAATCAAATTCATTTGGAAAAAAAAGTCATTTCTATGCCACTGCTAAAGACATTGTTTTCCCATGGGCTGTATATTCTTGAAACATTTGTTATCATGAACTGCAGGAATGATACCCAAAATAAATGGAAAGAGGCTTGAATAGCAACCAAACATCCTTAGTACCAACCAAAGACTTTTCTCCCTACTATGGTATCCTTGGAAAGCATTAAAATGACTGTAGAAATAGAGCATTTCTAAGCTACAACTCTAAAGTAGCATCACTAACTTTCTACAACTCTATACAAATGTCTGTTTTGTTACCTTCCAAAGGTTTGTTGTTGTCATTGTTTTTTTAATTGTGACATGCTGTTATGAGTCTACAGTTCATAAGACTTTAGGCTTAAATAATAAAAAAAAATCACATTTTGAAGGGAACCTTAAAAGTAAGCGAAGCACTTTCTTTTCACTAGCCCCATGAGATAAGGAGTGCAAGTATTATCTTCGTTAGAAAGATGAGGAAACTGAAGCCACAGAAAGTAAAATGACTTGCCTAGGGTCACACAACTAGGGAGATTCAAAGGTAGGATTTGAACACATTCCTTATCTAGGGTAAATCTTCCCTTCCCTACTCCTGCACCAGGTCCTCTCTTCATTTTATTGATGAGGAAACAGACCTTTGGGCAACTCACCTGCCTCCTTAGTGGCAGAATGAGATTCAAAGGCAAGAAAGTCTCCTGTTCTCAAGCATAAAATGTCCCACTGTCTTCTGCTTCCTCTTTGGGATAAAAAAAAAAATGAAGATTTCCTGTTGTTGTTCAAGTCAAAATTTAAAACACATCTACAATTTGTGTTCAAGGTAAGTGGACTCCATTTTGAAATCTCCTAATCTCATTATCTAATTGCTAAATAAAAGGCACATCTTCTCCAAAGTTTGCTATCTCCGGTTAAAATACCTCCACGGCTTTTATACAAATAGGAAAACTGAAATTAGTCATAAGACTGTCAGTCTCAGACCACAGCCCAGGATACATAGCTAACCAATGTGGTGCCCATTCACTAAAACTCACTCCTTAAAATTGCTTTAATGATAGGTGCAGATTAGTTTTCTATATTTTTTAATCAATTCCCTTTCCCTTCTTCCTCGTGTATTACTCCCAGTAAGTCTATCAATATGATACTGTCTATGTATTCCATTTGCAAATTGTTTATTTCTGTTCTTGGCAAAATATTAACTGTAAACTGTGAAAAATGGCTTATCTCTTTGGCCAGGATCAGCTAAGGGAGCTCGACAGAGTAGATTGGAGTCCGAAGCGGAAGCAGTATCTTGCTGCATTTTGCAAAACAAACTTAAAGCCGATCTTTCTTCTCAGAAGATCATTATTTAAAATTAGATATTCAAGAGCAGAAGCTGCAAGAACAAAGAAGTTGGAAGGACTTGGAATCATTTCCTACCCTACAGGTTCCAAATATACTCTTCATTATTTTGAGCATTCTCAGCTAGTTATCATGGTCTGTATAGCAAGATAAAATAAAATCCTAACTCACCAAGCCTCCCTGACTTGCTGGTGTTTGGGGCTCTCTTTACCATCTCCCTTTCTCGGGGACTTGTTAGCAAGAAGGACAGTGTAAACGAGACAGAGTTTTGGGAAGAGTCCAGAAGGTGGTTAAGGAAGTCCGTGGTCAGAGGACACTGATTTACAAGGAACAAAATGAATCCTGTAGCTTTTCAGAGTTCATTCTATTCAGCAAACATCGAATAAGCCCTTGCTGTGGGGCCTGGTGCTGTGCTCGATGCTGGGAATACACAGACAAAAACCAAAATGGCCCCTGCCTCCAAGGGGAGTGCATTCTACTGGGGGCATGGAACCCAAGCACACTGGAGAACAATATGAGGGAATGCCAGGAAGGAAAGAGTCAAAGGTGGGATGCTTGGCTGTTAGAGATTCTGAAGAGGGATTTTTGCAGGGGCTGAAAGCTCACTCATTCATTTCTTCAGTAGCCATTTAGTAAACACCTGCCATGTACCAGGTGTTGGGGATTCAGAGAGAAAAACAAAACAATCCCCCCTCTTAGGAAATTTATAATTTATGAGTGTGGGTGTGTATGTAATAACATGTACGTGCACATACTAGTAAAAGCAGAAATCCATACAAAGTAAATACAGATGTAACATATGTGGATGGCACTAGGAACTGAGGGAATAATCAGAAAAGGCCCATTTTTGAGGTGCCCCTTAAACTGAGAATTGAAAGAAATTAGGGATCATAAGGGGTGGGGAGGGCAGTTAGGTGGCGCAGTGGATAGAGATCCAGGCCTGGAATCAGGAAGACTTGAGTTCAAATCCAGTCTCAGATACTTATGAGCTGTGTGACCTGGGGCAAGTCACTTCAGCCTGTTTGCCTCAGTATCTTTATTTGTCAAATGAAATGGAAGAGAAAATGGCAAACCACTCCAACATCTTTGCCAAGAAAACTCCAAATAAGGTCATGAAGACATAACCGAGACAACTGAACCAAGCAGGTAGCAGTTACACGTTTATTAGTGGCCCCTCCATGCCAGGCACTGAGCTGCCACCTGGGGATACAAAGAAAGACAAAAGCCAGTCTCTGCCCTCAAGGAACTCACAATTGTATGGGGGAGACAACAAAAAACCACTAGACGATAACCAGCTAGAGACAGGATGAAGTGGAGTCCACCAGCAGAGGGATGACCCAAGCTTTAAGGAGGCTTGGGAAAGGCTACTTATAGAAGGTGAGAAGGAAAGAGTCTGGGAAGGGCAGGAGGTAGTGATGAGGAGAGAGAAAATTCCAGGCATGGGGGACAGCCAGGGAAAATGACCAGAGATTGGAAGGCAAAGTGTGTTTGTGTGAGGAAGAGTGAGAAAGATGCCCCTTTTATGATGTAGATGCCCCTAGGAAGGGATACCCAGCAAGCTGGTCTTAACCAGTAGAGTCTGAACTACTTTCTGAGTTTTCTTTCCAAGATGAGACAAAGCATTGAGGTAATAGAGGACATTTTGGAACCCATAGGGCACTGCTGAGAGATAGGCTGGGGGAAGGGGAAGAGGGGGCATTTCTGTTCTTCCAGGACATAGGGGCACCATAGGGAGGTCACAGAAAAGAAAAGGGCAGGGGGCCCCCATGGCATGGAACAGCCCTGAATCTCCCCCTTCCAGAGGCAGAATTGTGCCGCTGCTCACCATTAACCTGGTTTCAAGAGCACATGTTTAGCATCCAGGAGAAGAAAATTCCGTTAAATTTAAGTACTTTCAAAAAGACACTGGCCCTGAAGGTTTGTCTTAAAATGATGGGGCTGGGCGGGACCTCACAGACCACTTGGCCCAGACCACACTTGAACAATAGTGCCTTCTGCCACCTGTGATTCAATAAACACTTAGGTGTCTGCTGTGAGTTGGGCACTGAAATGAAGGAGCAAAAGAATGAATGAAGCATTTATTAAGCTCTTACTATGTGCAAAGCATTGTGCCAAATTCTAGAGATTAAGTCAGACAGTCTCCACTCTCAAGGAGCTCACATTTGACTGGGGGAGATAATGCATATGGAAGATTTCAGCTTCCACTTAGTTGGAAAGGTCCCACGATCTTGAGCGGGATGCACCCCAACAGATGGTCGGGCCTCTTCTTTATCATGGAGGATAAACAAAAATGAAACAATCTCCATCCTCCTGGAGCTTGTATTCTCCTGGGGAGGTAGGAGGAGGAGGAGGAGGAGATAACACATTCACAGATAAGGAAACACAAAATTTCAAGAGGGCAACAGCAGGAAGAACTAGGCAGATGATACAGCATCATCTAAAGGAAAGGAAGTATTCCAGAGTTCAAGGTGAGGAGGGAATGCCCGGTAAATGTGGGAGAGGACTACCATCCAGACAAAGGGCCAAGAGATGGAATGGCATGGAAGACCATTTTGACAGGAACAATGGGTAAAGAGAAGGAATATGAAATGTCTGCAAAGATAGATGGGGGCCAGATTATGGAAATCTTCAAATGTGAGGCTGGGGATTTTGTATTTCATCTTAGAGGCAATGGGAAGTCATTGAGGATTTTTGAGTAATGGGGATGATGTGGTCATATTCATATTCAAGTTCACATCAGTTTACCAAATGTATGGAGGATGGAATAGGAAGGAGAGGGAATAGAAGAAAGGAGAATAATTAGGAGATTATTGTGATTGTCTAGGTGAAAGATGGGGCTGTGAACTGGGTCAGAGGTTGTGTGAAGAGAGAAGAGAGGGTAGAGAAAAAGCATTAAGGCAGAACCTGCAAGACTTGACATGTGGAATGGATATGTGGGATGAGGGACAGGTAAGCATCAGAGGTGACTTGGACGCTGAGAATTTGCCTGACCGCAAGGATGGTAGTATCCTCAACAGGAACAGGGAAGCTTGGAGGGAACAGAATGAATTCCCCTTGGGGTGAGCATTCTATCACCCTATTTCCCCTCCTAATAAATGACCCGCCCCCAATCACTTTTACCTGCTTTCTGCTGGAGGGATATGTCTGGATCCCTGGGGGATGAGGGGGCGCATCACAAAGCTCCCATCTTTTGTCTTCTTCTGTGTTGTTTGGAAGAATGCACACTGGCCTGGTTCTGCAGGACTTTCCTTGATGCTTCAATGCCTGTGGGAGGGTTCCACGGCCATGTATAGTGGCATATACAGTCATTATAGCCACAGCTACAGTGTGGTCACCCCTGGGCTGTAGTGGCACTTCATCCTGATGCTGGTGCTCAGGACAGAGTCCTAGAGGGCTGCTTTGCCAGCTCTGTGCCCACAAACAACTCTTCTGTGGGCAGCTCCATCCCACTCCAGAACCTGAAAGGGTTCCATCAGACCCAAAGCATTGCCCCGAAGACTTGCATTCATGTTTTCTAGAACTGAGCCTTGAAATTTCAGAAGCTGAACAAGTCCCATGAAGGCCAAAGCTGCTGTTTGCAGCAGGGGTGAGCACGGCAGATCGAGCTTTAAAGGGGTTCTCAGGGGTTGTACTAGTGGACCTCAAACTTGAGCAAGTCCTCCTAAGCAGGAGTTTTTTTAGAACAGACCTAGAAAGAGACCTTGGTTTCTATTCCCCGAGGGCCAGCCCAGCACAGGTCAGAGCAACATCCCCAAGGACCAGCCATCAGGCAAAAATTGTCTTGGCCCCAGAAAGGGGCCTTGCCTTAGGAAGCCTGTCTGCTAAGGCATGGAGAAGTTGGGGGGCAGGCTGTAGAGACATACCCACCCCTACCCCACCATCCCACAAGATCTCTCAGGATTCGAAGGTTTTAGGTTTCATTTAATAAAGAAACGGTTTAATTTATGAGTATGTAACACCCCCTCTGGCGCTGCATTGGCAGGCTGGATCTCCAGAGGACAAACTCCCATCAAAGTTCTCTGGATAACCCTGAGGGGATGGGGTTTTTAGTGCAGACGCTCAGGAATCCCTGTAAAAGTGCTCCCCATTTGATCATCAACCAGACCTGTTTGCCTCAGTTTCCTCATCTGTAAAAATGAGGCTAGTAATCGACCTCTCAGGGTTGATGTAAGGATCAAAGAGACAATATTTGTTTTTTAAAAAAAGTGCTTAGCATAGTGTCTGGCACACAGTAGGTGCTAAGTGCATATTCTTTTCCCCGTAGCTGAAAGAATTTGGAGAAAATCTTGAAGCCTGTGTGCAGTGACAGGCACTATGCTAAGCCAGGATGCTTTCTGCCGCCATCTCATCCTTTATCCCTGTCTGACATGAAGAGGTGACCTTTCTCCTCGCCAAAGCAAACCCCTCTACATGTGCAAGCGATCCCATTCTGTCCCACATGTGCAAGCGATCCCATTCTGTCCCACGTTCTCGGCAGATTGCCTTTTCTGTCGTCCCCATTCTCTCATCTTCAATCTCTTCCTACCTACTGGCTGCTTCCCCACTGCCTACACACGTGCCCATGTCTCCTTCATCCTCAAACCCCCTCCCTCGATGCATCCAGCCCCGTTAACTCCTGTCCCATCCCTGTACTTCTTTCCTGGACGGCTAAATTCTTTCAGAAAGCCGTCAATAATAGACGCCTCCACTTCCTCCCCTCTCCTTGTCTTCGGAACTCTCTGCGGTCTGGCTTCCGACCTCATCATTCCACTGAGACTGCTCTCTCCAAAGTCCGCCTAATTACCGAAGCGAATGACCTTTATCCTTCCGGACTTCTCTGCAGCATCTGACACTTCGGATCGTCCTTTTCTCTTTCATAACCGCTTCCCTCTCTGTATCCATGACGCCCATTATCTTCATTCTCCTCCAACTTGGCCGCCTCGTCCCGGATCTTCAGCCAGGTCCCACCTGCTGGTTGTACTCATCCCCCAAGGTCCCGGGTCCTTTTCGTTCCTTCCAAACCATTTCACTTGGCGATCTCATCAGTTCCCGTGGATGCAATTACAACCTCTATGCTAATGATCCCCGTGTTGATTCATCTAGCGCTGACCTCTCTCCTAAGCTCAGCGCCTCCAGCTACCTATTAGACATCTCAAACTGGATGTCAGGTAGACATCTTAAAACCAACATGTCCAAAGATCAACTCATTATGGTTCTTCCCCTTGACAATCTCGCCCTTCCTAACTCCCCTGTTACTGTTGAGGGCATCCACACCATCCCAGTCGCCCAGGCTCACAATTCAGGTGTTATCTTCCACTTCATACTCTCCCCACCCCACACACACCCCCATCCAGTCTGTGGCCAAGTTCTGTCATTTCTATCTTTGTAACATTTAGCTACGCCTTCTTCCGACATTGCTGCCACCTGGTACAAGCTCAGCATCCCAGCCCTGGACTGTTGCAACAGCCTTTGTGTTGGTCTTTCTTCCTCAAGTCTTTCCCCACTCTAGAATACCCTCTACTCAGCTGTCAAATTCGTCATCCTAAAGCAAAGATCTCTGTGTGTGTGTGTCTCTCTCTGCCTCTGTCTCTCTGCTTCTCTTTCTCTTTCTTTCTCTATCTCTGTCTCTTTCTGTCTCTCTGTCTCTCTCTCTCTCCCTCTCCCTTCCTCCCTCTATTCTTCTTTCCCTCCCCCCCTTCCCCCTCACCACATAGTCTGCAATCCAGTGACACTGGCCTCCTCACTGGTCCTGGAACAAGACAGTCCCTCTCCCAACTCCAGGCATTTTCTCTGGCTGTTGCCCACATCTGGAATGCTCTTACTCCTCATCTCCACCTCCTGGCTTCCCTGGCTTCTTTCAAGTCTTGGCTAAAATCACACCTTCTGAGACCTGTTAAGGATCTACCTTAAAAAGACCAAGGATCCCCAGTGCATCCCGGGCCATTTCCAGTTGTCCTGATAGATATCTGGCCACTGGACCTAGATGGTTCAGGAGGTGAAAGTGAGGCTGGTGACTTTACATAGCCCTCCCTTACTTAAATGTTATGGTCCCTTCTAGAATGAAGGACAAACAGCAGCAAAATCCCAACCTCTACAAAAGTCAGGAGAACCTGGCTTCAAATCATGCATCTGAGCATGTCTGTCACTTAATATCTCAGTTCTCTAAACCAAGTCAACAAGTATTTTTTTAAGTTCCTGCTGTTTACAGGAGACACAAAGAAAGGCAAAATTAATTGTCATCTTCACGGCTCTCTGTCTAATGGGGAGGACGTGTAGACCATGTACAAAGAAGATGTAAAGGAGCTAAAGTGGAGAGTATCTCAGTGAGAAAGCACCAGCAAGAAGGGGCTTGAGAAAAGATTCTAGGCACCTTCCTAAGACACTAAGCTGAAGAGAAGGTGCAGAGCTACCCTGGTAGGGGAAGTGTCTTCACTGGGGAAGTTCCCAGATCAGTGGATTTCCAAATATAGTCCCTATCCCCAAAATGGCAGACTCCAGGCATGATCTGAGCAGGGCAGAGGACAGCAGTACCATCAGCATCTCTGTCCTTTCTTTTTTCTACACAGATAGAGCTGTTCACTCCCTGGAGGTGCTGCCTCTGCCTCTGGGCCTCTGTACTCAGCTTCTACCATATATCTTTAGGTGTCCCAAGTCAGCAAGATGGCTTTGGAAAGTGTAGGCAGGGCTCATGAAATGTTGCAGACTTGGGAACATATTTACACCCTGATCAAAGGTAGGTTTTCTCTCTCCCCCATCCTTCATAATGGCCAGCGGGATACGGAGTCAGGAAGAGCTGGGTTTGAATCCAGGGTCCTTTACTAGCTGTGTGACCCTGGGCAAATCATTTAGTTTTGGTCATGGATAGTAAGATTTATAATGCCAGCTTTATGAGATGCTGCTTAGCCAAAGATGCTGCTTCTATGACATGTGAGCTTGGAAGGGGCTAGGAATGTTTCCCAACTAACAATATACCCAGCAGCCTCTCCCTGATCTCTGGAAAGTTACCATTAGTTCCTTCGAGTTAGAGGAATACCCTTTTTTAGTGGTAAATACTCCTTTGAGGAGTGATCCATTAAGACACATACACCTTAGCATAAATCAGTTTATTAAAGCCTTTGAAACCAACAATTAACAGAAACAAGACAACAGAGAGTAAATGAGATACAGAAAAAGTAAGTGGGGATCCTGAGGAAAGTGGGCAGAGAGGTTAACCATGTGAGACAGAACTAATGAGGGGATCCTGAGGAGGCCTTGAGCAGCTAAGGGTACCGGGTACTTGGAAGGATGGCACTCAATGCCAGGGCAAAGGCCATTGGAATGGGAGCTGGGAGGGTACCAACCATCTCACACCCTCCTATGGATCACCACCTTGTGCTTGACTGGCTGCTGCGCTCTACAGGCACTCCAGCATTGGAAAGGATGCTCTTTATTGATGAGTTTCTTCGTAGCATGGTGTTGCAGGGAGACTAATGGGCTTGGAGTCAAGATCTGGGTTCAAATTCCAGTTCAGGTGCTGTCTAGTAGTATGACCCTGGACAAGTCAGTCTCCTCCCCACTCTTAGCCCTGATTTCTTAGCTCGAGAATGGAGATAAACATGTGAAACTGTGGGGCCTTATCAACATCAGAGCTGTTCTGAGGATGCCTAGAAAGCATGATATCGAACCTGCTTCCTAGCTAACATTTGGGTGGCACTTATTACGTGGTGTCTTATTCAGTCAGTTATTAATAATATTTCTGCAACCTCTATTCTGGATTTGACATGCAAGTTTTGGGAACACACCAGGAGAGGTGGCCAAATGTGTCTGCACTGGCCTTTCCCTGTTTTCTGTCCACGCAGGTTGCAGCAGGAGAGAGACCAGACTCAGGACTGTCTACCACATTCCCTTGGCCCAGCACTTAGATTGAGACGGTGCAGATGAGCCCAGTTTTTATTATGTTCTACTAGCCTGTCACGGGGAGCAGAAACTGCTGGCTTTTCATCTGATGACCCAGAGGAAGCATTTGCACACCCAGCACTTTTTGCACAATGCGGTTTGTGTGTGGACAAAGGCACATGTAAGTTTTAGAACCCTTTCACTGACCAGTTACATCTTTGCATATGGTCTCTGGGGAGTGAATGGGAAACTGAGGCCAGACTCAAAGCTGGAACACATGAAAAACTCCACCCTGATGCCTACACTGGGTGAGTAAAACAGTTCACCGAGTTTCAGATGCTTCTTATTTTAAATCAAATGCTTAGCAGGTAGGAGCAAACATTTGAAGTTCATTGCTGTGTTCTTGTAAATGGGCTTGTGGTTTTCTTTTCACTTTCAAACTTTCATTAATTAGAGCAAATGTAATCAATTTACCCTGCTGAATAATTAAAGTGGAAATGTAATGTGTTTAATGAAGGGCTGTTTACTGTTTAACTCTGTCCCTCCCTCTCTCTGTCTCTCTCTGTCCCTCTGTCTGTCTCTGTCTCTCTGTGTCTCTGTCTCTCTTTCTCTCCCCTCCCCCCATCTCTGTCTCTCTTTTTCCTCTCTGTCTCTCTCTCTCTCTGTCTCTGTCTCTCTCTCCCTCTCCCTCTCTCTCTCTCTGACAAATTAAAACTGGGAGGGCTTTTGATTGCTGCTGACGGAGATTTATTTCCCCTGAGTAATTGGTTTGAGGCATTATTAACATGCCTCGTTTGTAGACAAGTACTTCGACTTTATTCCTATGCAGTAGACTTTATAATAGATTGTACAATTAGCTTATTCCAGTCGAAAGAATCAAGTGGGAGTGGTTTTTAGGGGAAATCCAATTGGAATTAAAGGGAGAGCTTGTTAATTTCTCACAGTTTACAACAATGCAAGGTCCCCTGAATAAATCTGTCATTCTCTAAAATCTCTTGTTCACAGTATGCAATAATGATGAGAGAAGGCAACGATATCAAAGACTGTGGAAATAAAGAGAAATTGAGTGAAATCATAGGCACCAGACAAATTAGGAGAGAAAAGAGACATTTAGGTAGGTCGCCAATAAAGCTTCACTCTCCAAAGCTAGCTCGGTTGGGAAAAGAAGCAATCTCTCTCTGGGTTGGAAATATTGCTATGTTAACATCATCAGTCTGAAATTACACAGCGCCACTGGGCATGGGGGGATTTGATTAAGTAAAATGAATAGGGTTTTTTTCATGCATTTGTTCTTTGGGTAATGATGTGCCACAAAAACAGAATTTCTCTAATTTAAATGTCACTAAGCAATTTGGCCTGTTTTCCAAAGGCTCTCTTGGAGTGGTTTCTTGTTGCCTAATTGAATTGAATATTAAAAATACCTTGTTAGTGTCTAGTTAGAGCAATGACTGTAAAATGTCATCTCTTATTCTGTTTTCACTAGTGACTCCTGCTTTCTTTCATTTGTAAGATTAAATTGCAAAGCACGGGGTTTAGGGTGAAGTGAAATCCCCAATCCAAAGAGTCTCGCATGTCTGAAGAGCCTGTGTAGCATCCATTGCTCACGGGGGAAGGCTTCTCTCCATGATGGATTTCAAATTGTACTGAATGCAACAGAAGCACTTTCCAGTTGACAATCCCAGAGAATTTTACAAATGTGAATTCCTGCAGGGCTCCCACCCAGGGAGATAAATGGGTGAGACACTTCCATGACTGACCATGGCCTTCGAGGCTAACGCTTTAATCAGGTCTCTCCCTGCAGTTTGGAGCCCGGCTTTTCTTTTGAGATCTGTTGGGTTTCAAGAGAGTGGAGGGAGAAGCATGATCTTAGTGGCCACAAGGAAATGGAGGGAGAAAAAAGTCCCTTTGCTTAATTATTAACGAAAATATGCTTCAAGCCCTCGATTCAATCACTGCCATTTAAATTGAAGGCTCCAGCTGCCAAAGTAGATTCTGTTTCCTATTTCACTTGAGGGCAAACTGTTTATTTTCACTCCATAACTGAAAATGCCTTTAAATTAAAAACCAGGCTGTTACCTGGGTCTGGGCTATGTCCTTGACTTTCTCTGACAGCCCTCAACACAGGGCTGAGTGTAGGGAGGGCTACGGAGAAATAGAGACAGAGATACCCAGAGAAAAAGAGAGAGAGAGAGAAAGAGACAGAGAGAGAGAGAGATAGACAGAGACACAGACAGAGAGGTGGACATAGAGAGAGACACACACACAGAGAGACACAGAGAGACACAGAGAAAAACACAGAGACAGACACAGAGAGATCTCAGTCACTAGAAACTGACTTTAGTTCTTCTCTTGTCAGATAGCAGCATCCACATAGTTTCCAAATATGTTTATCCTGGTGTAAGGGAAATTTTCTAAAATTATCCATGGAATTCAACCTTTTTCTGCCACTTGGAAAGTTCTGTGCTATCAAATTATGGTACCATGATTTATTTTTCTACTATTATTACAAGGTCATATTTTTAAACTATAGCGTGATGTGTTGGAAAGTACACTGTCCTTGGAGTGAGAAAATGTGGGTTCAGATTTGGGCTCTAACTCTTCCTAGCTCTTTGACCATAGCTAAGTCCCTTCACCCCGATGAGCCTCAGTTTCCTCGGCTGTAAAATGAGAAGAATTATGCCCACATTCCCCTTTGTCACAGGCTTGTGACAAAAGCCTCACGCTAGAAATGTGAGCCATTGTTCCCAGGTCTGAAATTTGCCCCTTATACTACAGTTCTACTCAATCTACAAGAGGCAGATTCCTGAGCTAGAAACAGGTTCCTTGCCATTTCTTCTCCTATGATAATAATTGCCATTTATGTGAGTATTCGAAGTTTGCAAAGAACTTTACATGCAGTCTCTCCTGTGAGGTAAATGTTACAAGTATTATTATGTCCCCAATTTACAGATGAAGAAACCGCCTCCTCATTGCTCACCCTACCTGGCCCATAGTAAGCAAATGCTTGATGGTTATTGCTTGTTTGATTAAGAAAAAAAGTGACTTGCCTAGGAATAATGCAGCTAGGAAGTATTCGAAGCAGAATTTGAACTCAGGTCTTCTAGATACTGAATCCTGAGCTATATCCAGTACTGGAAAACTGGGGCTTGTTCTATGCTGAAACAAACCCATTTGTGAGCATGGAAGAGAAAGGAAGTATTGGTAAGCGAAAAGGATGAGGCACTTGAACTTGGCTTCCAACAACTACAGAGCCTGGTGGTCCCCACACCTCACCCCCAGGCTATTCGTGCCTCTCTGAGAGGGTCCCAAGGGTACTTCTAGGGATCCAGAGGAGCCTGCTTCAGACCTCCAAGATGCCCTCGGCAGTCACATGGGAACACCACTGGTTGGGCTCTCAAATCCTTCTCCTCTCCCACTGGGCAATGGCCACCCAGGTTTTCCTTTGCATAGAAGAAATAAACCAAGTATGTCTTTGACAAGATTTACATGGAAATGTCTTTCATGGTTTGGTTGTGTGTGTTTTAGGGGCAACTTTGAACTCCCTCCTGGGGCCAAGAGTTTTGGTTTATGTCAGCTGTGCGCTGTCTATATGGGTAAGATGAAGTCAAATAATTATTCCTGTGTTTTGAATGATCAAGAGAGCTATGAGGTTGAGAACAACTGGAATTTCACAAACAAATCTTGATTTCGGGTTATAGTGGAATGTTTTACGATCTTAGTTTTAGAGTGGATGGGATCTTTGAGGTCACATTCAACCCCTTCATTTTCTAGATGAGGAAACTGATGCCCACACCTAGAACCACAGATCTAGAATGGGAAGGAACCTCAGAGACCACCTGCTCCAACCCCTTCATTTTACAGATGGAGAAACTGAGGCCCAGGGAGGGACAGTGATTTGAATCCAGGTCCTCTGACTCCAAATCCAGTCTTCTTTCTTCCTCACTGCACTGGATAAATGAGAGCTGGTTGGATTGTAGGAAAATATTGTCCTGCCTTCATAATTCTGGAAAACCCCAGCAAGATGGTCTGTCCCCAATGTCTATGCATTTTATTCACAATTGAATTTCCTTGGTCACTGGAGGAAGAACAATCCCCAACCCGACCTTTGTTTTGTTTTCTGGTTTTTTTTTTTGTTTTTTTTTTTTTTGGCCTTGGCTGCCTTGTAGGGAGACCGAATGTGGCACTTTGCTCTGTCTGTGTTCCTGATAGAGTTATATGGACGCAACCTTCTTCTGACAGCAGTTTTTGGCTTAGTGTTGGCTGGCTCAGTGTTGGTGTTTGGGGTTTTAATTGGAGATTGGATTGACAGAAAACCGAGAAACAAAGGTAATTCATCGTCTAATCACAAACACAGTGCCTGTCCGTAGCAGATGTTTAACCAATAATAGCTAACCCTTCTATAGCACTTTAAAATGTGTAAAACATTTTACAAAAACAATTTCTTTCAATTCTTACAACTGTAGGAGGTGCTGTTATTATATGCATTTTCTAGATGACTTAACTGAGGTTAAGAGGATATTGATTGATTGAGAATAATAGCCAGCACTTCTATACCACTTTAAGGGGTGCAAAGCGCTTTTCATATGTCATCTCATTGGATCTTCACAATATTACTCTTATTTTACACATGAGGAAACTGAGGCTGGAAGGGTTCAAGGTCACACAGCTAAATAAGTGTCTGAGACAGGATTTGAAGTGAGGTCTTCCTGACTCCTAATCCAACATTCTATCTATCCACTGTTCCCCTAGCCACCTTAGATCCTAGGCTTGGGTTCCAATCCAATTTAATCCAATGAACATTTATTAAGTGCCTACTGTGTGCCAGCACTGTGCTGTGCTCTGGGGATATGAAAAGAGGCAAAAAAAACAAGACAAGGCACTCATAATCAAACAGAACTCAAAGTTTGCTGACAGTCACCCAACAGGGTGGGTGGTGAGATTAGACTTTAATTCATTACCAACAAGAATTTTAAGAGATATCAAAGAGATGTCTGCCCAAAGACTGGGAAAGAAGATGCACTGGTCATCCAGCGAATGATGAATGACAGACAAATGGACTGCCTGAGTACTCCATTGGCATCCACAGCAGGCTTCGTATGTTCTGGGTAGGTTTCCCATCAAGGACTTAAGGGAAGACATGAACAAGAGCCATGTGAGATAAAAAGGCTTGCACAGGCTGCTGTCTGCACCTTTGATTGGAGTATCCACGTTGATATTCCAGAGCTACCGATATTTTGAGATATGTACTTGTGTTATTATAATTCCTCAGATAAACTCAGGTTTGTTTCTGGACTTACCTAATTAAACACAGATGTCCCTAGAGCTTTTGGCAGCTGACTATCTCTCTCACCTTCTTCTTAAATGATCCAGTCAATCCATGTATCAAAAAACAAGCACCTAATGACACCAGAATACAAAGATAAAAGTTAAGTAGTGCCTGCCCCAAGGAGCTTATGTTCTATTAGAAATAACAAATAGACACAGATATAAAATACATGTAAAGTAAATACAAGGAAAATGCAAAGTAATTTGAGGAGGTCAGAGATGTGGGACACCTTCAGCTTTTCTTTTTTCCCTCCCAGTGGTTAGTCAGTCCTGTGGCTTCAGGGTCCCCCCATTAAGGAGACAGCTAGTGTTGGTCCATCCCAAAGAGTTAACCGATTTACATTTCTAATTGATCAGAAAGTTGGGTGTACACACTCTCCTGCCCCGTATCCTGGCCTCTTTATCAGCATCACTGAGAAAGCAGAAGGCTTGAGGATTATTTCGTTATTTTCTTTTGTTTCCTGAATTTCTTGGTCAAAGAATTCATCACCATCTTACTGGCTATGAGACCTTCCATAGTCAGGCTAAGTTCATGCAAATCTTCCCATGTATATAATCTAAACTGTCTATTTTGTCTTTCCTAATTTGCTCTAGCTGTCATCTGGTTATGAATTTGAGTCCTAATTACAGTACTGAAATATATGGCCTTTCACTATCCTCTGAAATCTTGTATTTAGGTTATTGATTCATTTAGAATGGATTGTGGTGTATGGTATAAGATGCTGGTCTAAATTGTTGAAATGTATTTTTATTGTATCTGCTTGATGAAAATATAACCTTGCTGTTGAATTACAATGTAACAGATGTGGATTAAAATGTCAGTTGGGGCAGGCATAGGGATCTGGTTAAATGTATATGCCGATGTTATATGGCCGGGAATTGATTCTCTTCTGTAAACACTTAGAAGCCTGTGCTGAGCAGGTTATCTCCTTTACCCGCAGTGGCCCATGCATCCCTGTTCCTTCAGAACTCTTCTGTCACTGCCTGCTGTGTGGTCCTAATGTTGGTGTTCTCCTACAAAAGCGAGATTGAAGGCATCTGGCAGGGCTGGCTCATGGTATGTGTGTACTCATCTTTCTCTCGCACAATGGAATGAAACTTAAGAGGTCTGGGCTGTGTCTTCCTGCCAGGGACAGCAGCACTTGCTTGTTCTATGGCATTCTGGGGACTTGGGTTTTAAACCTAGCTAGTCTTTCTTTAGTGTTGCTTTTTACCTCGAAGCTGCAAATCAGACCCTAAATCAAAGGCATGCAAAGACAGCAGAATGGTGGGCCTCCTGTCTGCAGGACCAAAAATTAGCATCAGATCTGGGGCTGATGGAGGGGGCAGGAAGGAAACGCATCAAGTCAACAGAACAGTACTTTCTGCCCCCCCCTAAGTTGAATCCGTCACTAGGAGGACTATTTGCCTATTAAAGTCCATTCTCAGACTTCGAACTCTGCTTTCCAACCCCTCCTCATAGGTGGCTTGCTATGTGGCAGTGATTATCTTAGCAGATCTGGCCAACTTGGCCAGCACAGCTCTGACTATCACCATCCAGAGAGACTGGATTGTGGTCATCACTGGAGACAACAGAAGCCAGCTTGCTGGTAAGTCCTAGGTAATGCTTCACCCACAAATGAGCGTCATGAAAATACTTTATTGCCCTGGGCAATAGAAATTAAGGAATGCCCAGGCTCTTGATTCTTCCCCCAAAAAGATAATGAGCAAATTCAGTAGAGCCCAGGAGGAATATCTGTGTCTATGGCAGCCATAACCAAGGCAGGGTGACTGGACCTCTACTCAGGGTGCTGAAATGTAATGGGAGAAAGAAGGGGCAGACCTGGGATTTCCTAGGTGTAGGGAATTCCTGGTGAGAAAATTCCCTCAAATAATGCAGGTCAGCACCTTACAGTCTAAAAAAAATTGCCAAAAAAATTGCCTAGGATCCTGAGAGGCCCTTCCTAACTGACTCATCTAGAATCACACACCTAGTATGTTACAGACAGTACTTGAACCTAGGTCTTCCTAGCTCTGAGGCCAGTTATCTGTAAGCTATCCCATGCTACCTCTGTAGCGCCTAGTTAGCAAGAATAATTAATTAAAATATCCTATTAAAACAGGATAGAAAGAAAGACAAAAATGCAAAATCAGATTCCCTGTTCTCAAGGACCTCATGTTCTAATTAGAGAGAAAACATGAAAAGAATTGTACACATAAGGTATATATGAAGTAGATGGGAGGTAATTTCAGAGGGAAGATATTAGCACCAGGGGATCAGGAAAAACCTCCTACAGAAAGTGGGATTTGGGCTGTGTATAGAAGGAAGCCAGAAAGCTAGGAGGTAGCAATGAGGAGACAGGGCATGGCAGGCATGGGGCACAGCTAGTGCAAAAGCATGGAGGTGGGAGATGGAGTGTTGTGTTTGAGAAACTGGAAATAGGTTAGTGTGGAGTGCTGGAGTTTGTAAAAGATGTAAAACTGGGAAGCAGGAAAGTTCCAGGTTATAAAGACCTTTAAATAGCAAATAACTTTATAGTTGATCCTGAAGGTAACAGGGAGGTCATCAAGCATAGGGATAACGTGATTAAACCCTAGACTTAGAATATCCTTTGGCAACTGAGTGGAGGATGAATCAGAGAGGGCATTGGATGACCTTAACCTCTAATATTCAGTCCTGATCTTGATCTGGAATTCTAAGGCTCCCGAGTCTAAATGCAAGGCATTTCCCAGTACCCAAGGCTGTCTCTTTATTGCTGGTCCTGGCTTTCAAGCTTTCTAAGGCAATGTACAGTAGACTGCAGTTGTGGATATTTAACTCACTTGAATTTGTATTTTCACATCCTGTCAAGCATTGCGATGAGAAGTTTTTACCAGAGGTCACAACACCTGGGATTCACTCCTATCTCTGCCACCAACCAGTTCTATGATTGGTTCTCCTTTCTGAGTCTTGGTTTCCTCCTCCAAAAAATGGAGAATGGGACTTGAGGATGCCCGTGCTCTACAGGCCTCTGATGAATCAATCATTTGGTCACAGACCTCGAGCACTAGAAGGGACCTCAATATCTTCAATGATTCTTGAACGTTGGGTGTGGAGATCTCTACTCACTGTGCAGTGAAATGTATTGGTTTACTCTCCCTTCTAGGCATGAATGCAATGATTCGAAGAATGGACCAAATCATCAACATCTTTGCCCCCCTCTCTGTGGGACAGGTGATGACATGGGCATCTAATGTCATCGGTTGTGGCTTCATCCTGGGATGGAACTTGGTGTCTCTGCTGGTTGAGTTCCTCTTCTTGTCTAAAGTTTACCAGCTAGTTCCTCAGCTGGCTGCCAAACCCCGGAGGTGCACAGGGGACAGCTTTCTAAAAAGGCAGTTAGAGCTCATCAGCTCTCAAGGTAATTCTCACTTCACCATGGTTCCTGACTTGGTCTTCTTCCTTGAATTTTGTCATTCCGTTGGCTTCTACTTTCTGACCCTTGAGAGACATTCACTCCCAACTTCCCATCTGAAAATGGAACATTCTATAAATAGATTTTTGATATCTTTTGTTTTTACATGGCCTACATTTCCACTCTATCCCTCTCTCACACCTTCCCAATAAGTCATTCTTTAAAAAAAAAGGGGGTGGGGAGGATTTAGAAAAAAAAGACAAAAAAATAAGACAAAAAATTCAGTAAAACTGGTCGACATACTGAGAATAATCTAATGTGATATGTAATATTACACACCTATGGACC
>CM053623.1:10550353-10567912 GCA_028646595.1 Phalanger gymnotis | reverse complement strand
TCTTTTAGGGTCTGTTCTCCCCATTATGTTCCAGTTCCCACTTCCAAATCCTGAGGTTCCGCTGGGCAATAAAGCCAACAGCGTGGGGTCTCTGGGGGTCCAAGGCACTTCCTCCACCCCAACAGAAAAACAAATCCATGCCTCCCTCCTGGATTCCAAGCAGCCCAAGCTGAAGGGAACAAAAAGGCAGACTCAGTGCCTTGCTGCAAAGTTTCCATCTTGCCCCAGGGCTGAATTCCAAGCCCCTGGGTTCCCTGTTATCTAGTTCCGGCTGGCCTCTCCTGGCTTCTGCTGGACTCTGGGTTGCAATGTAGGTGATTCTCCACCTTTTTGCTCACCTCAAAGTTCTCTGCTCTGGCTGGGGAAGTCAGGGAAAAAGCACCCTCAGCATCTTGCTGCAAAGTTTCCATCTTGCTCCAGGGCTGGACTCCAAGCTCCTGGGTCCCAACTCCAGCTGGCCTCACCTGGCTTCTTCTGGAATCCAGGTGTAGGTGGTTCCCCATCTTTGTGCTCACCTCACGAAAGTCAGCTGGAAGGCAGCTCACTGCTCTCACCTTTCCAAAGTTCTCATGCAGGCAGTCTTCTGTTCTGTCTGGGTCAGTATTTCAGCAGCTGCTGTCCACTTCTTCTTTTTTCTCACCAGCCCCTCCTGCCAAATCTGTAGGAAGGCCATTCTCCAAGTCTCCAAGGCCATTCTCCACTCTAGAGTTCAACAAAGTCTCAGCATCTGGGTTTATGAACTGGAGGGCCCTTAGCTACAGCTACCCGGAGTCTCTGTATCAGCACCATCACGAGTGAGAGCCGTTGTGCAAATGGCTCTGTCCTCTCTTCTTATAGGGCTTCAGACTTCATCAAACATCATCTGAATGACCAGAACTTAGGCTGCTATGATTGGCTCTTGAGTTAGCCCCTCCCCTTAGGATTCTGGGAGGTTCACATCCACATAGGTTAGGTTAACACCCAATAGGGGTTTGGGCCTGGGGCTTAGCACCTAGTAAGGCTCAATGAAATACACTGAATTACTCAAAGGAAACAAAGGCCAAACTCTTCAAGAGCACTTGGTCAACTAAGTGTTAAGGAGCCCATTTTGTTTACCAATACACCCACCTATGCCAAAGAGTTGAGGAGGGGACTCATCATATCTTTTCTTTGGGACCAAGCATACTCTTTGCACATTTGCAAAGAACACTCACTTTAGATTGTTTTGTGGTTGTTGTTATTTTCTTTGTCGAAGCCATTTTATATGTTATTTTCCTGAATCTGTTTCCTTCACTTTGCATCGGTTTGTGCAAGCCTTCCCATGCTTCTTTGTTTTCATCATGTCCATTGTTTCTCACAGTAATATTCCATTATATTCATGCAACATGACTTGTTCCACCATTCCCCAACATATGGGCATGTTTATTTCTAGTTCTTCACTACTGCAAAAAAAAGTGCCAATATTCTGGTGTCTATGAGACCTTTTCTTTTTTTCCCCAATGACTTCCTGGGGCATATACCTAGCAGTGGGATCTCAAGGTGTGGATGTTTTAGCCACTTTGGAAAATGTAGGTCTTGAGAGTAATTTTTTCAACAGCAGTCCCCACCTGCTGCTTAGGGAGGCACTCAGTTGGGTCCCAGGGGGGAAACAAAATTGATCCTGCCCCACTTCATAGGGATCTATCAATCAATCAGTTGACAGGCATTAATTAAGCTCTTTCAAGAATTTAATAATCCCTACTCATGACTTTGCATTCTAATGGAGGAGATAACAAGTATACATAAAAATATATACAGCAGAAATATTAAGTGAATACATTCTAAGTATTTTAATACAAGATGATTTTGGGGGAGGGCAATGGGAGATCAGGAAAAGCTTTATGTTGAAAATCGTGCTTGGACTGAATCTTAAAGGAAGAGAGAAGCTCTCTGAGGCAGGGATAAAGGGGAGCGTGTTCCAGACATGCGGGATGATCGATACAAAGGCCATATAAAAAAATTTTCCAGAGATGGAAACACGTCGTTCAGTCATTTTCAGTCGTGTATGACTCTTCATGACCCCATTTGGGATTTTCTTGGCAGAGATACTGGAGTGGTTTGCCATTTCCTTCTCCAGCTCATTTTATAGATGATGAAACTGAGGCAAACGGGGTTAAGTGACTTGCCCAGGGTCACACAGCTAGTAAGTGTCTGAGGGGAGATTTGAATTCAGGAAGAGGAGTCTTCCTGACTCTAGGCCAAGCCTCACATAGCAAAATGTAATATATTATGTTCAAATGCAAATCCACCAATCTCTGTAAAAGGAATAGTTTGTGTTTACAAAAAATGGCAATATCATTATTCTCATTTTCTGTAACCACCAAAAAAAAAAAAGATATTTCCCTTCTTTCTTGCCTTCCCTCCCTCCTTTCCTACCTTCCTTCTTTCCTTCCTTCTTTCTTTCCTTCCTTCCTTCCTTGCATCCTTCCTTCCTTCCCTCCTTCCTTCTCAAAGTGTGCCTGGTAATACTGGTCCTGGCTGCCTCCTATAGCCCGACTTTCTGTGTTCAAAAGTAATGTCGATTGTCTCCAAGGGTAGAGAGTTTCTTGTCACTGGAAGAGCTTTAGTTGAGACCACTTGTGAGGGATGCTATGGGATTTGGAGAGGTGTTGGACTAAGTGACACCACTCCCTCCTTTCAATACAATTGAAGCTTCTTCAAGCCAGAAACTTTTGGTCAGTTTTGTCCTTTTGTTTCCCCAGCTTCTTGCATGAGGCACATAGTAGGTGCTTAATAAATGTTTTCTGAATGAACGAATGAAGGCATTTATAGGATTCTACTTATCCCTCCTGAATACTATCCAAGTCCTTGGCTCCTTCTGGGATTGGCCACTACTAGGACTCAATCAGTGGGCTCCCTTTAAAAACTTTTTTTAAAAATACATTTTCTTTTGTTTACTCACATGATTTTGTTTTATTGGATGTTATCTCCAAGACTTGAAAAAAATTCATTTCCTACCTTAATGAAAAGCCATAAAAGGAAGCAAACATTATGACTTCAAGAAATTTGTCATTCACAATAACAGACTATATCTACATAGCACTTCAGGCAAAGCCTTATATACACATACATATCCATATATACATGTGTGTATATACATATACATATATGCGTGTATATATATAAATTTTATTTGATACTCCCTGTGAGGTAACTTGCCTTTAGAACATGCCCAATTCTCTTCTCACCTGCCCCATTTCCTGATATGCACACTGACTTTTCTTTGGGTCTGAGATTTAGATCTGGGTCCATAGAACGGTCAATCTTGGTCCCAGAGATCACTTTGGAGACCACTACTCAAGGCAATGGGGAATCACTAAAGCCTCTGAGCTGAGGAGTAACATGATCAGACCTGGGCCTTGGGTCAATGCTTTTTCCAGTTCTGTGGTTGAGGAATTAGAGACAAGAGAGATTTAAGGGAGATCCATTTATAGAATACCACAATAATCTAGACAAGGGGTAATTAGGGTTACATGAGTAGAAGGGAGGGGACACAAGGGATGTTATAGAGGTAAAATAGACATAGCTTGGTAAATGATTGGAAATCTGTGTAAGGGAGAGCAATGAATCAAGAGTAGTGCCAACATTTTGAGCAGGGTTGGCTGGGGCAATAGATGGGTCCTCAATAAAGATGAGGAATTTTGGCAAGGGGCAGTGATTGGAGAGAAGATGATATATTCTCAGCATCACCAGTCAAGCACACATCCTCATCATCTGGCTTGAAAACAGGCAGCATGTTCTTATAATTGTGATCTTTCTGGATATATACATATATGTATATATATGTATACATATATACATACGTATACATATATAGACACACACACACACACATATATGTGTGTGTGTGTGTGTGTGTGCGCGTGTATGTATATTTTTTTTAGGGGAAATTCACTCTTGTCCAACCATCGATGAGTTTGCCAACATGCCCAAGACTTTGGAAGGACCAGAGGACCAGCCATCTCCTCTGGAAGCCCAGCAGGACATGACCTCCAAGTCTCCTCTTGGCCTCAGAAAGATGCGAAGACTAGTCCGGACGTGTTGTGATGGCTGGAAGACATATTGCAGGCAAACTGTCTTCTTGGCGGGATTGGGTTTAGCCTTCTTGTACACGACTGTGCTGGGCTTTGACTGTATCACCACAGGCTATGCCTACACACAGGGGATCGGAGGCTCCCTTCTCAGCCTCCTTATGGCCATCTCAGCTTTCTCAGGTCTTGTGGGCACAATCCTCTTTACCAGGTTAAGAAGGTCCTATGGCTTAGTTCACACAGGTCTCATCTCCAGCTGTCTGCACATAGGCTGTTTGCTGCTCTGTGTGTTTTCTGTCTTTGCCCCTGGGAGTCCTTTTGATTTGGGGATTTTCTCTCTTCCACTAAGCTGGAACTCTTCCCTAAGTCATGAGGTGCTGAAAGAGAACACAGTACATGTTTCTCCTTTTGAAAGAAACATTAACCAGCCTATCCTTCCTGGCCGCTCAACCATCCACTGGACCAATAATACTGTTCTGATGGATGGCACACAAGAGAGCAACCAGCCTGAGTCATATGTCTCCATCATCCTGCTCTTCTCAGGAGTGATCTTGGCCAGAATTGGTAAGCCCTGGTCAAAGCTGTTCAATGGTTTCTTGTACAGTTTTAAAGGCCATGTGCAGGCACAATAGTTATCCTTGAGGCTTAGAGAAAGGAGAGTTGTTTTTTTTTTCCTGCAAGACCAACAACCAGTTTGCTGGAGCTGGAACTCATTGGGGTTCTAGATCAGCTCATGTGAAACCCGAATCTGTGTTTTCTGTCCCAAACCTGGCCATTACATCCAGACAGGCATTTTCCTCTTTTCAGGTGTCACTCTGACCCACCTCAAAGTCCTCCTCAAAAGATGCTTCATAATAATATCTAACATCTTCATAATTCTTTAATGATGGCAAAGCACTTTACATTCCTGTATTCTTGGAAGTACAACACAACTCTGGAAGGAAACGTTATTTTTATGCCTAATTTACAGCTGAGAAATTGGAGCCTAAGGAAGGTTAAGAGGCTTGTCCAGAGTCATACAACTAGTGAGGGACAGGGGCAGGATTCAGACTTAGGTCTTTCTGAATCCAAGGTCAGTGTTCTATCCCCTAAAGCCACTGATTTTCATTGTGAGGTAGACATGACTTCGGATTGGTTACATCATATCTAAAGAGCAAGAAAAAACCTTAGAGATCATCTGGTCCAACCTTTTCGTTTTACAGCAGGGCAAACCTAGACTTGTGAAATGATTTGATGTAAGCAGGATTTCAACCCTAGTCCTCTCACTACGTATGTAGCAGTCTTACCTGAACCATGAAAGCTAAGCATGCTCAAAGGCTGCAACTTCTTCCAGGCACTGCCAAGGCGAAAATCTTCTTAGCTAACTATGTCTGTTATGTTAGTCCCTATCCAGATATATTTCTAGGGGTTCATCACCAGATTGGTTGTAACCATTTTTTTTTGGCCATAGAAACTATTGAAAGACTAAGGATTTAATAGGCCAGGATCGATATCATTGGAAGGGATGGGACAGGTTCTGGCAGTGTTGTAATATTAAAGTAGGTCACTAATTTGACAGTGCTCCAATATTGAAGGAGGCCACTCTGACCATGCTCCAGTATTGAAGGAGACCACTCTGACAGTGCTCCAGTATTGAAGTAGGCCACTCTGACAGTGCTTCAGTATTGAAGGCAGCCACTCTGACAGTGCTCCAGTATTGAAGTAGGCCACTCTGACCATGCTCCAGTATTGAAGGAGACCACTCTGACAGTGCTTTAATATTGAAGTAGGCCACTCTGACAGTGCTTCAATATTGAAGGCAGCCACTCTGACAGTGCTCCAGTATTGAAGCAGGCCACTCTGACCATGCTCCAGTATTGAAGTAGACTACTTTGACAATGCTCCAACATTGAACGAGGCCACTTTGATAGTGCTTCAATATTGAAAGAGACTACTTTGACTATACTTTCATCTACTTTGATTTCTTTCAAATCTTTCTCTTGCAGGTCTCTGGTCTTTTGACCTCACTGTGACTCAGCTCCTTCAGGAAAACATTGCAGATTCAGAACGTGGCACTGTGAATGGCGTGCAGTGCTCTATGAACTACCTAATGGACCTTATCCATTTCATCCTTGTAATCCTGGCCCCAGCCCCTCAACAATTTGGGCTGTTGGTGTTCATTTCTATCATCTTTGTGATTATGGGGCACACCATGTATTTTGTTTATGCTCGTAGACACAGGAGTCAACATCCATGTACCCAGAAAACACCAAAGAGAGACAGGGAAGCCTTTTTAACTTGAGAAATATGTAACTCTTCCTATTGGATAAAATCTCTCATTAGAGAATTTCCTCATGTAAAATTGTTCAGATTTCACAATCACAGTTTCTAGCCACTTCTCCACTAGTTGATGCCCTCATTCATTCGTTCATTCATTCGTTCATTCATTTGTTCATTAGTAATTCATTCAAGAAGTTCACCTTCCCTGTTTGGGATGACTAAATAATAAGGTGATTTCTCTATGGCCAAAAATTGAGCAGGCAGGTGAGAAAATCAATCGTGGTTCTCTCCAAGTATAAAGAGATGTAAAATATGGTCCCTCTCTCTCCATCCTCACCCAAGACATGAATACAGATGAATACCAAACAAATTAGAATTCAATTACGTCAAAGGGGTAGAAATGCTCTGAGAATGACGAGAGAGAAATAACTTTAGGCTTTTTGGAGGAGGCAGCATTCCAGCTGGCCTTGAAGGATGGAGAGAAAGTGCATATCATTTACAGCTTGGACACGGCTACAACTTAGATCAATTCTTTAAACACCCATCCTTAGGAACATTGTCTGAGCCATGCATATCTTCCATTGTGGTTTGGTTTCTATAGCTCAGCTTCAGGAGAAAGAACCATGTAAGTATATAAATGCTACAGGTAAAATTCAAACTCTGAATAATGTCAGGGTTAGCCAATAGGAGGTCTGAATAATATTCTTTTCAATTAAATTCAACTCTTTTCAGCAAAGGTTTATCAAGTGCCCCCTGTGTGTATGGCACTGTGATGGGCACTAGAGATAGAAAGAGCTAAAAGCTAAACACTTCCAGCCCTCAGGGAGCTTATAATCTACTGGGAAGGATATGCTGAGTGGACAGATCAGTAAATGCAAAGTCATTTCAGCAGAGTGAATGTACTAAGAAGTGGAGCCAGAGGCCAGAAAGACCTAGGATAGGGCAGCTGAGCTGAGTGTTGAGGGAAGCCAGATACCCTAAGAGGCACATTTGAGAAGGGAGGGCATGCCACACATGGAGACAGACAGCCTACCCAAAGGCACAGTGGTGGAAGATGGAATGTTGGCTCTGGGTTGGCATTGGACCATTTGGACTAAAAGACAGAGTATACGAAGAGGAGCAATGTTGAAAAAAAATCTGAAAAGATAGGTGGGAGCTAGTTTATAGAAGACTTGAGATGCCAGGCTGAGGGTCTTCTATCTTACGCTAGTGGCGATGGGGAGATGTTGAAGCTCCTTGAAGAATGAACCAGTGTGATCAGAATGATATCTTTATTAATTTAAAAGCTGGGTGGAGGATAGATGGGGGAGGGGAGAGACTTGAGGCAGGGCCACAAGTTAAAAGGTTGGGGCTGTCCTTGTGAAGGGAGAAGAGGAAACAGATGCAAAAGATGCTGTGAAAGTAGGATTGACCAGACTTGGCAACTGGTTGGATCTTGGAGATGAGGGAAAGAGAGGAACCATGGACAACTAGGAAGTTGTAAACCTGGATGACTGGAACAGGGAGCCATAGCATAAAAGGGGAGTCTGGAGGACAGATAGTAACAGGGAGAAATAAAAGGTTTGTTTTAGTCTTATTGAGTTGGGGAGGTTTTTGAGACATTCAGGAAGCAAAAGACAAAGCAGGAATGATGCTCAAGAGAAAGATTAGGGCTGGAAATACATATATATATATATATATATATATATATGCCATTTATATAGAAATGACTTTAACCTCGAGGGGCAAGTGAGATCACTTAGAGAAGAGGGAAGAGAACCCAAGGGAGAGTCTTGGGATACTCATACCTAGTGAGTGGAACAGCAGAGGAGACTGAGAAGGAATGGTCAGCTAGATAGGAGGACAACCAAGACAGATAAATGTCACGGAAGCCATGGGAGGAGAGAGTAAGTAGGAGAAAGGGTGGTGGGAGGTCAAGGGTGGGGAATGAAGATAGAGAAGTCTCATTGAGAGCTTGCTTCTTAATTGGTGTTAGTGGAGAAGCCCCATCCTTTCATCTGGATGTGCCAATAGCAGCTGAGCTTTAATAATGCCAATTACATGGCTCCCTATAGCAAATTTCTGTTCTTCATGTCTTAATGTGAAGATTAGTCAGAGATTCCTAGAGGCTGTTAGCATATCAAAATGGTATTTGTTAAGCTTGCCAAAATGATTGTATTTGTGCCTCCACCCCACTTCCCAGGGGGTAAGTGTAGGTTAGGAATGATAATAGCTCACTTCTGTAGTATTTTAAAGTTTTTAAAGTACTTTGCTCACAACAACCACTGTCTTCCCCCCCCCAGTGGGTAGAATATATATTCTTGTCCCCATTTCACAGTTAAAGAAACTGAGTCTTGGAGCTGATAAAGGACTTGTGCAGGGCCACACAGCTTTAGTAAGTGTTAGAGCCAGGATTTGAACTTGGATTTCCCCTGACTCCAAGTCCAGTGTACTTTCCCAAAAAACCATGCTACCTCCACATCACATGGGGAAGAACCTTATGCTACATGACAACATCTGAGTGAAACAGCAGTCTTTTGTGAATTAAACAAAGACCATAGCTTTATTCACTTCCAGTGAGCATTCCGTGGTTAGTGATTATTAGTGTGACATGTACGTTATGGGCCAGACCTCAGATCTGTCTCTCTCTATCCATCCTCATTTTGATGACTGAGTAGGAATTCCAATTTTAAAAAGAATAACAAAACACCTTTACTAACAGTATTAATGTTACTTCCAAATACATCAACATGAATGAGTTGCCCCCCAGTTAAGAGTAATGAATTACGACTTTCTCATTAATTAAAAATCACCAACACTGAAAACTGTTGCAAATTGACTGAATTTCTCTCTCTTTAAAAAACTATATCCAAAAGTAAGCAAAAATGTGTGTGGCTGTTTAAATGGGAAACACCATTAATGCTGCTTTATTGAGGGGTTCAAATTTCTGTGTTTAGAAGGGAAAATAATACAGCTAGTAACAAGGCTCATTTGGGCCTGGGACTCTGACGCAAAGGTGTCTGTGCAGGGAACAACAGATTTGAGGACCATCACATAACAGATACAGCAGCACATCAGCTAACCAGCTTTGTAGAGGAATAAGGCATTCTAGCCATATGGCCTTAATGACTAATAAAGGGTTAAAAAGCCCATTTATACCTAAAATTATAAAAGTATAACATAACAAATATATGCTAAAAGCACACAAAATGGATGTTTTTCCCTAAGGAAAAAAGCCACCAAATAAATGAGGTTGTTATTTTAGAGCATAAAGTTATATTTTCTACCACCCACTCACCTCCAGTTGAAAATGGGGAAAGGACAGGATCTTGTGAATATCTTGCTTGCATTTCTCAGTTGGGTCTATTAACACTTTACATAATAAACCCCAGTGATAGTTGTCTTAAAAAAAATACAGGACATTTAAGAGACATCAGGAAAGTAAATTAATTAGAATTATGCCTCACACAACTCGTTGACAGGGAAATGGTGCTATGACAAGGTGTGAAATCCCAAGCTAGGGGCCCTTAATAGCACATTTATGTATAAAAATCTTCAAAGAAACTCTTGTGGCTTTTAATTGTGTTTGAAAGCTTCAGGAGTTTGGCAGCTGGAGTGCTGGATTTAGGTCTTCAGGTCTTCTCTGGTTCTCCTGACCAGCAACTTTCGCCCTTTTGAGGGAAAAAACCACCACCACATGCTAGTTACTTGAGAGTTCTGCTTACTTGGGTGCCAATTAACCAAGGCTTTAAAGTATATTTATTCTCCAGGATTTATATAATGAGGAAAACAATCTTCTCCTTCAGTAGAAAATAACATACCCTTTAAAATGTTAGAATTTGTTTCATGCTTTATATATTATATTGGAATATTAAGCCCACTCAGTTCAATTCAACAAAGTTTTATTAAGTGCCAACTGTGTGCAAAGTATTATACTAGCATCTGGGGAATGCAAAGACAAAGATGAGGCCATTCCTGCCCTCAGAAAGCTTTCTTTCTTTCCGGGTCTGAAATTCTTTTCACTGTTGCCACTGACCCCAAGACTGTCCATATTCTCCACCTTAGGACAAGTAAGTGATGGCAAGATTTTAATACTGCCTCGAGCTGGGGGTGGAGAGTGATGGGAGGGGCAACAGAAAACCAACTGAAGTTCTTTCTGTCATGGCTCCACTGATCTTATCACAGAGACCGGGTAAGTCTAGTTTGAGAGCCAAATTAATATTAATTGTTCCTCTATCAGTATGATATCTTGACACAAAGTTGTCACCTTTGGAAGATAATAGCACCTGAGGTGACGTCAAGACCTTTCCTTGTAGTGTAGGAATGGTGCTATCAGGTGGAAGAGGAGATTGTACTCTTTGTACTCATTCCGGCTCACCTCAGCGGTAAGAAATTGGCACAGTTTTCCAAACCACAAATTTACAGAAATATGTCCATTAAGGTAATGGATTTATTGATAAAATATGGTTTTAAAAGTAATTTTTATAACGAATTTTTTTAAAAAAAAATTTCTCATTTATTTCTCTAGCTAAACTGCTTAATTTCATATATATATATATATATTTTAAGCCAGGAGATTAATCTTATGGTCTTAGTCCATCAAGAGAAGGAAAGCTTTCTTTTCAATCCTCTGGATTCACCTCAGCATTGACATCACACCTTCTTCCAGCTGTTTGATGGTCAGCTTTCTGGTGCCTCTTTTCCAAAGAATCATCTTACCACCTGCCCTGAATTGGCCACATGGGAGTTAGGTCTCCTTTTGGGCCAGAAAGATACCAACTCTCTCCGGTATTTCTCTGGTTCTCCCTCTTTCTAGGCATCTTCTCATATATTGATTATCCATCTATAATATTCAGAGACTAGGAGTTTGTAGGCATCAATTCACTGAACTTTCAGAGCAGATTACAAAAACCCTCCTCCTTTGTTCTTAAAAATTTTAAATCAATTCAACAAACATTTATCAAGTATGTACTCTGAGCTAGGGATAGAAAGCCAAAAATCCACAGTGCCTGCCCCATAAGGAGTTTACATTCTGCTTTGGGGAGGGAGGTAGCATGTGCAAAGATCAACAGGATGAAGAAATACAAAGTGATTTCAAGCCTATCAGCCGGGGAGATGGAGGGTGGGAGGGGAACCAAGAACTGGGCTTGGAAGAAAGCTTGAGATTCCTCAACGCAAATATGAGGAGGGAGAGACTGGATCATGAGGGGAGATTTAAAGAAAAATATTATTGAACAAGTTTTATTCAAGCCTTTTTGAAAATATCACAATAATTTCTAGAGCCTCCTCCCTTCAAAAAAAAAAAAAGGATCCTCCCTTGCAACAAAGAAAAACAGTTTATCAAACCCACCAGATACAGTTCTGCTATCTGACAATGAACACGTCTCATTATCACAGTCCCCCAGCCTCTCTACTGAGAGGAGGGAATGCCAACAACATTTATAGAGAGCCTACTACGCGCCAGGCACCAGGTTCCAGTAGCTGAGACCAATATTTGCTTTTCATTTGCTCCGATCTTGACTTCCTTTCAGATACCTTTTCATTGGCATTGTTGAAATCATTAAGCATATCACTCTTCTGACCCAAAGCCACCTAGGTGGTGCCATGGCACACAGAGCACTGGGTCTGGGTTCAGCCTCAGACACGTGCTAGCTGTGTGACCTTGGGCATGTTGCTGAACCTCAGTTTCCTCATCTGTAAAATGGGGATTAGAATAGCTCCTACCTCCAAGGCTTGTGGTGAGGACCAAATGAGATATTTGGAAAGAGCTTAGCACAGTGCCTGGCACAGAGTAGAGTCATATAAATGCGAGCTATTATTACCGGTATTATCGTTATTTTACCCTGTGTTGTTTCTTTAGATCTCTCCATTTTCTCTGAATTTCTCATATTCTTCATCTCTTCTACACAGTAATATCCCATTATATTTCTTGGCCCCAGTTTCTTTAGTTTCCACAATCAATGGGCACCTGCATGGTTACTACAAAGAACTCTGCTACCAATATCGGGGTTGTTCCCAGCCCCAGTCCCATCTGCCCTCTCTGTGTCTTTGCACTAGCTGGGCCCCAAGCCTAGAATGCCCTGTCTTCTCAGTCAGATCTTAGAATTCCTGGTTTCCTTCAAGACAAACATGACCTTCAGCAGCAGCCAGTCCCATCTCCCCCTCCTCCACCCTGTCTTCACCTAGAAGGTTCCATAGCATCTACTCTGTGTATCTTCTATCTACCTAAAGATGTACATGTTGTGTCTCCTGTTAAAATATAAGCAACCTGAGGACTCCCGGGGACTGTTTCTGACTGGCTTTGTGTCTCAGCACTTAGCACAGCGCTTGGCAAACAGTAAGCACTTAATAAATGCCTGCTGATGAATCGATTCATTTATTGGTATATTTTATACTATTACGCCTCTGTTTCTGTCTTTGACCTCCTGGGATCTATGCCCAGTGGTAGGATCACTGGATCAGAGGGCCTGAATTTTCTTGCATAACACAGACGATTTTTACTCATTTTTTCTCTCGCACATTTGTCAAATTGGCCATTAAGGGTTCCACTTTTAGAGACTTCCTGTTCTATCCTGAAAAATGCATTGAGATCATTAACTGTTTTTTTAAAAAATGGCTGTAATCTTGACCAACTTGGCTGTGAATATCAAGCAACGAAGACAAATCGAAGCTCATGGTGTTGGAGAACTGGGACATGTGTATTGGCGATGCAGAAGTCTTCAAAAAGCACATTATGCCACTCGCCAAGACTCCATCTTACGTGAGTTAAAAGACTTGGCAAGGTGAACACAATATCTTATGCCTTGAATGTTATTATTAAATATTATATTAATGTCACATTTTACTTTGTAATTAACTACATCATTAATAAAAGAGAGGCTTTAAATATTATCCTTTCTTACTATAAGGACCTCTAGAGAGGCTGCATGTTGTAGTGAATATTAGGTCAATTTTTGAATCAGGAAGATCTAGGTTCAGGTCCTGCCTTTGAGTCCAGATGACCCTGGATAAATCACTTAACTTCTCAGTGAAGTGTCTCCTTGCAACTCTTCTAGAAATGACTGTTTAGGTACCAGTCTGCAAACCTCCACATTTGCATCAATTAACCCATAAATGAATAAAGCATGGGAGAGGTCTCCAACCTTAACCTTCTCCCCAAATCCTCTCTTTTCCAAGCAGAAATTCCCATTTCTTTCACATGGCACCATCTCGAGGACCTTTGCCGCTGAGCTGAACTTCCTCTGGTGCTCTCTATTGTAACGATGTGTGCCCAGACCTGAATACCAAATGTCATACCAGATCGCAAACCAGAGTAGGACATGGGGCAGGGTCTATACTCTCCATTTCTGGACACTCCCTTTCTCTTAATGTAACCAAAGATCTCACTGGCTTTTCTGATTGCCCTATCATAGGATCAGATATGTCCCACATTCACAGGGTTGATTCATACACTGGCTTACGTTTCACTAAAAGCTTAGGCCATTTTTTTTTTCAGTCTTTGGTCTTGGTTTTTTCACTGACAACTGGCAACCTATCATTTTAGAGAGCTGCTTGGGCCATGAAAAGGTTAAGTGACTTGTCCAGGGTCTCCTAGTCACCGTATGTGAGCAGGGAACTTGAAGCCAAGTTTTTTCTGATCCTAAGATAAGCTGTCCACCTGCTCCCATTTGCTGCCTCTCTCCTATCACTCCCCTCACCACCACTCCCACCCCTTGACCTTTTTCACATGAGCTGCCCTCTGGCAGGAGATGCGTCCTTGTCTATATTGTGAGGTCAATTTTTTAAATCAAAGGGTGAGATTTCCATCTAGTCCTATCTGGTTTCATCTTATTAAAGTCAGTCCAATGCTCTCACCTGTCAAGCCCTTTTTGGATCTTGGTGCCTGTCACCCAGCCTGTTGATTGGCCAGGATTTCATTTAGTGCCTGCATTGTAACAAAAGACTAGAAAGAGCCGGACCCTTAATTGAAGGTAACAGGTTTCGAGCTGTCCTAATTGCATTAAACAATGGAGCCAGCGCTGTCTGGCTTGGAGGTGAAGGCACAGAGTGGGGCCTTGGCTTGACTGCTGATGAGCTGCATGGGGCAAGCCTCAGTTTCCTGCCCTGTAGATGTTTACAGGCAGAATGAGAATGCCTGGATCACCCAACTCAGATTTCCTAGGATGACCTGGGAACACTGGATGCCAAGCCCTTCGAGAGCCACAAGGCACGCTTTGAAAACCAGTCATTGTTAGGTGCAGGGAGAACCTATTAGGTCCAAACAGGTTCAAGGTCAGGGGACTAGCACTTGGCTAGAAGCATTCATGTTTCGTCTGGACAAGTACCTATCCCAAACCTGCTGGGCAACAAGCAGTTTGAAGAGAGCTTTTGGCATTACTTGGGTCTGCTCTCTTTGATAGGTTACATAGATCATGGATCACAGACCAAGAGCTGGCAGGAACCAGAGAGGTCATCTGATCCAACCACTCTCTTTTACAGATGAGGAACTGAGTTTCAGAAAGTCAAAATGCCTTGTCTCCAATGCCATTACTTTCCACTGTACCAAGATATTTCTCAAGTCCACATGATGACAATGACTATGGGCAAATCCTTTAACCTCTCAGTGTCTTAGGTAACCCTCTAAGATGATAAGGTACAGGTGCTGGTTTTCATTAGTGGAGACACTTTTCAAATTTGGAGTTCCCTATATGGAGAAAATCACACATCTGGACCAAACCCCATCTCCTCTGCCTAATTCTCAGTTCACTTGTGTGCATTGGTACATTGTTGGGTCAGAGTGAAGGGGATTCCAAGGAAATGACTTAGGCAGGGTGTATACCATACCATATCTCTGACTCTCCCAATGTTACCCTTGTAGGGGCTAGCTCTGGCCTGAGGAGGGAATAGAAAAAATGACAACTGGTGTAGGGATAGGGATGGGGCAAAGCATAATTTGTTGGCAAGTCCTAGGGCATGGCACAATGGAGTATGTGTGTGGAGATGATGCCATTCTGCAGATGTCAGAACAGCTGCCCTCACCAGGTGGCTTATCGAACATGGGCACTGAGTTTTCCTCCTTTCCCTGGTATCCCATTGCCTAATACTACCCCTTCTTCCAGCAAGGCTGGCTATGGGAAGGGGAAGAAGGAAGGATGAAAGAGAGCCTCTGCCCTATTCCAACTTCTCTCCTCTTACACAAGATGAAGGGCCCTGATAGCTTGAGTCCGAGTGGCCACTAAATTTTGCTTCAGTTTCTTGTGTACCTAAAGTCTCACCTAAAGACCCACAAAAGCATACTTTGTATACCTAAAGGCTCCACAATCTGGAAGTGTGTGTGATTGTGTGTGTGTGTGTGTGTGTGTGTGTGTGTGTGTGTGTGAGAGAGAGAGAGAGAGAGAGAGAGAGAGAGATTCTGTAAAAAAAAAAAAATGAAGAAGAGGGCATAGCAAGGGGCCTCTTTATCCCCTGGTCTACTGCCCCACGTGGGCAGCTATAAAATCTCTGAAAGAGGCTGAGTACCTGTTTGAAATCATAAGCTCCAGACCATATGATCTGGTTGGTTGCCCAGAGATCCAGGGCTAAAGGGAGCAGCAGAAAGTGGAGCTAGGAGGCTATGACTGACCCAGCACCAGGGGGAGCACCAGGGTATGGGGCCCAAAATCAACAAACAGTAGTCATCTGCCTCATGTACAAGGCACTGGAGGATTTAAAAGATAGACAAAAATGGCAGCTGCCATCCTGGGTAAGCTTGTATTTCCCTACAAAGGGCAAGAAGTTGGGGAGAGATGTGCCATGTACACAAGTAAACTTAATACAAGGCAGAGCGTGCTAAGATCAAGAAGAGGAGCCAACAAGACTTAGAGAAGGAGCAAGTTGCTTTACTCCACTGGGCCTCAGTTTCCCCATTTGTGGAATGAGTGCATTGGCTATTTGACCCTCCAGCTTTAAACCTAAGGGACTTAGAACTCAGATATTAGGCAAAACTTCCAAGGATCATGGAATGCTTGACCCAGGAGGGGTCATCTAAAACAAATCTCTCAAGTTAGAAGTGTGGAAAATAGTAGGCAGAGTCAAGATGATGGCTGGAAAGCAGGGACTTGTGTGAGCTCCCCCCAAGGTCCCTCTAAAAACCTATTAAAATGGCTCTGAACAAATTCTAGAGCTGTAGAACCCATGGAATAGCAAGGAGAAGCAGGACTCCAGCCCAGGACAGCCTGGATGGTCTCTGGGTAAGGTCTATCCCACAGAATTAGGAGCGGAGTGGAGCAGAGCCTAGAGTGGGCTGCACCTGGACCAACCAGACCAGGAGCCAGGCGGAATAGGCCCTAGCACTCTGAATCAGTGAGCTATGGCAGTTACCAGACTTCTCAATTCACAAACACCAAAGACAACAGAGAAGGTTAGTGGGAAAAGCTGCAGGGACAGAGTGAAAGGAGTTCCTGGTTGGGGAACCGCCCCAGGGGCAGCAGAGGTGGTGCAGCTCTGAGGACTACAGCTGCGTTTGCTTCCTGCCCTAGGCCCACCTGGTGGGATGAATTAAGTGGCAGATCAGAGCAGGAGTGCAGAGCCTGCTGAAGATCTGAGTTGCGATCTGGGTTGGGGGTTCTTGGGAGAGGAGGAGCACTGGTGTGGCAGAGCTTGCTGTGTAGAAATAGCTCTGAAAACAAGAGTGCAACCCCTCGAGCTTGGGACAAAGTACTCTCTACAAGCACTCATACCCCGATAAAAAAAACTCAAGGGTCAAGTAGTTGGCTGGGAACATGGCCAGGCAGCAAAAACGGTCTCAGATTCAGACTCAGACTTTGGAATCTTTCTTTGGTGACAAAGAAGACCAAAACATGCAGCCAAAAGAAGTCAACAAAGTCAAAGAGCCTACATCAAAAGCCTCCAAGAAAAACATGAACTGGTCTCAGGCCATGCAAGAACTCAGAAAGGATCTGGAAAAGCAAGTTAGAGAAGTAGAGGAAAAATTGGGAAGAGAAATGAGAGTGATGCAAGAAAACCATGAAAAAAAGGTCAATGACTTGCTAAAAGAGACTCAAAAAATACTGAAGAAAACATCACCTTAAAAATAGACTAACTCAAATGGCAAAAGAGCTCCAAAAAGCCAATGAGGAGAAGAATGCCTTGAAAGGCAGAAGCACCCAAATGGAAAAGGAGGTCCAAAAGACCACTGAAGAAAATTCCACCTTAAAAATTAGATTGGAGCAAGTGGAAGCTAGTGACTTTATGAGAAATCAAGATGTTATAAAACAGAACCAAAGGAATGAAAAAATGGAAGACAATGTGAAAT
>CM053623.1:10511074-10544016 GCA_028646595.1 Phalanger gymnotis | reverse complement strand
CACATAGGTTCCACACCTAATAGGGGTTTGGGCCTGGGGCTTAGCACCTAGTAAGGCTCAATGAAATACACTGAATTACTCAAACAAAACAAAGGCCATTTTGCTTACCAACACACTAGGAAGCACCCTTCATTTCTTCATCTATAGAGGTCTTGAAGGCCTTTTCTGGCTCAGTTCTGAAGGAAGCTGGGGCATGGAACCAGAACCTGGAAGAGGCTCCATCAGCAGGCTCGGCTCCACTGCGTTAGGCTTTTTAAGGATGCCTTTGTCTAGATTAGCCATACTCTTCCCCACCTTGCAAAGGCTCCCTCTCAGGTAAGAAAAGTATGGTGTGTGAGGGAGAACACTGTAGTGGAATGACAGAGGTCCCAACCCTAGTTCTGCCTAGTTACCCAGAGACCTTAAACAAGTCACTTAGCCTCCAAGGAGCGGGAGGGTGGGGGAGGCCTAGGAGATCTTTGACCTTTGACTCATTTCAACTTCCCCAAATCCCAGGGCTCCAAGGAGGACTTCTGCAGCCCCCCCCCCCCCCCCGCTTCATGTTAGTACCTTGTTGATGGATGAGGGGCTTTCTTTGCTTCTCTCTCATTCGACCAGAACTGGCAAAGGAAAAACGTCATTTATTACCTGTTGCGTCTGCGGAGCCCAGTGACCTTCACTTAGTGAAGTCAGGCTCTCCCCAAACATCCACTGCAGGTAGAATGCTCTTTTGTTCAGCGCTTCCTTGGTTGGGTTCAGATAAGTGACTCAGTGACATTCAATGACTTCTGCGGGATTTCATTTGTGAACTGACCATCCTATTCATGTATCCAAGCTCTGGCACAAAAACATCCTGCAAACTTCAGGCTGAGGTGGGCTTTGTTTTTCCCTGTTACTCCAGATCTTCCTGGATGGGGCTCACTTATCTTGGCCATCCAATTTCTGGCAACGACAACCTTCTGGAAAGGCCATGAGCTGGGATGCCCAAAAGCCAAGCTCGGGACTAGCTGCAGTGATATAACTCTGTCTCTTCTTAGGCCCCAGTTTAATTTGAGAGTCACCACTTGGTCACCTGGTGACCCAGGCCAGCCTCCAAGCTGTCCTCTTAGACCCAAGGAGTCAGGGGGTCAACAGCGACAGCAAAGGCTGAGAAAAACTGCTTATAGGGTGGCATGTGGTGCTCTCCAATGACTTAGACCCCAGGAAAGAAGTAGTAACCAAGAAAATGAAGATGCCCCCCCGCCCCGTAGCGCTGGACACAAAGACATCTCCTAATGTACAAGATTTCTTGTATATAAAGCATAAAACAAGGACAACTAGAGGGGCCTGAGGCTCATTTAGTGAAGAGGGACAAGTTCTGCTACAAATTCCAAGAACCCCGAGAATACTAATCACTGAGGCCATAGCCCAGTAACTGACTGACCACCATAATCAATCTTTGAGAAAAGGTAGTCATTCCCCTAATACTCTACCTAGGAAGTCAGGAAAATGGTCTCCATTTCTGAAAAGGTTCAAAAAGACACCCACCACTCACTGACACTAAAGTGCTAGGTCCCTTACCTGGAAAACTCACATTTTCAGAACATTGGCTGAGGGTGGGAAATGCCACGAGTTTTTATTTTTTAAATGAGAGCACTGCTGTTCTGATCTCACTGTCAAGCAGATTTTTTCATTTTCCCAGCATCTTAAGTATCTAGAATGTTCACTTGGCCTCAGGTAAATCCTTTAACCCATCAGAGCACGCGAACCATGCCCAATCAGACTGTGATTTTCATCCTTGGCCAAGTATTGCATTCCCCTTATAACCCAGGTTAAATGATACCCAGCCAACCCATACCTGAAATGACTGGAAATTCACCATAAGCCTGCCTTGTTTTCCTCATGGACCCTGGGACAAAAAGAAGAAAATGAAGCGCATTATGCTTTTGTTCAGGTGTGAATGCAGGAAGTCAGGCGGGAGATATTCAATGCCCAAAACTAGTCTAGCTTTTCCTAGGCTGCCAATACTGCGAAGACCTGCTGTTTGTACGTGGTCTTAACAGAGGCGGCCCAAATACTAATACAAACTCCCTGATGAGGGCCTCTGATCCACTACTCAAGTCCCAACCTGGGCTTCTGATGGGTAAAGAGAGTTCACCAAGTCCAGACCACCCCAACCCTACCACCCTGCTCTCCGTATCACCAAGGCCACCCCAGCCCAACTGCTCTGCTCTCCAGTGTAATTCCTGCTACTCTCATACTACCAAGCACATAAACCCAGATTCTCACTCCTGTAAAGGATTTATCTACCAAGTGTCCTGGGGACTCCAGTCCCAGGCCCTGGAATTTCCCAAACCAAAACATCCCTCTCTGTGCCTGGCCACCACCCTTCCGGATGTACATCTCCCCCATGAGACACTAAGTTCCTTCAACTTTGAAAGCTACAGGCTTCAGATGCATTTAAAAGAAAATTCAGCTGTACATAACCGATACCTGCAGTTTCATGGACAGCACTCTTTTTCTGTTCTATTACACAGACAAAACTGCCCATTTTATTGGGTGTTTGTTAAGTTCAGAATAAAAATCAATTTTAAAAAATGACATAAGCCCCTTTGTATTTGTATCGCCAGTATTTAGCCCAGGGCCTGGCTTCTGCTGAGTATTTAATAAAGAAGCAAAAGGCAGCCCCGGCCCTGAAGGAGCTTCAGACTGAATGATTCAGTCAGTAGAGAAAGGAGAGGCCCAGAAAGCAGAGAGTTCCTCGCCCAGGATGTGGAGATCAGAATTCAAACCCTTAGCTTCTCATCTCCACCTCCTCCACCCCCAGGAAAAAGGCTCGGCATTTTCTCATCAGTCTAGATGGTTTATCTCCCCAGTAGAAGGAGCGCCCCTTCAGGGCAGAGGCCATTCCACTCTCCATTCCTGAGCACGGGAGGCTTATTCTCCTCCTCCTCTAAGAAACCTTAGAAATTATGAAGTATGGATTCCCGGTGAAGTTCTTAGCACATCCATTTAGGTAAGAGAAAGAAAAGAGTTAGCTGGGAGCCCTGGGTCCCCAAGGCAAAGACCAGATCCTGGCCTCCAGAAGGCCACCGAGCTAGAGACTGGCCAGGCCAAACTCACATTCCTCTGGCCTGGACTACAATCCCCTGGAGACTACACACCCTACCATTATGAAAGAAAATTATCTAGTCAAAGGGCTTACCTACTGGATGACAGTAATACTGATCTGGCCAGAGGTTCTTTTTCCTTGTAACCTTAAAGTATGGGAGGAAGGATTTGAGGGGGTTTTTCAAACCCAGAAACAGAGCTCCAAATTCAAAGTCTGCGATCTCTCTGCTCTAACTGCACTGGCCTAACCCTGGCGCTGGGCTATCCTGTCCTCCCAGAACTCACATCCCATAAGCACATCCAATACTGACATCAACTTTCTTAAGGTCATTTCTGTAAAATGAAGGAATTGGGCTAAAGCAGGCCTTTTTAGAGCCTTTTGGGTCAGACACTCCCAGCCCCCATCCTTCGAGCAGTCTGGTGAAGATTAGGGATCCTTTTTCAAAATGTTCTCTTTTTTAAGTTCACAGTTGAAGGACATGCTCGATTCAGTTAGAGGTTAGTGAAAATAAAGATGTAAATTTTTTCCCCATCCAAATTCATGGATCCTTTAAAATCTATCCAGTCTGTGGAGCCCAGGTTAAAAGCCCTTGGCCTGCAGGATCTCAAAGTGGCCCTCCTGGGCAGTATTCTGTGGTCCAGGGGCACAATCCACGTCCAGAGGAGTCAAAGTGTGTTGCAACGGCCCGTTCCAAGACTTGGCCAATAGTCAGTTTCCAGGGCACAACTTCCCCCAAGCCCACTCTGTCCAGAATCCCAGCAGGACTGGCCACCATGCTGACCAGAAAATGACTGCTTCATGATTTCCCTTTGCTGGAGTTCCTAACACACACCTCTCTCTTTCTCTCCCTCTCTGCTTAAAGAGTTTGTGCTTAAGAGCTCTAGCAGGGGGCATTCACTCCCAGACCCCCATTTAACCAAACCACACAATAGCAAACAGGCTGTAAGTGACTGTGTAGGAGAAATCAGCTGCCTGTTGTTTGTAAGGACCCTTTCTTCTCAAGCTGAATGCTGCTCCAATCAACGGGTCTTTTACCCTCCCAGCCCCAAAGTGGGGGTGTAATTATCTCTATTATTCAAGGCTGGACTTGACACACAGGAAAATGGCTTGAGAGATTTGGCAAAATGGATTTCAGGATCATAGAATTTAGGACCAGGAGTGGCCTTAGCAGCATTTCCTCCCACTCCCTGGTTTTACAGATGAGAGAATCAGGGGTCCCGGGCTGTGACAAGTCTCAGCTGACCTAAAACTCCCTGATCCAGACTGAGGTTTAGGGTGCTTCTGGGGCTCTCAAGTCAGAGCTTAAGGTAGTGCTGAAGCCCGGAGACCAGGTGTGAATAACTCCAAGTTACCAAATTGTGGGAGGGTTGGGATCCAGACCTGGGGCTCCAAACTCTCCTGCTCGAGTTCTTTCTCCCATTTCATAATCCATTTATTCTGCCTATTCCTAGCTAAGAGCACAGCATTTAGAGCTAGATTAGATCTCAGAGATCACCTAAGCACAACCCTCGAATTTTACAGATCAGAAAACAGGTCTAGAGAAGAAAGCCACTTCAATTCTCCATGCTCCAGCAACAGGCGGTCTTGGCTAAGACTGAGCTGCAGGGGCAGAAAGTGCTCCTGGGAGCAACTGGGAGTTAACTAGCCCAGTGAAATCACAGGTCCAGTTCTAGCTTTCATGTCCTTGGGAGGGCGGTGCAGCTGTTTGCAGAGATCAGCCGTCCAGCCAGAGAGAGAGAGAGAGAGAGACATGACTTTTCTAGGAGATACTAGGTCTCTGGGCTTTGCCTTCTGCTTGGATCCGACAAAAGCCTAGAAAAAGCATGACTAAAAAAAGGGGGTAATGAAGATGCTTTTAAAATGGGGGGAGGGGGTTGAAGACATAAAGTAGTGATATTCAGTTCCACCTGGAAATGGGAATCAGGCAGGTTTGATTGTGGTTTAGACTCTTAAGCCAAGATACAATGCCCGCTTTCCTCCCCAAGGGGTATAAGGAGATGAGGCTGGGTGCTCCAGGACTCAAGGCCCGCTGGGCTGAGTTGTGAAGGTACCATAAGTCTGAGGAAGGAAAGGGCTACAGAAAGGGGTGCTGGGGCCATATGGATCTCAGCCATGTTTGTGGGGAGGATATAAGGGAGCCCACGAGCCATGGAGTTTAAGCACCATGTGGTTTTGGAGGAAATGGCTTCCCTCTAGCATACTAGGCAGGAAGTGACAACCAGGAGACTGAGCACTACGTGTGGCCTGGGGAAAGGGGCTTCTACTACCACGTGGGCTCTTGAGTAGGAAAGAAAAAGCGGTTCAAAGCACCATGTGGCTTCCCTTCTGGGGAAGGGAGTTAGGGGTTGGGGCACCATGTATGACCTCCCTCCTTGGGAAAGAGGATGTAAGGCTCAGATAACTATGAGGCCTCTTCTTTGAAAAAGGGAGTGAGGGACCCTCTGGGTCCTGCAGCCTCCTTCCTTGGTAAAAGGGATTGGTGGCACAGAGTACTATGTGGCCTGCCTTTTTGGGAACAAGTCAGACGGCCTCAGGGCACCACGTGGCCTTCCTATTTGGGAAATGGGCCGAGGAGATGCCGGCCTCCGGCCCCATGTGCATGTGCTCCTGCCAGGTTAGGCTCCTAGGGCCTGGTGCAGGCAGAGCCATGCCGCGGGTTACCTTTCCCTCTAACTCTGTACCCCACCCCCGTGCTCCCTCTGGCTTCTCCGGGGAGCTGAAGCCCACTTAAAGTCGTTGGAGGGGGAGCGGTTCACTAGGAGTGCAGGGATGGCAGGAGAGAGGCTGGAGGGGCCTGGGACAGGAGGGCTGAGCCCAATTACTCACCAGTAAGACCCCACACGGGAAAGGGGGGCAGGGGGCCTCCTGGACCCCCCCCCCCCCACCGCCCGCCCAGAGCCTGCCCCTGAAAAGCGTCCGGTGCCTAGGAGCCGTGGTGGCCCTGCGCCCAGGCGCGCCAGGGTGCCCAGCGGAGCCAGCTGCGCGCATCTGGCCCAGAGGCTGCAGAGGCGCCCGGGCGGGGCCAAGCAGAAGCCCCCTCCCCCCCCAGCTCCGCCTCCCAAGGGCCCCAGCCCCTCGGCCGGTGGCCCAAGTTCCCCGCCCTGGCCCCCGGGACTTTGTGCTGACTTTCCAAAGCTCTCCCGGGCCCCAGTCCTGAGCTGAGCTCCCGAAACTAACTCTCGCTTGCCCCCTGCTGTCCCTGGCCTTCAATGACACCGCTGATCCACCGAGCCGCCACGCCTCTGGCTGCTCTCGATGGCTAAGCTGGGCTGGCCAGGGCTGACCGAGGCCTGGGATGGTTGTGGCCCCCATCTCCACCAAAGGATCCCTGTGGCTCTGGGGAGCTAGGATCCTAGCATCTGGAGCAGGATGGGACCGTAGAGAGCAGCCGGCCCTAACCTTTTGGTGACAGAGGGAGAAATAATTTACCCAGGGTTGCTCGTCCTGTAAGGGACTGAGCCAGGACTCCCAGTCCTGGCACTATTTCTGAAGCTTGAATCAAGGTTGGCCTGAGGCCAAATGGTAAAGTGTGGTAGCGAGCTCCCCATTTCTAGGGCAGCCTGGCCTTCCGACTTCGCACTTCCTCCTCCCAAAATTCTCCCAGGAAAGGGGCTGACCTAAGTCATTGCCACCACCTTGTGAATCAGTAGCCAGGCTTCTGGTGGGGCTGCAGGTTCTCAGCCTTCTATCAGGACTTGCAATCAAAAACCCTGTTCTCCCAAAGCAATTTCAATTCAAACAATTCAGTTAAATGCAGCAAGCATTTTTAGCAAGGGTCTAGTATGTGTAAAGCTCTGTAAATAACAAATACAAATTAAATTAAGTAAAAGAGCCTACTTCTGCTGCTGGGTGACTAGCCTCCACTGCTCTGGGGCTCAGTTTCCTCATCTGTAAAAGGAGGGAGATTTGGGCTGGATTACTCCTGAGACCCTTTCCCTAAGTTTCTGATCCTATAATCCTATGAGGGAAGGAGAACTAACAACTGGGAAATTAGGAACGGGTTTTAAGGCATCAGAAGGCAGGTGGGAGGCTGCTTCGGCTTCTCTTAATAGAAGAAGTTGGCATTTTTTCCCCTAATCATGTCTCTCCTCCTAACCCTCTCCTTTCCAGCTGCCAGATTAGTCACCACCACATGACTGCCCAAAGTTCTAGGAGCTTCTTTTCCATCAGGGTTTTAAAATATCTGTACATCTATATAGATCTTTATCATCATATTTCAACATAATTGGTTTTCTTTGTAATCGTATGTATTTTATTTTATACACTTAAAAACATAATTCTGAGAGGAGCTCTGTGGGCTTCACTAGACTGTCAAAGAAAGCCATCACAACACATAATAATAATAGCAGTGAGGATGATGATAATGAGGAGGAGGAGGAGGAGGAGGAGGAGGAGCATTACTGTGTGCCCAGCACTATCCTAAATGCTTTACAGATGTTGTCTCATCTGATCCCTGGGGGGAGGTGCTATTATTCCCGTTTTACAGTTAAGGAAACTGAGGCAAACAGAGGTTAAATGACTTGCCCAAGGGCACACAGCTTGTTAGTGTGTAAAGCTGGGAACCCTTGCATTAGGGAAACTGCAGTCAGATGGAGACATACTTGCTTTTACTGTTTGGCGCAAGTTTTAATGTGACCATGGGAGGTCGTTGGGTAGTGCCAACAATAGCTGAGAATGGATGATGAAAAGGATCCCTTTGCTGTGGGTGGTATTGTCAGCTGTGTCATGGAGCTGTTTTCCAGGTGTAGAGGCCTATTGGGCAGATTGCCTTCTCTGAAAAAGCCAAGGAAACATTGCTTGGTTAAGTACTCGCTTTCCTTGTTCATCAGAATCCAATTCAGTACAAGAACATTAAAGGGCCTGCTAAGTCCCTTGCCCTGGGCTTGGTGCTGTGGAGAGAAAGACAATAAACAAAAGTCCTTTGCCCTCAGGAAACTTCCTTTCTACCCATGGTATCCTCAACTGATAGAAATAATTGCAGCCTTCCTGATTCAGCAGTACCATACCAGCCTCACTTCATCTTCAGTGGTTCTAGACTACCCTGGCAGTCCAAAGAAGGCAATATTTCCTCTCTTCTAGCTCCAGAAATACACCAACCTTCCCCAAGATCAGAATTTGGAGCAGAAGGGGTCTAGAGGATCACCTTGTAAATGCCATTGGAAGAAGAAACTGAGGTTCCCAGAGGTCAAGAGACTTGCCCAATGGGAGTGGCAAAGCCAAGATTCAAACCTAGGGCCTCTGACTCCAAATTGAGCAGGTTTTCACTGCCTAGTTCTTTTATATGGCACCACTTTTCTGTATATTCTGTGTATCCTTGGTTCAGTTGTATAAAATATATGTATAGATTTACACATGAAAGTGATAGCATAAGGAAATTAAGAGACCATGGAATAGTTAATCGGTCAGATTTAAGGATAAAGGAAGAATTTAGGAGCAAAGAAGACATAGAGAGCATTATAAAAGGTAAAATAGATCATTTTGGTTATATTAAATTTGAAAATTTTTGCACAGACAAAACCAATGCAACCAAAATTATAAGGATAGCAGAGAACAAAGGGGGAGGGATTTTGCTACAAGTATCTCTGATAAAGGCCTCATTTCTCAAATATATAAAGAACTGAGTCAAATTTATAAAAATACACGTCATTCACCAATTGATAAATGGTCAAAGGATAGGAACAGGCAGTTTTCAGACAAAGTAAAGCTATCTATATTCATGTGAAAAAATGTTCTAAATCACAATCGATCAGAGAAATGCAAATTAAAACAACGCTGAGGTACCAGCTCACACCTATTAGATTGGCTAATATGACAAAAAGGAAAAGGTTGGATGTTGGAGGGGATGTGGGAAAACTAGGCCTCTAATGCACTTTCGGTGGAGTTGTGAACTGATTTAACCATTTTGGAGGGCAGTTTGGAACTATGCCCAAAGGGCTATAAAATTGTGCATACCCTTTGATCCAGGAATACTACTACTAGGTCTGTATCCCAAAAATATCCAAAAAAAGGGAAAAGGACCTATTTGTACAAAAACATTTATAGCAACTCTTTTTGTGGTTGCTGAGAATTGGAAATCCCCCATCAATTGGAGAATGGCTAAGCAAGCTGTGGTATGTGATTACAATGGAATATGATTGTGCTATAAGAAACGACGAGCAAGATGATTTCAGAAACAAACCTGGAGAGATTTCCATGAACTGATGCATAGTGAAATGAACAGAACCAGGAGAATGTTGTACACAGTAAGAGCAATGTTGTTCGATGAAGAAGTGTGAACAACTTAGCTATTCTCAGTGATACAATGATCTAAGACAACCCTAAAGGACTGATGATGAAGCAAACTACCTTCCTCCAGAGAAAGAACTGGTATTGACTGAATGCAGACTGAAGCATGCTATTTTTTGCTTTCTTTCTTTCATTTTTTTCTTTTATTTGAATCTTCTTGTAGAAAATGAGTAATATGGAGATGGTATACATAATTGCACATGTATAATGCATATCCGATTGCTTACCATCTCAGGTTGAGGAGAGGAGAGGGAGGAAAGTAGAAACAGAATTTGAAACTCAAAACTTTAAATAAAAATGTTTAAAAATTGGAGGGAAAAGAATATATATGTATATATATATATGTATATACGCACAGACACACATAGAATACATACACATACATACATATACACATCTATCTTTGTTGTTTTTTTTTTTTTAACTTTGGAAACCTGCCTACAAACCTGAAGAAACAATCTCAGAATCTGAAAGTCAAGGAAAAGGAATGTGTTTGAAGTGTTCCTGGCCTGGTGGTGGTGATATGGGGAAAGAAAACACACTTCTCCAAGTTAACAAACACTCCTTAAGCATGGATTGTGTGTTTGAGCTTAGCGCAGGCGCTGTACTAAGTTCTGGGAATGCAAATTTGAGTAAAATGAAAAAGAATCCCTGCCCTCAAGGAGCTCACCTTCTAACAGGGAAAGATCACATCCAAAAGGGACCTGAGAAGGGGTGGAGAAGGTCCATGGGCATGGTGAGGAAGAGACATCAAGAGAACCAGAAGGGAGGCTGGGTCTGGCCTGGGTACTTCCTCAAAATGGAGGAACCCACCAGTCAGAGTACAGATCACAGTAGTGGAATTCAGAGCACAATATCGAGCGCATAGTAGGTATTGAGGGGAGGGGGGCAATCTTCTAGGGTCGAAGCCCAGAAAGTCAGGAGCAGAACGTGTGGAGGAGTGACGGTATACTTTTCCAAACTGTTACATTCAAGAAGGTGACTTTTTAAGCGTCAATATTTGTGTTTATTTTAACTTGGGGGAGATACCAGAAGTGTTTCCAAAGGATAAACCATTTATGCAATCAATTCTGTAATGTCCACATTGGGACAAACATAAAAGTAACACACACTTGCTGTTACTGGCAGCATTAGTAACATTTCTTTTTGGATAAGGACCAAGGCATGGTCTCTTTTGTCTGAGCAAATGTTGCTGGGTATTAAGGGGCAAAGTTGTCAATAGATTGGGGAGGGGGTTCAAATATTAAAAACCAGTTTGTTAGAAAGTAGAGGTCAGGATATCCTATTGGAGAGATTGCCTTCTAAAATGCCTGCCTGGAGAATGAAGAAAGGCAAAGTGTTTGTGTGATGGTGAGCTTCAAGGTCTTGGATTTGTGCTTAGTCTCCATACAACACCGCCATGACTCATATGTACCATGAAATGCTGGGCTAACACTATGGAATACTGCCTGTAACATTCTGTCCTCCCACTTTTCCGGCCCACTTGGTATATATAGCCCAACAGCTGCTCCAGGTTCTTGGAAGCCTTGTCATGGCATATAATGGCACATCTATTCCCGAAATCCACAACTGAAACATACTTCAAACATATAAAAAGTCATTTACATTGGCCCATTTCCTCTCAAAGAATCTATCAACTGACAAAGATTTATTGACTGCATACCCCACTTCCAACATCTCAGAATTCTGGCCAGTTTTGGCCATTTTCTGTGCATCAACTTTCTCATCTGAGACCATCAACCCTCTTGTGGCTCAACTGAGCCAGAGCCAGGAGCTCCTTCTCCCCAATACCATAGTCCCTCTTTCCCCCAATTCTCTCCTCTGTTGCCTTTTGTCACACCACAGGATCTTGCTTCTCTTCCTGCCTGCCTGTTCCATCTGTCTCCTCTCTTGGCTGCTTCTCCTGTCCCAGGAATGTGGGTACCCTCTTATGTTTCAGTTGTTGGTGTTTCGCTATGCTTCGTCCTTGGGAAATCTGCAGAAATCTCATTTGCTCTCCTGGCTTCAAAAACACGCTTATTTCCAAGTCTGTCTCTCTCAGCTCTAGCCCCTCATCCCCAGCTGCCTTCTGGACCTTTCCAAGCGGAGGTCCTGCCATCAGACTCAACAGTCATCTTGGCCAGAAGCTAATTCATTTCAAAATGCTCTTCATGCTCATTTGCTTGGGGGATTAGACCCTCAGCCTATGAAGTCATTCATTATCAAATCAGCTATTTCTTGATTGGCATGCTATTCAATGGAGGATTTGACTATGAAATGAGAACATGCTAAGGCTGATTAGGAGGACTCTGGGAGAGGCCTGGGCATGAAATCTATTAGGACTTGGCTCTAACCAGGTGTCCCTGAGAGCATCCCACTAATGCGATGTAGGAGAAAAGGCACTGGGAGAACCAGGCAAGCCATATACAAGATGACTCCAGAAGGCTAGGGAGAGGACCTGGGAGCTCTTATGGGCACAAATACCTCGTACCAATGCAAGTTGGCAGGAACTCTTGCTACTAATGCAAGTTGGTACCTCCTCTGCCACCTTTGATAATCTCGGAGTTACCTAGAGCACCGAGAGGCTTGATTTGACCAGAATCACGCAGCCAGCATGTGTCTGGGAAAGACTTGGGACCAGGTCTTCCTGTCTTTGAGCCTGGCTTTCTATCCATTGGGCCACACTGTCAACTCCGTGCCTCTGTCAACTGATAATGATAGCTAAGCTCACTTTGACTGCAATCAAGTGTTGATTCTGGAGAACAAAGGATATAATGCACATTTCACTCTGTCCATAAAGAGGTAGTGGGCTGTGTGGGGACAATCTAGTCTATGTGGACAGCCTGGGTTGCTTGGGGGTGCCTCAGGCACAACTGGGTTTTTTTTTTTGTTGTTACTAAGGAGGGGAGGAGTCAATAGTATCAGGACATGGCTGGACTGCAAAACAAACAAGGTATCGAGAAAGGGGGGATAAAAGAGAGGGGAGGAAGAGAGAGGGAGGAGATGAGAGGAAGAGAAAAGGAGAGGAATGGAAGGAGGAAGAGAAAAAAAGGAGAGGAGGAGAGAGAAAAGGAGAGGGAGAATGAAGAGAGGAAGAGAAAAAGGAAGAGAGAGGAGAGGAAGAGAAGAGAAAAAAGGAGAGGAGAGAGAAAAGGAGAGGGAGAGAGAAGAGAGGAAGAGAAAAAGCAAAAGAGAAGATAGGAAGAGAAAGAGAAAAGGTGAAGAGAGAAAGAGAGAGGAGAAGAAAAGAGAGGAAGGAAGAGGGAGGTGGTAGCATTGTGGATAGAGAGCCCCTCTCAGAGACTCAAAGACCTGGGTTCAAGCCCTGCTTCTGATATGCACTAGCTAGGACAAATCATTTAATCTCTTAGTGCCCAAGGCGTCTAAGAAGTAAATTAGTTACTGAGGAGTTGCTCATGTTAGTTAGTGGAGGGCATTTCCATACCCAGAGTTCTCTACATTGATGTTATCTTCTGTCTAGCTCTGGTCTTATCATTTTCCTCCAAGCTGACTTTCCTGTTCTTGTGCATGGGACCTGCCCCCATCCTCGAAGTCACCCAGGCTTAGCAAGATTCTCCTCCCATCAGATACTGGCTCCCGTGTCATGTTCCTAGAGTCTCTCCTCTTTTCTTTCCTCTTGTTACTACCCTCATTCTCTCTCCCTTGGACTCAGCTAGTGGCCTCCCTCCTAACTGGGGACTTCCTGCCTCCACTCTGGGTTGGTTTGTTTTTTAATTTTAAATCACACCCAGAATTAATGATGGTAATCAAAGGGTACCCTCCCTCACACTTATTTCCCAAAGCATTCAAGGTGGTTTACAAAACAGAACGTTTAAGGGTAAAAACAGAACAGAGATGATGGAAGATGAGCAGAAGGCAGATGTTGTCAGGAACATGGAGGAAGCTCATTACAGCCGTTGGGCACTAAATTTGGCTTGACGTTCCTGGCAGGGCAGGCAGAAAGGGAAACACATTGACTTACATAGGGATCATTGTCTGACCAAAGGAAGCATAAAAATTCATTTGCAGAAAGAAACGTTTTTCCTGGAAAGCAAATGAGGACTAGTCTGCATGCCTTCTTCTACAAAGGGGATTGTGTTGCTGCAGTGGTGAATGTCTTTAGCTATGGTATTACTCAAGGCAGACGTCATTCCCATGCACAATCCTTCTATTGACACTTACTAAAGGTAGAGAAAACACCATTAAATAGGAATCCAGGGAAGAGGGGGAGGGTGGGCATTGGAATCACATTTTTCTGGCATTTTCCTTAATGGTCATCTATAGGCAGCTGTGGGATCCAGCGATGGCTTTGGAGTCAGGAAGACCTAAGTTCAAATCCAGCTTCAGACACTTTCCAGCTGTGTGATTATGGGCATGAATTTCACCTCTGTTTGCCTCAGCTGGGAAATGGGGATAATCTTTAATAGCACCTACCTTGCAGGATTGTCATAAGGATCAAATGAGATAATATTTGTAAGGTGCTTAGACAAGTTTCTGACACACAGTAGGAGTTATATAAATGCTAATTCTCTTCCCTTTCCTTCTCTTTAATAAAGGGATACAAAATCAAGAATTTAGATGAACATAGTGTTAACATGTGTCCAACACTAGAGGAATGTTTAAATTGTGTTACGCTAATGTAAGAGGAGACAATTAATACTGACAAGTGTAAGGAATACACAGAAATACAGAATGGCCTCTGTGAAATGATGCAGAGTGAAAAAACCCCAAAGGTAGAACACTGGAATATACATCCACTTCCACTGGGAAAATTAAGTGAGCTTGGACCGAAAGTCCAATAGGGAGTTATTGTCAACACAGAGACTGAAAGAGGTCAGATTGAAATTCCCTCATTTACATATAAATGGTCACCAAGCAAGTTTAGGTGTTTGGAGTGAAGTCCAATATTGTTTTTAATCGAACATTAAATATGCAGTATGTGTAATCCCTCCATGGCAGCCAGACTCCCCAGGAAATCCTTTACTTGTGGATGGCTTGGATAGAGCCACTTAGAACAGAAGTGCTGGTAACAAGAGAACCCAACACTCTATCCCTCAGAGATGATTCTTTCTAGAGGATAGTCTTTTGTTGCCTTGGGCTGGGGTGGAGTTGTTGACCTACAAATCAAACTTAGCTCTGGGCCCCCACTCACTCACTCACCACTTTACCTTCTTTTGGTTATGGTATATCCAGTGAGTGCCAGTCCCTTGACCTTGACATGTGTCTGTCTACTTCTAGAAACACATACTGGAATGATATGTATAGTGTGTTTACTTTTGGCATGAAATCACTAAGAAAATGAATAGTACTTAATACTAAGGGAAAATGTATGTATGTCTACATACATTTATACAACAATGTATAACAATAAACAATAAACCATGACCATCTACCAAGTGGCTGCAAGATTGACGTTCAGTTGTTTTTTAGTCATGTCCAACTGTTAATGACCCCTTTTGTTGTTTTCTTGGCAAAGATACTGGAGTGGTTTCCCATTTCCCTCTCCAGCTTATTTGACAGATTGAGGAAACTGAGGCAAAAAGAGTTAAGTGACTTGCCAAGAATCACACAGCTAGTAAAGTGTCTAAGGTTGCTTTTGAACTCAGGTCCTCCTGACTCCAAGGTCAGAGCTCCATTGACTGTGCCACCTGGCTGTCCAACCCATGCCTATCTTAGACACCGGGAGTCCCCCTGGGCCCAAGACCCATCTGGACTGAAGAATTCTAGGACACAAGCAGTCTGAGCTCTCCCTTGAGGAAGCAAATAAAGGAGTGGCTCACATAGTTCCCACAGGATGATCAGTGGATATTTCCCCCAGGACTAGTCATTAGTCACAGACCCAGGAGCTCTGGGCTCTGGGGCTTGCTTCACTTTTTATCCCTCTCTCCCTGAGACCAGCGACAGAAATAGAGGCCCTGGCACAAACTCCAGCTCAGCAAGTGTGGCACTTGCCATCTCAGCTCTTTGGCTGCTGATGGGGATGTGTGACCTGGTCTCACTGAAGCTAAGCCACCATGGAGTGTGATCAGTGGAACAAGCTGCAAGTCTAGCAAGGAGCCTTGCCAACATTGTACTGGACTCTCTCCCATTCCTCTGACTTTGAGCACCCCCTACCTCCACTCCTCCAAGTACTAGCTGGACAGTGAACCTGTGAGCCAAATTCGTTGGGAAGGGAAGGAGAATGACAACGTCAGGGAGATAACTCCTAATGGTGGCCAGAACGACCCCAAGGGCAGAGGATTTGCTGAGTTGCTGGCAAAGGGACAGTCTAGAAGTGACTCTTCAAAATAAGGAACATTCTTCTTCCTCCTCCTGGCCCGATACCTCTAGAGGCAGGGGAGTTAGGAGCTAAGTAGCACCCACTCCAGGAGAGAGGGTGAGGGGGCATGGCACATTCCTTCAATTCTGTTGAAAAAGACACCAACTACAGGGCTGTACAAGTCAGAGATATAAACATGAAAAATTCAGGTCCCCACCTTCCAATAGCCTAATGGGGGAGGGGAGTTCAGCACAAGGAGGAGATATTTGTCTTTCTCTGAGTTGGGAGGGAGGAGAAAACCCAATCTGGGGGATAGAAGACATCAGCAGCAGACAGCAGTGGAGCCTGGTTCTGAGCCTTAGTCACCAATCTCTCTTCCCCAGCTCCTCAACCTGAGCTCACCCTTCACTTCATATTTGGTGAATGAACCTTCTAGGGAAGTAGGAAGTGAGATCCTTTTTTCTGCCGGTGGATTTGAAGGTTTGGGGAGGGGAGTGAACAAGCCCCACTCCTCTTTTTCCCCTTTCCCTTTGGTTCTGATTCTTGGAAATAGCCCTTGCTCGGAGGAGCTTGAAGGGACCTCAGACGCCTCTCATTCAACTCTTACAGTTTTCGATGAGGAAGCGGAGGCTCCTGGGGATGAAGGGACTTGCCCGGTCCTCGGTTGTGGTTGGCTCAGGAGGGAGAAGGTCTCTGGGGAGAAGGGAAACTTGTTCTTCTTTGCTCAGAAAAAGAGGCAGTCAAATACATAATAGTATTAATAATAGAAACAATAATAACCACAGTCCACATGTTTTTAGGGCCTTCAAGTTCACAATTATCCGGGTAAGGAAGGCAGGTTGAATAGAAGATGAAAATGAAGGCCAGAGGGGCCTGCTTGGGGAGCAACGGAAGGGTCTGCCAGAGATCTGGGCGTCTGGCGGGCAGCAGACACAATGTGTGACCGCAGTGTGAGGTGACACCGCAGCACCCCCAACCCAAAGCTAATTCGAGAAGCATAGTTTGTGCCCAGCACATAGTAGGGACTTAGTGAAGGCTTCTGGAGGAATCATGAGCTCCATTCGTTCCAGATTCTATCCTGGTTAAACACCTGGGCGACAGATTGATGTGGGGACATTCATCAGCTGAGAGTGGTGGGTAGGGACGGTGGAGAGCCTGGAGCCCAGGGGTAGGAAGGCCTGGAGCTGGGGCGGGGCACGGGACGACAGACGACAGGTTTCAGGTCTGGCTTGGTGGGGCCGGGATGGTGTAGAGAAGGTGGCCCTTCCCTCGGACTATCAGAAAGGCTGTTGGAGGGTGGAGGGATCAGCCTGGTTCCGGTGGCCTCAGTGGCAGAAACATTGTAGCAAGGAAACTGAAATTGATTGTACTCTGAACATTCCATTGAGAGACTGACCCCAAAGGGGAATGAATGGAATGCCTATAGCGACCAGCCGGTAGTTCCACAAGCATTTATTAGGCACCAACTGTCTTTGCCAGGCGCTGGAGGTACAGAGAGGTGGACTCCCCTCCTGGGTGGATGTCATGCAGAGGGCTACAGGTTCCGGGGAAGATTTCCAAAATGGGAGATGGGAAATAGGACCAGGTGGGGACTGAGGCCTCTGCCCCTCTCAGAGCCTGCAGCTTCCCCCCTGCTGGGAGGGTCAGGAACAGGACTCCCACTTGGGCGTCCACAGGCGCCATGGCACTGGGTGGGCACCAATCTGCTGTGTGACTCTGGGAAACCCGCGTTCCTTCTCTGCGTCTGCCTCCTTGCCACGAAATGGGGAAGCGGGGAAGGGGAAGCTCTGAATCCCCCGCCCCGCCCCATGACTCTGCAGAAGCCTCAGTATGTCTATCTGTGAAATGGGAGCCTGGTCAGACGAGGGCTCCATGCTGGGAAAGGAGAAAGGAGGCGGCAATTGTGACGCCCGAAGCCGCTCGCGACGCTTCTGCCGCAAAGCGCGGCGCCCTGACGCCGGCGGCGGCGCTGCGCCTGCGCGACGCGCGCACTTTCCGGCCGAGGCGGGCAGAGAAGGCCGCGGGAGCCCGGACTTGCTGGGGGGTGCCGCCGCCGCCGTCACCATGGTGAAGCTGAGCAAGGAGTCCAAGCAGCGGCTGCAGCAGCTCTTCCGGGGCGGCCAGTTCGCCATCCGCTGGGGCTTCATCCCTCTCGTGCTCTACCTGGGTCAGTGCGCAGCGATAGCGGCGGGCGGGGGGGAGGGGGGGGCGGTGCTCACGGCGCGGGGGGAGGGGAGGGGCGCCCGGTGGTGCGCACGCGGGCTCGTGACCCAGTACGCGCCGGCGCGCGGGGGGCGTGGTGGCGTTACCAGACGCCCGCTCCCACGTGGGCCCAAGGGGGAGGGGCGAGGTCCACCAGGCCGCAGGCCTCCAGGTGAGGCCCCCCCTCCCCCCGCAATGGGGGCAGACCGCCCGAGAGGTAGCCGGTGGCCAGGGATGTGTGAAATTGGATATGCATTTATTAGGCGCCTACTGTGTGTTAGGCCAAGGAGATTTAAAAAAAACAAACCAAAACCCTGCCCTCTAGGAGCTTCTATTCCCCGGGAGGCAGGCTCGCAGAGCCCTTTAGGGGTCTTCACACCCCCCTTGAGTTTGCAAATCACTTCGCATCCAGGACTTCAGGCAGGTGCTGTCATTGACCCATTGTACAGATGGGCATGTCGAGGTACCAGAGGTAGGAAGTACTCCCGAGCCAAGTAGCCTCTGGCTGGGGCCAGCGGCCGGGTTCGATGGACTGTACTTGAATTGGAGTTGGTTCTCGAGGTCTCATTTTCCTCATCTGTAAACTGAGGGGATTGGATCCAGGGGAAAGAGCCTGGGACCCCTGGATTCTGTCATCGGAGATCCCCCCCTCTCTGGGCCTTCTTTGCTTCTCTTTCAGAAGGATGATTTTCCTACCCCCAAAAGAAGGATGGGTTCTCCACCTGCTCCCAGGGCCTTCCACCTGACCGCTTGCTCTGACCTCTGACCTCATGTCCCACGGTCAAGGCTCGGGAGACTTGCCCAGCTCATGCAGCCCGCCTGGCTCTTTTGCTCTGCCCTGGCCTTGGGCTGACCTTGGGTGATGCTGAATCAGGCTCCTTTTCTCCTGACCACCTTGGATGGCAGGCATGGCCGAGGGGACATGGGGGACGTGGGAGCCCAGCCTGGCTGTCTGCAGCTGGAGGAGCCAGCAGTCGGAGGCTGAAGTTCCCTCTTGGGGCATCTGGGACATGGTCTGGGACAGTGGGCAGCTGAGAGCTGACCCACAGCCATGAGCAGCCCCTGGCCTTGGGTAACGCTGTTCCCTGGGGTCACCAAGCCTCCTCCCTGACCTTTCCCTGCCTGTCCCCTCAGCCCTCCTGTCTGGAAGGAACCCCTCCTCTTGAGAGCTTGGTTGGGGCCTTTGTCTACCTTAATGGTGCTGGCTGAATCTGTTCTGCATCCCCAGCTACCGAATCAGCTCTGGATTAAAATAACACAACCCCTTCTTTGGATGAGGCCTAATCCCGGGCCATGGTGCCCCCTGGACTCTATAAGGACCGTGCCTGTGGGGTGGGAAAGGCCTGGGGCCCTAATTGGGCATGGATTCTGGGCACCCCCTGCAGCAGCCCTTCCGCTGTGGGGGGTTCCTGGGAAAGTGGGGCACCGTGGGGGCTCCTAGCACCTTGAGCAGGCTCAGGCTTGACTGGGCTTCAGCGTTCTGGGGATGTTTGATTACCAGAAGCTGCAGCCCGTGTGCAGCTGCCTTGGTGTGAATTCAAATAAAGGTGATTTTTTGCCTTTCACACCCAAGGAGGAAAACAGCCTTTTTTCCTTCCCCCAATTTACTGCCTCTGCCCCCCTCCACAGTCCCATCATTAGCGTTTCCAACCTCCCTGCAGGCCCTTCTCCCCTCTGCTCCTGACTTGTCCAGGCATTGCCGGGCTCTGTTATGAAGGGAGGCTGACGTTAATTCGAGTCCCCCCACCCCCCCATTCATCTCTGCCGGGTGGGTTCAAAGCTCCGTGGTCTGGACAGGCAGCATCCCGCTGTCTCGGGCTTTTTGTTTCTTGAGCAGTTGGACGGTGTTGCTGGGGGCTTAACCTGGACAGGGAGCAGTTCCTAGCTGGGCTCTTTATCATCTGGTTTAGTAACCAGATAATTGTATGAATCATTCCCTTAATCATTGATAATCAGATGGTGGACACTATTTTTTGTTCATTCGTGCTTGTCATTAGAGAAAACAGAATCGTGGTGTTTGGAGAGTAGTGAATAAGCTTCTCCCCGTCTTTCATATTACCGTTATTAAGTTAGATTACATTAGTCTGTGCCCTTATGGAGCTCTCGCTTTCCTTGGTTTGGAGTCATTACCAAGATTCTCCCAATTTTCCTCAATGCTGTTGGAACCACTCAACATTATCAAAGGCAGGATTTTTAATAGGTTTGTAGTTTTTCTAGCCCATTTATATCAGTTGATTGAAGCCTGCTTTTATCTTCTCACTGTTTCTGGGAAATGATTACTGAGTGATGTTTGCAGGCCAGAGTAGAGGCCGGCTTTTCTCCAGCGCTCCTGACAGATATGAGGAGCCGCAGAGAGAGAGAGAGAGACTGAGTGGATGAACCTAGGGCTCAGAGACATTTTGGCTGCTTTCTAGGCCAGGTTAAAAAAAGTCACCTTTATTGTAAATGGAATTACTGAGTGTATCAGGATAGAGTGGATGTTCTCATAATGGAATCTGGGGACCCTATCGGGGGGTCCTCAAGGTCCAGGCTATTTTCATAATATTGTGATGTTTGATTTTCTGATTTGGCAAATATGGAGATGTAACCACATAAATGCTCTTTCAGGTGTCCCCAGGTTTTAAGATGTAAGGAGATCCTGAGACCAGAAAGTTCTATGGTAACTCCCCCCATCAGTGCTGATCAGCCCCTCTCTAGTCTTAGTTGCCGGGAGCATGGTGTGGCCGATGGGTTCTCCAGGGCTCACATGGGAGATGCTCTGTGTCAGACAGGTTCATCCATTATGCCACTCTTTGTTGTAAATGCTTTTTTTATTTAGGACTTTGCTATTTATATGGGATCTTTTTCTTTTTAGGATTTAGGAGAGGTGCAGATCCTGGAATGCCTGAGCCAACTGTTTTGAGGTACAGTATTTACAAATTCATAAACATTTAATTGTAGAAGATTAAAAAGCTTATACAGGAAAAAAAAACCCATGGGGAATGATATATGCTAAAACTCACTTCAAATGAGCTGACCTCCCTCTGGCCCGAGGAGCTCAGCTGGTGGTTATCAGATGCCTAGGAAAACAATGCCTTTGGTTCAGCTGCCGATCTAAGAGACGCTGCAGACTTCTCCGTCTGTTGCCCAGTGTAAGAGCCAGGTGCCCCTTCTCTGCTGTCTCTCATCTTCTGCCTTCTTCTATTGAACCCCTCCTCAGGACTCCGGGGGCTCCTGGGACAGTCTGGCCCTTCCTTCATAATGGAGTAGGGCTTCTTGTCATCTCCCCACAACACATACAAATTTACATACCAACACACACACACAGATCACAGAACTTTTTAAAAAAACAGATTTTTATTGAACTCTTTTATTGGTAAATCACCTAGAGTTCCCTGCGGCCTTCTCTTTCCCTCTTCCCTGAGAGCCATTCCAATGACAGATAATTTTTTTTTTTAAGAAAATGAAATAAATGAAAATTCCACAAAATTGATCATCACATTAACCAGTGACTTTCTACTTGTCCAATTTCATAGCCTTTCAGGCAGTATGGCTTTAATGAGTCATTTAATTTGCCTGTGAGATACTTTACTCATCTGTAAAAATACGGGATTCAACTAGAGATGTTTAAACTTCTTTCCAGCTCTGAGAACACGTGGTTTCCTGGCTTTTCTGTGTGTTTCACAAGGTGGACAGTTACTTCGTGTCCTCCTCAGCACTCCCCGGTCCTGGTTTTCCTCCTCCCCTCGGTGAGGGCTCATGCAGTATCTCCTTGCCAGGGGCATCCTTCTCCTCAGACACCCTTCAGGTGGGCAGGTGGCTTGGGCCCAACTCAGGTCATTCAGTATTTATTCCCCCCTCCTCTGTGGTGACCCCCACATTTGCATGGTTATCTCTCACTTCAGATGTCATCAGCCCCACCTGGCTGTTTTGCTGACAAGGTGAAGTGGTCAAGCTTCCCCAGTGAATGAATGGCAGAGCCAGGACCGGCATCCTTCGCATGTCCATCCAACTCCCTGCTGGATATCTTTCTTTGGATTCCCTTTGTTTTTAAGTTCAGAAACTCAGAACTTGCCCCTTACCCTCCACATTATCAGCTTCCCGATTTCAGTTATAATTCTTGTAGTCATGTGGCCTCAAGATCTTGACAGTTAGTTTCTCTTCAGTAATGGCTTCCTTACTGGTCTCTATTGCTCCTGGGATGAAGTTTGAGCCACTTGATGTGGCATTCAGGGCCCTGCTAAGTTTCCAAGCCTTGTGATGGCAAATGATTCACCTGTCCTCTGCCTCCCCTTTCCACATCCTAGCTTTTCTGCTTACCCTCTGCCCTTGCAGACCCCTCATTGAATACTTTGCCTCCTTAGTCATGTTTTCACGAACATACCTTACTTTTCCAACGAGGTCGTAAGTATCTTGATTGATGCTTTGGGGTCTGGGATTGGCCCCTTCTCTCTCCCTCCCTCCCTCCCTCTCTCCCTCTTTCTCTCTCCCTCCCCCTCCCTCTCTTTCTCACATACAAACACACACACACACTCACACTCATTGTTAGTGGCTATCTCTTTCAATGTCCCAGAGAGCCAAAGAGTCTTAGTAAAGACGACCCCCTGGCCCCTGAGCCCCCCTCTTTCTGCCTTAGGCCAGGCTGGTAATTTCGAGTCTCTCTTGCAGCTGTCCCCAAGAGAGAGAGAGAATAGATTGAGCCTAAAAGTCGGGCTGTTTTTTCACACTGCTGAGAGGTGGCAGGAGCCCTGTTTCTGCACATCTGCTAACTCATTTGCTTAGAAGAAAGTGCATGTGTAATCGCAGTGGTGGTCTTTATTTTAATACAGACTTGTGAGCATTTGTTTCATTCTGGCCCTGGCTAGCCTGCCCACCCTCCCTGGGTTTGGTCACGCAGGGGCCTGCCTGGGCACGGATGAGCAGGTCGATGTAAACTCGGCCTCTGGCTGGGCCCGAGAGGCCCCAAGCCCACACCCCGCTCAGTGCCCTCAGTGGTGCATCAGTTCTTTCTACTCTGTCACTATCAAGGAGCTGCTAGTTCTTTAGAAAGTTATTTGAAAATCTCTTTTGGGCCAGTGGGACTTATTCATTAATTTTGGGGAGGAGGGAACTACTGAGTTAATACTACAAAGAATGTTAAGCCACTAAAGTAAATGATTTCCTCTTCCCCGGCCTCAGTGTTTTTGTTAGAATTTACACCTGATCCTCATGTCTAATTAACAATTAGCTGTTAATAATTAATCTACTTCTATTGTCCTCTCTCTGCAAAATCTACGTAGCTGGTGTAGACCGTGAGCTACCTCCATGACCCCAGTTTCCTGGTGGTCCTTTGGCCTGTGGGACTTGGGGATTGGGAGATTCTTTGCTTTCTGTACTAGTTTGACTGGTGGCGAGTCCTCATGACTCCGGGTCAGAGCTGGCCCTGCCTCCATCTGTCCCTCCCGTGGATCTCTCCTCTGCTCAGCCAAACTATATCCCATCCTCTCTGTCTCAGAGCTAGTTTTAGGATACTTTCAATATTTTAGGATTGTAGATTAAGGGGCAAAGGCAGGATTTGTACTTGGGTCCTTGGCCAGTTGCACTTGGGGGTCACTCCCTTGGTTAGTTACATTTTTTTTTTTAGAAGAAGATGGCCTGGGAGCAGGTAGCACTTAATCTAAATGCATTAATGTCTAACTGTGGAATTTTTAGGACTGTGGCACCTTTATGGAAGAAGAATTATGATTGGAGGTGGTGAAGGAACCTCAAGAGTCCTTGGTTCTACCTGGAGTGATCCCACCATTTATTCCTGGGCATGTGGTGGTGGTGGTTTTGTCATTTGGGACCACTTTGCTTTTTTGCTGTTGCCTTTAAAAATGTACACAAGCAAAATTCAATTAAATTTTATTTTAATAGCTAAGGTATTGTTAAGCATGAAAGTGAACTTTGTTACCTTCCTAGGCAGAAATACTTAACCCGAAGGATAATCTTAACTAGTCTCCATTGTGTGTGTGAGGCTTTGCGCAGAGCTTTCTCTGCGTTTTGGAGGCTGATAGCTATTAGGGGGAGACCTTAGTACATGTGAAAAAATAAGGGAAGTAAAGTATGCAAAATTACTTGGGGATTTTTAGGGGGGTTTTAATACCATTTACGAATGAAAATAGAAATAAGATTAGTTGTCTCCAGGTACCAGCAAAATCTCTTTTTAATAAACTCCACAGGATATCAGAACAGTTGGTTGTATCTCATTAAACTGAACGTAGTGTTAGAAATCACATTTTCAGGCAGCAGGACTAAGCTCACTTTTTCTCCCCCTCACCTCCTTGGCCCTGGTCTTATTCTTTTTTTAGTATTCACGGATGGTTTAAGATTTTAGATTAAGTTTCTTCAGGTGGCTGAGAGAGAGGTTACAGGTCATTGCTGCTTAATGGCAGGACAAAAGAATTTTAACAGGTTAGTTTAAGTTCTGTTCTGCTACCTAAGTACAGTTGGGTCCTTTACCTTGAGAGTGACTGGAATTTGAGACTAAACCTTGAGAAACTGCCAGTCGTTAATGCCCTCTTTTTCGCAGATAAACAAAATTCTCTTTCTTTAGCCTGTGCTGAGGACATGGAAATAGTTTTACGAATCAGAAGAGCACTTAATGTTTTGGAATTCTTTTGTGTGGAAATTTTAACTCAAGGTGGACTCTTGATAATCACCTTAGAGATTTTTAAAATGATTTTTACAAAAAGGAGAAAGGATGTTGGTGAGTTCATCTATGTCCAGGAGAATTTTATAATTTTCTGGTGAGGGAGGGTACAAGTGATAAAACAAAATAAAAGTGAATTTGATTTTAAAATCTCAAAATCTTATCAGAGGCTGGTTGGGTCGATGATTCCGAATAGCCGGGGTGGCTGCTGGGTGTGACAGCCAAAGCAGTGCCAGCGAGCCCAAACCTGTCCTCCGATTAGCTTGATGAAAAATGATTGAAAGCAATTGTCCATTAGGCTGGGGCTCTCTGCGAGGGTGCTAATGACACTCTTAGAGGCCTCCGTAATTTACTTTAGGGAGGGAGGTCCTTATTCTCTTTTAGCTTCAAGCTCGGAAAAACAAAAATTGATTTGGCCTCATACAAGTTTTCATTTAGAGCAGGGGCTCTTTCTAACTGGTGGGGTCATTTGTCCTTTGTGGGTTGGCAGGCCTTTATTTGTGAGGGAGGGGAGTCAATCCCCAAACTGCTCAGCGGCAGATCGAGGGCTCCAGAAGGATTCAATTAATTGATCGGTCTTGTTAACAAGTATTTATGGAGTGGCTACTGATTTGCTGCTGAGGGCTGCTTGGCCCCAGGTGCCTGCATTTCCTGGGCTCAGCAGCCCCCCTGTATGGGCAAAGACTGACAGCGTGAGGCTGGGATGGGGCTGGGATGTGGCACTGAGCTCAGGTGACTCCTCAGTGGCTTTATCTGTGTTTACCAGGGTAAAGTGGTTAACCGACCTTTCTGTAGGCAGCATTCTGTACCTGGGGCTTGGCCCTTAGCCAGGCCAGTCTGCCTTTTCCTAAACTAGGCTTTATTTTACTTTTACTCAGCTTTCAAGCAAAGCTCCCAGTTTTAATTTGTGACCTTCAAGACACTATTTCCATAAACTAGATTTAGAAATTTTATTTTTATTTGGATTTAATTTATTTTTTCCTCTCCACAAACATTTTAGCTTGCTTTGGGGATGAAAGACTGTTTGAACATCTGGATTGGAAGCAATCAGTGGACAAGAGAAATCCTGCCGGTGTGCACTTTGGCCGGAATAATGAAGTGAAACTCATCATTTGGATGCCCCTGGGGTCTTACTTCACGGCATATATGGCAAAATAGGTCTTCTAATTAATTCTTGGGGACAGAATGTATCAAAATAAATAACTTAAACCACAATTTATTGTCAGTCTTTTAAAATTCAATATAATGAAACATAGTAAGGAATACATAAAATGATAAAACATTTTCATGAATATTTCTTTAAAATGGGACGGGACATATAAGGCTCTATAATATATGTACATTGCCAGTTGTTAGCTTGTTGGCATCAGAAATTCCCAAGTATCATTTTAGGGGAAGACTCAGGCCAAAAACTTTAACTTTTTTTTTGTTGACCACTTTTGTTTTTTACATCACTCGATTCCAGCATCTTTTCCCCTGTCCTCTCCAGAGAACTGTCCCATATAGCAAGTTATATTTTTTTAAAGGAAAAAAAAGCAGTGAAACATCAATTTATTAAAAAATTCTGAAAATATATGCAGTATTCAATAACTGTGGACTCTTACCTCTGCAAAAAAGTGGGCCGGGAGTAGGCCATAGACTCTTTTTGAAAAAATCTTTTTTTCCCCAATTAGATACAAAAACAATTTTAAGTATTTTTTTTTTAATTTTGAGTTCCAGATTTTCTCTCTCCTTCCCTTCCCCCCTCTCAGAGACAGTAAGCAATCTGATACAGGTTATACTTTGGCAATCACGTAAAACATTTCCATATTAGTCATTTTGTGCAAGACGACTCAAGAAGAGAGAAAGTGAAAAATGGGCTCCTTAATTCTGCATTCAGACAGCATCACTTCTTCCCGTGGAGGCAGATAGCATGCTTCATCAGTACTTTGGAATTGTCTTGGGTCGTCGTACTGCTTGAGAATAGCAATGGCATTCACAGTTCTTCATCGTGCAATATTGCCATTACTATATACAATGTTCTGGTTCTCCTCACTTTGTATCACTTTTGTGTGAATGTTTCCAGGTTTTTTTGAAATCACTCTGCTCCTCATTTCTAAAACCATTTCCCAATTGATGGACGTACCCTCGGTTTCCAGTAAGTAAAAGCAGTCATCAAGTTGATAATGAGTTGTGCTTCAGAAACTCATAAGCTGCTGGTTTGTAACAAAGATCCCACTTTCTAATAAAACCACATTCTCGATCTTTTTCTCCACGTTTTCTTGTGTCATAGACTTTGGGCATAGTGGTGAAATCTGTAGATTGGAGCAATTTTTAAAAACACAAAAAATAAACTGTACAGGTTTACAAAAGAAATCAATTATATTGAAATAAGAGTGTCTTGTTTTTGCTTTGGAGTTCAGAGATTGCCTGCAATCTGTCTATCCATATAGAGCCTAGGTTCAGAACTCCTGTTCTAATGATCGTTGACTTCCTTGACTAGACCATTAAAATGACTTAAATGTGGTTTAGCATTAAGAGCGGGTTCAAGCTCTGGGATCTTACTACCTTCAGCCCTGTGCGTGTGTGTAGAACACTGTAGGGTTCCTGTGATGGGAGCAAGGCCAACGCAACCTTTCTTGTGCATTTATAAGCCAAAGCAGGAATTGCTTGAGGTGGTAGTAGGATCCCCACAGAGGGATGTAGGTCATTGGGGCACCTAGGGGTTACGTGGTTGGTACACTGGGCCTGGAGTCAAGAGAACCTGAGTTCAAATGTTTTCTTAGGCATAATACCAACTATGTGACCCCGGGCAAGTCGCTTAACCTGTTTGCCTCAGTTCCCTCATCTGTAAAATGGGGTCATAATAGCACCTTCCAGGGTGCTTTTGAGGATCAAGTGAGATAATAATTGTAAAGCACTTGGTATTGTGCCTAGCACCCGGTAATTGTCACATCAATGTTAGCTACTTTTCTTACTGATGGTGTCACTTAACCTGTCTGCCTCAGTTTCCTCATCTGTAAAATGGAGGTCCTAATAGCACCTCCCAGGCTTGTGAGCATCAAATGCAGTAATGACTGTAAAGCACTTAGCATGATGCCTAGCACACAGTAGGCACCATATTGATGTTAGCTCTTATTATTAGCTGTTGGGTGGAGGGATATGGAGCACTGTCGAATAGCAGTTTCTGCTTTCCCGCTCCAAGACGGAAAAGCCTTTAGTGCCTGTGACTTGCCACTTTGGAAAGTTGTAATACTTTGTAAAACTTTCTTTTTTTCAGTTTTCATTCTAATACAGAAATTGGCCTGATTAATTTTGAAAGATAGAATTCCTTGGTGAAAATTACGATCCCAAGCCAGAAGAAATCCAGATAATTGGGCCCTAGTTAGTTCCTAAGTAATTTAAGACTTTGAGACATTGAATATTAAAGTGAGTGAACAGAACTCAACTTTCTCCCTATAGCTTAGACCAAAATTTCTTACTACCATGAAGGTCTTTGTTTCTTTGTAGTGTGTGACACCCATTTCCCTTAAGTGTGGATTTCCCTGCCATTAAGACGGAGAGTCATAGGGCTGTGTTTTGTAAGGAAATAACTTCAATGGAATTCTTGTCTCAAAGACCCTGAGAAAGACCGAGCCTGAAAGTCTTTATGGGGGTTAGAATGGGGGCCAGAGCAGGGATGGGACTCGTCCGTGGTCATGTGGGGAGTAAGTCAGAGCTGCCGCTAGAACCGTTTCCCTGACTCCCAACCCAAGGCTTTTTGCATTATTGTTGCATTCTGTTCCTGAAAACCATTTTAATTAAGCATTTACCAAAATAGCTTTTTATCATCCGGGCCAGGTCTGCTCAGAGCTGTGACATTCAGGCTTCAAGTGACATAAAACTGACTGTGGGGGATTTTCTTTTCCCCGTCAAGCTTACCAGAGAATTTTATTTTTCTCTCTTAAACCAAGCAGCACATTAATGGCTTGACCCAAGTATTGAGGGACAACAGCTTCACAAATGCTGACCATTTTTGATTCCCTCCTAATGGTTCCTCCAAGGCTTCCTTCCTCTTCCCCTGGATTTCTTTTTTGGCCTGATGCAACAGATTTTTCTCCCTTCTTATTCCAGAGCTGAGGAATCTTCAGCCCCGAGGTCTGCAGGGATCCTTGACAACTTTCCATTTTGAGAAATCCTGGATCATATAGGTAGAGAATGCTCCTTGTTGGGCTGTCTCGTGCTTTTCTGTGATACAGAATATTTTAAGATAAACAATTTTTTTCTCCAAAAGGGCAGACGTATACAAAGTTGAATGTGTGCTGTGCCTGTGCATTTCTAAAGAATAACCTCCTTGATCATCTGAGGTATTCTTCACTGCGATGTGTTTCTAGGAACTGGCGTTGTCCATCGAATTGCCAGAAAGCAAGGCATTCTTTTTTTTTCTTCTCAGATGAATAATATTATAATTAGGGATTGTGTTCAGTACTAAGTTCTTTGCCTCAAATCGTGGATATGACTAATCTCGTTTTGAAAACAAAGCTCTAACAACTATAAACATAAAAATCAGAGATAGTAAAATGATAAAACTGGCAGATGTGTCTTATACACTGATTCTACCAAGGGTCTCAGGATAGACTGGAACAATGGGTGCAATGCCCTTGTGGCCTAGATCCAGCCTATTTAAACTAGTATGTTGATTAAAATAAGGCTATTATTCACTAACTTTGATTTCTGATTACCGATGAAATCAAATTTCGATTCAGTGGTAAAAAAAGTACCCTTTAATTCTCACAAACAAAAATAAATCTTCAGCTAAGGTTTAGTAATGATATTAAGATTCACATCCTTTCTTTTCACTGATTCAATGTGCAGTGAAAGGTCATCAAATCAGACAGCCTCAGAATTTAAAAAAAGCTTTTTGGGGGTGACTTGGTTGCCCCATGTTGATGACAAAAATTGTCTCTAGAGGTTTGAACTGAAGCATGCTCTCTTATGAGACCCTAGGCATTCAGAAACCCATTCCAGTGACCAGGGGGCAGGTCTGAAATCCCAGGGAGCCTGTGGATAGATTTCAAGGGGCCTAAACCTGGATGGGAAAAAATAATGAATCTTACCTGAAACAGATTTAGCATTTCCTTCAGCTACTTAAAAATGTTGTTCAGAGAAGGGGTCCGTAGGCTTTAGGAGTCTGCCATTAGGGTCTATAGCACAAAAATGCTTTAAGAGCTCTGCATCTGAACTTTCCTCAAGAAGCAGCCTTTTTTTTTAAAACTCCCCAAAGCGCCATTATAGATAGCCCCTAAATATTTGAAGACCTTCTTGAGGACATTAATAATGAAGATTTGGTGGTCACTTGCCTCTTGAATGTGTTTCTTTTGTTATTTTGTTCCCCTGACCCCAGTCCCCAAATAGCTGACTTGCTGGCGTGGGGTTTATGGGCTGGTTGTAGCATAGGAAGCTCACTAGCAGAGGTGTGGTGAAGATTGTCTGTAAAGGGACCAAGGATATTTCTCACTGGGCAATGTCATTGGGTAGGGCCTTGAGACAGAAACCACTGAATGGGTGGGCAAGGGTTGTAGGAAGCTCATGTCTAGGCATTAATTTGTCAGGGTGGAATGATCAGAGCAGTGAAATCTCAAATCTCAAAGTGAAATCAAAAGATTGCTATTCCTCTGACTTGTGAGAATGCAGTTTGTTGGTATACAGTGTCATGGGTTTTTGTCATTCAGGACAAAATCAAAGCTTCAGAACGGGGAGTTGTTTAATTAACAAATATTCATTGAGAGTTGCTCAAATGTTTAAAGACCTAGTTCCTTTTTTAATTAGATGTTTGTAGATATGCACTCTTGACTGGTAGATCAATCGGTCAGTCAACAAGCATCTAGAAAGTTCTTTCTCTTCTTGCCTTTTCAATTCAATGTTTGCTGTAGCCTGAGCATGGTGTCAGCCCTGCAGCCCCAAACCTCCTTTCTCTAGGCTGGTGCACTTTCCCCAACTTGCACTCACACTGGCAGGTCTGGGAGGTGTTTGCCCAGAGTGCAGTTGACCTCAACCAGTGCAACCATGCAGCTCCAACATGCCACCCACAGTCCTAGGATTGACTTCTGCTTCTCACCACTGAACCTCCTGAACCCCAAATGGCATGCTTCCAATGTCAATCAACATGGTGCCACTAACATGAAGCATTTAATAGGAAGCATTTATTTACTGCATTGTAAGACAAAAGCAATAATCCTAGTGTTTACTCAGTAGAAGGCAAGAGAAGGAATAGTAACATTTACTTAGTAGAAAGCAAAAGCTTGACTAAACACACCCACCAGCTAGTTACTCAGGAGAGGGGCACATCAGAACATTCCAGTCAATCCGTAAACTTGGGTTCTACTCTTCCACCAATGCAGGCAATGTCCATGGGCACACACCTATAGAAACCCAGAAGCGAGACTCCTAAGTGGGGAAATCCACATGTTTGGGGCAACTCACAATGCTAAAGATGGGGCCTGGATATCCTCGGTCACTTCAGGAACAATCCTTGCCACACCTCCACTAATTTCTCCTCTTCTAGTCCTCCTTTCCTACTGGGCCAAATTGCTCTCCAGCCGACAGTCCCTTTTAGCTCATAGCCACCTGAAATAGGAGGCTGAGAAAGTACAATATATCAGCTTTGTACTTATTCAGTGACAAGCAGTTGACTTAAGCCAGAGAACTGCAAAGCTCTTCAGAGCTGTGATTATCAGGGGATTCTGCTTTTTCTTGTCTGTGCCAAGCCAAGTCTCTTCTCACAGCAAACCAGATATAAAGCCTGTCTTTCCCCCTGAGTTTCAAACTGGGGAGTGCTTGTGAAGTTTCCCCTCTCTTAGACTGAAGATGGCACAAGTGAACCCTGAGCTCAAAGTAGGGGTCAGCTCTGCTCCAATGGGCACAGCAGCTGAAGAGCTCCTCCAGCTGACCAGCCTTTCCCCAGCCAATCAGCAGAGCAAGCCCTGTCTTCTGGTTATTGTGCTCTTCTTCTCCCTGCCCCCCTTCTCCTTGTCTTCCTTTCCTCTTCCTTCTCTTCCTTCTCCCCATCCTCCTCTTTCTCTTCCTTCTTTTCTTCCTCTTTCTCCTCTTCCTCTACCCTTCTTCTTCTCCTTATTCTCCTCTTCCTCCTCCCCTTCCTCCTTCTCCTTTCCCCCACCTTCTTCTTTTCTTCCTCCTCTTCCTTCTCCCCACCCTCCTCCTCCTTTTCCTCCTCTTCCTTCTCTTCTTCCTCCTCCCCTCCTCCTTCTCCTTTTCTCCATCTTATCCTTCTTTTCCTCTTCTTCTCTTCCTCCTCTTCCTTCTGCCATCCTTCTCCTTTTCCTTATCTTCCTCTTCCTTCTTTTCCTCCTCTTCCTTCTCTTCCTCCTCCTCCTCCTTTTCCCTTTTCTTTTCTTCCTCCCTTTCTTTTTCTCCTCTTGTCCCCTCTCCTTCTCCCTCTTATCTTCTTCCTTCCTTTCTTTTTCTCCTTCTCTTCCCCCCTCTCCTCTTTCCCCTCTTCCTTCTCTCTTTCTCTGCCTCTATTCAGAGCCTCCTGCAGCTTGGTGATGTGTCTTCACCTTAAATCTACCTTTATGTTAGGTATGAACTCAACAGAACTTATTTCAACTTCCCGTGATCTCCATACAGTCATTTCATTTCGAATTTCTCATTTATAAACTTCAAAACTCTAAAAACAATGACACAGAAATGAGCTGATGGGACTGCAGGGTCCTGGATCCTCAGTCATGCTCTTCCTTCAAACAGGTCCTGGGAAGACCTTGTTCCTCTAAGGGAAAGGTCTCAGTAGGGTCCTCAGGCCAGTTTGTGTCTCTCCTTGATGTCTAATCCGAGAGATTTTTTTTTTCACAAGTTGATTTGATCACTTTTCCTTAAACCAGTAGATTTTTTTAGTTCCTTGTAGTAAGCAGAAGAGTCAGTACCTCATAAAAAAAAGTAGGTGTGGCTATTTGAAGGCCAAGGACCTGGTTTTGAATCTTGTCTTTCCTACTTGCTACTAGTGAGATCTTGGGGGAGTCACTTCTCTGGGCCTTAGTTTCTTCATCTGTAAAATAGAGAGTTTGAACTAGATAAAGAAAGGGAAAGCATTTGTTAGATGTTTACCATGTGCTGTGCACTGTGTTGGTAAGAAAGTGGGGAGACAGGAAGGAGGAAGAGAAGGGGTGAAAATGTAGTGAATTAGGTGCTGAGCTAGGGGAGAAGTGAGCGTGCCTGGCCTGGGTTCTCCTGGAAAAGGAAGTTCCCATTACCAGCTGACCAAGTGAAGGAGGGGTTCTAGAGGAGAAGGCCCTCCCAGGGTGTGGAGGACAAGATGATCTTTTAGGTCCCTGCTGTCAAAATCCTACCATCTGTTTTAACAATCTGGCTACCAGCTTCTGTGGGGGGTCCAGATCCACCCACAGCCAGCACCTAGAAAGCTGCCGGACAGCCAGAAAGCCCAGGTTCTTTTGATATGCCTTAATAAGGAGAGCAAGGTTAAGGGGTTGGCAGGCTTACTTTAATTCAGCACACAAATATCATTC
>CM053623.1:10491456-10510574 GCA_028646595.1 Phalanger gymnotis | reverse complement strand
GAATCATTAAAGGCACTTAAGAGAAGAAAAGCAAAATGTCCCACCTTAATTACTATTACATAATAATGTTAATGTTACACCTAATAGGGGTTTGGGCCTGGGGCTTAGCACTTAGCAAGATTCAATGACAAAAGCCAAACTCTTCAAGGGCACTTGTTGAACTAAATGCTGAGGAGACAATTTTTTGCCTTATGACACACCATCCTAATTCATTCAGCATTGAATGGATTGAATGTGCCTTGCTGTCCTCTTTGAGGGGTGGGGGACAAAGCAATGCTCAGAGGACAATAAAGGACCCTATTTCCCAGTTACAACGTATGGAAAATAAGAACCAGAGGAAGTTAAGAAGGAGAATGTATTATTGTAGGGTGGGGGTTCACTGAGTCAGGCTTTCTGGCTGAGATGGCTGTTGAGGTGGGATGTGAAAGCTGGCTAGAATTGGAACAGGCAGACAGTGAGGGGAGGCCAGCCAAGCAGGTAATGTGTGCAGGAAGCTGAGGAGACACATCTGATGTGGAAAGGGGGCTTTGGTGAAGGAGAGCTGGCCGGAGAAGCGAGATGGGGCCAGATTCTGGGAAGCCTGGAATTCTAGGTTTTCCGGGTCCCAAAGCTTGGACTTCATCCGCTAGGCAAGGATCAGCCATGGTAGGGTCTGAAAAATTGAACTTGTCTAGGAAAAAATCTACTAGTTAAATTATTAGAATTGGAAAAGGCTCTACTGTTGGGGTTGGGAATGATTAGTGGTGGAAATATTCTTGTGCTCTTCTCTGAAGAAGAATCTATGTTCCTATAATGTATCATTAACATTGAGTACCTTTAATGAAATCAACCTGCAGAAATTTTAGAAGTTTTAAAATTGGTCTGTATGAGTACTAAATTAAAAAAAAGACTCCCAAAGTCATGCTGTGAACGTGACCCAGTGTTGGCCCTAAACATATAGGAAGACTTGGTCTCTTCTACATTAATATGTCTCCATTCCACTTCTGCCCTACTGTTTCCAACATTATAAGGTGAACTTGCTTGGAAAAAGGCACTTTTTCATCCAAGAAAATAAGAGGTAGGATGGGTGGAACCCTCTTTTCCAACCCCAGTAAGGGCTTTTAAGATGATGTTATTTTCTGATGGGTTGAAGAGATGTGGAATTGGCATACTTGGTTTGCCTAGCATTTTTTTCCCTCCATGAATCTGTCAAACAGAGAGAAAGGCACTAATTAATATTGTGAATGTGGGTGGGAAGAGTATTTGAATTTCAAATGCTTGGAAGAGAGCACCTATGAGCTCTTTTCCATAGGAAAGGTCTCTATAGAACTATCAGTTAATTTCTTTGAAGGCTGGGTTCTCTACATGGAGCTGGTTTTCCTCACTGCAGGGAACAAATGCATAGACGATAATCTCCTTTTTTTAGGTTTGTTTATCTGAGATGAGGAAAATTAAGATCTCGTTCTATCTCTCCTGCCTTACAAAGGGTCAGGGAGTGTTGGTGGCCTACAGATAGGTACCTGAAAATGAAGCCAAATTAAAGCATAGCATTTCAGCCTTATAGATTTATTACTCTGTCTCTTGGAGACACTTAGGGTAAAGTAGGATGCCTGATGATGAGTTTAAAAGCCTTTCACTCAGGCGTTCTGTTTCTGTGTGCTCTCAAATATATCTTGCAATTTAAATGGCTGACGTCTTTCCACTTGTTTGCGTAAATTGTGAAGCATAGAGTGTGCTTGAATGCATATTCATTTAAGAGAATTTAATTGGAGATACACGTCTAATGCACATCTATATTTGTTCAATCTGGAAAAAAACAGGCAAATGTGTGATTCTGCCTGAGCCTTTTAGAATTACAATGTGACGTCAGTGAAACCAAGGGCACTAATTATGTCCTAGGTAGCAGTGGCGTTGCCCAGAGAAAAATCTCTCCATAGGCAGCTGCCTCTTACACGTGAGCTGCTGGGTAAAGGAGCGGAAGGCGGGTCTTGGGTATACACAGAGCAGGTGGGTGTGCTGGGGCACCTGGCCCAAGTCCAAGCTCTGTGTGTCCCTGATTGAGCTGAAGGAAAGGTTCTTAACTCCTTCTGGGCCATGGCCCCTTTGGCCTAAGTCTTATGAAGCCAAGAGAGCCCTCCTCTGAATCATGGTGGTCACCTACATTCAGAATGGAAAGAAATGCTAAATTTCCATTAGAGCTTTGCAAAAGTCAAGCTGGCATTTTTTTTCACAGTCCAAGTTCATAGATCCCTGAGCTCTCTATCCATAGGCTCTTTTAGTTTTGGGCTAGAGGGCAACATGGCTTATTCCAAGATTCACGATCTCCTGTGAGCTTTGGGGAAGCTAACGAGTGTATTCTTATCCTCAGTGTTGGAGGGTGGTCTGTGTGGACCTGACCAGATAATTTCTGATAGAGCCACGTCCTCTTTGGGTAACAACTCTGAGTATTAGAGAGTGGCCCTGAGACCTTCAGGTATTCACCTAGGTACACACAACCAGGACAGTCCACCTTCCTGACTCCAGGACTGGCCTCCTTTTCATTGTGATACACTTCCTCTCATTTTACACATGAGGAAAGTGACACTCAGAAAAATTACATGATTTCCTGCTATACAGCTAATAAGTGTCAGAGATGCTTCCAAGTCCAGCTCTCTGGCCACTGTGGCACATGGCCAGGCTGTGATCCAGGCCTTTAGGACGATTGGCTCTAACTGGGATGGGTCAGAGGTACCATCTGGCATTTGGAAAGTGGGTGTTTCTTGACCCTTAGTGGATAGAGGGCACCTGTTGAGGTAAGCCCTGAGTGGACAGTCTCCAGGGGCTGTTGCAGTTTACTGGACAGCGTCTGAGACCTCTTTGAATGAGATATCCTTTTATAGTGCTCTGAGAGAAATTTTAGGGGTTGTGGAAGTGGCCATGCCCTTTCTCATAGGTGGCTAAGCCTGTTCTTAAGCTTAAAGCAAATCACAGACCCTCCTTGGTAAGCTGGAGGGAATGATAACAAGTGAGATACAGAGGCATCTTCTCCTTTTGCTAAAAAGCGCTTTCGATTTGGTCCGGGAAACTTCTCAGCTTGGAACACTGAAAGATCCTTTTTCCTTTGTTCCAAGGGTTCAAGGGGCACACTGCCCCCCTCCCTGCCTGCCTCGTGCCTTTGCAAATGGGTAGAGTTTAACAACAGAATGAATGGTCTGTGTTTGTGTTATTCTCCAAGATGTTTTCCCCAGCTACATTCCTGACCTGGGGGATGGTTGGTGTTGCCCCATGCCTTTAGAAATAGGATGTTCATTTTAATGAAATAACTTCCCACTTCCCATGGAGAGATGTTTGCTGTTCTGTGTGAGGAGACCTTGATCGTTCTGTGAGAGTGTATGTTTTCAGACCAGAGTGAATGTCAGGCCATCACTGGGGAGGGGCAGCCTGTGTTTGAGTTGTCTTTGTTGGTCTCCCCGTCAGCAGAAGCCTGTTGTAACCAGACCAGAGTAATAGAGCTTTGAAAGAAAGAAAGAACAATCAAGCCCAAGAAGCAAGTTGGCTGGCACCGTCCGCTTCGGCCTCCAGTCTTCCACATTGATAATGAAAACTGACATCAATAGAACACTGTAAAATTTGCTTTATACAGATTAACTCACTTGAATCTCACAACTACCTTGTGAGACAGGTGCCAGAGGGATTATTGTCTTCGATTTAAGGAGGAAGAAGCTAAGGCTCAGATAGTTCGTGGACTTGCCTGAGGTCGTACAATAAGTGTCAAAGGCAGGATTGGAATCCAAGGTTTTCTGACTCCAAGGCCAGGGTCCAAGCCACTAAGCCCCACTGTCCACGTTGACATATGGCTCTTTGTTCCTAAGAAATGTGTGCTAATTTTGTGCGGCAGTCTTTAAGGAAACAAGCAATGCCCCAAATAGCAGTTTGCATTTGTTCTCGGAGATAGGTGATCCGGCATTTGGGGACCAGAAAAGATCATTGGATTTCCTAGGCAATGCATTCGTAATCTTGGAGAGAATAGTTTTATTAGAGTGATGGGAGTGGAAGAAGTTTGTAGGTGGCTAATTCAGTGAAATCTTTGGCAACCACGCTGCACAAGGCTTTGTGAGGGGAAAGGCTGTGGCTGCCTTCAGGGAGTTTGCTTTCTAGTAGGGGCAGTATAAGGTCGTGGAAGTAAGTAAACTCTTAGGCAGTGCAGCAGCTTTAGAAAAGCAGTCTACTTGGGGCCCAGAGATCAGGAACTGAGTCCACATCTGGCTATCTCTGTGGCCTTGGAGAATCGTCTTAACCTCTTTAAGCCCATGAAATGCCAGGAGATGAATGTACTAGCTATCTCTTAGGGTGGTTGTGCCCAGTATGAGTGTGAGCCACTGTTATTGTTAGGTCAAGTGAGACACACAGACACAGACACAGACACAGACACAGACACAGACACAGACACAGACACACACACACACACACACACACACACGACCCTTTAGTACAAGGGAGAATATCATAAATATCCTCCATAGAAGAACAAAGTGCTTATGAGGGCTCTATGGGAGAGATGTGCAGTAAGATAAGGGAAGACTTCCTGGAGGAGGCAGCATTTGGGCTGGGTGACAGGTAGTGTTTCTTTTAGAAACACAGATTTTAAATAAAGTCTAAGGGGAGATGGGAATAATGCTGTGTGGAATCTGTTTGAACCCCCTGCTGATGACCTATCACTGACAGCTAGGCTGAGGTGGGAGAGTAGGCAACCGTCATCTGCACAATTCCTGTTCTTTGACTCTTCTTGTCCGTGTGATTCCCAAACCTGCATCAGCCCCACTTAATACACGTTTGTAGTTCAACTAAAGTAACCTTCACTCCATACTGCTCTGACTCATTCCAGACTGGAAGCTCCATGAAGGCAGGTCCTCTCCTCCGGCGCCTTGCGCCATCAGCATTCACTAAATGCTCCATGTCTCTATGTATGGTTGGATAACAAGGGATGGGGTGAATGTGAACCAGATGCTCATGTCCTCTGGAAAGATAAACTCGGGCTCCAGGGGCAGGAGACAAGAGGGCTGATGTGAAGAGCGTGGCCAAAGCAGCGAAGGGGATGGTTTGTCCCCAGCACTACAGCCTGACCTGTCAGCTGTACCTTTATTTACTGTTGGTGCCAACACATCCATGATGAAGGTAGTGGCCACTAGAATTGTAGGATTTGGAGCAGGGATCTGAGAGATCATCTTGTCTACCCCATTCATTTTGTAGATGAGGGAACTGAGCCCCAGAGAGAATCAATTCCTTGGGCAAGGTCACAGGTCTGATCGTTAGCAGAGCCAGGCTTCAGAAAGTAGATTCTTGGGCTCCAAATGGGTTGTTCTTTCCACAATACCATGCTCATTTAATGTGTGGCCCTCCCTGGGAACATTTGCATTTTAATAGGGGATTCTTAAAAATCAAAAATCCTCCCAGGCTTAAAAGGATACTGCTATGACTAGCAATGAGAGAGGGAGATCTGGGGGGCAAGGACTGTGGTCCAACCTTCCGTCTTATTCCATCACATAGGACAGCTACCTCCTGGTGGAATGAACCTAGAGAAGCAGAGAGCCCCGTTGACCAGTAGTAACCCCTGCTACCTCTTCTCCAGTGAGCCTTCTCATTACGTCATGCTACCATGCCGAGAAGGAGACGCTGTACCGCATCCGTGCTGTCCCCGCGGACCTGGGTTTGGATACCGGCTAACGTATGAATTTTAAGTTCAATGGACTAGTGACTGGTGAACGTTATTTGGAGGAAATGAGGCAACGGTTCAAACAGATGAGTTCTGCAGGATACACAAGATGCTATGCCAAGAATTCATCCCCCAAACCCGGGAGAAGCCATGGACATTTTTCTGTAGCTGATGAGTTAGGGGTGATTAAATAAATCATGGCTTCTGTGGTTTTTTAAATTCAAAGTTAAAAAAAGAATTCCCATCTTGGGAAACAGAATCTAGTGTCCTGGCTAATTTTTCTGGTACGGTATACAGAATGTTGCTTATCTGGCTGATTAAATACCACAACTCTGCTTCTGAACGCTACCAACATCTCGCGAAACGACATTTGGCCAGTCCCAATTTTGAAAGATCTCTTTCTAAAAGTGCAAAATAAGAATGTAATCAAAATCCTTTTATTTCAAATACAAAGGTTTTTTTCTTGCAATAAATTTTTAGAATTAAAGTTGGATCTTTCAAATCTAACTGTAAAAGACAAAGTAGGTCCTTAAAACAACCTTAGGTATCATACTTTCGAAGAGTCTTCATTATGAGCTTTACCAATTATTACAAACAGTGTGGAAAATAATTTTCTTTTTGAGACCAACAGTGTTCACTGTCATTAACTGAGCTGGTTGTGGTGCCTCAGGGGGAGGAATTCTTAGTGAGCATAGAAATCAATGGAGAAGAAAGAGCAAGCATGGGAAGAAGATGAGGCAAAGAGCTGTGGAGCAGGTGGAGGCCGGGACCTCCCCAGCAGGGTGAGGCGTTTATGGCAAGCTTGTCTAGGAGCTTGGGTCCCTTCCATCACGGAGCTGAGCTGTGAGGAAGGAGTTGTACGTCACAGAGGTACAAAATCCTACTGAACCCAACAAGGGAAACACACAGTGCTCTCCAGCGTCCAAAGATTGTTTTTTGCTGGAGATCAAGGAAGGCTTCATGAAGGAGGGGGCATTTGAGCCGGGTGGGGTTCTTAAAACAGGCTGGATGTTAATCCAACACAGCAATGGAGGAGTTCATTCCCTGTGCCTGAGGTTATAGTCCTTCCAAACAGTTGAGATGCCCTGAGCAAAGGCACAGAGAGAGACAAAAGGGAGTCAGGGATGGGGCACTGCAGGGAGCTGAGGTTGGGGATGGGGTGGGGAATATGAAAGGGAGTCTTGGGAGATGGTGCCAGGAAGGGCCAGTGGTCCCAGGTCTGGAGGGGCCAGTGATACTGTTCACCAGGGACTTTTTAGTTCACTAATTCAATCAACATTTATTAAGTAGTTACTGGGTACCATCCTATGAAGAGTCTCTTCTTCTCCCCTATTTAGTTCACTCTCCTCAAATTATCTTTTAGTTACTTATTTCTGGGCACTTTTTACCCTTAACAGAGTGTAAGCTCCCTGAGGGCCTTTCATTTTGTTTTTACTTCCCCAGCCCTGTCGGCTTCCTCGTGATGTAAATAGGAAGTGAGGAAGACTTCCAGGATGTTGTCAGACCCTCTTCAGTGAACTCCTGGGAGGACAAGATTCCTTCAGAACAGGCAGCTGTGGAGGAGTTGTCTTGTTGGAGGGGGTACCCATCTTGGGGAGGTCACACATCCAGATCCCCCAGTCCTTGATGCATTTTTGTGGTTTAATCATTTCAGTTGTGGCCAACTCTTCATGATTCCATGTGGGGTTTTCTTGGCAGAAATACTGGAATGGTTTGCCATTTTCTTCTCTAGCTCATTTTACGGTGAGGACCTGAGAAAATCAGTTAAATGACTTACCTAGGGACACACAGCTAGTGTCTGAGGCTAGATTTGAACTGAGGGAGATGAATCTTTCTGATTTCAGGCCCAGGTGCTCCATCCACTTCTCCACCTAGCTGCCATGGGGGAGCTGTCTTGTTGGAGGGGGTATCCACTTTGGTGAGATTTTACATTCAGATCCCCAGACCTTGATGCACAGTAGGTGTTTAATGCATGTATGTGAGATTGCTTTTGCAAGGCTCTGTGCTAGGCTCTGGGGATACAAAGACAAAAATAAAGGATACTGTCCATTCCTATGGGACTGGCCACATCCTGTTGGGTGGGTAGGTAGAGGAAGATTACAGAAATTTAATTGAAGAGATCAAAGGAGAAATGCAGACTGAGCAGTCCAGGAAAACTTGAAGAATGGATAGATCCCTACTTTCTCATGCCTTTTTGTGTGGGATCTGACTGACCCAAAGAATCCTCCCCCACTTCCCATCTTTCCAGCCCCAATCTGCCTCCCCCGAACCCCCATGGTAGAATTTATGTTCATGTGTGTGTGTGTGTGTGTGTGTGTGTGTGTGTGTGTGTGTACTGTGTGTATGTGTACATATATATGTATGTGCATGTGTGTGCATATGTCACTGTGTGTGTATGTATGTGTGTCTGTGAGTATGTGTGTGTGTGATAGAACTTTAAGATGATTTAAGAACATCAGCTAATCTAAACCTTTCATTTAACAGATAAGGCAACTGAGTCCCAGAAAAGCCAAGCATCTCCCCAAGGCCACACAGCTCATTCCTGTGGTCAATCTGTGCATATTTGCCCAATACCTCCTATGTGCAGACCAGACCAAGGCCAAAGACAGAAGGTGAGCTCTCTAGGCAAGGCTCAAATGTTCCTGTGGTAGGTATCCCTCAGATCAGGCTGGAGCCTTCACTACTTTGATGACATGAGAGTAGCATTTCCCATCATTAAAATGTGCCTTTCCAGAAAGTCATCTCGAGACCAATGTCCCTTGTGTTCAGATCCTGAGTGCTGCCCCCTTCGCATCTGCCTAAACGGCTCAGCTTTGGCCTTGCTTGGTGCCAAGCACTATTGAAGGAGAGAGATGTGTCCTCTGGTCTCCAAGAGTGTCCTGCCTGGTCTGGATGCCAAGCCTCGTAAACAGAATTCTAATGGAAGGTCCTCAGTGAAGGGCAGCAAGAGAAGCAGCAGGGGGTTATGGGTAAGTTCTGCCACTTCCTTGAGGTGTGACTGTGGACTGGTCTGTGCCCCGAGGACAAATTTATGCAGAAGCACAGAGCCTTGTGGAGATTTAGAGGCAGGGTAGCTCAGCCTTGCATGTGAGGCAGTGAGGATGGGGCAGGCAGACTCAGGCTGGGGTGCCAAAAGGGCATTTCAGGTGGAGGAGATCGTGTGAGCAAAGGCTGGAGAGCCCGGGGCGCAGGCAAGGGGCCCCATGACTCTGTCTGGCTGGACCAGGGGGCTGCGTGCAGAGCCTGTCCCCTTGGGTCCCTGATTCGATCCTGGCGAGGGCAGAAATTTCAAGTTCAATGAACGAGTGACTGGTGAATGTTATTTAGAGGAAATGAGGCAACAGTTTGAACAGATGAGTTCTGCAGGATATACAAGGTGCTATGCCAAGAATTCATCCCCCAAACCCAAGAGAAACCATGGACATTTTTTCTAACAGATGTCTGTCCTGGAAAATCACATATGTCTTATTGTAAAGTCCCAGGCACCCATGTCTTGCCAGTTCTCCCCTCCAAGATTCTCCAGTAAAATTTGGGCCCTTGGGACACCCCTCCTCTGCCTTTCCCGGGAAGGAGGCACTCGGCATAGATGAGTTCTCAAGGTGGCTCAGAGTTCCTGCCCTCGAACCCTGAAACATCAACATCTTAACATTATTACGTGGAAATGGTGCTAAAGCATACTTGGGGTTCCCTTGCCCTTCCCTTCCCTCGACTTCCTGCCTATAACAGCTTTTTCTTGAGTGATGACTCAGACTCATAGAATCCTCCATTTACCTTCTAAAACCATCTACTCTTTTTATGAGAGGAGCACCTGAAGCTTAGAGAAATGAAGCCTGTTGTCTCAGGTCACACAGAGAGTAAGGCATGGAGCAGTACTTGAACCCATCTCCTCCCCCGCCTCCCTGACATAACTTAGTGGTTATACTTTGTGATGGTACAGAGATCCCCCCAGGGTGCCTGGCATGTGTTGGCTTCTCTCCTGCACTGCCCTGATTCAAGCCAGCTGGGCTTTTGGAGTTCTCTCCCCTGTTCTTCCTCGTGGCTTTTCCTTTTCCCTTCCCTTGCTGTCCACTGGTGGGTCCCTGTCACCAGCGGCCTCAGTTTCCCTTCCTCTTAACTGTTGCTTCTGAGGACCCTTCAGCCCAGCCCTGCCTGTAACTTTGGGTCCCCCCAGACCCAGCCTTCTCCCGTCCCTGAACAGAGAGAACAGTAGAGGTCTTTGGCCAGCGACCCTGGACCATCCACAGCCACTGGCCCGTCTTGTTAATCTGTGGCCAAGTCCTGCCTCGTTCCCCAGCTTCCATCAGCTCCTATCTCGTCCCTCCGAGTTTGTCCAAAGCTCTGGCTTTTCTAGAACTTGGCCTCTCCCATCCTCTCCCTCTGCTTGACGCAGCTCAGTGGCCAAGATGCTAGAATCTGAAGTCAGGAAGACCTGAATTCAAATCCAGCCTCAAACACTTTCTGGCTATGTGACCTTGAACAAGTTACTTGACCTCTGTCTCAGTTTCCTCAATTGAAAATGGAAGTAATAACAGCACCCATCTCATAGGGTTGTTATGAGGATCAAATGAGAAGATGTTTGTAAACATTGGTATTTTACAAATATCCATACAGTACTTAGCACGGTGCCCGCTACCTTCATGTACATGCTAGCCGTTATGATCATCAGAGGGAAAGAACCCCAGAACCTGGGTCTGCACACCTAGGCCAATCAATCAATCCATTAACAAAGATTAATTGCCTACTGTGTGCAAGGCATTGTGTTAAACACTGGTTATATAAACAGAATCAAAAGGATTGGAAGCTCCTTGAGGGTAGGAACTGCCTTTTGATTCTGTTTATATAACCAGTGTTTAACACAGTGCCTAGCACATAGTAGGCAATTAAACTTTGTCAACTGATTGATTGGGGTAAGCCCTAGCATAGCCCCTTGCACGTAGTAGGACTGTAATGCATGTTTATTGAATTGAATTATGACATTGGCCCTTGTGCCACTTGTAATTTGCTGTTTTCAATATGCTCCTGCCTATGAAATCAGAGCACCGAGCCCATTAAGACTGTGTGTAAATTAAGAATCAGGAGGCTCCGAGTGAGGGCTTTAGCTTTCTCTGTGGAGGCAGGCCACTGAATGACTTGTCACCTTGTTTCCACTGCTCAGAGGATTCCTTTTTTCTCTGATGCAGGCAGATTCTGTGAGGTGTTACTATGACTTACTATTTTCACTGAGTCATTTTTTAAGTTGACATGAATTCATTATCTTGGTGGTGGTAATTTAAAAAGGTGTGAAAATGCTTCCTTCAGCTCTTTAATGATGGAATCTATGGTCTCCACATTTATTTCGTCCTCGTTTAGTCGTTTTCAGTCGTGTCTGACTCTTAGTGACCTCACTTGGGGTTTTCTTGGAAATGATAGTGGGGCGGTTTTGCCCTTTCCTTTACAGATGAGGAAACTGAGGCAAACAGGGTTAAGTGACTTGCTCAGAGTCACACAGCTAGTAAGGGTCTGAGGTCAAATTTGAACTCAGGTCCTCCTGACCAGGCCAGGTGCAGCGCTGTATCTACCAAGTCACTTAACTTGAAATAAAGTCAGAGAATAGAAAGGCTGGTCAGAGAGCTTCAGTAAAACCTGTCAATAGTCAACAACTACCCAGCCTCCTCAGGCAGACCAGGTTGTGCATTCTGCTATCTTCAGAAAAACTGACCTCTTGTAGGGAAAACACACACCCTCCTTGGGTCTGATGGTGTGTCCTAGGGGCAACTGGAAAACTAGCTCAGGGTGCTTGCCTCTGATGTTACAATGCTGGTTGAGGGCATTTGGGCCAGAAGGACCTCATCCCTGAAAGGTTCCTTAGTATCCACGTTCCTCTTCTTACCCAGGGAAGAAAGTGGAATAATATGTTTAGAGACATTCTCCTCAAGGGTGGAAACAAACATTTTTTCTGAAAGCTCAGCCCTTAGCGAGCCAGGAGATGAAATTAACCAGAACCCCTCATTCTTAGACATTGCTGTTCATGGAGCAGAGGGGTTTTTGTTTGTTTTCTCAAAAACTGCATTTGATTCCCCTAGTCTTCTCTTGGCGCTGCTATAAAAAACAGTCTGGGTTCTCTGGAGCCCAAGTTCAAAACTGACTCCTCAGGGACTCCCGAAAGGAGAGCCCCACCCGGCCTCAGTCACTTACATCTTCCCGGAGACCTGGAGTTGTCTTCCATCAGTCTATGTAAATGTATTTGCTAATCCATAACATTTGAGAGGTTGGCAAGAGATAGCGGGCAAAGAGAGACTCTGGCATCTGAAAGGGAGGCCAGAGGGAGCGAGACATGAGTATTGAGATTTGGGTAGAAGGGCTGTGACAAGGTCTTCATGAGCTGCAGAGTGGGATAGCCCTTTGCTCTGGAGAAAAGAATTTTGACGGAGCCTGACAGAAGACCCAGAGAACCACACAGACTTGTTGCCTCAGTGGCCAAGAAAGCTCAGAGTGGGTTTTAGCTTGGGCTGTGTGTGTTTGCAGCACTTTAAAGTTTGCCAATTACTTCACATATCTTAACTCAGTTACAACCCTGTGAGGTAGGTGCTCTTATGATCCCCATTTTATAGGTGAGTAAACTGAGGCTGAGAAATGTTAAAGGATTTGAACTCAGGTCTTTCGGACTCCAGTCCAGCACTCTTACCCACTGAGCTGTCTCGCTGCCTCTCTGATGTCTTAGATGACCTTAGAGGAAACGTGGGAGAGTGGAAAGAGCAACGGACTTGTGTCTGTATCCTGGCTTGCCACTGGCTACACTGGTGACCTTGGATCAGACAATTTAATTCTCTGGGCCTCGGTTTTCTCACCTGTAAAATGAAGGAGTGGGACTAAATGTTCTCCCACATTCCTCTTGGTTCCAAATCCATTGATGTAATGGAAAAAAAAATTCTATGTCAGGATAGGGAATCATGAAGCCTGGGTTCTAGCCCTGCACCTACTATGTACTAGTGATGTTACTTTGGATAAGTGAATTTCCCTGGGACTCAGTTTTCCTTATCTGTAAAATTACAGGAATAGATTAATTGTACCAAAGATTATCTATTGCATGGTGCCATTTTTGTTTTTCTTCATCAGTTTGTTTTAGACTTAGGCCAGATAAATAATCTGGATTTAAGAGACAGACCAGAGTTCTCAATGACAATGTTCTCTAGAACGTCTGTAGATACCTGTTACTCTTTACTGATTCATGTCTTCTGTCCTTGAGGCAGCCGAGCTGGCCATGTTTGGCCTTTGATGCCCCACTGCCCCGGGAGCTGCTGGACTCTGAGCTTGCAGGTCTCAAAAACTGAGCTGCCACCTTGAAGGCTGAGAGTCTGGTCTTTCATCTCAGACTTGTGCGCGTCCTGCCACGTTTTCCATACGCAGACCCCATTCAGGTGCAGCCTCCAGGTTGGAGGGCTTCCAGAAGTCTGGCACATCCATTTGGTCTATAACTTCTGCACTTATTGCCTAATCAGATGGGAGGTTTCCCAAGTCCTTTTTTCACATGAGTTTAATTCCGAGCTCCCAGCATGAGGCCAAGAAACAAGGGCAAGCACCTGAAGTCCCGGAGGGATCCGTGCTGCTGGCCAGCACTCTCGGCCCCGATGCAGATGTTCTCTGCGGCTGAGTTCTGGAGCCGTGATCCAGACTGACCATTAGGGAGCCATACTGAACCACTGGGTGGCTCTTTGTGGACATAGCTTAAGTGTGATAGCAAGTTGACAAAATTAGAGAAAGCCCCAAATGTATAATTTTTCTTGTTTGTCCTTCTTTATGGAGGCCTTTCTAGCAGTTTACCTTCCCAACTGATTCTTGGACTTTTATTTTAACCTAAATGACAAGAAAGGAATTTGGATGGAGCTCGTAATGATAAAATAGAGTTTGTTGGGTTTTTTTTCCAGTGTTAGAGAAACTCACTGAATGCCATATGGAATATATTCTCATGCTTTACTTTTTCCATGTTAATTCTAATTGCATGGAATCTAGTTTATCCTGATCCTTAGCTACCAGGAGAGCAGCAAACTCCCCCACGATTTGATGGAAACTGTGAACATTGCCTTTGTGTCTCCTCGTCTTCCTGACTGGCTTCTCCCATCTGGCGCCTTCCCCATCCTTCAGATACCTAACCCTGAGGCACCCCTTTCCATGCAATAACCCATGCTCAAAAATGATCTTTCCATCTTGTTCCCATCAACAGAACTCCATTCCCTCACCACCCTGATCACTGCTACCTGTCTGGAGCCAAGCACTTTAATAAATTAATTCATACAAAGGTGTGACTGACTGATGGCAGGCTTAATGTCTTAGCTGGCTATGATATTAAGGTTTAGTCTGACCCTCAGTGATATGGAATGGAAAAAGCATTGGTTTAGGAGCTAGAGACCCCAGGTGTGAATTTTGGGGGTGACTCTTTTGCTATCTGCATGACTTTGGGCAAGTTATTTAACTCTTTCAGGCCTTAGTTTCCATATATGAAAAAAGAGGGGGCTGGAGTGGACCTCGCAGTCCCCTCTTGATTCTGAATCTATGATTGTGGGATCCTCTGGGGAAGAGGGAACTTGTACCAAAGCGGCAAGACAGCGCTGAATGTGGAGTAAGAAATCTTGGTTTTGAGTCCTGGCTCAGTGATGGCCTTCCTCACACCCTTGCATAGGTTGCACACCCCCTCTGAGATTCATTTTCCTCATCCCTAAAATGAGGGACCTGGATGAGGTGATTGATATCCAAGGCCCCTTCCAGTTCCGAGTTCTGTGATTTGCTCATTCATGAACTAAGAGGCTTGGATTAGTTGACCTTTACCTCTATCTCTCTCTATGATCCTAATTTTCTTGGCTGTTAGTCTATAGTTGTTTGACCAAAGGGCTAATCTTGCAGTTCAGAAGAGAAAAGATTTTAGTCCAAAGAAATGAAATTTCTCAAGTTGGAATTTCAGACTATGAGGTTCATGTTTTGGGGGGTTTGGGGTACCTTCCCGTGTCCCTCACATCCTACCACATAAGAGACTTCATTGGTAAGCCAGCTTTAGATGTCATCAGTTCCAAGGACAATACTATAGGGAGTTGATTAGATTAGCTTGGGTGTTGCCAAGGAAGGTAAGGTATGAAGGCCTGCTCAGTGGCCCCACCAGGCCCTTCCCAACCTGGCCAGATGTCCTGGGCATCATGCAGCAGCAGGTAGCTGAGAACTCTGCTAATGGTCTTCTCGTTTTAGTGTAAGGCCAATCAGCTGAAGGCTTTGAGAACAGTCCATGCCTGCCGAATAAAGCTACCTTTACGTGGGTACAGATGTGCTCAGGGATCTTCAGACATTTTCTCTTCATTCTCTTCCTTTCCCAGCCACTCAGCAAGGTTGTCTTTGAACAAGAGGAGCCTCAATATGGCCATGCCTCTAATCAGGAATCCATGTCCTTTATGGCCCTGAGGCCAGTTGGTTTTTAGTCTTATGGCCACTCTGGTCTGTGGAGATGTCCACGAGTTGGATGACAGGGCTCTTGTTGGAAAAAGGGTGGCCCTTGTCTTGCTATCCTCCCCCTTCTTCTGTTAGCACCTTTGGTCCTCTGAAGTTTCTTGAGGACTAGAATGAAGGCTCAGTCATCTCTAAATCCCCTATCAAAGTGTCTTCACATAGCAAATGCTTGACCGATGTTTGTCAAATGGATGAAAATATGGTCCTTCCAAGGGATATTTGTGTGTTAATATGGGACTGTGCAACACTGCTTCACAGGGGGCTCAATTCTCTGCATACAGTAGGCATTTCATGAATGTTTGCTGCCCTGAATGGAAAAGAGGTAAAAAAGCAGGGCATTTAAACAAACAGCTGTTGTTTGATATTATGGAATGGATTGACATTACTATGCCCAAGTTAATCTACAGAATTTTGTTAAATTGTAAATGAGAGAAGTTTATAATTTTATGTTGATCTTTCTTTGGGCCTTTGGATATTTTAGCGGTTGTGTTTGAGATTAATTTATAACAAAAATCATTTCTCTATAGGTATTAAATTGAATTAAAGTCTGTGATAGTAATCAGTCACCTGGTTGACAAGCATTTACTAAGTACCTCCTATGTGCCAGGCACTGGGGATCCAAAGACTAAATGAGACAGTGCTTGCTCTCAAGGAGCTTCCATTCTGTTGGCGGAAGGCCACGTGTACATGTCTAAGTATACCCTAAAGAAGCACAAAGCAGTGTGTGGGGTCATTTAGGGAGGTGGAGGGGAGAGGTGCTGGTAGCTGAGAGATCAGGAAAGGCTTCATGGAGAAGATGATGTTTGAGCTGAGTTGGGAAGGAGACCAGCAATTCTAAGGGGTAGAGGTGAGGAGGGAAAGCTCTCCAGGTATAGGGAACAGCCTGTGGACAGGACAGGTGGAGCCACGTGTGAGGGGAGTGAGAAGGGGAGTGAGGAGGGATAAGGAAGAAGGAGGCTGGAAGAATTCCGAGGGTTGATCCTCCAATCCATAGGAAGCCACTGGAGTTTAATGAATAGGAGAGTGCCTGGGGCAGATGAGAGAGAGAGGAAAATCCCTTTGGCTGCTTTGTGGAGGGTGGATTGCAGTGGGGAGAAGCAAGGACACTATTGTAGCCCAGGTGAGAGGTGGTGAAGGACCAAACTGGGGGGGGGGTGCCCAAGAGAAAAGGGGACAAATAGGAGAGATGCTGTAAGGACAGAAATGGCACAGTGTGGCCTCTGGTTGGCCATGTAGGGTGAGGGGGAATGAGGAGGCATGGATAAGTTTGATGCTTGAAACTGGAAGGATGGTGGTGACCTCCGCCGAAATAAGGCAGTTTGGAAGAGGGACAGATTTTTGGGGAAAGAGTTTTGTTTTGGATGTGTCTACTTTGACTTGCAAGAAGGACATTCAGTTGGGAATGTAAATAGGTGGTTGGTGACACAGGCCCAGGGCTAGATAGACAGCAGACATCTAGGAATCATTTGTATAAAGATGATAGTTAACTTCATGGGAGTGGAGAGAGAGAAGAGGGTCCAGGAGAGAACCTTGGGGGGACACCCACAGTTAGGGGGCACACTATGACAATGCAGCAAAGGAGACTCCAAAAGAGGGATTGGATGGGTAGGAGGAAAATCAGGGTACGGCCTTGGCCCCTCCAATCAGGTTTCTTGGTGGTGCAGGGTATGGTTGCTGGTGTGGATGGGGGACACCCAGCTCTCTCACTGCTTCTGTCATTCAAATTTCTGGAAAACATTGATAGACCTGTCTGGTTGAGCTTCCCCCCAATTCTTCATCCCATCTCTCCTGCCACCTTTCCAGAGCTCATGAAGCTCTCAGTAAGGGGAGACTTGGCCAGGCCTGGATGGGAAAGGGCAGCTGGCCCAGAATTAGACTCACTATGGTAGGATAATCTTATTACCTCCTTCCCAGGAATTACAAAAACTGCAAAGCTATCAGGTGTCATTCGCCTCAGGGAAAGTTCCTTTCTAGGGTTTGCCCTAAATTTTTTACTTATTAGTTATTCAGATAGCAAAAACAATAAACATACAAAAACATTTCTATGGTTCTTTACAGTCACCATGGCCTGTTCATATATTCTCATTTAATTCTTTAATTTTTGTAAAATTTAATTTAATTTGTCAATGAACAAGAATCTTTTTTTTTTCTTCTTCCTTCGCCTTACTGCAATCGGAAAGGAAAAACAAAATCCTTATAACAAATATGTGTAGTTACAGATTTCTGCATTGGCCATGTTCAGAAATCTCTATGTCTTATTCTGCACCCTGAGTCCATCCCTGTCTGTCAGGAGGTGGGTGGCGTGGGGCCTGTGGAGTTGGGCTCATTCATTGCATTGATCAAAGTTCTTAAGTCTTTCATATTTGTTTGTCTTCATCAAATGCTGTGCAAATTGTTCTGGTTCCACTCCCTTCTCTCTGCATCAGTTCATACATGGTTCTTCCCAGGTTTCTCTGAAACCATGCCTTTCCTCATTTCTTATGACACAATAGTATTCCATTACCTTCAACACACTCATTTGTTCAGCCTTTCCCCAGTTACTGAGGACCTGCCTCATTGTGTCCTGTAATTTCCAAACTAACTTACAGATAAGACATGGCTTCTGCACCATTTCCAGGGTCCTGCTGCAGTGAGTGGCGGAGGTAGAAGTCAGACTCTTGTTTTCTATCTTTTTCTCCTATTACCCTGTGCTAACTCTGTGGCTGGCCCTACACAAACAGCAGTCTTCCTAAAAGAAGTGAGTCGTTAGTGGCTTAACTGCCCCTCGGCTGCCCGTGCATCCCTGCCTCAATCTAACATTGCACCCCTTAAACAACTAACTCATTTGTGGAACAGAGAGGCCTCCTGGGCACCTGCTTCTTAGCCCTTTATGAGGGCCCTTCATTCCCGTGCCAGTTTCAGGATGACATCTTCAGTCACCTGGTACCAAAGCCAGGACTAGCTTCAAGGTCTTCTGATGACTGTTCTGAGCTCCTTCCACAGTCTCTCTGTTCTATTTCAGTTCTAGGCTTCAGCAACATTGTGGGTTAAGCAGGCTCTTGTGGGTTGGCCCAAGAAACTAACCACCATGTATAACATTATTTCTGTGGGAAAATGCCTTCCGAGTTCCAAACGAACTTCTGGAATACAAACTATTTGGAACTTTATATTTTCCAAATTAGAGATTGTTGGCAGACTATTTGTTAGTCTATATAGCATGGCCACGAGGTGAATAGTTGATGCCTTGATTCATTCCAGCTGTTTACTGGGGCACCCCTGAAGGGGATAGCCTGAAGCCAGGATAAAGTACTGGTTGATATTTGGGAACAATGTGCTTTGGTTGATGAAGAATTCCCAAGAAGATGAGGCAGGCCTTCTATGCGACTTCACTGATCCCCTCCCTCGAATGGGACAGTGCCCTAACTAAATCATTACAGCCCTGAAAGCTAAAACCCTTTCATATATCAGAAAGCATAAAAAATGTAGGGGAGTGGAGGCTTGTCCCTTTTAACCTTCTAGAGAGGGGCTGCCTGGAAAACAAGGAAGGGATAGCAATAGAAGGACAACAAAAATATAGTGGTGGAAATAATCGGAACAAACCATGTCCTTCTTCTTCTGATCTCTCTTCAAGAAGGGAGATTGAGAAACATGAAAAAAAACCACAACAAATAGGGGAGGGGGAGGTAATTATCTTCTATGACAATCTACAAAACATCTACCCACAGTCAGAGAGAGGGAGGGGTCATCTCTATTCTCCATTAAATGACCCATCTCTGGCTATGTACCCCCTCCCTGGGGTGGCCATCATTCTAACTCTGTTGGCAGTGGGCTTTAGAAAGCCTATAAACCTCTGGGCTTCCTCCACCTCCCCACTTTGGCTCTCTTTCTGGGACCTTTTGGGGTTTTTCCCTCTCCTATTTTTCTTGACCAGATCAACTCTAGGTTCTTTTTTTTTTAATTTATTTTTAATATGTTTAGTTTTCAGCATTGATTTTCACAG
>CM053623.1:10448303-10490956 GCA_028646595.1 Phalanger gymnotis | reverse complement strand
AACCCTAGAAGTGCTATTGCTAGGTCAAAGGGTATGAACATTTTTATAGCTCTTTGGGCATAGAGGGACCTTTACTTTCTAAATATATTATTTTTAGAGTTACTACTTTGTCAAGTATGATTTTTATTCTTGGGAACCCATCTACATTTTTATCATGAAAGTCAATGGAAAAAATTCAATTTTTAGAAATGTGCTTTATAGCCAACTTTTTAGAAAGAGTACATTTATTCTTGAAGAAATGAAACCAATATAATTTCCCTCACTAGCCAGTGGTACTTAACCCCAGTTAATTATCATGTGATATCATTGAGAAAGGACTCTGTGCTTCCCGTCCACATTGTATGGGCTGTTATTTTGGATGGGCAATTCTATAATTTTGATTTATTTCTTTAATCATTTGCTGAAATTCCTTTTAAGTAATGAGTGCATCTTAAATGGCCTACAAAGATATGCTTACCTGGAGGCTTGCCAATCTTATCAAGTGAGCTCTAAAAGAAAAATGACAAGGTAGGAGAAAGATGCTTGGAGGAAATGGTAACATGGTGCAGAGGATTGGAGAGGGAATCCAAGAAGAAAGAGAAGGAAAGAGTTTACATGCAGGAGTAGATAGGGTCCTACTTGAGCTGCATGAAGAAAATTGCTGCTGAACAGCCCAGATGGGCGACTGGCATCCTCATGCTACTGAAGGGAGAAGGGAAGGTTTGTAGTGAGTTGGGTTGATCCTCAATGAAGATTGTGAAGAAGTGCTCAGGATGAGAAGGTATGGAGGGGCTATAAATGGGACCAGTGGGAGGAAGGCCAGAGTATTGGAGTGAGAAGGTATTGCAGATACCAGCATGTCCTCCAACATGCCTGATAAGGGGCCACCCAGCCCCTGAGTAAAGACCTCTAGGGAGGGGGAGCCCACCACCTCCCCAGCCACTCTCTTCCATGGTAGGGAAGCTCTCATCATTATTGGCTTCTTTGGAAACCTCTTGTGTTGAGGTCTGCCCTCTGGGGCCAAAGAGAATGAATCTCATCTGTCTTCTACATGACAACCCTCCAAATACATAAATACAGCTGGGAGTTCTCACCCTCCGGTCTTCTCTGTATAATAAATATCCCCAGGTCTTGCTACTGATCCCCTCCATTGCACAATCTCTGGAATACTTTCCATCCTAGTCACATTCTCTCTGAACCCTCTGTCATTTATCAATGCCCTTCCTAAAAAATGGCACTCAGGATTCAACATCATACTTCAGATGGGATACGATCGAAGTAAAAGAAGAACAGTGGATGGGCAGCATGGCGTAGAGGAAGGAGCAGGCTGGATTTAAATTCAGGCTCTGTTCCTTAGAACTCTAGATTTAGAGCTGGGAGAGACCTAGCAGGCCACCAACACACTGAGGAATCAGGCAGACACCAAAGGACCGCTCTGGTGTTTATAGTTTTCATCCTATCTCACTGGCTTAACTAATTTTTTTTTTTTTTGTGGTGGTGGTGGTATTGATTGGGATTGGAATTATGAGTTGGTCTGCACAGGGAATTCCTAGTTTAGAAACTCCCTCCACCTTGTGGAGGGAGATAGCAACTTGTCTGTCACTTATGGTTTTAAATATGGCTCTTCTCGGAGGGCTTGGAATATGATATTCCATATGGCAAAGGAGCTTGGATTACAACCAAGGATCAACTACTTAGTGAAAATGAGCATAATCTTTCAGGGAAAGAGATGGATATTCAATGAAATAAGGGACTTCCAAACTTTCCTGATCAAAAGACCAGAGCTCAACAGAAAATTCGATCTTCAAATAGAGACTCAAGGGAGGTATAAAAAGGCAAACAGAAAAGAATTCCACCCCCCATCCCCAACATGTTATATAATAAGGGCTAACTGTTTACATCCCTATAAGGGAAAATGATACTTGTAACTCTTAAGAATTGTGTCTTTATTATGGGGTTTAGAAGGGGTATATGTAGATGGAGGGTATGGGTATAAGTTGACTTTGATGTGGTGATAAAAAATCTAATTAAATGGTGAAAAGGCATTGTATTGGGAGAAGAGGAAAGGGAAAGGCAGAAAAGGGTAAATTACATCACATAAAGAGGCACAAAGACATTATAGTAGAGGAAAAAAAGGGAGGGAGATGAGCATTGTTTGAACCTTACTCTCATCAAATTTTGCTCAAAGAAGGGAATAATATATTCAGTTAGGTATAGAAATCTAACTTACCCTATAGGAAGTAGGGGAAAGAAGAGGAAGGGGGCTGATAGAAGGGAGGGCATATTGATGGAGGTGGTTGTCAAAAGCAAAACTCTAGCGAGGAAGGAAAGGAGAAAGGAAAGAGAAAAGCATAAACAAGGGAGAGAGGGGATAGGATGGAGAGAAAGACACAGATAATAATCATAACTGTGAATGTGAATGGGATGAACTCTCCCATAAAATGGAAGTGGGTAGCAGAGTGGATTAAAAACCATAATCCTACAATATGTTGTTTATAAGAAACATATTTGAAGCAGAGGGATACACACAGAGTAAAGGTAAAAGACTAGAGTAGAATATATTTTGCTTCAGCCAAATTAAAAAAAAGAAAGCAGGAGTAGCAATCCTGATCTCAGACAAAACAAAAGCAAAAATAGATCTAATTAAAAGAGTTAAGGAAGGAAACTACATCCTACTAAAAGGTACCATAGACAATGAAGTAATATCATTACTAAACATGTGCACCAAGTGGTATACTAAACATATAGCACCAAATTCTTAGAGAAGAAGTTAAGGGAGTTATAGCAAGAAACAGACAACAAAACTATATTAGTGGGGGACCTCAACCTCCCCCTCTCAGAACTAGATAAATCTAACCATAAAATAAACAAGAAAGAAGTTAAGGAGGTGAATAGAATTTTAGCAAAGTTAGATATGGTAGACTCTGGAGAAAACTGAATGGAGATAGGAAGTAATATACCTTTTTCTCAGTAGTACATGGCACCTACACTAAAATTGACCATGTTTTAGGGCAAGAACATGGCTCTTCTCATTCTAGGATTGTTCTGGAGTGCTGTCTCTTTAACCTTTTTTCAGAATCTGGCAAAAGATGGCCAAAGGTTTTGTTATGCAAGAAAGCTGCTCAAACTAATCATCTCAAACAATGTATTTTTACAAAAGATAGTTTTATTTAAAATAACTACAATTACATAAAGTTTCTTTTAAAATTATGAAAACATCATAAATACAACATAAATAGTTATTTTTTTAGGGATGGGGAAAGAGACTAGACCTGTGATTTCATTGGTTCAAGACAGTCTTGGATAAGGAAACTCTCTTTACCAATGCTGGCCAGCACTTTCTCTAGACTTCGTCTTAAAGAGTTTTGTGGACCACGAGAACTTAGTGACTTGCCCAGGGTCACCCAGTCAGTATGTGTCAGAAGAGAGACTTGAGGCCAGGCTTTCTAGTTCTGAAACCAGCCCTCTGCTTAGCAGATTACTGGAAGGAAACCTACTCCTCTGTTTCATCAGATCTGGATCTGAGTTCAGGTAACAAGGATGGCAGCTCCCCTTTTAATTAGGATAGCATATTCAAAATAGAAAATATTTTAAATGTTTTAAAATATATAAATTAATATTACCTTATGGGGAATAAATATTACTTAAATACAAATAAATTAATTTAAAATAATAAAAAGCAGTGTCTCACTGATCATACTTTGTTGGTTCTTCATAAAGAACAACATGGCCATCTGCCCACTGGACAGATTTTTCAATGAAGGAAGGAACGGGCATGAACTAAAACGTTCAGGCAACAAGACTCCTAGTCTGCAGATACCGAACAACCCGGATGGTCCCCTCCATGAAGCGGGTGTAATGCCACAGGATGAGACGGAGACCCACATTCTTGGACCAGGCTTTCAGGGATTGCAGTTCAGAAAGCAGGTTCTTGGAGGCGGTTGGGTTGGGGGTGGGTACTGCATCTGCTTCTTTTATCTGAAGGGAGGAGAAAAGGAAAAAAAACCGTTACTTTTAGTCTTCTTCTGAAATACTCTTGTGGAGAAGGCCTCCATTATTTCTGGGAGACATGATTACGGTTGGGGAATCCTGTTAACATGGACCAAATCTAATGATGGGAAGGCAGTTTGGCCTCTCCCTCCTTGGTGTTGGATGTAATCCCTGTTTCTGATACTTCTTGGCAAGGAGCTTGTCTGGGCCCTATGTTGTGCAATAAGCAGGTTTTCCTCCATTTGTTATCTCTTGTTCCAGTGATGGAAGAAAAATTATCCTTTTCCCCTTCTTTTGATTGTATGACCAGGGATAGTTTCATGGTTAATTCCCCATAATTCAGAATCTCATTCTAGGGGATTTCACGGATTTTGGTTCTCTTCAGGGTTTGGTAAGTTATTGTTACTGTAGCATCTTTAGCATGAGTTTAAAAAAATGATTTGCAAAATTTCATTATCTTTGTTACCACAGTGCCTTGCTCACAGTAGTCTCATAATAAGTGCTTGTTGCATTGAATTGCTATATGCTCTTTTTAGGCCCCCTGAAATCTGTTTGTCTCTTAAGGTGCTAAAAATCTAGGGTCGATTCTAGCTCTTACTTTGGGGGATCAGCAGTAGTTTGAGAAAAGGTCAGAGGGACTTTGGGATGGTTAGCCTTGGCCCTTCTTCCTGTCACCAGGAGGCTGATGTCTGTGTAGAGAAGTATTTGATCAGTGCCTTGAATATTCTGTGTCCAAATTCAGGCAGCAAACCCAACTTAACTGAGAAGCCAACCAAGCACATTTCAAGAAGACAACAAGGAAATAAAGCTTAGACACAGCTCGATGCCTCCACCTGCTCAGCTTTGATCAGTCCCCTTATTTTTGGCCCTACATGGTTCAGTTACTTTCCCACTTTTCCTAATACAGCTTCTCTGAATTTACCAAATTCAAAGTCTATACTGAAGACCCAAGCGGGCCTCCTTGCAAATGTCTGTAACCATCCCAGCCAAAACTAGCTGGCTCTTCCATGGGAGAGACTAAACTTGTGCTCAGTCTGTAGAGAGAGATTGCAGCACTTCAATTCAACAAATTCATCTCAGTAAACACTTTTTGGGCACCTAATATGTGCAAAGCACTCTGGGAAACTGTTGAAAATTGATTATGTGGAGGCAACATAAACACTGCCGGCTGGAGAAAGAACGTCCTCCGTCCATGTCTGTTGGTATACAAAACCCATCCTCCACTTCATTTTGTCATGTGACTACACCACGAACATCATTCTCTGTGAAGTATGGCAAAATTTTCAGAGGGTCCGTTTTCTGGTGTCTTCATGAGACTTTTCTGCCTATGTAAACTTCAGGGGATATATCTTTTATCAAATTAGGAGGTTATTGGCCATATTTTTATACTGTTAGGAAATCTCCTATCCTCCCTTAAATTGCTATCTTAGGGCTACACAGACCTCAACGAGATAATATAGATAATATGCTTTGCAAACTCTTAAGCACTATACGAATGTCTATTATGATTATTGCTATTATTTTTGGTGATAAAGAAAATGCCAGAAAAAAATAAAGTATGGGAAGAAAAAGAAAATGCCAGAGTTCTAGAATCTCTAGTCATCATTCTTTTACAGACATATTCTCCTGATCCATTCCAATCTCCCTCTACTGTAGTCTTGGACCTGGAAGAACTGAAGTGAGTCAGAAGGCTAAAGCAATCAGTGGTACAAGTGGAATTTCCCATTATTGGTATTATGTCATCTTTGGAATCTGGCTATGGTGACCATTCCTTTGGGTGATGCTACTAACCCTATATGTGCTACTTGTCCCTTTCGCCTACCGTCTCCTTGATATCTGCCATGCCTAGCCCTCTGCTATCCCCTGAGACTTTTTAGTCAGAAAGTTCTCAAGAATTCTCTTAAAAGCCCGTCCTGAAAGTGAAAAGTGACTGCCCAGTTTTATCTGTGGCTGTGGCTGTGATTTTTTTCTTGAAGTTTTCTTGACAGCTGGCACGTGTTTCAGACAGGCATACGAAGAGCTATTTCCCACTTCCTGGCTCTCAAGGACATCCGCAGTTCATATTGAACACTTATCTGTTTCAGCTCTCTACAGCTGGCACAGATATGTTATGTCCCAACAGCTTCCATAGAAAGAGAAGGAGAGAAGTGGTTTAATTGTCAGGAAGCCTGTGATGGGGCTTTTGGTTGGCTTTTCGCTGGCTTGTTTTGGATAAGTATTACGTTTTAAAGGACTTTCCAGTTTTCTTTGGGAGGTCTGTTCCTTGGGTCTGTCTATGTCCATTTCTAACTCGTGGTCATTGCTTCTTGGAATGCACAAAGGGAAACTCACCAAGAGCTTCAGATTGTGGGCTAGCTGAGCTGTACCCAGTTGTAGGAATTGAAACTTGTTATCCTTCATCACTTTTTCCATGTACTGAAGATATGTGTCAAACTCCTGAAGACCACCGACGATCCTTATCAAGCATGTCTCCTTATGTGAAAAATTGAAAAGTTATAGTTACCGACAGGAAAAAATATTATGTAAAAAAAGTTAAAATTGGTCTTTTACAGCAGAGCTTGTATCACTCCTTTTCCCTTACTCCTCTAGCAAAATTAAAGTGCTTCTCCTACAACATCATCTCATTTCTCCTCCCAATGGCCTTATGGAGTTGGAAGAGTCCAGCTGCCTTATTTTCCATCTGGACAGAGACACCACTTCAGTGATTTTGCTTAAAGCCAAACAGGTGTTGAGATCTGGGAATAGCCTTAATTCCCCAGATTTTCCCTTTCCTCTTCTCTGTCTTAAATTATAGATCTTCCTTAGGCCAGTGTGTCTTTGACTTGGACTCTTTTCATGGCATAATCAAGATTCAGGACAGATTATCTCACTATTTGGATGTGAGAGGGGCAGATCAGAATTATTTTATGAGGAAGCATGTCAATAGCCAGCTAGGGAGGTCACTGGACCATGTAATGGAAGATAATCTGATATTTCTTAGAGGCTTCCATTCTTTGAGATTCAAAGGTGTAAAAATACATCAACACCAACAAAAATATCTAGGTTTGTTTAAAGACGTGAAATTGGAACCATCATCGAGACCTCTTTTAAATCAACTGCCTTATGAAATGCATATTAGATAGATAGACAGACAGACAGATGGATGGATATAGAGATAGAGATAGAAAGAAAAGATGGTGTGCGTGCGCACACACACACACACACACACACACACACACCCCTCTATCATCCATTTACCTATCTATACCCTCTCTTCTCCTGTATGTCATATCTTCCTCATTTAGGTATGGGTGGACCTGAGGATGGAAATCTCTCTCTCTCTCTCTCCCTAACTCACAGTTCTGTCTCATCTCACAGCCACTCATTTTCTGCTTGTAGCTACAGCACAGGCACTTCCCGAGAAGAAGGGCAGTTACATTCTTAGCTAGGAGCTAAGAAACAAGGAGCCAAGATGTCCTTGGATTTCTTCATAGTATGTGACTGTGGAGAGCCCACTAACTTGGGAGTCAGGAGAGCCAAGTCTTGAGCCCAGTCCTGCCCCTCATCAGCTTTGTGCTCTTGGCTGAGTTGTCTCCCTACTCCCTGCTACAGTCTCCTCATTGGTGAAATGAGGGTTTTGTTCTGGAGGATCTCCATGTTCCTTCCAGTTCAGCTCTTCTCTGGCCCTGGGGCTCAGTACCTCATTGAATCCAGCAGTCAAGCATCCATCTCTCTCTGTGATGTTGGGAAGGTTCAGGTTGTTTTCGGCTAGTGCCTCATTGCTATCGTCACACATGTTCTGGGTCTGACACATCTGGGAAGAGAAGCAAACAGTTGTGATCATACAGGTATTTCTAAAACAAGAGACAAATAGGCCATCCAATCTCAGAATTCCAGAACTGCAGAGTTGGCAGGGAGCCTGAGTAGGCATTGGGTGCAACCCACACCCCAAACAGAAACCACACTCTGATCTTCCCAGCAAGTAAGAATCAGCCTTTGCTCAAGAACTCCCAAAGATGGAGGAGACTCACAACCTGCACAGCTGGTATCATTCATTTTGGGACAGATAGAAGTGTGAGCAATTTCTTCCCAATATCAAGCCAATATGTGCATCTTTGCATCTTCCACTATTGCTGCCCCATGGTGCCAAACAGAACAAGCCTAACCCTTTGCCACATTACATCCTTTAAGATCCTCAAAGACAACTCTCATGCCCTCCCTTAATTCTTCTCTTCTCCAGGCTAAAGATCCCCACTTCATATTTGACACCAGGAGGGTCAAACTTTCCTCTAAAAATGAATTAATGGCTCCTTATGGTCTAGGCATAACTGGGAAGAACAGTGTCAAATACATGACATTACAATTTTGATGTCTTTTCAACCTTTCTTGATCTTCCATCAAAAGCAGCTCATGCCAACATGAGGAAGGGGTTATATGTCTTAGCATTTTAAATACATTTTTCTTCCTTTGGGGAAAATTTCACTGTTGAGAGTTCACAATCAAAGAATCTTACCCTATGGCCACCAGCTGCCAAGAAACCCAGTGTTCTTGGGAGTTGATAATTTTCTAATCCTTCCAGACAGTGTTAACAAGGTAGAGAGTCCTTATTTTCAAACATAGAAAAAGGAGGCCCAGATGGAGGTTATCCCAGATCAGGGATGGAGCTAAGGATGGAAGCCAAGTCCCCTGACTTCCATCTAATCTCCAAGACCTGGTCCTCTCCAGAATGCAAACTAACCTAGCAGACCCAGCGAGCAGAGGAGGAAGGACAGAAGAGGGGATTCTGTCTCTGACAGCCCGAGTCCAACGTTAGAGGCAAGGTCCTTCAAGGTAAATGGGAGCCAGTGCCCCGTTGCAGATCTGGCCCCATTCAGGGGCCAGAAGGAGGAATCCTGAAAGTCCAGGCACCGCCCTCCTCCATCCAGCCAACCTCCTACCCACCTGCTTTTTTAGGTCATAAGCCGTCTTATGGAGTTGCTTTGCCAGTTCGAGATCAGGATTGCCGGATGATTTCCCTGGGACATCACCCCCTGGAGATCTGTCCCCCAAGGAATCTGGGACGGGAAGAGCAGCCGTGGCCATGAGGAGTGTCAGGGTGAGGGCGAGCGGCCTAAGAGATCCTGTGACTGGGGAAAGGGAAGAGAGGGGAGTGAGATCACCATGCAGCTGCTCAGGCTGAACTTCCTCCTGCTGGCTAGCTTCCACTAGGGCCAGAGCCAGCAACACACACCACACACACGCACACACACAGAGCTGCTGGGACAAGGCCAGAGATGAGCATTCCCCTTACTTACTTTGGAGCAAAGGGTTCATGTCTCAGGGTACCGAAGGCAGGTTAGGTTTCTGGTGGTCTGGAGGGCAGAATGAGCCATCCGACATCCCTGATCTGTATTTATTAGGGTTGAGAGTCAACTATGGATTCTGGTGGGAAAACCCAAATTTCGATAACTCTTTGGTGGGGGTAGGGGGTGGAGCTGGGGCTGGGTGTGAGTTTAAAGGAAACCTTATTAAGGTTGTGTAAGACTCGTGCTGTTACGTTGATTAGCATCATCAGAGTTAGACTGCACAGAAAGCCTCTTGGGTCATCGACTTAGCCCCAAGAGGCCCCTGGGATCTTTCTTAGTAGACTTTCTTTTTTTCAGTGACTCAGCAGTGAGGCCTCTCTTGGGAAAGAGGAGCTGAAGGAAGCCGGGGAGCTCAGAGATCGAGTTTCAGTGCCAAGGCTGAAGGCTGAAATTCCGGAAGTTTGCCCACCCCGATTCAAAGGAAACCCGATAGACCAAAACCCGTATTTTGGTGGTTGTTCAGTCACACCCAGCTCTTTTGTGACCCCATATGAAGTTTTCTTGGCAAAGGTACTGGAGTGGTTTTCCATTTCCTTCTCGCTCATTTGATAGATGAAGAACTGAGGCAAACGGGTGAAGTGACTTACCCAGGGTCACCCTGCTAGTAAGCGTCTGAGACCAGATTTGAACTTGGGAAGATTAGGCCTCCTGATTCCGGGCCCAGAGCTTTGTGCACTATGGCGCCCCCTAGCTGCCCCACTCCCAAAACTCATACTTACAAAGCATAAAATGGCAGTGGAGGGGAGGGGAGGAATTTCCTTGATCAAAGGATTTGTTATTTTAAAAAACTACACTAAAGGACACATCTAAATACTGAGTTGTGCCGGGTCCTTTAAGAAAATATTTGATTCACCAAAATTTTCTTTGCTCAAAAGTTAGAAAATTTTAAACATTTTTTGATTTGGCACAACAGATCCTTCCCCACAAATATTCAAACCAGCTCCTGCATGAAGGATGTTTCCCTTGAAAGTTAGGTCCAATTGCCCAATAGAATCAGCACTTGTGGTTGTGAGCTCTTTAAGGACAGAGACTGTTTTTTGCTTCTTTTCGTATCCTTAGTGCTTGGCACAATGCCTGGTGCTTAATAGATGTTTGTTGACTACTGGCATGTCTCTTGTCATTTCATAGTTCATACCTCGTTAAGAGATAGAAAGGCCATACGCTTTAACCTTAACCATCTGGTACCAACGTTGACTTGAATCCTGTTTCGCTGTTTGTATCATCATTATTTAATTTAGCAGAGTCGCTGTTGTGTCCACGGGCCTTTGGGTGCTGCTTTCTTCAGTCTGTATCATTCTAAGTCTCCCCATACATATAATTTTTTAGGAACACCTCTGCTCCTTAGTTAGGCCTGCCCACATTTCCAGTGGCAGATCAAACAAATCAGAAATATTCCTGTCAAAGTAATTAAATTTTTAAGTTCTGTCTGAAAATGGATAACAAGCTCAGGAATGTTTTCTTACTTTCATCCTTTCCTTTGACATAAGTACTTAAGTTAGTAAGGAATTTAACACTTAATTATTCATTTACCTAGAAATCTCCCTACCTCAGAGGTACTTAACCCAGGTTCCAAGAATTTTTTTTTTTGAGAACTATATTTCCATATAGTTGGTTTCTTTTGTGGTTTTCTGTATTTTGTTTGATATGTTGAAACACAGGATTCCGAGGAGAGGTCCCTGAGGAGGCTTCATGATTGTGCCAGAGGGTCCCTGACCCCCAAAGGATTAACAACCCCTTCCCTACCTGCTTCTTCTTTCAGGTCAATCTCCTCTGTCCTTGGCTGTGAGGAATTCTGCAAGGTGATGATAGTTAAGTCACTTTGTGCCATGCCAGGTCTCCTCACCATGGGGCACAGAGGAAGGTCTCTGCTGTCAGAGGTCTCTGGGTATATTGCCAAGGCAGTATTCACAACTGTTCTATTACCGTGAATATGCTGGCGTGGTTCTGAATTGTAAAATATAACAGGCTCCACACACAAGACAATAGCAAAATGTGTATTCAGACACCAGAAAGTCCAATCCATCACAGCAACAAAGAAATTAATACATGTTGTCATTGCAGAGAGCAGCTCCATCCCAAAGCCTTCCCCACGCTGCTGCGGCCACCCCACAAACGAACACTCAGCACGGCTAGCTCGCCTGCCTCTTTTGTCTCCCTCAGCTCTCACTGCTCTGAACTCACTTCCTCTCCCTTCTACTCTACCCCTTCAGCATGCTCCTCTCACCACATGTGGCTTACACTTCCATGCCACTTAAGCAGGTCACATGGGCCTATTAATGGATGGGAAGATCTTCAAATTAAACAAAAATGCATTATCAATATACTGGGCTGGGGATGGCAGTTGGGTGGCATGGACACAGCGGTATTGGTGGAATATAGTCCCAGTGGAGATAACTGGGTGTGATGAAGCCTCAAGAGCGGGCAGGGCAGGGGGAACCCCAAGACCCAAGCCTCTTCTCATTTCACTTGAGATAGGGGGCCAGTGTCAGCCAAAGCTTCATGCAGCAGCAACAGAACTACCAGGATGGCAGGTCAGCAGTCAGAAGCCTGAAGCAATTATGAGGAAAATGAGGAGGAAGATATGTTGTACCCCCTCTTCCTTGCCCCCAACAGTGCCCACCTCTGCTGGTAGCCATGGGCTGCAGCTGGCTGGGCCCTCAACCATTATGTCCCCTCCCTTTCTTTGACTGGGCTTCAGATGCTGAGGGTCTCTAGCCTGACAAAGAAATGAAAGAGTTCAGGTTTTGCAGAAAATATCTTTTTAGCCACAGTGGCAGGTCTCGAAGTGAGAATAAACAGAAATGTAGTAGATGTTTCTGTCCTCACAGGATGGCAGCAGCAGGAACTACAGGACATGTCTTTAATTTCTAAAGTGTGTCTAGAGAGACATGGTCTGGGTCAGGCCAGTGCTGACCGTGCTGCTCTGAGGGCCCTGCCTCTCATCTCCTCTTGCCCATGTGCCACAGACTCCTGACCCCTGGTTTACATGCCATGGTTGATGCATAGAATCAAATGGTGGCTTTTGGTCAGCACCTTCAGCTCTGAGGAGGAATGACACTGAAACGTCTTACAAGTCAAGCCAATGTAACTCTCTCCCTGCTTGGTGCCGTATTCTGCCACGTGAAGCAAAAGGGTACGTAGGTATGACTTGCAGCCCACCTCAGGATGTCTGTTTCAGCTGTCCCTGCCATGAGAATGTTTCTTTTCTTTCTTTTTTTTTCCTAGCTCAACCAACTTTAATAATTGCCATTGATCAGAGAGTTACCTAAGACATAATGAAAACCTACTATGGATTAAAATGGTATATCATTAAGGCAAAGTTCATGACCTTGAAGAGGACCATGAGCATGCCTGAATTGTTTGGAATCCCAGGATATAAGGAATTCTCTAAGTAGAAGGCAGAGGAATTAAAGCATTTATTCAAACTCCAAAGGACTAATGCCCCCAATTCGATAGTGTGGCAAGAACCTTCCAAAACCAATATGCCCATCTCACAATAGTGACCAGGAGGTTACAGAAAGATATTATGGCAGCAAGCCAAGCCATTCTGGTGCTCCCTCCAATGCTAGGGTCCTCCTGTAAGATTACTCACGAGTCCCAAGCCCCTGCTCAGCACCCTCTGATCTGTACACTCTGGAAGCCGGTTCTCGGTTCTCTGCCAGGCTCTCGGTCCTCAGTCCTCAGTTTCTGCTCCTTCTCATCCTCAGTTTCTCCAGCCTCTGCTACTCCTCCAGCTTCTTGACTTCTTCAGCATTGGCTGCTTCAGCTTCTTCTGCTCCTCAGCTTCTGCTACTCTTCCTTCTCTTGCTTCTGCCACATCTGCCTCTCCAAGCTCTGTTCTCTTTTTGTACAGTCCTTAGCCTATCCACTAGAATGTCTTCTGACTGACCAGAACTTAGGCATATACTGTTCTCTGGTCTTAGCAACACCCCTTAGGGCCCTGAGGGCTTCACGCCCACATTGACTTAGCACCTAGTAAGTAGGGGTTTAGGGCCTACTTAGAAGCAAAGATCTAATCAGACCTCCCTTTGTTGGCCCCTCCAGGAGCCCCATCTGAAGCCTATTCAGTGGACAGGAAAGATCTTTTCACTTATCGATTGGCTTTTCAAATGGGTACAGTTTCCAATTAGACTGCCCATGTTCTGACCATAGAGCACAGAAGAATGATAGAACTCAGTGAAACTTCTGGGTTTATCAGCATTTACCAGGGCCCTCACACTAGAGAGCTAGCCCTTGGTGGTTGGGGGTACAGATTAGCTGTCAACAAAGCCACCATCTTTGAAATGTCTGTCCCTTGGGCCTCAGGCTGAGTAGTAATGGCCATCTCTTCCTCTGGCTTCTGATGATGCAGTAGGGTGCCATGGGAAGGGAGTCAGAGAACATGGATGCAAATTCTGGGTCTGTGTCACTTTCAGCAAGACTCTATTTCTCTGGGCTTCAATATCTCCTGTAAAAATGAAGGTGATCTCTCGTGTCCTGTCTAGCTCCAGGTCCTATGATGCTCAATCCCTCCTCCTCCTCTTTATTGACCCCTTCTGGTGCATCCTAGTTAAGTGACTTTTGTCCCAAATCACATTGCAGGTCAATGGAAGGCTTCCTGACTCCCAGGTGGTCCATTGTCATATCCACCGGGCTACACTATTTCCTCTTCTCAGAGGTGCCTGGAAAACATACTAAGGGAAGGAAGGAGAGGGGAATCCTCCAGTTCAAGGCTTTTCAGGAGGCTCTCAACTACTCTGGAGTTGTTGTATGCCCAGAGAGCCCATTCTGTTGCACTCCTGGCTACCTCCTTTCTCCCAGATTCGAAAATCCCAGTTAGCTCAGCTGGGAGCAAAGTAGATTCCTTTGGAGGCAGTAGAATAGATTCTTTGCAGGGTGACTATATGGACTTCTGGGCCTGCGCAGCTGAAGCCTCAGGATGGGGCTACCCCCAGGACTTCTGGAGGACTTCATTGACTAAGAAGCCCTCTTGTCTGCATCCCTCCTGTCTAGGGAGGTGAGTCTGTCTGGGTTTCCTCCTCTTTTGTTTTTGCTTTACAATGAGAAGCTTCAGAAGCAAGACGTTCCCTTATTCTTAAAATATATTCACTTGAACCACTTTTAGGTTCTGAAGTTGTCTTCCTCTCAAGATCAGTAGCATGAAACAGAAACTCAAAATGCAAAGTGTTGGTTGGTTCTCTTCATTTCCTTCCTCTGTCCCTTCCTGTTTCCCCTCATCCTCTATTCAAGAGCTAAGAAAACCACTGGAAAGTGTCATCCACCAGGGAAAGCTGAGCTGAAGATCTGGTTTTTATATTTCCCTCAGTGTAGCCAAAGGTGAGAAGGGTGGTCTGAAACTCCATCAGTTGGGCGACCTCTGAGCAATCTTCCCTGAAACCCTTCTGCTTTTCCTTCAGTTTCCCTCATGTTATACTTATCTACGTACAGAAGAATGGAAGCTCCATGAGGGCAGAGCATGCCTAGCACAGTGCCTTGCAAACAGTGGGCAGTTAATAAATGTTTACTGCTAAACCAACCTTCATTTGGAGTTTTCCTTTTGTGTGTGTGGTGTGGGCACTTTTTCGCATATTTTCCTTGGGGATGTGGATTTTCATTTCCATATCTCAGGAAGAGGAGCCTAGCTGTTCCATGTCCACTATCAAAGAAGCCTTCCCATGGGGCCATTGATAACAATTAAAAAAAAACCAACAACCTACTGAGACCTTCTATTATGCATATAGTGCTATGCTAGGGGAAGGAAGTGGAAAAGAGTCAGAAGTGGCATTTGAACCCAGGTCTTTTAATTCCAGAGCTAGTATCCTGGTGCATAATTTCATGAAAAAAAAAGTATTCAGTTTGACTTATTTTACTCAGTTCATTTAGAAAGAAATGAAACAATCACACATTATCATGTAGGCGAAATTTGAATTTTTCCTTTTCATTTGGTCAGTGGAGAGGGCGCCATGAAAGCCCCTTTCCCTTTGCCTCAGCCTCAGTCCTTATATATAAACTGAGGGGTTTGGGCTTTGTCTCTGAGGTCCTGTCCAGCACTAAGTCTTTGACCTTGTACCTTGTATTTAAGGAAGAAGACGGACCACTGATGAAAGATTTTGAAGAAGATGACCTATGGTACATGTGGACAAGGGTGCTCAGAATTCAGCCCTTGTCCAGCCAGGCAGCATTTCCTAGAGGTAGGAGATCCAGAAGGGAAAGTCTCCAGATGATGACCCTTCATTTCCCCTGCCTAGCTCATCATCCCTGCCCATGGGGGTAGCTCCTGTGGTAACTTTCTCCCCTTCATAAGGCTGAAAGTGTAAGCTATGAGATCACTCCCTTGCAACATCATCACCAAACTCCGTTTTGGTCATTCCTTTCCTTTCCTACTGATAGTGACTTGGTTTCTTATGCAATCAATATTTGCCCTCTCAGTAATGGTTGAAACTAAATTTTGTGAGCTCTGTGTGTGTGTGTGTGTGTGTGTGTGTGTGTGTGCGTTTGTGTGTATGTGCTCCATCTTGTAGTTTACTTTCCTTCAATGGTGGTTCAGAATGAAAAACAAACAAACAAACAAACAAACAAACATCCCTTTGCAAGAATAAGAGGGGAGTTTTAAGTGGAAGTTAAGATAGGGTGACTTACCTCCCTGTAAGGGCTCTGAGATATTGGAAGGGCTGGAGAATGGAATCTTCTTCCCTAGAGGTCTTAGAGGAGAAGGTGACCTCCTTCTGGTGGTGCTCTTATGAATGTACTAAATACCATCCCCAGTGGCCTTTCTTCCTCCTACTCTTGTAAGCTCCTTGGGGGTAGGGTCTTGTGCTGACTGACATAATAAATACTTGTTGCAATGAATGATATGGTTTCTTTTCTTAGGAATGATAGCATTAAGAGCTAGGAAGCTTTTAGAGAACATCTAGTTTAACTTCCCCATTTTATAGATGATAGAGCAGCTTGGTGGTGCGGTGGATAGACTGCCAGGTCTGGACTCAGGAAGACCTGAGTTCAAATCCAGCCTCAGACATTTACTAGCTGTGTGTTTCAACAATCTGGTTAGAAGCTGTTGTGGGGGGTGAAAGACCAACACGAGCCCAACAACAAGCACACTACTAGCATGCTGCAAAAGCCCAGGTTCTTTTGATCTGCTTTAGTAAGGAAAGCAACGTTAAGGGGTTAACAAGCTTACTTTAATTCAGCATACCAATATCACTCACTTAGCTCAGGGGAAAAAGCCAGCACCCTGAACTTCAGAGCAAATACAAAAAAATTACAAACATCGACGGATAGACCAAATACAATTCATAGTTGCCAACATCTAGGTTCAGCCTGGGAGCTTATAACGAGGGCTGGCCTAGAGTCACTCGAGCCACCAAGGCTGTGGGTAAGAGCTCCAAAAAAGAGAAAGCCAACCCCTCATTTTATATCTTTTTCAGGGTCAAGGGTGAGTCACACATGCCACTCACCTACGTGACCTAAAATCGTCACAAAGAGGCGATTTAAACTCACGTGGTCTAAAAGCCTCTCATGTCCCAAACATGTCACTCAAACTCATGTGTAAACTAGGCCCTCCCCTGAGGCAAGGAGGCCACCAAAGACTCCCAATCTGATCAAGGAAACAAAGGCCAAACTCTTCAAGGGCACTTGGTTGAACTGAGTGCTAAGAGCCCATTTTGTTTGCTAACACACTGTGTGACCCAGGGCAAGTCACTTAACCTTGTTTGCCTCAGTTTCCTCATCTGTGAAATGAGCTGGAGAAGGAAATGGCAAACCACTCCAGTATCTGCCAAGAAAACCCCGAATGGGGTCATGAAGAGTCAGACACGACTGAAAAATGACTCACCAACAATTTATAGATGATGCAATGGAATTCTAGCCAGCTTAAATGATTTGCCTGATGTCACGTGGACAGCAAATAACAGGAACTGTGATTTGAGGCCGGATCCTCTTACCAGGGCCTTTTCCATGGTGCCATGGATGCTTGCTGTGCTAATGGAGCCCCTCCTTGGTCACAAGTGTGTACTGAATGCCACATACTGGGAGGTACAGCATGGCTCTGACAGTCACGGGCTAGTCAGAAGAACAAAATGAACACACAAGAAGCAATAGTGAGTACTAGCAGGCTGCGAGTGATAAAGCCACATGGTATATATTGTAAGTGTGATAGGAATTCAGAGGAAAGGAAAGAGGAATGAGAGCTGGCATAGGTAGAGTAGGGATTGAAGAGAAAGCAGGACCTCAGATGAGCCTGGAGAGATGGGTAGGACTGGAGAGGTGGAAGAGGGAGAGAAGAGAATTGTGAGTGAGGGGGCAAATACTAGTGAGGTCCCAGATGCATGAGTGAGCCTGGCATATTTATGGGATGAGAAGAAGACTCATCTAACTAGAATGGACAGAGTCCATCTGGGAGTTCTAGAAGTTAAGGTTGACCAGAGGCAGGCAGTGGGACCAGTTATAAAGGGCTTGGGATTCAGCCCAGGGTTCTGAATGATAGGGATGGCTATCTGGAAGGGATGCGTAGGATCCAAGAGGCTGATGCTACCTTTACCATATGGCCAATAGATAAGGTCACAAGCTGTGGTGGAAAGAGCCCTAGATTGGGAGTCAGATTTAGAGCACCCTACTCCAAATCTTGCCCTGCTGTGATCCTCCACCTTAGGCAACGGGCTTTTCCGAGCCTTCATTTCCTCATTTGTAAACTGGCACCAGATGATTTCTGGGAGGCCCTTCCAGCCCTGGACCCTATTACTTGGTGCTGAAACTGGTAGTAGTTGGAACCAGAAGGGTCAGATATCAGAAATATTTTGAAGGAAAAGGCTATGGGACCCGGTGACCGGTTAGATGAGGGGGGGTGCAGGAGAAGAGGCAGGTATAAACCATTATCCCCTTGGGCCCAAGCTGGGCATAAGTCTTAACTAGGCTGGTCCTTAGGGCCTGGACACAGCTCATCCAGTTCTGGGGGGCTCCTTAGAGCTTGTGCTGTGAGCTCGCGTAGACCTCCGGAGCCCAGGCTCCCCTCCAGAGGAGGACATTAGGGAAGGATTCGGAAATAGAAGGACAAAAATGGACACTGGCAAGCTGGGGAGAACAAGTTTAGAATCAGGACAAAAGTTTTCCCAGAGACCTTGTTGGCAGCGAAGTGACTTCTGGATGGTCGCTGGGAACAGACATTAAGGAGATGATTTCCTACAATGGCGGAAGTGCTTGCATCAAGCCTGGGGGAGGTACCTTTTTGATCCTTCCTGAGCTTTGTCTGGACTCATTTCCCAAATCTGAGCTCCAGTGGGTACAGGACTATGAATCAATCAACATTTATTAAGCACCTACTATGTGCCAGGCACTGGGCGAAGTGATGGGGATTAAAGAGACAAAAGATAACCCCTGCCCCCAAGAAGCTTGCAATCTAATTAGGGGAGACAGCATGCAAACAAATACATACAAAACAAGCTATCTACAGGACAAATAGGACATAATTCAAAGAGGGAAAGCACTGAGTTGGGAAGGGTTTCTAGCCTGGGGCTATAAGGTCAGAGTGAACAGGGTGAGAAACTCCCCCTCCCCACCCCCAGGCTTTGGCAAGTTTGCCTGCAGGCAGTAATTGACGTGTTGGACCTTGTTTCCGCTATTAGGCTGCATTAGTATCCTAGGGAGGTTCTTGTCCAGATTTCTCAACTCACTGGTCTTATTATCCTTGGCACAGCAGCCAAACCAATTTGTGTCCTCATCCTGATTCATCTTGGTGTATGAGTGGCTAGGTGATGCAGCAGGAATCCAGTGCTGCTCTGAACACTAAAGGAACCAAGGCAGCTAATGAGATTCTCATCTGCCCCCATGCACTGACGCTGGGGTCTTTGCTATTGCAATGTGCAATCGATGATTACAGGAGATTGAGCAAAAGTAAAAGTCCCCTGCGCTGATATTTGAATTCTTTTGCACTGAAACCTTCTGGGCAAGTCAGAGGAAACTCTAAGGGTCAAGCTTGTTTTTAAATTCTGCTTATCTGAGCTGACTTTGTACAGTGCAAGGTGAGAGGGCTTGGTTCTGGGAGCAACTGGCCAGGATACTGGAGTCATTTTCAGATTGGGGTGTGTTCTGTTCTTGGTCAGGGACCACTTCCATGCCAAACAAAGCATCCAAGAAGTCTGCAAAAGCTGAACTGGCTAGTTTTTAAAGCTAAAGACTGAACCTGTGAGTTAATCGGTATTGGAAATATCCTCTACCAATGCAGGGTGGTACCTTCTCTAGTCTTAGAGAAAGGTCCTATAGCCAGTATGTCTCAGGGAAGGGACTTGAATTGAATCCAGGTCTTCTAGCTTGACCCTCTATGCAGTCTCTCTGATTTTAAAGAGTAAGGTATTAAAGATTCAACTGTGCCAATTTTACAGTTGAGTATGGGGAGCATAGAATTATGGATTTTAGAGCTGGAAGGAGCTTTAGAGAGCATTGAGTTGAACCCTTTCATTTCACAGGTGAGGAAAGGGGGGCACAGGGAAGTGAATGATTTACTCAGGGTCACACAAGCAGTGTTTGAGCTGAGATTTGAATCTAGGGCTTCCCATCTCCAAGTCCTTTTGACTTCAACATAAGCATAGACAAATATTTTGGGGTGAAAGTTAGGAGAGGCAGAGAAAGAAAGAGAATTAAGTATAGCAGAGGAAAAGGGGGACAGAGAAAGGAAGAATTATAGACAACAAGGCAGAAGGGGGAGGGAGATGGACATTAAAATAGAGAAATAGAGAGGAAGAGGTAGAGAGGAGGACAGAGAGGGAGTGAGAGAGAAACTCAGTAGGTTCTGGAACGTCATTATCTTGTCTGCTCTGTCATTTGCCTGGATAGGAGCTTCAGAGAGGTTCAGTGCCCTTGAACTGGATCTTTCCTGAACTCAGTGTTTTCTTTTCATTTCCAGTGGTCAGGGAACATTGCCTGGCTTCTGGAGGTGGGTGTGCAGAGCTCTCACAGGAAAGGGATGGTAATTATCTGTCAGGAAATGATTCACCATCACCTGTACCATGCCACTCCATCTTATTAATTATTTTTCCCAGTAATTCAAGCAGTATTGTGATAAGGGCTCATCAGCATCTGCTGATGGCAAGATCCGGTCAGAGGAAACAGAGTTGCATCCAATTAGGAGATCTAAGCGCTTGTCATTCCCTAATTATCTGATACTGGGCAGATTATGTAGCCTTTCTGGGTCTCAGTTTCTTTATCTGTAAAAAGGGGAGAAAGAGTATGGTGTAATGGGTAGAAGACTGGTCTTGGAGTCAGGAATACCTGCTGCTGGCTTACTAATTGTGCGATGGTAGGCAAGTTACAACCTCCCTTTGCCCTTGGCAACGCTTTAGGACAGTAAGTTACAGATGAGGATCTGCATTGGTGGGGGATGTTTTCACAATAGGGATTCCCTACACTGATGAAATTGCAGTTCTGGACCAAAAAGGAAGATTCTTGCTCTATCCCATAGGACCACAGGTGAAGATGAAATGAGGCCATATATGTTGTAGCTTTGGAAAGGTGAAGGACCAATGCCAGTGATCACCTTTCTCTTCTTCCTCTTCATCTTCTTCCTCCTTTCTAATTCTCTAATGAGTATCCTTTAGACTGTAAGCTCCTTGAGGGCAAGGACTGTCTTTCTTTTTTTGTTAATTGTATCCCCAGTGCTTAGCATAGTGCCCACGCAGCACATAGTAGACACTTAGTAAATGTTCATTGGATTGGATCCTTTCTCTTCTTTCTGCTCCTCTTTCTCCCATTCTCCTTCTGCTTCACTGATTTAAGAGCATAGCTTTAAGGGTCATCTAACCCAAATTTTGTATTTTACAGGTAAGTAAACAGAAGGCTATGCAGTATAAGCGCTCAAGTGTCAGAACCAGGGTTTGAACCAGTTCCTTTGACTCCTCGTGTAGTGCTCTTTCTTGGATGCCTTTTTGTCTTCAGAAGCCATCCTGTTCTGATTAGATATAGAGTGCTAGTCTGGGGCTGCACTAACAAGGCATCTTCTTCCTTCCTTTTCCAGGATTGGTTTCCTTTACTTATGCCCTCATCGTCTTAGCACCTCTGGTGGAGAGGGGAGGGGGAGGTGCGCAGAGACACTGTGGAAGGTGCTTTTGAAATAGAGATGATCTCGGTCTTTAGATGGATAGTCAGCCTTTAATTCATTTTCAGAAATGCTCTTTTGCAATGTGTTAGATTGCATCACTCCCTCCCTCTCTCGTCCTGTGCCTCAGTTTCTTTATCTGTAAAAAAGCTTTATATAGTGTTTTATTTATATTTATACAATGCTTTATTATCTCTTTTGATCCTTACACCAAATTTGTGAGCTAAGAACTTTGAGTATTTTACAGGTGAGGAAAATAGAGCTCAGATTGGTTAAACAGCTTCTCCGTGGTCACAATTTGAGTAAGCAAGGGCAGCTGGCTTTGAACTCAGATACTTCCTGGCTCTAATCTAGCGATCTTCCAGGTCTGCATGGTCCAATGGAAAGTGTGTTGGATTTGGTGGTAGTGGAGCTGGATTCAAAGGCCAGCTCTGCTACTAGAGTTTCTATTTGCACGGACATTCCTAGAGGAGTACCTGGCCTGTTGTAGGCACTTGATAAATGCTTATCGACTGATTGTTCTTGTACATTTCTCTGGGGCTCAGTTTTCTTCTCCATATAACGTAGGACCTGGATTGGATTAGCCCTAAAACCGTTCTCATCTCAAACTCTCTTCCAACAGTCCCTCCATCTCAACACTAGGCTTTTCTTGGGCTATGTAGACACGGTCATTTTCATGTCATTATTTCTTAGCTCTTTTTGGTCCCTGGATTGATTCTTGTTTCTCTCTTTGAAGTCTCATGAAACCTTGTATGGTACCTGATACTCTTCATGTCTTGGAAGCCAGGATTGGCTAAGTGTGGTCTGGAAATCCTGCTCATTTTCCTGAGGCTGACGAGTTTTTCCTCTCTGGGAATGTTTTACTCACTGAAGAATTAGACTTGTAGCCTTATGGGGGTATCCGGTCTCAAGGAATTAGTAATCTGAGAGAAGACAAAGATGGGGACTCAGATTAGAAGACCTCTGATGGGGAGATGGGAAGTAGAGTAGAAGTTTTAATGAAATGCCGCCTTTGGGCTTAGAGGATGATTATTCCTCGAGAAGTCTTTTAAGCCTGGATGAAGGAAAAGAGTGACTAATGCTACGTTTGTACATGTGACGGGAAAGTGACTAAAAGCAATGCATCCTGACTTAAGAGGATCTGTGGAGAATAAGCTGTTCATTTATTTTCTGGAGAAAAACCCATCCTATTGATTTTTTTTTTATATTGCCATCACTTTCCAATGATGCTCCCTTGCAACAAAGTAAAGCAAAGCCTGCAAAACATTGGTCATAGTTGCAAATATCTGCCTCATTCTGCCCCATGGGTCTTCATGTCTCTGTTCCAGAATCAGTACCCTGGAGTCCAGACTGGTGATGCCATTGACCTGAGTTGTGATTTCTTTCAGCTTCATCTCTCCATTTTCAGGTTGCTTTCCTTTCCATTGTTGTGGCTCTTCCGTGTATCTTTCTCTTTATTCTATTGACTTTTCTCTACATCAGTTCACACCAATCTCCCCATGTTTCTCTGAATTCCTCCTACTTAGCTTATAACTCAAAGGAATCTCATTATGTGTAAACATCACCATTTGTTGACTAGCTGTTCACTTACATAGAATGACTTAAGCCATTGGGTCTACAAGGAGACCCTGTAGGGTGTCAACATGCTTTGTCCATCAGTCCTGGGGTTCTCAGGTTGGATTTGCCTGGAGAACAGATCAAAGCTAGATTTTCCAAAGCCCTTCTCTGAACAGGGACGTTTCTGGGAACTCCTTGTGGGGAATTATCAGCAACATTATGACTGGGTTTCTGGCAAGGCCTCTTAAAGTACTGGACAATAGAAACAACTATCCCCAGGGCCAATCAGAGCCTACTACACCCTTTCCTCCCCACTATCCTAGTCTAACATTAAATCAAAGAAACTTAATTTTTAATTAATTTTGATAAAATCTAAATAAAATTATTAATTCAATAAAATTAAAGGAAGTTAAAGGAATTGAAAGAAAAAGCTAACATTCCTAAGACTAATTTTCCATCCACAGAACTCAAAGTCCCAACAGAACCTCTAAGCAAAGCGGAAAGAGTTCAGGACTTAGAAACAAGAGATCTGGGTTTGAATCTTGGCTCTAACAGTTACTAGCTATGTAATTCTCTGTATCTCTCTTAATTTCTGTTCATCTCAGTTTCTTCATCAGTGAAGTGGGGGCAATAAGAGCTAGCCCACCTACTTTACAGGCTTATTGTAGAGGAAGTACTTTGTAAACCTTAAGGCCCTATAGAAATGCAAATTAAAAATGAATATTACTCAATATTTTCTGTTGTGTACTGGTGGACCTCCCAATTACATCATCTGGCTCCAGCGTGGCTCCTTTTTACTTACAGGAATATTGTTTAATCAATTGAAAAGGCATTCTGAAGGGTCCAGCACTCGATGAGAGGAGATTCCAGGAAGAATCCAAATTATTTCAACTAGGATTCGGCCCAGTAACTAGAACACCCTCATTGACAGTTGTTTACAATGCACCATCTTGGAGTTGCACAGATTGCCAACGGCCAATTCATCGGATTCCTTTGGATGGAATCTCACAGGAGCCTCAGGCCTCTTGTTCAAGAGAGAGATATTGGGAGATGGGCAGAGGGGCGCTGATGATTTGCTGTTTAAAGACTGCCTCCTTGCAGAAGAAAGCACTGGATTAAGGCCAACTCTCAATTCAGTTCTTAATAGAGAGGAAATAAATGGGAAGGGAGGACACTTTGTTTCTTTTCATCATAGAGCCCAGGGGTGTTGCAATGTGTCTGCATAAAGCTGTCAACAAGAACGATGGAAGAATAATCTAGGGAAATGAATGGGCCCAGTTCTGAGGACTACCCAAAGAGGGTGTGGGAGGGGAGGAGAATTATATTAAATAAACAAGATTTAAACCAAGGATTCTCAACCTGGGGATCTGTGAACTTGGCTTAAAAATTGTTTTTGATAACTATATTGTAATACATTTGGTTTTCTTCATAATCTTATATATTTTGTGCAATTAAAAATATGACTCTGTGAAGGGGTCCGTAAGCTTCACCAGATATGGCTCCCCAAGGGAAGAAAATGACGATTGTCAGAGGGAGTATGGGAAGGCAAGTACTGTTAGAGGAACTATGAATTGGTCCAACATTTCTGGAAAGCCATTTGGAGTTAAGTGCACACCCCTTGACCCAGAGATCCCACTACTAGGCCTAGATCAAAGACAGAGGGAAAGGACCCATAGCTACAAAAATATGCCCGGGAGCACATTTTATTGAAACAAAATAGAAACTAAGAAAATGTCCATCCATTGGAGAATGGCTGAATGCAGGGAAAGCACATGAATGGAATGCTCCAAGAAATGGTGAAAGAGATGGATTCAGAGAAACTTGGGAAATTTTGTATGAATTGATGCAACTGATTGAATAGCTACGGCACTGTTTAGAAAATCTTTGAAAGATTTAACTCTGATAAATTCAATGATCAAACATGATTCCAGAGGATGAGTGATGAAGCAAGCTACCCCATTCCCGACAGATTGGGAATAGATTCAAGTTGCATTATGGGACACATTTTTAGACCTCAGAAAATATGTGATTTGCTTTGCTTGACTATACTTATCTGTCATGAGGGAGAGTTAATTTTTTTTGAGGGGGAAACTAGGGAAGAAAGAAACATGAGAATAATGATGCCCCCCTGCCAAAGAAATAAAAGAAAAGAACATCAATGAATCATTTCCAAATGCATAGAAAAGAACATAAGCATGCTCAGAGAGAGACACATAAGTAGGAGAGCTTTGGAGCTAATTATTGAATTTATGATATACTTTTAAAACAAGCTGTACACAATAGACATTCATGGTTTCATAGCCAGTCTTTTTCAATTTTTTGTATGTGGACATATTGATATTTTTGTGTATTTGTCAAGTTCAGAAAAGCAAAAAAGAAGACTTTAAAAAAGAAAAAAAATGACTTAAAGGGAAGATAAGAGGCAGAAGATAGTCATTGAAAAGCAGATGGAAGAGATGGGGTTCTTCAGCTCATAGATAGATGGAGCAATATTTATCAATTAAACTCAACAAGGATTGATTAAACACCTATTACGTACCAGACACTCTGTCAGCTGTTGGAGATACAAAGATAAAAATGAAATAGGCCCTGCCCTCAAGGAACTTACAGTCTACTGGTCACAAAGTAATAGGTCAAGAAGAATGAAGGGGATAATCGGCCATTATTGACAGGCTAGACAGTGATGTTCAGTGACACAGATATATTGGAGTGGCTCTTCCCCACCTTCCTTCTTTCTTCTCTTTCATCTCTTATCCTTCACCCTCAGATGTGGCACCAAGAATTGGACACAGTACTTTAGATGTGGTCTGATAAAGGCCAAGTCTCTTAAGGTAGCCTAACATTACATTTGACTCTGGCTGCCACATGAGACTGTTGACTTATGTTGAGCATAGGGTCTACTAAAACTTGTGGACCTTTTTTAGACAGCCTATTGTCTATTCTTGCTTACCTCATCTTATATGATTTACTTTTTGAACCTAAGTAAAATACTTTACATTTGTTCCAATAAAATTTCATCCTATTCAGTTTGACCTAATGCCCTTTGTACTCTTTTTTGAATCCTGATTTTGTTATCTATTTTGTTAGCTATTTCTCCAAGTTTTGTGTCATCTACAAATCCATACCTTTATCTAAGTCATCAATAAAGTATTAAATCCCACAGGGCTGAGCCTAGCTTTCTGAGACCTTCCATTAGAGAGTGAGCTCCTCCCAGGTTGACATTGGGTCATTAAAGACCATTCTTTAGGTTTGACTATACACCCACCATTTAGCACACAACATTCCATCTCATCCACAGGGGCAGCATCAAAGACTCCTCTCATTGTCTTGTTTTGCTGAATTCTTTGTAAAATATAACTGTAGAATTTTTCAAAAACTTAGATGAGGTTAATCTATCATGATCTGTCCTTTTAAAAATTATTTTTATTTTTCAGTTAACAAGCATTTAAAATTAATCTTTCCTTCTCATTGTCCTTCCTTCCTGCCACAAGCAAAAAACATTCTCAATTCTTAGCTGCATAGCTCAGCAAAACAAATTCCCACATTAACCATGTCTAAAACTGTGTGTCTTGCTCTGTCGGGAGGTGAACGAAGTATTTTGAGGCATTCTTTTGGACTTGGAGTTGATTATAATCTGTTCTTGATAAAGGTTTGCCAACCATACGTGAATCCCTCTGCCTTTCCTGGGTGTTTGTCAATCACCCCTCAAAGAGGGGGCGTGCTCTAGAGCATGATCTTGAATTTGCTAGGAATGGAAGGCGAGGTCGCTGGCCTCTTGTTTATAGGCTCCATTCTCTTTCCTCCCGTGCTCCCTTTAAAAAAGTGGGGGCAACATTGGCTTTTTCTCGGTCTCGGGGACTTTTTTCTTTCTCTATGATCTTTTCTAGATCAAAAACAACGACTTAGAAGGAATGTTTCCCTATTCTCTGAGTGTCCTAGTTCATCTGGGTCTAGTGACCTGGAGTCAATCAATCAGTGTATTAAATGCCTACTATAGGTTAAGTGTCATGCCAAGCATGGGGGACACAAAGACAAAAGCAAGACTACCTTGCCTTCAAGGGATTTACAGTCTCATGGGGGAGACAATATAGGCACACATATGTACATATAGATACAAATATATTTTATGTATAAATAGTACTAGTATGTATGAATAGGTATACATATCAATATTTAATATGTATGCATTGAATAGCATATACAATACCTGCATATGTATTCGTATTTATGTATGTATGTATCTATGTATTAGTGTAGGGTGTATTCTGGAGTTCCTCCTCCAACTCCCGCTCATTTTAATGATTTGGCCTCCAAAGAGTGGCTGCTATGTCTTTCCTTCTCATTCGGGGGGGAGCCTTCAAAGATTACAGCACTAGGAATGATACCCCTTAATCTAATGTTCAGCTTGCACCTACCCATGTGCTTTCTGCCGTGATTATGGGTTGATAATCATTTCGTCAGCCAGACTCAAATGACTTTTAGAAAAATCTCTGTATTAAGGTATGTACAGTAAAACAAGTTGGTGCAAAGCACCTTTCCCTGATAAAGGTTGGAGATAGCCTTTTGCAAAGGTACATCCAGAGTCCAGGGCCAAGTAGGCTCACGCTTAAAGAACACATGCGGCAAAGGGGTGACTCCCAATCCCTGGTTGCTAGAAATCCTTTTCTCCCTTTTGCGGAAACTCAGGAAGTTTTGCTTAAGTGTGATGTAGCTTCTTTGCTGGGCTTAGCAAAGCTGTGAATATGTGTTCAGTCTGTCCTTGTGTAGACAATGGTGGGGAGTAGAGAAGTCTCAAATCCTCCAGTATCTTTGAAGCTTGCAAGGTCCTCCTTTAGCCAAGGGGTCAAGGAAGGAGGCAAAGACCAAGGCTCAAGTGTTCTCCTTCCCTCCCAAGAGATTCGTTCTCAGGGGCTTCACCTAGAATATTCTCTCTTCGCCCTCTGCTCTCTGGAATCCCCATCTTGCAAATAATTCTCTCTCTCAACTGGCTTGACATTTTTTAGATTGCCTGTAAGATGACCAATTTTTTTTTCAGCCAATCCAAGCGCACTTCCTGTTGGATGTCACTTCCGCACATCCAATGACTTCATATGTAGCCCAAAGCCTATGCTTGATTGGCTGAGACTAAAGCCTATTATTGGGCTCAATTTCACCTGGTTAAGGTACCAGGGCAGAACATTTTATCATTTCTTTTAAATGGGACAAGGTGAATTGATTGATATTTTCAGTTATCTGGACCCTCACACAAGGCATAGAAGGATCGAATAAAAAGGTAGCCTTGGAGGGCTTGCATTGATATTCCTAACCATTCAAGTTGTGTTTCTCCCTGTAAATTGATTAATTTTAATTACTTAGATAATCTGTCATTCAATGCATATGTGAAGTATTGGTGTTATTTCATTATCTATGGTGCCCTTGGGCTTAATGTAATTTCCCTTTATATCTTTTTTAATCATCTCTATTTTCACTGGTGCAGTGCCACCCTCATTTCTTAAAGTGCAATCGAAACATAATAGTATTTGCTCCAGCCCTTCATTTTAATTCTGTGCAAATCATTGTGTTCAAGTGTTTCTTGTAAACATCGTATTTTTGGATTCTGTTTTCCAATCCATTCAGTGGCTGTTATCTGAATGAATTCATCCCAATTGCATTCACAGTTATGATTGTTAATGGAGTATTTCCCTCCACTATATCCTATTAACACTTTCCTCTTTCTTTGTCCCCTGCTCCAGTCTTTGCCAAGAAGAGGAGGATAGGGAAAGAGAAGGAATGTCATCAGCACCAGTGGTCTGTAATTGAAGCAAATTGCCACCACACTCTTCCCTTCTCCTAGACCCAAACCACTTGGTGACTTTTGTTTTTATCTTCCCTTTATGATCCATCTTCCAAAGTGGAAATTTCTTTTTCTTGGTTCTGTTGCCTCCCTGACATGACCCTCTATCTTACACCTTTCTCTCCCCTTGTCCTATCTTGCCTGTTTCCCTGTTGTGTTTAATATATCCCTACAGCTAACTTCTTCTAAGTGTGTGTGTGTGTGTGTGTGTGTGTGTGTGTGTGTGTTTCTGTGTCAGTATGTGTTTAGCTCACCTTTGATTCAGATGAGAATAAGGGTCATGTGGTGCCCACTCCTCTGTCCTTTCTCCCCACGTTTGTATGGTCTTCCTCTCCAATTATGAGACATAGTAAGTTCTATCTCCTTCTTCCTCATTTTGTTTCGATTGCATTCTTTTCTCCAATCATTTTAGTAGATCCCCACTCATGGGAAGTCTTAGCACAAAGAGTGGCTTGTCACTTGTTGGGGATTCCTGTTTAGGTATTATTTGGACTAGGTGGGCTCCAAGGTCTATTCCAATCCTGCAATCCTGCGATTCCAAGTATTCCCCATTTCCATGATAGAAAGAGAAAAATTAAGTACTCTCCTTTCCCCATTATTCCCTCCTATTGGGCTAGAAAGTCTGTGTTTTGCCTTTATGCAGTGATTTCCTTTGCTGCAATGGTCTCTAAAAGGGGATATGTAAAAGAGAGATCTCTCCAATGGTTTGATGATTTAGTGACTAAGGAAGGTGTGATAATGCTGGGCTTCTTTTGGTACATTCTCTCTTTTTTTAAAAAATCACTTCTGATAACAGCATTGCTTTTTGAGAATTCAATGTCCTCAAGAGGTTTCTTCTTTAAATTCTGCATGTTTACTTGTTGTAAGATAGTCTATTAAATCACAAGACTGATTTCCATGAAAGCTGGACTTGATAAGAGTTCACTTACATCAAGCGAGTTTGCCCTTGTTTCTGTAGGACCAGAGACAGTTTTTATTAGTGTCATAATTAAAAATAACCTCAGACCATACTGTTGTTTTCTTTTAAATGGGTTTCAAAGGGAAATTTTATCTCATTTCTTATATTGCATCATAAAACATTCAAGTTGTACACTTTTCTGTTTAAGGGTGTAGTTGATGACAGCCACTAGGTCAGTGAAGGAAATGATGAAATCTTGAAACTGATCAGAAGTGGTGGTGAAGTTGGGGAAGAGAGAGATACTGCTTTGTCTTCTTCCCAATAAGACTTTTTTTTCATTTTTTGCTGCATCTTGGAGACTGACTTCCAAGAGTCGTTGTGTGAATGTGGAAGCCCCAGAGATGGTGGCTGTGTCCAATCATGTTTTTGCTGGTAGATGTTAATTCTTGAGTCTCTCCATTTCTTCCTCTCTTTGTGCCCCTGTCCCATCCCTTGGCCGTGCTGCTGGTTGGATGCTCATCTCCCTTCTGGCTTTCCTGCTGCATGCCTTTTGTGCATCGCTCTGAAAAATGAAGGTGAATAAGATCATCGATATCCAAAAGAAGGGAAATGTTTGGGAGAAATGATGGGTCTCCAGTCGAGGGAGGGCCATGACTTAGTACCCCACCCCATGCCTACTATGCCCCTTTCCACCCTAGCTTCCCCTTATGTGCTGTCTCACCTTGATCATTTGATGCGGTCGGGAACTCTTTTGTTTCTTTCTGTGTCCTTAATTTTGGCACAGTGCCTGTCATACAACGTGCACTTAATAAATGCTTATTCATGGAAATTAGGTTCGGAAGGCTTGTGCCACTCATCCAAGGTCGCACACTAAGTAAATGGTAGACCCTCCTTCATTATACAAATCACTGAGTCTCAGAGTGGAAGTGATCTCCCCAGAATCACATAAGTAAGGAGTAGCAGAATCAGGATTTAAGCCCAGATCCTCTGACTCAAAATCTAATGCTTCTTCTTCTATATAATGAATTTTTATCACAAAATAAAATAAAACTGTGAACAGTAAAAAGTCAACATAGAGTGAGCAAACTTTCAGGGTTCCAAATTTCAAGTCAAATAAATTATGTGCTTTACCGGCGGTTTCTTTGTACCTATCTTGCTCCCCAAAGCATCACGTGGAGCACCACAAGCTAGGACTGTTCTTTTTGACCCCAGACGACAGAACCAGAAACAATGGGTGGAAGTGGCAGAGAGGCACACTGAGGCTGGATATCAGGAAAAACCATGAAAGCTGCCCCAAAGCGTGGACTCTGTAGCAGGTGCTGGATTACCCCTCTTTTGGGGTCTTCGTGCAGAGCTTGCACAGCTACTGGTTGGGTATTTTATAGCAGGGATTCCTGTTGTGAAGTGGTTAGACTAGTTAGCCTTTGAGGTCCCTTTCACCTCTAAGATTCTCTATGATCCTGTAAATCCCAGAACCTCAGAGCACCCAGGACCTCTGTGATAGAGTCTGAACGCGCCTGAAAGAGCTGTCTCTCAACAGTATCCCTGATATGTGTCCTGGGTTGGAAGATGGCTGCGGAGATGGAAGATGGAAGTTGGCCAATGTACCACCACCGGAGATAGCTCATCTCACTTTTGGATGGCTCCAATGCTTGGGGAGTCTTCCCACCTATCTGCTCTCAATTAGCCTCTTTTTTAGCTTTTACCCACTGTTCCTGCTCCTCTCAGGGATGAAGAAGAGCCAGCCTCGTCCCTCTCCCGACGTCCCCTCTTCAAATATTGGATAACTGGTACATTGCCTCTAAAATGTCTCTTCTCTAGGTCAACCACTTTCAACCACTTCTTGCATGATTTTCACCAATCTTCCCCCAAATGTACTTTCAGTTTCTTCTTTAATACTCTGTGCTTTAACATTCTTCCCCGTCTCTCCAACGAATTCTTATCTTTAATTTCTGTATTATAAGATAACCAATCCTGACCACAGATGATAATTTTTAGCCTGAGTTTCTGAGCAGGGAACTAAATGGGGACCTTATGATGAAAAAGGAGGGACGTATTTGTGTAATGAATTACCCTTCCTTTCTCTCTACATCACTGGGGGAAATCCCTCTCTGCATATGGCTGGGCAGAATCCTGCCATGGAAGATGTGGCTCCTCCATTCTGTGTTATGGACTCCAGCTTGAAATGTTTCAAGAAGGAGAGCAAGAAATCCATCAAGATTTCAAAACATACTTAATTCCCTATGCTATATAAGAACTACACTTTGAGGCTAGAAGACATACAGGTTAGCCATCTCATCAATATATTAACAGCAGGAGAAATGGTTTTCCCTCTAATTAGATGTATGACTTAGAGGTCAGTTATTTCACCAATCTGGGCTTTAGGTGGCTACGCTGGTAAAATGAACAGGTTGGACAGACACGATAATCTCTGGGGTCCCTTCTAGCTCTAGAACTATGGCCCCATTATTTTTAAAATGGAAAGGTTATATGAGATGATGTCTATGATCCCCTCCTGTGCCTAGATGGTAGGTTTGTAACTTTGATGGTTTCCTAGCATTAAGGGTTTGATTCTGAATAAGTTTAAATTTTGGTAATCATTAAACTATCTGGGTGTTTCTCCTGATTAGCAGTAGGATTTAGGGCCTCATTTCCTCTCTTTGGGTTTTGTTTATCCAATGAGAAGCTTGTATTCAGTGATCTCTGAGGTTCTTTCCATATTTGACATTCTAAGATCTGAGACCTAGAGCCAATATTGTTCATGAATGCAGACATAGTATCCTAGCTAGCCTTTAATGAGGTACACATTGCATAGTCCAATCAAACTATTTTGTTGGAGTAGTGAAGGTTGAGGGATATGCCACTGCTCTTTATATGTTGCCTTTGCACCTCTGAAACTAGAGTTTAGGGTATTGGTCTTGCCAATAAGCTGACATGAGAGGGAGGCAATATGGTACAATGACAACAGTGTTGGACCAGACGGACCTGGATTCCAGTTCTGACTCTCCCATTTGCTATGTGAGATTTTCCAAGGTTGAACTGAGGAAATCACTTTCATTTTCTGTGTCTAAGTTACCTTGTCTCCGAGAATGATCCCTAAGGTTCTTTCCGGAGCAGGATCTGGCATCCCATATCCACTCAGTTGACTGACGAGGAGAAATCATCTGGTCTAGATTTACCTGAACTCATGAGGACCAGTTTCAAGTGGATCCTGGAGCTGCCACTAGTCAAAGGAAAGGGAGCCACCAAGGGCAGCAAAGGCACTTTTTTACCCAGTAATTATGAAATCTAAGATCTCCAACAAGAAGAGCAAGAACCTCTGGATTTTGTGACTGGCTAAAGTAGACGCTTAAATAAATGGAAATCATTTTAACCCAGAAATTCTCCTGAGCCTTGTGCAGTTTTTGATTTCCTACTGGAGAATGTTTATTTGATTTGAGGCTCCTACATGAGGTTGACCAACTTTTTTCTCATTAAAATTTGTTTTTTATTGTTTTCTTCTTTTTCCATCAGTAATCACTTGTCAGTGCAGTGGGTGATAGGAGTACATTTCAGGGCACAAGTCTGTCCTCCCAAACCTTTTGGTGTAGTTTCCATTCCTGGATGCCATATTTTGTCCCCAGGTCGAAGTATGTGGAGTTATCACAGTCTTGTCCCATCTAGCATAATTATTTACATGCAATCACAACAATAATCACAGGGTTTTAAGGTTTGTAAAATACTTTACACTAATTATATGTCATAGCAACCCTGGGAAGTAGATTCTCTAGCTATTGTCATATTTTTATTATCTAGATTTTACAGATTCATAAACTGAGGCAATCAGAAGTTAAGTGACTTGTCCAATCACACAGGTAGGAAGTGTTAGAGATGGGGTGGGGGTGGAGATTGAACTCAGCTCTTCCCCATCCCAAGCTGACCATATTTTGTCTTTTGCATAAACCCCCAGTTTTGAGAAGGAAATACACCAAGTTTTCCCCTTTTACTGTTATTTCCTCTCTGGCAGACGACAACAGGTGCTGCTCTGAAGATCTGATGAGAGCATTCACAGAGGTGTGACCATAACCTGTTTGCTGAAAGTCAGAGAAAGAATGCCAGTGTTCACAGTGACGTTTGGCCTGTACAGGTTTCTATGTGAAATTCTGCTTTAGTAAGAAGTAACTTTCCTTGGATAGTCTCCCTCTCCCCAGTTTTAGCAGAACAAAATTGGCTTTAAAGAGCGTACAACGTGCACAAATAGAGAAGGAGACATTAAAGTGGGTGCTACAAGTCAATGATGGAACTCGATATGCCCATTTATTGGGATATTGTTGAAGGGATTCCTGGTCAGGAATGGATTGGATAAAACAGAGCCCCAGACACTGTGTATCTGCAAACATTTCTGTCTTAATCCCAGCAAGGAGAGACAATATGGTGGAGAGGAGAGAAGACCAGCCTTGGACTCAGGAACAACGGGATTCCAATACTGCCACTGCTACTTATTGGTTGTGTGACCCCACGGAAGGATTTCATCTCACAAAACTCCCAGGCAAATCCCCAAAATTCTGAATTCCAGAGCAAGTTGCTGATCTGAATGAATTATGGTTCTGGGGCAAAGGAAAATACAGAACCAGAGAATGGAAAAGCTGGCTCCCACTTCCTTAATGGATGGGGGCATGTACTGGTTTACAAAGCACTTTATGTCTGGTCTCTGATTTGACACTTTTCAAAGGAAATAATGCCATAAAAAATCTGCAGGAAGGGATTTCATAACTTCCACCAGGAACTCATTCTGGTGCCGGGTCTTCATGGTCAGAAAGTCCTTCCTTGTGTCTTAACTAAATCTCTGCTTCTTGGGACTTCTGTCAAAAAGGAAAAAGCAAACGAACCTGGCCAGCATTTTTCATCAAGCAGCTGGTTCCTCTTACATCACTGCCTCCACTCTCTCTTCCTTAGGCTAGGTCATCTTTGTTCTGCTGGGTCACTTTTTCAATCCTTTTGTAATGTCCTGGTGTCTCCTCTGACTTAATTTCCAGAGAAACCATTCAAAATTCTTTAACTCTTTCCCTGAGAGTTGCAACATTAGACAAGTTTAGGCTTAATGTCAGGAAAGCCTTCCTAATAAATACAACCATCAAGGAATAGATTGAGTTATTCTGGGAGGTAGTGGGTTCTCCCTTGATGGAAGCCGTCAAGCAAAGGCTGGATGGCCACTTGTCTAATATAGAGAGCACTCTTTTCCAGGTGTGGCTTGGCCTAAGGTGGTCACTGATCCCCTCAAGTTCTCCAGTTCTATGCTTTATGGGAATTCCCTACAATGTTGTAGCTCACAACTGTCCACTTCTCATTTTGAGTGACTTTTGTCAATGGCCTCCTGTTGTCTTCCATTCCCCATGTAGAGGATCTGCCCACAATGGAGGCCTGCCACTGGGTCTTTTACCATTTAGAGGTTAACAGGTTAGTACTTGGTCTGTCTATTCTTGGTTTAGCCTTAGTCCTCTGCCCCCTTGTTCTCATATCCATCTTTTGAATGATAGTCAATGTTCTCTGAAATAGACAATAGACATTGACCAAGTTCTCTGTGAAAATGAAATACAGGGTATCCCAAAAGACTTAGCGAAGTTCAAAGCTCTAACAATGTTTCGTGGAGCTCCAGAAATAGTCATAGGATATACAAAAATGAAAATACCTGGTGGGGAAGGGAGAGGAGAGGACAGAAGGGACTTCTCCTTTGGCCAGATTCTAACCTATTCACATGGAGTCCCCTCCTTTCCCCTGGTGTTTCATTATTGACTAAAAGCCCATGTGTTTTGGGAGATAATTGTGTAAGTTTTCTGGAAAACACCATCCAGGAAGATTGAGAACTGAGATCCCCAACCCTGTGACCTGACCAGACCACAGAGTGTCTTCATTTACCCCATGGGGTGTCTCAAACATTCCACAAACCAGATGAACCTGAATTGCCAAGTAACAATGAATTAGAATTGTCCTATCGCACTTTTAATAGTAGAAAGTATGAAATAAACAGGGACAGTTGTGGACGCTATGGCTGCAGCAAGGATGAATGTCCTACCAGTACAGGGAGGATCTAGTTCTCTATGGAGCATGATTTTAAGTGCCTTCTACTCTGAGATCTCTGAAGAATGAACTCAGAAGCCCAGGTGCCTAGTATCAGTGAGGCAATGTGGGGGTAGCAGCAAAGATATAGGACTCAGTCTGGAGAGCCCTTGGCTTGAATTCCGGCTGTGACTGTGAACAAATAACTTACCCTTTCTGAGCCTCCTCATTGGTAAGGTAAAGAAAATAAAGCCCACTTCACAAGGCTGCAGTGAAGACTTTGTGAGCCCCAGACTTGGATGTGCCTGGAAGCCCATTGATGGGGGCACTCTGTCCGGCAATGCAGGCTTCAACCCAACCCTGCCCACCATTCTGGGCAACTCTTGTCCACATGCCCTCCAGTAAATCCTCCACGGAGGCCCATCCAACATGCAGGAAGTCTCTCTAGTCCTTTTGATGATGAATCGTGATACTAGTGGTTTTTCAGGTGTATAGAGTTTGTAACATGTTATCTTCCTAATTAGACTCTGAGCTCCTTGAGGGCTGAGACTGTTTTTGCCCTTCTTTGTATCCTCAGCACTTGGTGCGGTGCCTGGCACACAGTAGGTACTTAATGAATGCTTCTTGACTTGGCTTGTCATTCACTCTTGCTATATGATGGATCCTTCCATATTTTTTTCCAGTCACCTAATCTTCTGATGGTACCTCTTACATTCCCAGGGCAATTCTTCATTTGTAATATGTCACAGCTGCCATGAAAACCTTCAAGGGCTAGATAAATGGCCTCCTTTATTGTTGTTATCAGCACTATTACACCAACAACTGAGACTTCCTCCATCACTATGTCTTCCACCACCAAAACCACCTGAAACTGCAGCACTCTGAGATTGCTTGTCCCTCCAGGTCTTCTCTGAACAGGTTTCCTTGAGAAAGGAACGAAACTCACCAACACTGACTGATCAGAACCATCCTCCTTCTGTCTAGAAGGGCAGCACGAAATACAGGGCACTTGGGGTAAGGGCAAGGGGACCTGAAATGCAGAAAACAAACAAAAAAAGGGTAGTGGGGACAGTGTAGACTGGTGGTTCTTGATCTTTTGTGTGTGCTGTGGTTGCCTTTGGCAGCCTGGTGAAGCCTATGGAGCCTTCTTAGAATAATGTTCTTAAATGCATAAAATAAAATGTGTAGGATTACAAGGGAAACCAGCAATGTTTAAATACAATCATTAAAATATACATTTTTTAACAAACAAACTCATGGAACCCTGTTTAAGAACCCAGGTCATAGACAAACCACATTTGGCTACAGGTGAGGTACCTGGCTGGGTCCCTTCACCCCTAAGTGTGACACTGGACTGTCCCATTGTCGCCATCTTTTTTGTCTTCAAGACTATCATTTTTACAGTGACATCTGTGACCATGGGAGAGATTCCCAGGGGCTCCTTCAACTTCTGGTTTCTCTCTGGGTGTATTCTGATTTCACTCTTACTCCCTTGGGACCCTTGATAAATATGAAGTGATAAAGATGCTTGGGATTGCTTGTTTCTATTTTTTTTGGGGGGGGGACCAATATAATTTACAGTTTAGAAAGAGATGGGTAGAAATTCAATAAGATAACTGGGGGAGCACATTCCAGGCATAGGGAGCAACATGGCAAAGTCCCAGAGGTGGGAATGTACAGGGCATGTTTTGGGGACAGAGAATAGTTTAATTTAATTGGAGTGTAGAGATTGAAGGGCAGCTAGGTGGCCCAGTGGATAGATTGTCAGGCCTGTAGTCAGGAAGGCTCATCTTCCTGAGTTCAAATCTGGCCTCAGATACTTACTAGCTGTGTCACCCTGGGCAAGTCACTTAACCTTGTTTGCCTCAGTTTCCTCATCCGTAAAATAAGCTGGAGAAGGAAACCCTCCAGTATCTTAGCCAAGAAGGGATCACAAAGAATCTGACACAACTGAAAAGTGGTTGAACGATAAAGAGATTGTAGAGAGCTGTAATATAGAACTTAACCTAGCAATTTGCATTGTAATCAAGTAGCATCATTCAATTACAAGTCAGCTTTTGAAGACAAGTTCAATTTGGGAAGAGATGTGAGACACCACGATGCTGGTGCTATGGGGGTTGCGGCTGGGGCATAGGGGGTCATGATGGGCTGGGTTGTCCAGGAACTCATCTAGCAGGTGGTGACCAATGGGAGGAAACAGGATCCCGAAATCTGCTTGTCTTCATGTCGTGCCAAGCTCTCTCCTATCTACCAAAGGACTTCAGGTGCTGCCACTGCCTTTTCAATGATGGTACCCGTGGTGAGGCTCTAGTCATCTTATCTTCGTTATGAAGCTGGTAACATGAGACGAGGCTAGAAACGTCGGGTGGTGCCAGGGTGTGGAGAGAGCTGATTATTAGCCTGAGAAATTTACACGTTTACCAGGTTGGTGGTAGGGAGTCACTGAGAACATTTGAGTAGAAGATATGGTTGGATTAATACCAGGCATCTGTGTGAATGACGGACTCGAGAGATGGGACGAAGAGAGTGCGGAAGACCTCTCTGGAGGTTCTTGGAAGATATCAGGCAGGCGATAGCGGGGACCTGTCCTTGGGGGACGGCTGTTGGGATATAGAGGAGAAAATACCACAGAGGCAAAATCAGGAGGATTTAATCCTGGATTGAATGTGGGAGGGAAGACAAGCTACAAGAGACCAAAGATGACACCAGTGAGCAGGGATACACGAGTGCGTGTTCTTGGCACCGAAGTAAAGTCAGAAGATGAGAGAAGAAAAAGCTTGAGAGGATGGACTGGTCTTGAGAGGTTTCAGCTTTGGGCACCGGTGGCGGACTCTGGAGGAGGAGCGCCCTTTAGGGAGTTGGAGATGTGGCTCAGTTCTGGAGACGGAGCTTCCAGTATAAGAGTTAGATCAAGAAATAGTTATTCTTAAAAAAAGATTCTCTCTCACACATTAGCCAGAAATGAGACGTTTCAGGAAGACTTTTGCATAAAAGACCCAGGACGAATGTCATGAGTTTCTCTTTGCTGTCATCTCTTTGCCTGAGCAAATGGATCTTGTGATGTTGGCGGGACGGCCGAAAGCTGATAGACTCATTTCTCACCTGCTATGGTCTTGAGCTGCAATTTGGCAAGTGATGACCCAGGTGTGTTGTGCTGCTTGGTATAAGGGGTGGTGGGGGTGGAGCTGGAGAGCGTCATAAGGCAGAAAATCCATCACTTTCCATGTTTGGCAAATTGTCCGATGTTTTGATTCCTGATGATATTACAAAACATTCATCATCCCTCTGTTGTCTGGTCTCCCAGCTTCCTAGGTTAGAGAGTTGGAAGGGTCCTTAGAGACCATCTGGCCCAACACCTTCACTTTACAGGTGAGGAAGCTGAGGCCCAGAAAGGTTACCTAGTTTGCTGAAAGTCACACTGGTAGTAAGGATAAGTGCTAGGATTTGAACTCAGGCTTTCCAAATTCCACAACACATTTGTTGCCCCCTCATTTAACCCTTGAAGTTTCTTCAAGCTCTGACTTTATGATCGAATTGTAGCATTTCCTCTGAGGCTGTCTCTTCACTCCCACTATTGATGTTTGGGTCCCCAGAAGGTGGCTAGCTACTTTTCTCCTCAGGATGCTGGAGGTAACCCTGATGGGCTGGGGTAAGGAGGGGATAATTAGCTAGTATTATTACACACAAGCCCCCATCTGATGTGTTTCTCAGTGTCAATTAGTGAGTCAGACCTCAGTTTTTCAAGAGGGTTTTTACTCAAGTGGAAGAACAATTGGTCCAAAAATATCCTGCCAGGAGTCTGGCTCCTGCCCTCCCACAAGTATACATAAAATTCAGGAAGGAAGGAAACAAGCATTTATTTAGAGGCCACCCTGTGTCAGGCACTGTGCTAAGCACTTTACAAATAGCATCTCATCTGATCCTCACAACAGCTCTGGGATGTAGATGCTAATATTATCTCCATTTCACAGTTGGAGAAACTGAGGCAAGCAAGTTAACTAGATGAAAGCAGGCTTAAATTTAGTGATCCTTCTTCCCCCCAGGAAATTGAGGCAAATAGGGAGAAGGGCATTCAAATTTGTCATACAAAGAGCAGAGGGACAAAACAGGTCTTGTGTGGAAAGTCCTTTTTCTCCTTCCTGGAGTACTCCTGCACTTCTCCTGAGGAGTTCCTAGGGACCATTTGCAGGGTCCTGAAGCTATGCTTCTTTCTACCCTGAATAGGTTACACTCCCTAAAGCTGCCTTTCTTCAACACATCCAGCTTGTCCTTTCTCAGTTCCTGCTGGATACATTCTTTGTCACTGGGCCAATCTTCCTGATGGCGTGATCAATGGGGCCAGGGGGAGTGTGACATTCCTTCTGGTTACTGACTTAAGGGTCTGACTCTTCAAATCACTCCCAAAGTTTAATTGCTTTACTGCCTCAATCCTTTTTCTGATAGTCCCAGGCCCGGTAGGTATGTCTGATTCTCTCAAGCAATCCCAATATATTTCATTATCAGATCTCATCCAATGGCTGGAAGTACTTTAAGCCTCATATTTAGTTTACGCCTTTGATTGACCGATTTGATTCAAGAGAAGTGCTTTGGACTTGTTTAGGCTTAGTTTATACATTTGGGTGATTGAGTCTATGATTTAGTCAGAGAGATGTTTTTATTTTATAAAGGCACAGGGCTTAGAGCATTTTATGAGTTACCTTATTGGGGCTGGTTGTGTGAAGCACCCTGCTTACACCATGATCTCATAAAAGAAGTAAATACAAGATACCTTGAGGAGGGACTAGGGGGATTGGTAGCTTCTTCTTGTAGTTCCTAGACCACCTTGAGAGAAGTAAAGAAATCTAAGAGGAAAACCGTGAAGGGGACACATTCCAGTCATGCTCGACAGCCTTAGCAGGGAAATGGAAGCAGCATCTTCATATCTCCAGGGTCAAGCACAATTTGGCCCATCGAGTCTTTCGTAACCTGACCTTTCCTACCTTCTGGTCACATTTTTAGTCCTTCGGGGTTCTCTGTGATGTAGCTACCTTGGTTTACTGGCTGATTCTTGACCATGACACTCAATTTCCTGACACTTTGCTTTTGGAACAGCAGATTCCCCCAATCCCCCAGTGCCCTGCTTCCCATCTTCACTTTTTGGCTTCTCCGGCTTCCTTCAAGACTCAGCTCCAAGGATACCTTCTGCAGGAGGCCTTTCCAGGTCCTTTCCCATTCCCCCAGGGGTGACTGCCTCCCCTCATTGAGATTGCCTTCCATTTACTCTCTGATTATGTTATGTACATCCACGTATTTACATTAGAATGGAAGCTCCTTGTGGGCAGGGACTGTTTTCTCATTGTAAAGCCTTCATAAATGCTTCTTCCTAGACTCAATGTAGAGAATATTGAGTTTGGCCAGAACCGAGAGTGCATGAAGGGAAGTCATGTGAAATGAGACTGAAAAGGCAGGTTAACTTGGAGCTTAGAAGAAAGCCTTCCAGGCATGCTGGGCAGAAGTTTTATAAAGGTACTTTTAATGACTGCATCTGAATTGCTCTTCTGTCTCCCCTGGAAAATAAATATCCTTGATTAAAACCCTGTTAGGGAGGAGTGGGTGCTAGGATAGGGTGTGCCATTAATGAAAGGCAAACAAATGGGGAGTTGATTGGGGATTAGGTGAGCCCAAAGAGTCGAGGAGGACCAGGGTTAGAGGAGATGCCTTCTGGAAGGTTGGAAACCAGTGGACTTTAGAAACTGACAAAGGATGCTTGGCCCAAGAGTATCCTCCTGGGCACCAATTCCCAAAAGACTTTGAGGCTGTTCCTGTAGACATATGTCAGTAAGGCCCAAGGCCCTGGGATGGATCCCATACTGTCACATTTAGCAGAAAAAAGTGAGGAGAGTATTTCTCAAATTTTCCCATGTACTGGGGTTAGGGAGGGACCAGAGGTATGATTTTACTGAAATAGGAATTCCCAGTTTAAGGCAGACCTTCTCTTTAGGTGCCTGGATCATCGAGAAGTTATATGAGTTGTCCACAGTCACACAGCCAGCCTGTGTCAAAGGTGGGTGCCCAGGGTTTCCCGGCTTGAAGCCACTCCTTTCTCCACTTCACCACACTAGAGGTATACCTTATTATCCCCTTGGGGTGTAGGTAGAGGAGGCCAGGCACAGAAGATGCACAAGATGGGCAGGCCTGGAAGGGTCACAGTCTGCTGCATGGGAGGGAGTAGCCACACACATAAGGAGATTACGGAAATATCACGAAGTGATTATTCCAGTAATTACATTATGGCCCAGATTAATTTTATTTTTCACCTGAATCAATTTAATCCAATAGCCTAGGACAGGGAACTTTGGCCCTTAATCTCGGGTGGCTGACATTTTTTTTGGATGGATTTGTAAGACTGTTTGATTCTTGGTCTTTGTGTAGGTTAAAAAAAAAAATCAATCCATCCTTTCAAAACTGAGGGTGAGCATCTGCTCCTGAGCTTGGGACTCATGTGCAGCTGAAATGGACACTTTAAACCTAAAATCCAAAGAATAACATTCATGACTAGGCAAGGAAATGTTTTTACCTCCCATGTTGTCCAAGTTGTTAGAGGCAAATTGAAAACTACAAAACACATTGGAAAGCTCCTGTGTGTGTATGTGTGTCTGCCTGGAGGGAAAAGACCTTTTGGTTTCTTCTTCAGTGGTCCTGCTATGCTGCTAAATTTGTTGTACAAGCATACCTGGAGATATTGAGAGTTTGGTTCTAGGCAACAGAGTCACACGAATTTTTTGGTTTCCCAGTTGTAGTAGGAAGGCCGAATTTATGATCTCAAAAAGGATCATATAAATATCTGAATGGTTCGAAATCGTTGGGTATACAGAATTCTCCAAGCAGAAGGCATCAAAAAATTTATTCAGGGCCCAGAGCAACAAATTAGCGAACCAACCTCCCCATTCCAGTATTGTGAACACAAGCCTCCAGGCCCAGTAGGCCCGCCTC
>CM053623.1:10377801-10447803 GCA_028646595.1 Phalanger gymnotis | reverse complement strand
TCTACGCCCACAGGGGTTTCACACCTGATAGGGCTTTGGGCCTGGGGCTTAGCGTTTAACAGGTGAAAGTACTTTCACCATAAACAAAAGCCAAACTCCTCAAGGGCACCCGTTAAACTAAGCCCATTTTACCTTACTGGCACACCAGTACGTGTAAAAGTTATGTTTTCACTATCCTGTAGTCTATTAAGTATATAATTAAAAATGTACATACTTGAAGTTAAAGTATTTTATTGCTAACTAACCATTATCTGAGCCTTCAGTGAGTTGTAATCTTTTTGCTGGTGGACGGTCTTGCCTCGATGTTGATAGCTGCTGACTGGTCAGGGTGGTGGGTGCTGAAGGTTGGGGTGGCCATGGCAATTTCTTAAAATAAGACAACAATGAAGTTTGCCACATGGATCGACTCTTCCTTTCATGAAAAATGTCTCTGTAGCATATGATACTATTGGATAGCATCTTACCCGCAGCAGAATTTGTTTCAAAATTGGAATCAATCCTCTCAAACCATGCTGCTGCTTTAATCAACTAAGTTTATGTAATAGTCTTCAATATTGTGTCTTGGAATCAAAATAGGGAGGCCCGAGGAAAGGAGGAAGGATGGGGAACAGCAGGTCAGTGGAACATGTCACATTTATCGATTAAGTTCACCATCATATATGGACGCAGTTCATGGTGCCCCAAATAATTTACAATAGTAACCTCAAAGATCTCTGGTCCCAGATCCCCACAACAGATCTAATAATAATGAGAAAGTTTGAGATATTGTGAGATTGACCAAAATGGGACACAGAGACATGATGTGAGCACACGCTGTTGGAAAAATGGAGCCAACAGATATGCTCAAGGCAGGGTTGCCACAAAGCTTCAGTTTTTTAAAAAAGTAATACTTGCAAATTGCAATAAAGTAAGGCACAATAAAATATCCTAGGAAACCCACTGTGCTTCTGAGCCCCACTGGCTGTTTTCAAGGTGTGTTTGTCTTGTTTGATTTGGTTAGTATTATGCCATGGTTAGGGATATGATTATACTTCAGGGTGACAATCACTGTGTGTTTTATGCTTAATAAAAACCAACCTAGACAGATGAATAGGTAGATGTATGGGAGAGAGAGAGATGGATGGAGAGAAAAAGCATTTCATAAGCATTTGTTGCATGCTAAGCACATTGGGGATACCAAGATGAAACAAAGAAGACAATTGGTATCTACACAAAGTAACGATAACCATCTTATAAACACCTACTATGTGCTAGACACTGTGGGAGGCTCTCAGAACAATTAAAAAAAAAAAAAGAACCCCTGCCCTCGAGGAATTTGCCATCTCCTGGGGTGGGAGTGAAGTATGTACAATTGCTGAATAATGCTAAGCGATACTCTAGGACATCCACTGTGTATCAGAGACACCATGCGTTTATCTCATTTGGGGTAAGTTGAGATATTTCATTAGAGCTATTTGATTTATCTCCTCTGGTCCTAACAAGAATCCTTTGGAGAGGCAGTTTGGCATCATGACTCAAAAGCAGAGAGCCAGCCTTGGAGTCTGGTCCTGCCTCTGATACATGCTGGCTTTGAGATCCTGGGCAAGGGACTTAACCTCTCAGGGCTCTAGAGAACCCTCTAAGACTCTGAGTTGTTGACCAAATGCTGCCCTGCCTTGGTGAAGGGAATCTCCTCATCTGGGAGTTTTCTATCGCAAAGAAGTCCCTGTTCTAGTCCCTATCCCCAACTGATGTTGATATGGTGCTTTAAGAGTGCAATGGGCGGTGATCTCATGGGTATGGACATTGGCGCATGCATTTGCGCAGGCCCTAATTGTGGTCCTGAGGAAAGAGTGAAGCGAATGGATCTGATTGCAAATCTTGACTATGCTACTTAGTTCCTATATGACTTTAGGCTCCTTTAGTCCTTCTGGCCTCAGTTTCCTCATCTGTAAAACGAAAGGCTTGGATCAGATGTCCTTTAAAGTTCCTTACAATTCTAGTCTGGGGCCTTGTGATTACATCCTATGACTTTTCATCCTGTGCAACACTTGTCCACATCTTTCTCTTGATTCTCCATGCCTAGCACACTGAAGGCCTTCTTCTGTTCCTTTACCTCTTGCTAGGGTATCATAGGTCTTGGACTCTCCATCTATTGTTTCCGTTGTTATTCAGCAAAGTCTGGGGTACCTGTTGTTGGGTATGTGATAATGAGGAGGGGGTTTCTTTTTAGGTATTGGTTGGATTTTATGGGTACTGAGTGAGCTCCTTTCTGGCTCCAAAATTCTTTATTTCTTGTTTTTACCACGTGACTGTCCCACCATCTTTGACAGTCATACATGTCCTTTTTCTGTCACCATTGGCAATGTGCCTTAGTTTATTTACAACAATTCAATTAACCAAAATTATGTCTTCGCTTTGCCATTTGGGTCATCTTCAGAGATCAGGATTCTTTAGCTAGAGTGTACATTACTTGATAACAGAGAACAAAGAGTACATATGCTCATTTCTCCCAACTCTAATCTGTTTCTCATACTATAACACTTATTCTCCTGATAAAACAGATATGATCACATCTTTCTTCTGCTCAGTACTTGTTAGTGGCTTCCATTTGCGTCCAGAGTAAGGTCCAGACTCATTTCCCAAGCCTCCCACAGTCTGGTACTAGCTTATCTTTCCAACCTTTCTTAAATAAGAACTGGAATGAGCTGAGAGAACATCCAATTTTTCCAGAATGTCAGTTTTTCATTAATCAGGTGTTCTAGTGGAAACAGGGAGGGATTTGGAGTCAGGAGCAAAGTTTGAACTTTGCCTCAGACATTTACAAGCTCATGACCCTGAGGGGGTCACTTAATCTCACCTTCCTTGGTAAAATGAGGATAATCACAGAACTTTCTCCCCAGTGTTGTTGTGAGACTCAGATAAGATGTTTGTAAAGTGCTAAGTGTTAGTTATTGGAGGGAGAATTGTAAATTTGCCCTCCCAGACTATGACCTCAACTTCTCTGATACTGAGTTAGACGTGGCATTCGTGGCATTCGCGTGGGCAGAGGAGACCACGTACAGAAAGTGATTAGCAAAGTGTAAAGTGTTGCAGAAATGTCAGTGATTCATTCATTCATAGTTCTCCATTTCTTTATTTATTTATTGGTCTAGTATGTGATTTCATCAGTATAGGGGACTCCTGGGAGAAGAAAGTCCTTCTGTCAATGCGGGTTGTCACCTTCCTTGCAGCATTTCTAGTCTTCCAAAGTTGTCTGGGGCACCGAGAAGTTCGGTGATTTGCCCAGGGTCACACGGCCAGTGCTGAGACCTAGTTTCTCCCGGCTCCGAATTCAACCATCTCCTCATGGCTCTCCACTGCTTCTGATGAACTGAAACAAAGCCAGCTGCCTGCTAGTTCTCTTTCTTTGGGGTCCCACAGTTTCAATGCTCTCCATGCTTTCTGTTTCATTCTGTACATTGTCTCGGAGCTTGGCAGCTGCTTCCTCCTTGGGCAATGGGGCTTCTTGAGAAAGCCAAGGGTGTTGTACCTTTTCATTTTCTCAAGTGCTTATGCAAACGATGCTCTCAAAGGGGGCTGCGACTGGACAAAAGAATAATTACAGCTGCAAGTCTGAAAATTAAAAAGCAGCTGACGAGAGCACGGCCGGACATGGGGCGAATGTTGAATTAGAAATGGAATTCATTCAGCCGTTCATTCATTCCTTCATTCACCAAAGGGTTCCTGAATCCTGCGGATGCACACAGACTAGTGAGTGGTGAAGCTCCAAGGGCCAGGCCATTTCTTCTGTGCCTAACACCTTTCTGGTTGAATCCCAACCAAGGCAGACCCTGGAGAGCTGTTGCCAGGCCAGTGGGTAGCTCAATGATTTGCCCAGAAAGTGTGTAATGAATGTGTGTCAAATCGGGTCAAGGTGGACAGTGAAACCCTTACCTGCATGCTAGATGTCCACTAGGCAGTGGAAAGAATATAGGATTGGGAGATAAGGACGTAGATTGGCATGCCAATTCTACCACTGGCTACTGATGGGACTGTGGGAATTCTCTCCATCTTTTTGGACCTTGACTTATAAAAATGAAAGGATCAGACTAGGTGGTCTCTGAGGTCCCTTCCTGTTCTAAATTTATGAGCAGGATTAATCTATCATCTCGAGAAATCTATCTAATAATCGACCTAATAATCTGTCATCTTGAGGAATCAGATGGCTTTATTATAGGCAGACAGAAGGGGAGTCTTTGTCTGGTTTGAGAGCCTTTGAGGTTTCTCAAATTTGTGGCAGTATAATAAAATGAATTAATTCAACATATATTTGTTGTCAGTCTGTTTACCTAGATAAAACTGGACAAAAGGAAAAACTTCGTGCTGTTAAGAGCTATCCCAAAGTAGAATGGGCCACTTCGGGAGGTTGTAGCTTTAAAAAAAATCAATTAGTTTAACTAAAAATAAATATGCATTTATTTTCTCTCCACACCCCACCCCCATTGGGAAAAAAAAGGTAAAACAAAAACTGTTTAACCGAAATGTAGTCAGGCAAAATAAATTCCCACCTTGGCTAAGCACAAAAATGTATGTCTCGCTTTGCATCTGGAGTCCATCCCTCTTTGTCAGGAGATGAGCAACATGCTTTGTTAGTGTTCCTCTGGAATTGTAGTTGGTCATTGCATTGATTAGAATTCTGAAGTCTTTCAAAGTTGTTTGACTTGATACTGTTGTTAGGATAAAAAATGTTCTCCTGGCTCTGTTTATTTCACTTGGCATCAGTTCATATAAATCTTCCCAGGTTTCTCTAAAACCATTCCTTTCATCATTTTTATGGCACAATAGTTTTCCATAAGGGCAGCCAGGTGACACAGTGGATAGAGCATTTGGTCCTGTAGTCTAGAGGACTTGAGTTCAGACATTTACTAGTTGTGTGACCCTGGGCAAATCATTTAACTCTGTTTGCCTTGGTTTCCTCATCTGTAAAATGAGCTGGAGAAGGAAATAGCAAACTACTCCAGTATCTCTGCCAAGAAAACCCCAAATGGGGTCATGAAGAGTCAGACATGACTAAAACAACTCTACCACAGCAACAAAAGTAATCCATAACATTCATAGACATAATTTGTTTAGCCATCTTACCCTCACTCCCACTTAGTTTCCAGTTCTCTGTTGTGGTTTTTTCTTCACTTGAGGTTTTGAAGGGATTGCTGGATAACCATTTACTGGGGACATTATTGTTGGGATCCCTATACCAGAGAAGGTTGGCTAGGATCACCTGGGTGGGGTTAGCTTACACATAGGGGAGCAGTTGCTTTAAAATGCAGATGACGGCCAGTGGGCAAGAAAGCTGTGCTATTAGGCTGTAGTGACTCTGGTCATGCCAGAAGGTTTGGACCTGGATAGCTTGGGAATTCCTATCTCCCTTTCTGATCTCTTTTTCATGATTATGGATATTTCTGAGAAATGATCATCTTTCCAAACCTGGGTCGGGTAAGCCACCCTAGGTGTATAACCATCTCCGTAGCTCTAATTTTGTGCCATTAATGTCCTCTTCCCGTCGGACTATCTAAATCCAGAATAGAAAGCCTAAAAGTCCAGGGACCTTCCAAAGAAGGCAGTTATTAGTCAGCTAGGGACATTTGCAGGGTTTTTTCCCTCATTCTTATGAATAGCCCAATTGCCTTCTTCTTTCTACTACATAAACCTAACTTTGTAGGATTGTCAAAATGTTAAAAAAAAAATGCGGCATGTAAGTTAGGGGAACCAAAGAAAAATTCCACAATATATATGGCATTGTAATTTCTGAATCTTAAGACAGATGATGTTTTTTTTAAAGAGTCAATAACAAAAGCTGTTTTAGGGGGGTGTTTATCAAAGTGATAACAAAGTAGAAACTGTAATTTATTGCAATTCTTTTTTTTAAGGCAAATGAATGATTGAGCAGAAGCCTGAAAGCAGCAACTTCCCTGATTTCTATAGCCATGAACACCCAACGGTTCTTGGGACATTAATTGACTAATGACTGCCTGGTACGGAGTGGAAGCATAATAATTCTATGTCATTCCCAACAACTTGATTGCGAGTCAACTTTCTTGACTCAGAAATTCAGCTGGAGAGGGTCCAGAGGATGGCAACCAGGAAAGGGAAGGGTCTTGAGTCTATGTCACACGAGGATGGGTTGAAAGAACTGGCAATGTTTTCAGTCTTGAGGGGGACATGGCAACTGCCACATGGAAAAGAGATGGGATTTGTTCTGATTGTCCCCAGGGAGTAGAACTAGGGGCAGTGGATAAAAGTGGATAAAAATTTCAGAGAAGCTAGTTCTAGCTTGATGTTAGGAAAGGTTTTCTAACAACAAGTGCTATTCTCCAGTGGAACAGGCTACTCACTGAGCTGTTGGGTGCCTCCTTCAGCAAAGGCTGGATGACAGTTTGGGATATGTCATAGAGACATTCATGTTCACATATGGCTTGGACTTAATGACCCCTGAGGTCCTAGCCAGGGCTGAGGTCTATGATCAACATTTGTTTATAGCTTAACCGTGGGTTCTAGTGCTGTTATGTAACTTAAGTGACATCCTCATGGTGGAAGTTTGTAAAGCATTTTACAAGCATTATCTCCTTTTCACCATCCAGTAACCCTCTGTAGGAGCTTCTGAAGTTCTCATTGTCCCCATTTTATAGCTGAGGAGACTCAGGAAGGGTAAGCCTCTTCACTGGAGTATCATCACTAGAATTTGTCAGTGGTGCACCCAACCTAGGTCTTCCTGACCCTATAGCTAACAGAACAGTCAGTGAACACTGATTAAATGTCTACTGTGGGCACAAAGAAAGATAAGAGACATTCCTTTCCCTCGAAGAGTGCACAATCTATGAACGACTGTGCACAGATGAGTAATAGACAGGATAAATAGGAAATAATCCACAGAGAGAAGATGCTACAATTGAGAGGAATTGGGAAAAGCTTCCTGAAGAAGGTAGGATCTTAGCTGGGATTTGAAGGAAGCCTGTTACCCACAAAACTGCAGTTGGACCCGTTAAATGACGAGGAGTCAATTTCCTGTGGGGCTCAGTGATAAAGGTTTCGTGCAGGCTCTGCTCTGTCCTAGTACCAAAGTGAATCATGAGGCAGCCCTATGGGAGAAGGGAGATGTGAATGGGAGCAGATGTAATCATAGCAGGTTTGATGACTCTTGTTCTGTCCTCATGCTGAAAATGTATTCCTGAAAAGTAGTCTAGTGTCACGGATGGGTCTTTGGACTTGGTGCCATGAAGACTTGGGCTTGAGTCCTAGCTGATACTCCCTAACTATGTGACTGTGGGCAATTCCAAAAGCCTCAGGGGTTTCAATGTCACTGTGTTGTGTAGTTCAAATGAGACAAAATATGGAAAGAACTTAAAACATCTTGAAGTGCTATAAAATGACTGCTATTAGCATTACTCCTGAAGGGAATGAATATGGCATTATAACTTCAGGATGCTTTAGTAAGGTCTGCTGAGGTGGACTGGGAAGAGGGTGGAGTGGGGGCTCAGGTCAGGAAGAAATGATGACACTGCTAGTAGCCTGGCACAAGAAGAAGCCAAGAGGTAGAAATGGCCTTGGAGACCAGCCCATCCCACCCCTCAGAAGGAGGCAGAGAGAGAAGAATGGGGTGCATGTGGGGGTGCTGCCATTATCCACCTGCTAGAAGAACCAGGGCAAGCAAGACTAGAGGGTTGGTAGATGCCTGGGATGCACTCCTTGTATGGGGAGTATCACTATAGTGTAGTGGAAAGAATATCATTTGGACTTGGGTTTAGAGACCTGGCTTAGAATTTATACCATCCTACATGATATCCTGATATTACCTGTGTGACCTTAGATAAGTTCATTAACTTCCTTGAATCTCAGTTTCGTCATCTACAAAATGGAGCCGATAATACCTATAATACTGACTTCAAGGACTCAAATGAGATGTATTTATAAAATATACTTGGTAGACCTCAAGGAGTGACCTAACTGTCAGCTATTTTTATTATTGTTGAGAGACTGCGTGGCATAATGGATACAGAGCTGGCTTCAGAATGAGGAAGACCTGAGTTCAAATCCTGTCTTGGACAGATACCGGCTGGTCGACCTCTTATCGCCCTTAGACAATTCCCAAAGATCATGAGTTACAGAGAAGTTTGCTAACTTTCATTGCTAGAGGGAACTTTCTCCCCGAGAGTTGCTTATAACAAGAAATCACAGGTCTAGTAAAAAACAGAAATTATAATTAACAGTTCAGAGAAAGTGAGTGACTGAGTCTGGAACCAAGTGGACACTTGGCCAAGTTGGCATTTCTGGTGGCTATTCACAAATCTGTTTGGAGTAGAGGCTGCATGTATTGGACCCTGCCTGGGTCCAGAAAGGAAGGATCCGACTTCTCCAGAGAGCTAGAGAGCTGGGTTCAAAGTAGGGTGAATTAGCAAGAATGCATGAAGAAAATAGGAAACACCCCAAAGAGACCGGTAGATGCTTTCAATATGTGCCAAGCCGATTGAGTAGCACACATTTATCCTCATAATTTCCCTTTACTCTGTGTGTGTGTGTGTGTGTGTGCGCGCACATGTGCATGTGTGTGTGATGTGTACCATCAGCTTCCTTCATGCTGCTGCAGAAGTCATTGTGTGTGAAGTTGAGGGATTGTAATGTACAGAGTGGAAGGAACTAGACAGATTTCCAGAGGTGGCGTATCTAAAAGGGGAATCTACCTTTTTTTTTTCCATGCCAGAATAGTAGCAGTAGAAAGTGACTGAAGAGAAGTAGGTGGTGGGAACCTTCCATTGGGGAACTGCCTTTTTGGGTCTATAATTATTCTTTTTGTCACTAATAAGTAAAGGTTCTTTAAAAGGTGTACTGTTCCTCCTTACACTCGATTTAACTTCAGTAACTGAGTACATCAGTGGCTTTCTGATCTCACTGATGTAGGCAATCCTTGACGGTGTGGGTTATGACCCAGCTGTGCTTTCTTATCCTGTCCTATTTTGGCAAGATGATCCAGAATTATGAAATTAGAGATCGTCGAATAATTATTATTATTGTCATAAGACAAACAAATAAAATAATTGGAATATTTAACCTGGAAAATTGAAGATAAATACTGTCTTCAAATATGGCAGAATGGAAGGGGGATTCCATTTATTGTCTTTTGCTCCAGAGGACAACCAGTACCACTGAGCAGAAATAAAAGGGAGGCAGATTTTGGCCCAAGGTGAAACATTCTTCAAAAGATCTGTCTATAAAGGGAATGGGCCACCTTTTTAAAGACTGAGTTAGCCTTCCCTGGAATCATTGAAGAAGAACTCTATGATAAGGCATTTTATTTTAGACAGATCTGTGATTTCTTTGGGATGAGGAACTCTCAGTGAGGAAGCTTTCTCTACAAATGTAGATTTTCAACTTCCCTGCAATTTCTGGTCTTAGTTGTGGAAGGGGTGGGGTGAGGAGTGGGGGTGGAGGGAGGAGATGAGAGGTTAAGGGACTTGTGTAGGATAATACAGCCAATTGTGTCAGAGGTAGGTCTTGAAATCATTTCTCCTGGACCCTGAGGACAGCCTTCCAGATCCACCACTACACTACAGTGCCTGCCAGAGGCCAGAGAGAAAGCCAACTCTCTCTGAAATCCAAGTAGAAAACTCTCACCTTTTTCCTTTTATCAGTTTTCAGTGGAAAATCTACCTGACCCCTGGAGGCCCTCCTCTAGGCTTTTTAACCTTTGGTGATGACCAGCATAGGTGCTCCAACAGGAGCTTAGCAGGCACCAAAGCAAGCAAGCAAGCCCTATGTCTTGCCAGGGCAACTTGGAAGCTTTCCTTACTAATTAATTACTCTATCTATCTATGCATTCATTCATTCATTCATTTGTCATTTGTTAATTTGATTATTTATTCATTTGCTTGCCTGCTTATTACTTATTTATCTGTCTATTCACCCATTTATTTATTTATTTATTTATTTATTCATCTATCTATCTATCTGCTTCATCTTGTCCTGGATGGTCTTTACAAAGGTACCATCTAACCTGTACAAAGAAAGGTGTGAGCTCTCTGTGCTGAAGGGAAAGGACAATGCTGGGTAGGGATCTAGAAACCTGTCCTTGAAACTCTGACCAATGGTTTTATTCCTCCATAAGGTATGCTCATCTCCCTGAACTTCTTCCTCTTTTCTCACGATGTGGCAAAGTGAGAAACTGCAGTCTTGCCTTGGGTTGTTTCAGACTCTTCATGACCCCAAGTAGGGTGTTCTTGGCATTTCTTGGTTTGCCGTTTCCTTCTCCAGTTTGTTTTACAGATAAGGAAACTGAGGCAAACAAGGTTAAGTGACTTGCCCAGGGTCACACAGCTAGGAAGTATCTGAGGCCAGATTTGAGATGAATCTTCTTGATTCCAGGCCCAGCGCTCTGTGCACTATGGTGCCGCCTAGCTGCCTTAGAAAGCAGCTTATCCATCATGCCATCTCAAACAGAAACCTCTTCTCCGCCATTCCCCCATAGGGACATCAAGGGACATCAGGAAGAGGAATCTTCTTGAATACTCAGAGATGGAGACATCACTTCTTTATTGGGCAGCATATTGTCTTTTTGACCAACTCCATTAGAAAGTTCATTGAGTGGAAAGTCAAAATCTACCTCCCTCTAAGTTGTACCTAATTACCTTTAGTTTGTCTGGCGTTACCAAGAATAAGCCTATTTTCTCTCCCTTTCTTTGGTATCTAAAGACTGTCACCATGTGAATCTTTTGTTTTCCAGGTTAAATATCCATGGTCCTTTCAGCTGTTCATCACATGACATTAATGTTAACACTAATAATCACGCATTTCAGTGAACTGTGACTTCATCTTCTCTCATGAGAGATTGCAACCTATGACTGAGTCTACAACTTTTGTGAAACGCTATGGCTGAAAAAATTACCACCTTGCAGCCAGTCTGGTGCTGAAGGGCCCCAGACATAGCTAAGCTGATTCTGAGGTGGCAGGCAGAGAGATTGCCCACCGTTCAAAGCCTTTCTACCTTGGGAGGACAGTGGGTGGGCAGACAGAAAAACAGACATAGGCAGCATTGTGTGTCAGACACTATGTTAAGTGCGGTAAGCAAGCCAATCCCTGCCCTCAAGGAGTTTATATTTTAGTAGGGAAGATAATGAAACATGAAAGGAACCGGAAAAGGGATGGGTGAGGGCGCCTAGTTTGTAGCTGGTGGTCAGAAAATGAGGAGGAGATTCGGTGATAGCTTATGCATCCGTTAGTGATTACATTTCAGACCTCCTGACTTCCCCCTAGCAAGTTCCTCCCTACTTCTCCCACTTCCTTTCTTCTATGTTTTGCTCTTCCTATTACTGCTTCAGTCTCTGGACCCGCCCCCTTCACTTCCCTAGTACTACTCAATCAGTCAATTACCAAATGTTAATTAAATACCTACTGCCTGCTATGCACTGTGTCAGGTGCTGGCAATATGCAGGATGTGGTTTGTGAGCTCCCCGTGTCTGGAAGGAGAAGAAGGCCACTGAATAAACCATCGCTAGCATAGAGAAGGGCCTCTCCCAAACAGATATTTTTTCTTGTCTTTGAAAAGTTTTGTTGTTGGTTGTTGATGAGTATTTAAAATGTTTTTTAGTGAAGGAGGACATATCAAACTAATCTGAGTGTCTGGTTCCATGTGTACCTAATCTAAGAATTCGGAGGGCATAAGTTCACAAAAATATTGGAATGAATGAATGGATGGAAAGCGTTCATTAGTTACCTATTGTGTCCCAAGCAGGACGAGGCACGCTTGGGGGTCCAGAGCTGATTGGGTCTAGCTTTTTCAGGTGACTCTAAAAAGATTCCCTCACGGCAGTCACTTGAATGCCCAACAAATCAAGGGAGAAGAGAATTTTGTTGAGATCATCTGCAGTAGCTCACAGCTACGGTATATTCATAGAATCATAGATTTGGTGCTGGAAGGGACCACAGACGTCATCAAATCTAACTCCTCATGTTCCAGAGGAGAAATGGGGACCCAGGAGGTTAAGCGAACTGCCTGGAGTCACACGAAGACTGTATTGCAGAAGCTATTTCAGGGACAATCTATGCCTTCCTAATGACCCACCCTTCACCACGTCGGTAGAAGATTTAGTGACCAGGCTTGAAACGGACAGAATTAAACTTCTGCCTTTTGGTTGAATGAGGCCATATGGAAACTTTCAAGCATTATGACTAATTGTCCCGTGCTAAAGCTCACGATGTGGCTGAGGGACGTGCCTTGGGACAGAGGCAATCTTGATTTGGAAATACAAAAGATCTTGCCAGATACCGATTGCATATGTCTGCACCAAAATATTCTTGAATCGGTCACTTAATTTACCTTTCACTGGTTAGTTACAGTAGCCATGGAATGAGGAAAAGCGTGATGCAATATTTGGTTGTGTTACTCGGCGTGGGTTTGGTTTGGTTCAATTCGACAGACATTTATTATATGCTTGCTATGATAGCTAACATTTGCATGGTGCTTTAAGGTTCATAAAACACTATAAATATTACATCATTTTATCCTCACGATAACCCTACATGGTGATTTATTATTATCCCTATTTTACAGATGAGAAAATAGAGTTGAAGTGACTTTCCCAGGGTCACACAATTAGTAAGTGTCTGAGGCTGGATTTGAACTCAGATCTTCCTGACTCTCTATTCACTATACCACCTGACTGCCTCAGCTGCCCTTACCCTGTGCATAGCAAGAGAGGCAGAGTGTCCTAATGAAAGCAGAGCTGTCCCGTGAGTCCAAAAGACTCAGGTTCAAGTCCCAGTTCTGACTGGCTGTTTCACCCTGGGAAAGTCACTTCAGTTCTGGAAGTCTCCAGGCAACTCTCCAAGACCGTAAGTTGCCAAAAGTTCTCCGCTGGGGAGGGAGTGGCTGTTCTCTAGACCAAAGAAATCGCATATCTGGCGGGAAAGATGGGTAAAGCCTCATTTTAGTGACTCTGTGAGAGATGGGCAAAAGTTAGGGAAAGTTAGGTTTCCACAGAAGAGTTAATTGAGTTCCACAGAATAATTAATTGTCAGCTGAAACAAAGGAGTAAAGATTAACCAGGATGAGGGTCCCCAGCCAATGGGAATAAAGTTTGCAGTTTTGCAGAAACCACAGATTCAGGATGATATCCAAGATGTTAGGAAAACTGGTCTAAACTGGCCGGGTAACTGTCATGGTTGAAGAGAAAACTGGGTCAAATGGCTGCCAAGTGTGCTTAATTGGCTAATTGAATATTACTTTACACAGCCACAGGGAGGAGTTTTCCACCATTTTTGAACATAGGGACAAGGGAGGGGGGACATGCCTGTACATATCAAGGAGAGAACATGCCAGGGGAGTGTAGGGAAGATTGTAACCCAGAAGGGAGTGGACCAATCATTCTCTGAAGGGAGGTACTAAACTGATGGTGCATCAATCTATGTCAGTCTAACAGAATAAAGTTGGTCTCATTCCTGTACTCCCCACTTCCCCTTCCTAAAGAAGGGTGGAGTCCTTTCCTGGCCAGGAACATTTACCAATTCCTTTGAATTCCTCAATAATAATAAATTGCCCTTGACACCTGAATTTCAACGTCAAGCATATTTCTAACAATTCTGACACAGAAACTGAAATGGAACTGGTCCAGCCCTTAGAGAGGGAGCATTCTGCTGGAATGATATAGTATGGACAGACAGATAAGCATAAAGTCTATAGGAAAGAGGAAAGGCATCCTGTATGAGCTATCACCTGAACTGTGCTTAGACGGGGTTCTGAGATGGGGAGTTGAGGAGTGTGGGCATTCCAGGCAGTTAGACACCAAGAGGCTTTGAGTGGGGAAGTCATTTGCCTGAGGTCATCCAGGAAGGGATAGAGTTAGGATTCAAACCCAAATCATGTGACTCGAGGCTCTTAAGGCTGAAAGGATTGTAATCGGATTGACCTCTGAGATTTCCTGAGGGAAGACTTCTTCTTTCTCCTTCTCTTTCTATTCATTTTCTTCTTCTTTGACCTATTATTTCGTTCAGAACCTAGTGCTGTGAAATTAGTTTCATTTGAAAGTGTATTTGAGAAATGGAAGAAAACCCTGCATGGAAGGGCCAAGGAACTAAGCATTTGGGGTCTGCTTCCTGGGCAGGAGTGAAACAGGTGAGAGCTATTGACATGCCATCCCCCTTCTGCCTTGGAGAAGAGTACTGGGCAGCATGGCATAGGGGGCACAGTGCTGGGCTTTGGGATTGAAATCTGACAGCCCCTCTGATCTTCTGTAAATCAGCTTAATGGCCAGTTAGGGTTGTTATGAGGAAAGCACTTTGCCAACCTCATGGTACCTAAGAAAAGAGGTGATTTATTTATTTTTCCTGTTGCTGTTGTTAGGGAAAATAGGAAGGCATCTTCATGGCTCCTCCAAAAAAGAGGGGTTCGAGATTGAATGAAATGAGCTTCATGTGTAGACAAGGAGAGCTGAGTCAGGCTATTACAAAATAGAAGTGGCTCCTATGTCTTCATGATATCAAAAAAGGGCTAATTCTCCCCTTTGAGGGTGATGCCAGTGGTGGCACTGATGGCGAAGAGGGGCAAGGAAGCTTGGTGCTTGTCAGACTGGGATCTCAAGGGCAGGAGTCTTAATCATCACTTTCATTTCTATCTTCCAGGGAAATCTTACACAGCTAGAAAGCAATGGAGATTTCAGAGCTTGCATCAGATGGGGAGAGGAACTGAAATGACACCATGGGCAGAAAAATCAGCTCTCTAAGGAAAGGAGAAAAAAAACAAAACAAAACAAAACAACAACCACCGATTGCTTAAAGACGAAACTCTTTTTTTAAAGTGAAGTGATAATGAGGATAACTCTCCCATTTCCTAGGGCTTGCCTCACATTCTACCTCAGCACCTGACAGGGACAGGGAGGGTGGGCATTTCACAAACGAGGAGACTGTACCTGGCCCAGCTCAGAGCTGGGCAAAGCTCACCTGCATTAAGCTGGAGGCCCAGGGTACTTAGGCTGCTTGCTGCTATTAGCAATGTTGGCGAGCCCTTAGAAAGCAACCTTAGGATGCGGTGTGTACTTCATGGATCTTAAGACTTCTTTCTTATGGAATCTTAGAGTTGGAAGGATCTGGTCCAACATCTTTGTTTCACAGGGAGGAAACTGGTGGGAAGTTACCACCAGAACCAAGACTAGATGCTGGGTCTTTTGAAACACTGTCCCTCTGTCCTTTTTACTAAGCCACAGAGTATGTCCTAGGGAAAAGGTTGGATTGCCAAGGGTTATTTGTAGAGACTTTCTTTCCATGTCATGTCACGCGAATGTCTTCTCTACAGGAGCAGGATGGCTTTTAGGGTTCAGGGTACAAGACTTGGCAACAATATGGCTTAAATTTGAATCAAGTCCTAAGCCCTGACTAGCCATATGACTGGGAAAACCACTTCGTCTCTCTGACCCTTACTTTCCTGGAGATAATAATACTGCCTATGTCCCAGCGTTGCTTTGAGACTCAAATGGCATGCTGTGGGTATTTTGCCAACTTTAAAGTGCTCTCTCAATAGGAGCTCTGGATTGGGAAAACATTAAAGTTCTGCCCTGGTCTTCAGAATCTCCAAGCTAAAAGGGCCAGTCTTTGGTCAAACTTTTTAAAAAATGTCTTTGTTCTTTGGACATCATTTAAGACATTTGTGTGTTAACAGTATCCTCCTGTCCTAGAGACCCCAGCAGATTCAGAGGGAAGCTGGTACAGAGGAGAAAAGAGAGACAAACAACAACTGAGGATGTGCCATCTACCCTTTGGGAGACATAACGGACTGCAAAAGGTTAACGTCTGAACGGTTCAACAAGGCAATTCCACTGTGATGGGCACTAGGGGAAAACGAAAAGCAGTTCCTGCCCTTGAGGAGACTCTATTTCAACTGGAGTTGCTTTTGTTCCATTAAGTAAAAGATCAATCATTGTTTATTAAGCACCTACTATGTGCCATGTGCTAAGCGATCATCTTGTCTTCATTCTCCATTGATGAAGGGAAATGGAAACCGAGAGTGATGAGAGTGGGATGAAGGTGATGAGCAAAGGCATCCAGGAGGAGGTGAGGCCCTGGCTGCATCTTGAGAGATGTCATTCATTGATTTAGGGGCCACTTAGTAAGTGTCTACTATGTGGAGAATGTTGTGATAGACATAAAATAGGGATGAGAATGGCTTCCAGACAGAAACAGGGAATTCTGTGTCTCCAAAATGAACTCATTACGTTCTCCCCCAAACCTTCCTTTCCTCTTAGCTTCCTCTTTTCTCTCTCTGGGCTCCCTTAGTCAGCCAGACTCAATATCCCACGTCATCTTTGACTCCTCTCTCATATTCCATGTTCCAGTGCAGGTAGCTGCAGTTTCTGGATGTTGTCCCACCCTATCTGCCCACTGGGCATTTGTTTGGAGCATCCCCAGGGCCTCTCCAAGCACTTCCACATCTCTGTTCACTGTATCCCCTTCTTTCAAGGCTCATCTTTGGTACCACTTCTTCCATGAAGCCTGATGTCCACTACCCTAATGAAAATGATCTCCTTCAAATGTTCTTAAAGCATTTTTTCCAGGTCTCTATTTTAGCTTTAGCAAATTCTAGTTAACCACATATTACCTTGAGTTACAACTTTCACAGGTGTGGGGGTTTTTTTGTTGTTGTTTTTTGACATTCTGGCTGAATCCTGGAAGAGGTATGAGCTATTTTTTCACACTTTTTTTCTCTTTTAACCATACCCATCACCAGATCCAGCCCTGGGGATGCCCAGAGTCATTTCATGTTTCAATATCTCAGCAATCTGTGATTCCATCTGTGGATGGGAATTCCCTCCACCCCAAGGCAAATCACACCCTGTTCATGCCTTTAATGAGTGGCTTCTGACCAAAAAATCCATCACCTCATGGCCAGCCCTCTGGGGATGAGTGTTGTGGAAGTTAGCTCATCCGATACCCACAAGCCAAGCACATAGTCCATTGGCAGGCCGGTGCTCGGAGTCATTATGGAACTGACCAGAGCCTGGGCTTTTACAGTACAGCCTTCCAGAGCCAGGGCTACCTCCATGCTCTAAGGAGACACCAGAGCAGGACTTAGTGGAATGTCATAGGAGGGCTTTCAGTAAATACTGACTATCTTGATGAACTTGTGTATTAGCGTTAGTGTCCTTTGGGGCTGTGGTTGCATCCTCCTACGAAGTGTATGGTTTGGCTGAAGAGATGGCATCATGGCATACAGTCAGAGGACCTGAGTTCAAATTCTGGCTTTGGCATGCTATTTAGGATGTCTATGTGACCCTGGGGAAGTCACTTACCCTCAGCTTTCTCATCTGTAAAATGAAGGGCTCAAGCTTGATGACTTGTAAGGTCCTTTTCAGTTCTAAATGTATAGTCTTATGATCGCCATCTATTCATGCCTTATGGAGAGTGAATGACTGAGTTTCATCAGCTGGGGATAAAGTGATCATTTTAGGTCAAGGTTTCTTAATCTAGGGTCCAGAGATACTCAGGGGGTCCACGGGTTTCAGGAGAAGCTTGAAGTTAGATGGGAAAAATCATATCTTATTTTCATTAACTTCTAACTGAAATAAATTTAGCATTTACTTCAATTAGGAATTTTTTAAAAAGCATCATTCTGAGAAGGGGCCCCCAGGGCTTGCCAGATTGCCAAAGATATCCATGACACAAAAAAGATTGAGAACTCTGGTTTAGATGATTATATGTAAAAAGCCAGTCTTTGTGCTAAGCCTCTAAAAGGGAGTCTTCATCAAATATTTGGACCTATTTGCCTCCCCTCCTCTTTTGAGTATAGGTCAGAGAGCAGAGAGTGGACACTGGCCCATAAGGGACACCTCTGCAGTACCATAGACCCCTGAGAACTGCATCCTCCATTCTTCTGCCCTTCTCTAGCCCCAGTGCCGGGTCCATGAAGAAGAAGTGATGGCTCCATGTCCCCATCCTGAGAAGACAGTAGCAAATGCTCTTAATTGTGTGGCCCTAGGAAAGGGGAACCACATATTCCAGTTGTTGGAGTTCCTGAACTCCAGGACACTAGAGAGAACAGGGAAATTCTAGGGTGCCTGTGTCAGGATTACTTCTCTGGCAACCTCATGTTTGAGCTGTAGGACCCATCCTTTAGAGAGGCAAGGGGAGACCCTGTTCAATGCCAACGTCTTGAGGGTAAGAAGATCATACTAATTATCCTTCAGAGCTGGAGGAGTATCCAATAAGGGAAAAGCCATAACCTGGGGAGAAGCCCCCCACTTTGCACTGTGCCGTGCCCAGGAGTTCTTCAGGATGTGCTGATCCAGTGGGAAGGGGGTTGCCTCTAAAGCAATCTCAAAGAGAGATTTCCTGGGAAGTGCCAGCCTTGGGTTTGCCTAGTTAGTTGCCCCAAGTTCATTTTTCTTTCAGGGAGTATCCAGACCTTTAGCGTGATGCCACAAACCTGGATGACTATATGGGTCTCTAGGACGAAAGTGAGACTCACCACAATGTTCAAAAAGTGGCCTCTCTGGCAATCCCAGATTCATTTCCCTACTTGGGGGAGTCTAAACTACAGTGTGGTATTATGAGTCTGGGGGATTACATAGGAACCTGAGTGAAGGTCACTGGAAAGTGAAGAAAATTGTTTGGATTGTTTATGGCTTCCTGTGGGTCCTTCATATGTTTTCTGCATTTTCTGAGGGAGTGAAACAAAGGCCGTCCAATATCTAACGCGCACTGTTACCGTAGACGTTTGCGTGGGGTCTAGGGGCATTCCCTGCACATCTATTGTGCCCTCTAAATAGGAGTTGTATTACAGTATTTCTCTGAGGTAACTATATGTACAGATAAAATAAGACAAAAAATAATGATTCCCCCCTGCTCCCTGCCCCCCGGCCCCCCCCCCCAGGAGACTCCCAAGTTTGGATCTGGTATGTGTAAACCCAAAGCATAGGGTCCTGGGCTACTGTCTAATTTACATTAATGAATGAATAAATGAATAACTAATTATCTGAAAGCCTTTCAAAAGAATGTGCTACATAATAACCTTGCTATTTAGGATGTCCCTTTATGTCAAAAATAGATTGTTACTTTCGTCAATTGTAAAATGGTTGCTTTTGTATCTAGTCAATTCAACAGGCGTTTATTATGCATGAGGCACGGAGCTTGGAGTGGGATCTGCTTCTGACTTGATTGATGGATGGAGCACGATTAGTCCTTCAATCCATTTGGGATGAAAACCTTCAGGATAACTGAAGAAGACAGTGGAGCTGCTGCTTGGGCCCTCCAGAGAAGGGTCACTGGGAGACAGACACCGAACGTGAGTAGCTTAGACAAGGACGGCCACAAAGTCCATCCCATGCGGCTGCTTCGGCTCGTCCATTCTTCCCCCTGCTCTTTGACTCAGAGCAGGGCTCGTCATTGAAATTCATCCAGCTGCCTTCTGTCCCAAGTCAAGTGGTCCATAGAGTTCTTCCCCCACCCGTATTCTTCAAAAGCAGAAGTGGGCATTGTGCAGATGAGAGAGAACGGGGACCATCATTTGCATGTTTTCTTGAGACTGTTAGCTGTCACAAAGGATTGAGGTTTCATTTTCCAACAAATGAACATTCGACACAGCGCTGGAAGGAGTGTGAACTTTGGGCTAGTGTGTTTTTCCTCTGTCGGGATGCTTAATGCATGCCTTGTCATGAAAGACTCTGAAAATTAATTCCAGATCCAACTCCCACCAGCAAGCAAGGCAATCAGGATGTTTTAAATGTAATGTTTCAAATTGTTCTTCGTTGGGCACTCAGAATATTTCACATGTATATGTTAGTGTGTTCTCTCAGCATTTCTGGGATGTAGGTGGGTGGCAGGTACTGCTGAATAAGTGAATCACTGTCACTTTCCTGATAAAGGCTACCCAGAAGTCAGTTGGGCTACCTTGGGAGATAGCCTTTTCTCTGGAGGTCTTCATGGAACATCTGAATAACCAGTTATATGGAAGGGATTCCTGTTCAGGTATGGGTTGGACTAAAAGGATCTCTAAAGGTCCTTCTGCCTCCAGGATTCTGTGAGCTGGGCCTCAGTCCAGGCTGTCCCACGTCCCCGAAATGCATTCTTTCCTCATCCCTGCTTTACAGGGTGCCCAGTGATATCTTCAGGAGGGGTGTATGATTGGTCTTACTTGGAGAGACAGTCTTTTTTTCTTGAGATCACTTACAGGAGTCCAGCATGATCCTGACAAGTTCAATACAGAAGAGGAAGGTACACCATACATCATGTCACTGGAGGAAGATCAGGCTTATTAGCATGTGACCTCATTTGGCCTCTTGTGGCCTCAGTTTCCTTGTTGTGCAATAAGGAGGTTGGATGTGATGCCTCCAAGCTCTTTTCTGCCACTAAGTCTCATGACCTCATGTCAGTAGGCAAAGGTCAGCTCAAAGCATGCTCTGGCTTGAATGCTCTAAGAATGGTAAGACATCCTAGAATCTGAAGGCTTTTCCACTCAGGAAGGAAAGACTCTCACCTGGAGGAAACCTTGCTGCACCCTCCTAATTGCCAGTGTCTTCTGCCTCTTTAAATTGTCTTGTATGCACTTATGTAGACATAAGCTCCTTGAAGCCAAGGCTTATTGCATTTTAATCTCAGCATTCCAGTACCTGCACAGTGCCTTGCTTTTGGGAAATGCTTGCTGGTTTGAATTGAGTAAATGTCTTATTACCCAATAGGACATAAGTTCTTTGAGGGAAGCAGCTACTTCATTTCTTCCATTACTATGTAGCCAAGGGATTGAATTGGCTGATTCGTAAGGTTCTCTCCAACTCCTATTCTATGATCTTGTGATTCCCGGTGCCTAGCACCTTGTCCTGTATTTGGTGGGTCACTCAGGCAGTCAACAAACATATAAGCACCTACTATGTGTCAGGCATTGTGCTAAGCACTGGGAAAATAAAGAAATGTCAAAGGGAGTCCCCACTCTCAAGGAAATCACCATCTAGTGAGGGAGAGAACATGCAAATAACTATATGCAAACAAGCTTTGTACAGGAGAAATTGGAAATAACAGGATCAGGGAAAGGCTTCCTGTGGAAGGTGGGGTTTTAGCTACCATTAGAAGGAAGCCAGGAAGTAGAGATGAGGAGGGAGAGCCTTCCGGGCATGCAGGACTGCCACTTAAAACACCTGGAGTCAGGAGATCTAGTGCTCTGTTCATGGACTAGCCAGGATGTCAGTGTCACTGGATTGAAGAGTACACAGGGGAGATAGAAAATGTAAGAACACTGGTAAAGTGGGAGGAGGAGGCATGCAGATGCTAAAGGGTCTTGAACTGTGGAGGAGTTTATATTTGACCCTAGAGGTGACAGGAAGCCACTGGAGCTCGAGGAAGGGAGTGCCATGGGCTGAATTGTGCCTTGCCAACCGAATGGAGGCAGGCAGACTCACCGGCGGCTGTTGCAATAGTCCATGCAGGAGGTGGCAAGGCCCAGAACCAGGATGTTGGCAGTGGCAGGGGAGAGAAGGGGACATATCTGAGTGATGCTGCACAGGAAAACTCAATAGGCCTTGGCAACAGATTGAATATCAGGGGTGAGAGGGTAAGGCATTGAGGATGACCCCTACATTGCCAGCCAGGATGCTGGGAGGAAGTGTGGAAATGGGAAGAAGTCTGGGGAGAAAATGAGCTCAGTTTTGGACACGTTGAGTTTAAGGTGTGTACAGGACATCCAGCTTGAGATGTTAGGAATGAAGATGGAGAGGTGAGACTGGAGGTGAGGTCGAGAGAAGGAGATTTAAGAATCATCAGCATGGAGATGGTAATTAAATCCATGGGAAGCAATGAGATCATCGAGTGAAATAGTCTAGAGGGAGAAAAGAATAGGGTCCAGGAGAGAGCCCTGGGGAACACCCAGGGTTAGCGGGTGAAGATCTAGTAAGGAAGACTGAGAAGAGCAGCCAGGGAGGTGGGAGGAGAACCAGGAGAAAACCTAAAGAACAAAGGAGGAGAGCAGGAGCAACAGCATCAGAGGCCACAGAGAGGTCAAGAAGGAGGACTGAGGAAAGGTCACCAGGCTGGACAATCTGGAGATGGTTAGTGACTTCAGAAAGAGCACTTGCAGTTGATGATGAAGTTGGAAGCTAGACTAGAGAGTTAAGAAGAGAGCGGGAGGAAGGGAAGTGGGGACATTGGTTGTAGATGGTCTTCTCAAGGAGTTTAGCCACCAAGATGGGCGCGCTATGGGATGACAATTGGTGGGAATGGAGGGATGGTGGCTGAGGCCAGGGAAAACTTCGGCATGTCTGTAGGCAGTTGGGAAGGAGCCCCAAGATGAGGAGAGAGAGAAGATAAGTGAGGAATGAAGGTGACGGAGAGGGAAGATCTGCTGGAGAAGACAGCATGGAATGGCTATTTCGCAAATGCTCATTGACTTGGTGAATTGAATTTATGAGGTGGCCCCATGGCCCAGATCTTCAAACCACCAATTCCAAAAGAGAGGCCTCAGTGTGGGTGCTGACAAAGTGCTTTGTAATGGATTAAGATGGTCTATTTTTAACCACCATGTTAAAAAAGAGTGAGGGATTGCCTGCGAATCCTCACTTCCCAAGCTGCTGGTGGCCCTTTCATTTCCCCCTCCCAGCCAAGCTATGCTCAGTCCATTGACGCTCATTTGCTTTGCTTGTTTTTATTGAGCCATGCAAAAGATGAAATGCTCTGTGATTTACTCGCCCTGTCTGCATTTTGGGAAGGAAAAAAACAAGCGTGGCCAGCAGCATTCAATGTGCTAAACAGAACAGGCCCTGCAGGAAATGGAGTGTTCATTCTTGCGCCTGAGAGCGGCTTTCTAAAACAAATGAAGAACAGCTGGGACATAAATGTGTTTCCTCGGGATCATGCTGTTTACATTTGTACAAGGCCAACTGACTGATTGTGGAATTTAAATTAAATTAACGTGACATGGGATGGCCAGAGGAGCCAGGCGGCTGCCTCCTCTTCTTCCTCTCTCCCTGGCCTCCTAAGTCACCAAAGGAACCTGTTGAGCAGTGAAGAGGGCAGTGCCATCTGGCCATTATTCAGGTATGAGCAGGCCCCGTCCAAGCGCAAGGAGACTTTTCCAGAGATTAGGAGTCTGCTCTAAGAAGAAGGCAATGGGAAAGATCTTCCCAGGGCTTTGGGTTGGATAAGATGCTTGGGTCTATCCCAGCTGGGCTTTTAAGGACCTTCATGACCTGGGAACACCCCACATTTCTAAACCTATTCCCCACTATTTCTCTGACTGTTTCCACCAGGCAGGCCTCCTTATCATTCCCTAAACATGCCACGTTTATTCTTTCCTTTGTATCTCAGTTGGAAGAGTGTTTGATTTGGAGTCAAAAGACCAGGGTTCACATTCCAGTTGGGTGACCTCGACAAATCCTCCACCCCTTTGGGCCTTAGTCCCTCACCAGTAAAAGGAGAGGGTTGGGTTAGTGACCTCCAAGGGCCCTTCCAGCTCTCACTCTGTAATCCCATGATCCTTCTACTCCATACTAGGTACTTGGCAGGAAACACTAGTAGTAAACACTTAATAAATGGTTGTGGACTGACTGACTGTCTTACAGTTGCCCCCTCTTGCCTCTAAGATACAATATCAAGGCTATTCTTTGGCTCATGAGATCTTCACAAACTGGATATTTCCAGCTTTGTCACATCTTACTCTCCCTCTGACACCTGGCAATCGAACCCAACAGCTCTTTTCTTTTTTTCTTACATAGAAGGATCCATCTCCCCACTCCATGTCTTTGCATTGGGCATCTCCCATTCCTAGAAAATAGTCCCTCCCCACCTCTATATCTCAGAATCCTTTTCTTTCTTCAGGGTGAAGTCCAAGCACCCCCTTCTTGATGAAGATTGCCCCTGCCCACTCCAGTGCCTTCTCCTCTAAGCTACCTTGTGTTTAATTGCTTTGAATTTATTTATATTGGTACTTATTCTGTCTAGGTATTATAATAATAATGATAACTAGCATTTATATAGTGTGTTAAGTTTGCAAAGCACTTAACAAATATTCTCATTTGCTTCTTACAACAACTGTGGGAGGGGAGTGCTATCCCTATTGTACAGATGAAGAAACTGAGGCAGACTTACTCAGAGTCACATAGCTAGCAACTATCTGAGGCTGGATTTGAATTTGGGTCTTCTTGACTCCAAGCTTGGCACTGTCTACTGGGTCACCAGGAAGCCTCTCCACGTGGACTTGTCTCTCCCATTAGAATGTAGGCTCTTTGAGTTTAGGGATGGATCCAGTCTTTGTATTCGTATCCCAGTACCTGTCACTTGATTGGTGCTTAATGAATGCTTGCGGATTGTTTGATAAAATGCTATCCCTTCACCCCATCCCTCCAAGTCCCACAGGCTCTTCAAGGTCCTACTCAAGCTTACATCCTTTACTAGTGGCCTTGTGTAATTACTCCATTGGGTCTATGACATCATCGAGGACTTAACACCACTCCTGTTCATGTTTTTCTTTAATTGTTTAAGCCTTCTCCCCAATAAGGGTGTATGCTTCTGGAGGGCAGGAGGCCCTTCTGTCTTCTTATCCTCCTCTGTTCCCCCCAGCCATGCTGTACCAGGGATAGTCAAGGAAAACAAATTGGGCTTGACTGATTGCTTCCATTTTGGCAACAGTAAGGAAGAATTGGAAACTGGTGAAAATATGCTGTTATCCTAGAAGGAGGCAAAAGCCCCTTGAACTTGTGTGCTACTTGAAGGCAGAAGTCAAAGAAGGGAATTGCAATTACCTTTGGTGTCAAGCTGTGATGGAGGGAGCCATCGGGAAAAGAGAAATAGAATGTTTGACAGTTGAGAGCCAGGGGATCCTAGATTGCGTCGGAGGTGTTGATTCATCTAGACGAGCTTTGGGACTTCTAGAAAACTCTGGGGGACAGCTTGTGGCTGTGGAAACTGGAACAACAATAACATAGAAATTCATGAAAGAGGGCTCCTGGAAGCTTTATTGAAGTTCTCAGGAAGATTTATATTTACGGGGGCCTGTGCGTTATCTTCTTTGGAAATAAAGTCAGAGGGATTTAGAAGGCTTCACCTTGGGGTATGAAGAAGATGGCAGGTGTGATCTAGGAACTGGGACTTCTATGCAAGAAGAGTGTGTGGCAGGGCTGGGGTGTCCCAAATCCTTCCTCCAGGCTGACTGATTGTGGTGATCATGGAAGGACCTTTACAAGTTTCTCTCAACCTGCCCCTTGAACAGGTTCCTGTCCTTGTCATTGTCCTGGCCTCTGGGCTCTCCTTCAGCTTTTATCAGGAAGGACCTCTTGTGTAGGTCCATTCTACTAACATCTATCATGCATTGACTAGGGGCAGAGCACTATGTGACCCAATGAGTTATCTTCTTCTTCTTCTTCAGGGAGTGCAAAAAGAACTGTCCTTTTTGGAAGAAGTATTTGACAATTGAAAGGAGACCCAAATGAGAGAGCCCTCCTGAAGGTGGAGGCTCAGGACACCCTTAAAGGATCCTCATGTGGTGTTTCCATAATAAGAGCTCAGAAGGCTTTTATGGACATCCGTGGTGTGGATCCTCACATCCATGAGAAGCATTTGGTCACATTTCTATTTAGCTCTACTTAGATGAAGAAAAGCTTAAATTAGGCATCAAAGTTCACCAGAATATTCCAGTTCCTGTTGGTTGCGTTAATGACAATTAGAAGCTAATTAAGCACAAGTCTTCTCCCTTCACTAAGGCATAATGGGAGGTGGGGTGAGGGTGTGTGTGTGTGTGTGGGGAACTTTCCATTTGTTCATTTCAGGAAATCTCTGAATCTGTGGCCCAAATGCATCCCATCATTGTCAGTGCCAGAAATATGTTCTAGCCACAACAAAAAGTGGAGGATTTGTCCTTTCTTCTCCCCCATATTGCACATATGATTATGAATTCCATCCTCAGAGAAATAAGTGCCCCTTCCCCAGTGCTGGGACCAGGGGTGGACGAAGGAAGAGACGGCTTGGGGCCCAGGGCATGGTGGTGAGCTATGGGAGGCCTTCATAAATTGCTTTTTATAAATGGAAGCTTTGAAAATTGGCAGCTTGGAAGTTTGCCCCATTACATTATTGTTTATTATTATTGTGCTCCATCTTGTCATGAGAGGTCTTTTCAAAGGGTTGATGTTTTCTGGTCATTCAAATGGCATGGTTCGATGTGGAATCTCAAATTCACTGCTGGATGGGGGCCCAATTTTCAACCTTTGTCAAGGGTCCCTGGTCATGCAGATTAGTCTGTATCCAAGGGAAAAAAAAATAAAATAAGGCACAAACTTTGGATACACTTTGCCTTTCCCCTGACATTTCTGTAAGGTTTACCCAACCTAGAGCAATGAGTAGGAGGTAGAGAGAGGTGTGGTTAGACTTGATGTTAGGACAAGCAAGTAGAAATCCTCCAAAGTGGCCCGGGATGGGGATATCTTGGGAGGTCATAAGCAAAGGCTGCAAACATCTCTTTTTTTTTTTCATTTGAGGATTGGCCCACATGCCCATGGCTCCTGACATGTCTTTCAATTGTGAAGCCTTGTGATTCAGAGAAAAGATTTGAGAACATGAAAGTCATCTTTGAGTATACTATGAAGGGGGTTGGTGTGGGCTATAAACTTGTTTTGCTCAGCCCCATGTGAGGGAAAGATGCAAAGAGGTCTTTATGCCAGGAGAAATAATTAGAGGTGTCTTCCAAATGCAAAGAGCTGCTACAAGGAGAGTGGTTTTTGTGGGAAAATATAAGGCAGGGTGGTGAAGTCAGGGGACCATGGGGTATCATTTATGTCCCCAATATAATCCCCTGCACTGGGCACAGCCTCCGGGCATTTTTGGGCAGTGATGCCTTCGTGGTACATTAATGCTTTTCTTGTCTTAGGCAAGTGATCTGGCAAAGGCATGAGATAGGATCCTTGTTGCTAAGAAAAAGAAAAGCAGGTGATGTGATCAGGGTATCCAGAGCAAAGTGATGCTTTGTTTCAGTCTAGAGAGATCTTAGAATGTCTCTAGAAGACTGCCTTCACCTCTCCCACTCATATGTCCTCTCCCCATCTGAAGGAAGGATCCCTGGCTCTCATTGAGCCTCTGTGGTTAGAGAGGCGCCTGAGGAAATGAATGTACACTATTGGAACTTTTGATCATTTGAAAAGAAAAAGAGATCTGCATCCCAAGCAAGCCTCCTAGAGATGGGTTGGGTGGGATGGTCCCCAAGGTCCTTTCTAAGCCCTCAATTCTATGAATCTCAGAATCGATGTATGCAACACATTTCTTTGGCCTGGTTTGGATTTTTCCTTCTTCTCCTTTGTGACTACTTCAAAGTATAGGGTTGCATTCATGGAAAATCCATATGCAACATTTGGAAAGAGAAGAAGACAGATGTGATTTCCTCACTCTGTTCTCATTCTCTGCTTTTCCTTTCATCCAGTCCCTTATGCTTTCTTGGCTGCAGTGGAGGCCAATTGGACATAAAGTGGCAAACAAGGTAATAACAGCTAAAAGATGAGTAAACTCTTGTTTGTTTGGAGTGGGGAGTGGGTGGGGTGGGAAGGGACTGAGGGAAAAGAGAGGTCATCTCCAGGCTGTCTGAAAACGGCTGTTTGGAGGTTTGCTTATTCTATGTCTAGAAAAATGGCTCCGTTGATGAGATGGTCAAGAGACTCTTCATAGGCTCATTGGAGGCAGAGCTAGACAGGACTTCAGAGGACATCTAGACTAACTCCATCCTTGTACAGAGGAGGTGACAGCTAGGGAAGCCAATAAGCAGCAGAGCTAGGCTTCAAATATAAGTTCTCTCTTTCTATCACAATCGCTTCTCTTCAGGACCCTACTTGGAGCTTTTAAAAAAGTTTAAAGATTTTGATAAACAAAAATTCACCTTCTCTTCCTCCCACCCCCCATCCCCCACCATTGAAAAACAAAGAAAATAAAGACATGAAGCAAATGTACAGTCGCGTCAAACAAATTCTTGCATTGGCCATGTCCCCCAAATGTCTGTCTCACTGTGCAACTTGGTTCCCTCTCCTCCAGAATTCTCCCCAGGCTGAGAGCATCCTTCTCCCCTCTCCCTTCAGGACACAGCCAGCTATCACCTCAAACTCAACATGTTCTCAAATTGTATTCATCCTCTTAATCCAGCCCTTCTAGTTAATCAATTGCACCACATCTGTCAATGATACAAGCCTTCTCTTTGTAATTTAAGCTGACTTCCCTTACTTGTTTTCCTCCCATCAGATAGTTCAATTTCAGAAGCCTATATGGTTTTAAGAGTGGAAATGTTATCAGAGAAGAGGCATTGCCGTCTACTTTGCTGTGGTGCCCTGAGGACCACAGAAGCTTGCTGGGTGATTGCATCTGAAACCTAAAGAGGTCATTTCTGCTCTTAGTGAGCTCCTTGAGGGCAAGAACTCTTCCTTTTCTTGGTTGTGTTCGCAGCCCTTAGCAAAGTGCTTGGCAGAGAATGTGCTTTTAATAGAGTCATCCATCCTTTCAGTTTGCTTGTCACTGGGTCCAGTGACTTCTGCCTTCTTCGTAGGGCTCTGATGGATTTCTTCCTTTTTCTTCCTCATGCGCCACCCTGGTTCAGACCCTCTTCTTCTCTTGTCTGCTCTGCTTTGGGAGCTTGCCAGCTGGGCTCTTTGCTTCTAGTCTTTCTCCCTTGCAATCTAGATGGCAAAATACTGTCATCCCAGGCTTCCTAAAATGCTGCTTTTGCTGTGTTACTTCCCTCTTTGAGGATACTTGAATTGCAGGTTCAAATCCTAGTTCCTCCATGTGGCGTCTGTGGGCCTCCCCATCTGTCCCTGCCTCACATCTCCAAACATAACCTTCTTTGGCCATATGTTTCTCATCTCACTGTGTCATCGTGGGCTGACTGACTGATGGCCAGACCCAGGGCTAGGTGAGAATGCAGGGTATATTCCCAGCTTTGAAATGGGAGCTTTGTAACGGTGGACCACAGATGTTTTAAAGGATGATGGGAGGGCCCCGAGAGGAAAAACGTAGTTAAACACAACACCTCAGTGGCTATATCCAGGAGACTGGACCAGAAAAGTCCTGAGAAAGTCCAAGAAAACTAACACGGCAACTCCAAAGGACTATTTCAGGGGAGAGCTGGGAGGAAAAGGCAAAGGAGAGAGCTCTCTACAAAGGGGCAGCAACTTCTATGTAGCGCTTAGCACGGCATGTAGAATATAGTGAGCATTCTGCAAATGCTTGTTGATTGACTGACAGACATTACTCCCCATCACACCCACCACAGTCCAGCCAAATGGTTCTTCTTGATGTTCCTCATAAAGCACTGAATCTCCCATCTCTCTGTCTTTGTCCAGGCTGTGCCCCCTGCCTGGAATGCCCTCCTTTTTCTTCTCTGCCTCTTAAAGTCTCTTTCTTGGGAGCTCAGCTTGAGCATCACCTTAGCCTAGAGTTCAGGAGCTTACTTTTTAAAAAAGTATTTTGGTACTGTTTGATTTTGATTTCGATACTTCATATCAATATGATGTTATCATCCCATGTACGTTATTTTATTCATTTAAAAATGTCATTTGGAGGCTCACGGCCTTTGCCAAACTCACTGACCAAGGGACCCATGGCGCCAGAAAGGTTAAGAGCCCCTGTGTCTGTAGAAACCTCTCCTTATCCCCACCCACCCCCAAACTTCTAGTGCCTTCTTCCCTTCTCCATATTTTGGGATATGTATTTCTTTTAAATATTTAAGTACTTAAGTATTTTGGGTTTATTTTGTATATATTCATATATGTTATACGTGTTGTCTCCCCTAATGGAATGTAAGCTACTTGAAGGAAAGGACTGATTCATTTTTATGTCCTTCTATCCCCGGCACCTAGCATCGTGTGTGGGCATCAGTTAGTCAACAAGCATTTAAAAACACTTACTACGTGCCAGGTCCTGTGCCAAGTGCTAGGGATACAAAGAGAGGTAAAAATCAGTCCCTGCTCTCAAGGAGCTTACAGTCTAATGGAGGGAGCCATACAGTATTTCCTTAATAAATGTCTGTTGCTTGATTTTTCTGACCCTGTTTCTTCATTTTCGAATGGGCTAATAAAAGAACCCCTTATCTCCCAAGGAGATGGAGAAGCACCAGGAAGATGCTCCAGGCAAGTCACTTTGCAAACCTCACAACACTAAATACTGGCAATGATGCCATCTGCCTTCCTTTAAGGTCTCTATGGGGAGAAAATGAGGGGATGTGTATGCCGTCGGTGACTGGCTGGATATTCATGGGTGAGGGGCAGTTCTGGGATCCTCCTGGCTTCCATGAGGTCAGTCTCTGAGAGTTAGAGCCACAGGGAGCCATGTGGAAACACCTGGGTGTTCGTGAAGGCTCTCTCTTGGAGTTGGGATTACTAGTATGTTACTGAGGTTGAAGAATGTGCTGTGTCCTGGTGGACAGAGAGATGGCCTCAGAGCCAGGAAGACTGGGGTTTAAGTCCTGCTTCTGACTCGTCCTGCTGCGGGACCCTGGGAAGATCCTTTAGCTCTCAGTAGCCCAGGCAATTTCCAAAGGTTATCAGTTTGCGAGCAGGTGCTGATATGTATTGGAACAGGGAGTTTCCTCACTGGATATTCCCAATACTAATGACATCATAGGTTGGGTAAAAAATAAATACCCTGCCCCCAAACCAAACTTCAGCTTTATGGCGACTTACTTATCTGTGAATATGTTGTGTGCTCCCCCCTTCCCCTAAGAGTAGAAACTCCTTGAAGGAAGGGCCTGCCTATTTCGTTTGTTATGGATGCCTTTGTTTTCATGTTCCCTTTACTTCCAAATGTATCCCTCCACCTTCTCTTACCAGTGAGCCAGTTCTTGTAACAAAAATTTTAAAAGAGAAAAAAAAAGACACAGTTTCGTAACAGTAACTGCCATTTGTGTCTGCCAGTGTATGTGATACTCCACACCCATAGTCTCCCCCTTCTGCAATGAAGGGAGATGCACTTTTTCAACTTTTCTCTCCTGGGGTCCTGATTATGATGAATTGACTCCCTTCTATTCCTTTTGCCTGCCCTGAACCTTGGGAGGATGAGTGATCAGCGAGAGTCTATTCACTTACAGGTTTCTCTGGGGCTTCCTTCAAGGCTCAGCTAAAGTCCCACCTTGTTGCAGGAAGCCTTTCTGCTCCCCCTTAATCTTAGGGCCTTTCCTCTGAGGCTCTGTCCAGTGAATCTTGTCCATAGTGTGTTTGCTTGCTTGGTTGTGTGCCTGTTGTCTTCCCCATTCGACTCGGAGCTTCTGAGGGTAGGGGCTGGCTTTTGCCTTTCTTTGGATCCTGAGGACTTAGCACAGTGCTTGACACCTAGTAGGCGATAGTTGATTGAAAGACAGGTATTGGTGGAAAGATAAGGGGGGAGCTCGGTTTCCATTGCACTGATTGGGCAGTACAAACTGGGGTGATGGGATGGTAGGGGCAAGTCTTTTGGAATATATGGGTCTGGTAGAACAGGATTGGACAGCTAGGTGGCACAGTGGATAGAAAATGGGGCATGGAATCAGGAAGTCATCTTATTAAGTTCTTATCTGGCCTGACACTAGCTGTGTGACCCTGTCCCCATTTGCCTCAGTTTCCTCCTCAGTAAAATAATGTGGAGAAGGAAATGGCAAACCACTTCAGTATCTCTACCAAGGAAATCCCAAATGGAGCTGTGAAGAATCAGACACAATCGAAAACAACAGAGCAACAAAAGAACAGGGTTCATGTCACTATTGAACTGAGACCATTTCACTCAAGTCAGGGTTATCACATCCTGCTTCCTCAACAATAGAGGAGTCTGAGTAAAGTGAGCTAGTTGGGGTAGAGGAAGGCTTGACAAGTGTCCACACTATCCATGCTGATAGAGATAAAGGGCCAGCCTTTGAGCCAGAAAGTCTTGGCTTCAAGTCTACCCTCTGACATAGGCTGGCTGTGTGACTCTGGGTAAGTCATTTGCCTCCTTAATTGCTCCAGGTTACAAAGACTATACATTGTAGAACAGGTGCCAGCTTGCATTGGTAGATGGAATTCCCTGCATCAAAGGACTCATAGAGTCAAACCCTTCCCCTGTCCCTATGGAACTCCAGCTGGGGACAAGACCAAGTTCTGGCTCTCCTGGGGGTTTCCTAGCCTTTTTATGTGTTCCGGACCAAAGCTTATGGACCCCTTCTCAGAATCACATTTTTAAATGCATAAAATAAAACACATATGATGACAAGGGGAATACAGTTACCAGAATATGGACACAAAACCAGGTTGTGGATTTTTGGTTAAGAACTGCTGTTAACGGATGGCCCTTCAGCCCAGCCTTCTGTTACCTAGATACCCACGGAAGCCAGAGGGGGCGGTAGCAGCGGCCACTTGATTCCTATAATGGGGCCTGTCTGATCACCTTCGTGACAATCCACATTGCTCTGAAGGTCAAGGCTGCCTAGAGAGCCACCTTAACTGAGACAGAGGCAGAAACACGCAGGCCTGTAGGGACATCTGTGTGTCCTGTCCGAGGGCCAATCTAATTCTAACATTGGCCGGCACGCATTAAATACAGCTGAAGGTAATATTGCGATCGTCTTCTAGTGGCTCTCGCTTGGATGCTCAATGTTACATCTCATTACATCTCAGTGGAAAAAGTGGGAGGAAGATGAATTGGATATTTCTTCTCCACTGGAGCCACCCTGGGCAGATTTGGCAATCATTCACTGTATATTTATTTCCACAGAAATCGGTGTTGGGGGTGAATCAGTTTGGGAGTCTTGACCTCTGGTTGGGGAAATAGGAGAATGAGAGCTGCTTTCCTCCCAGCTCCAGCCCCAGTTCTTGGCCACGGATCCCCTCCACCCACTCTCCGGTCTGCTTGCCTTCATCCCAGTAGCCCCTTGTCCTCCCACGGCCACCTTGGGATTCTGATGATTACAACTGCTTCTCCTCATTATCTTCACGATCTCCAGCAGGGATACTGTTTTTCCTCTCTGCTTAGCTCAGACAGTCTGTTAGTCTTTGTGTGGGAGGAGGCCTTATTGGGTTCATGCCACATGGAGCTGCAACAGCTTTGCTTAGAGATAGAGATGCTGTGTATGTCCTATAGAAAATAAGGGGAGCTTTCCTCACACCCTTTATACCTATAAGAAACCAAAGATTGATACTTACAACATTTGATCTGGGCTGGAATGATTTTTAGGCACTGCCATGTCCCCCTCTGAGCTCTGTTGTCCAGTGGTGACCATCCTAGCTAGGTCTGGAAAATTCCTATGTGTCCCAAGAACTGTTTGTTACTCCCCCACCTTTGGAGTAAAGGTGACACCTATTGCTTACAATCCAGAGAGTATTTTTCCCTATTTCTGAACTTTTTCTTGGCTCTGAATGCAATTATTTCCATTCCTGTCTGCATTTTTCTTCCTACAAAATTTGGTGACTGTTGGTGCCTTACAGTCAGGAAGCCATCTTGGTTTTAGAATACCTTGATTGCGAACCACTAGTTAAGATGTTTACATGGAAGAGGCAGTGTGCCTTAATCCCTGAGGCAGGGAAAGGTCAGTTTAACTGCTGTCTCTGATGTATCCTGTCTGTGTGCCCCTAAGCAAGTCTCTTGACCTCTGACGACCCCAAGAAATTCTTGAAGACTAAAAGCTGCAGAACAGGTGTCCATCTGCATTGGTAGAGGAAGATTCCTTACCAGGAATTTTCTACATTAATGAAATCCAGGTAGGATAAAAACAAAATAGAAAAAATAACTGTTTACATAGAATAAAAAGCAAGCCGCTAGCTGAAAGTCTCCGTTCCAATACCATCTTCATGCCTACTGTAGTGCCTTGGATAAAGTAAAAGTCTAATAAATATTTATTGAGTTGATTTAATGTTATCCCTCAAGTTACTCAGGCTTTCTCCTTGGATTTGGGGTCAACTATTATGGGCTGCTAGGAGTTTGATTGCTCATTCCTACTCCCACAAGAATTTATTAGGTGCCCACTATATGCCCCATAGAGGGCTAGGCTTGAGTAGTACTAAGACAAAATCTAGATGGTTCTTCTCTTCAAGGATTTTGTGTTCTTCCTGTGAGGCGCCCCCTGGGGAGGCAGTATGGGGAGGAGAAAGAAAACTGGGTTTGGAGTTCAAATCCCTCCTCAGACATCTACTGCCTGTATGGCTTTGGGTAAGTCACTTAATCTCTTGGTGTCTCTGTTTGCACAGCTGTAACATGGAAGTGAAATGGAAACATTTAAATTTTCTGTAGAAATTTAAATTTTGATAATTTAAGCAACATTGAGTAGCTCTTATGTACTTAAAAAAGCTCCAGAAGGATTATGTTTGACAAAATGAATACTTGGTTGTTTTAATAAGTTAAGGAGATACAGTGGTTATGTGTAAGAACTATTTTCCTTTGTGGGCCCATCTTAATTTTTAAAAATCCCATTTGTTAGTTAGGTAAAGTCATTTGTAGAAGTGACACATTCCATTTACCATAAAAGGGAACTGCCTTTGCCCAGAGGATACTATTTGTATCCGGGAGAGAGAAGGGAAATTCCTATCAGCATTTCTTTCTCTACATCTGACTATTGGTAGAGAATCATTCTCTGGTCTATATATTACTATGAAGACTGTTTCTAAAGAAAACTCATGATGAATAATATCCTAAAGTGTTAATGAATCTATGTGATTTTAAACCGGGAAACCTGACATGTTTTCTTTGTACCTAGAAATGTCCTGTCCTAGAGTTTGTGCCTTCTAATCAATCTAGTGTGCTTGCAGGGGGAATTTTGTTCACTTTCTGGAAATCGTTTTTGAAGGATCTGGGATGGGTAAATCCAGATGCTAAAAAGTAAGTTGGGGAATTCATGGCATGGAGAAAGAACAAAGCTGTGACTTCTCACATCTTAAAATATTACCTGTAATCCACAGCAGGATTTATGTGAATTATATTGTAATGGATACGCATTCCCCTTGCAAGCAGGGAGAGACATCAGTCATTGGGCTTCGTGTTCACGCCTTCCTGCTAGTCTGTTGTCAGCTTTCTTGACTGGGATACAGATTTAACCCAAGAGCATCTGAGAAAATAACAGGAGAGTACTTCTGTTAGCAGATAAGCATACCTGTGGAGACATCACTTTTCAGGGTGCATGATTCTGCTAATAGTACTCGAGACTGGGTGAAGTGAAACACAAGGTTGATGCCAGTTCCAAGAGAATGGGAATTTTATCCCATCTCTTTGACAGGATCCACTACTGGGGAGTATTAGTAGAGATTCAAGAGTGATAGAGGCCAGGAAGGAACCGTTTGGAGGTCATTCCTCCTCTGTGTTAGAGTCTCATTCTCTCTGTCTCTCTGTCTCTCTCTGTCTCTCTGTCTCTCTGTCTCTCTGTCTCTCTCTCTCCTTCCTCTCTCTTCCCTCCTGCTTTCTTAATTTGTCTGCAGTGAATATACTTGGACAATTAGAACTAGAGACAGTGTCTCATTTGGGATATTCAGACTCAAGCTGGGACCTTCTCTCATGCCCAGTTACTCAGAAGGAAGTGAGCACCGCGGCTACAATGTTTCCGGACGCAGCCCACTTTCCATTCCTCAGACTGCCTCTTGGGATATCGATAATAACAATAGTTTTATAAATACTGCTATATATGGGCTGTTGCTCCCGATAGAAAGTAAGTTTCTTGAAAGCATGACCTGTTTCCATTGTGTCTTTGGATCATCAGGCAGGGACGTGACGAGGGCATCGGCTTCCCGTTCATGCTTCCCGATAGTTCACTTGGCAGCTCTCGGTGGGGACAAAGATCTAACTCAGCAGTGGCCGAGAAAGTGACTGGAGAGCGCCGGAATCAGCAGCCGTCTGTGACGAGGAAAGTGTAACTGTGGGAAGGGCGCCTGCTTGAGAGTTATAGGATCTGGATTCGAATTCCCTCTCATTGGGTGACCTTTCGCAAGTCACTCAAGTCCTGCTTGGGCCTTAGTTTCTTCATCTGTAAAATGAGAGGGGGTGAACTAGCTCACCTCTGATGCCCCTCCCAGCTCTAGCGCTATAATCCTATGCTCTGCCCAGTAAGTGCTTCATAAGCGTTTGTCAATAAATGGATTGAGTGTCAGCACCCACTTGTTTTCGGCTTTACAAAGTGCCTCCCCGACAATAACCTTGCTAGCTAGGCAGTGATTCTCCCCATTTTGTGGAGGAGGAGACTGAGTCTCAGAAAAGCCACTTGTCTGCGTAGGTTACACGGCTGATCAGTGGTAGAACCACAATTCAAACAACAAAGTTACATGAAGCCTGAGAGGGAAAATGCTTCTCCTATCTTTTAACCATTTTCTGGCATCCCAACGGTACAAAAATTCTGCATCCGTCTTTCCTTCTCTGTCAATTTTCCTTACTTTCCTTCTGCTCTGACATGTTGCCTCTGAGTCATTAGATTGGATCGTCATAAAAGCACTGGGTTCATAGAGATGTTAACAGTTCATAAAGCATTTCTTACTTCAAACACTTACTAGCTGTGGCATCTTGGGCGAGTCCCTTTACCTCACTAGTCTTCAGTATCTTGGTCTGTAAAATTATGGAATCGCAAAATCAGCATCGAAACAGACCTAAGAGTCAGCTGAGTCAGCCTGTCCCTTCACCAGAAAACCCTCTATAACATGACCAACAAGTGACCTTCCACTTTTTTCTCACCTCCAGTGAGGTCTAGTCAACCAGCATTTATGAAGCACCCACTATGTGCCTGGCATTATGCTAAGTTCTGGGGATACAAAAAAGGGAAAAAAACAGTTTGTGCTCCCAAGGAGCTCAGGACATTTTTCCTGACATTAAGTCTTTAAGCCTCTTTCCTGGTTTTGCCCTCTGGTGTCCAACAGAGCAAAGTTAACTCCCTTTCCATATGTCAGCCCTTTGGATACTTGAAGACAGAAATTATTCCAAAATGTTTGTTGAATGAACATTATATCTTCTATGGTCTGTGATCACTCTACAAAGCAAGAGATTTGGGCCAGCTGAGCTCCCTCCCAGCTTTGAGGTAAGTCTTTGTTCCTGTTGTCCATCTGATTCAGTGCAGCTATGTATCCTTTTTTTCTTGAAGATGACATTTAGGGAAATTTTTTAGAAATGTTGAGAGTAAATCCTCATATCAACTATGAAAGCCCAGAACATGGGAGAGGGGGCCACCATCTCGCCCTTCCTTTGACTTGCGTCTATCTCTAATTCTCTACCACTGGCTATGGGACAGCTACCATTTTTTCCTTGTTGCCAGACAAATATCTCCTTCCCTGATGTCTTTACGCCAAATATGACTAGCTCGAACTTCAATGGGGGTGGGGATAGTGGGAGTGGTGGTGGGGGAGTGAGTCTTTAACAGCATCGGCTGCAATTGAAATTGTCTCATAGACATAAGGTAGATGAAGGTTAAAGTGGAAGGAACATCATCCGTGGCCCAGAGCATCTCTACCCACCAGGACCTCTCAGTCAATGGTACTTTCAAGTGATGCAAGATGGATAGGCTGGAAGAAGCACTGAAACTCCTGGGAGGGGGGAGGATTTTAGGATGTACTGGCTCTTAGTGGTTTGGTCAATTGCTGAGCTGAACACAGGAAGTTTTCCCCTTAGGATGCCATTGGGTAACTTGGGAAAACATGGGTAATCCTGACCACCATTTTCATGCAAATTAGGGGAAAACTTTTGCCTTGAATTTTAAAAAATATTTCATATGTGAAAATGTAGGTCTGTAGAGTTCTATCTTATTCCCTAATAGCTTAATTTTGACAAAATCTCTTGTTCTCTTAGGAAAATTGGATTGTTTTGCACTATTTCAAGGAGTCATGACATCTTCTGAAGGCAGAGAGGCAGCATGACCTAGGGAGAAAGAGTTCTGGGCTTGGAGGCAGAGGGCCTGGGTTCAAATGCCATCCCCCACACTTTCTACTTGTGTGACCTTGGGCAAGTACATTCCTCTCGTGAGCACTCAGCTTCTTCAACTGTAAATGCATAGTCTCGAAGGGCCCTTCCAACTTTAGATTGGGGATCTAGTCAATCTCTTGCTCCTAGAGGAGACCACAGTGAGGTAGGATCTTCTCTAGCAGAGTCTTCAGAGTTTCTAGGGCATTCCATACAATTCAAAAAGCATTTAAAAAAATTTCAATTAATTAATTTTTAGTTTTCAACATTCACTTCCATAAATTTTGAGTTCTACATTTTCTGCTCCTCTTTCCTTCTCCTTCCCCTCCCCAAGACAGCATGCAACCTGATACAAGCTCTACATATACATTCATATTAAACAAATTTTCACATTAGTCATGTTGTAAAGAAGAATTGGAGCCAATGGGAGGAACCACAAGAAAGAATACACACACAAAAAAGAGAGAGCAAATAGTATGCTTCCATCTACATTCAGACTTCATTGTTCTTTCTCTGGATGTACACAGCATTTTCCATCATGAGTCTTTTGGAGTTGTCTTAGATCCTTGCATTGCTGAGAAGACCTAAGTCTATCGAAGTTATCAAAGCACAATTCAACGAGCATTTATTAAACACCTACCAACTTCTAGGTACCAAGCAAGGTTTTAGGGGCTCAAAGGCAAAAACAGATCAGCCTCTGTCCTCGAGGAGCTGATATTCACCCAGGGAGTTGGGTGGAATGCAACATACACACAAATTAGTTAATACAAGATTACCTGAAGAGGAAACATGGTCAGGTTTGGGGACTAAGGAAGGTTTTCTGTTGGAGGTGTCACCTGAACTGAGCCCTGAAAACAACTCAGGATCCTAAGAAACAGAAAGAAGTAAGCAGGGAGTATATTCCATGCATGAGAAACAGCCAAGGGCAACGGCATAGAGATGGGACACAATGCCAAACCCTGAGGATATCTAGTCAGCCAAGGAGAGATGCCATGATCTCTTCTGCCATCCATTTGGGCATCATCTGATCATTACAACTAGAAAATGCCTTGCAACTGTTAGCCCCAAACTCTTCTGCTCTGTGGATGTTTCCTTAATGAGTGAAGATAGAGAACAGACCTTCGTCTCCACCTTCATGTCCTTGAAGGCCATTCATATTCATAAATCATCCTTGACCCAGCTGCTAGCCAAGTCCACTCTGGCAAGACTGTACTTCTGGATAGCCAAACATTCCAAACAAAGAAAGAGAGTTGGAGGCTTACCCAAATTACAATGCTAACTCCTAAAGGGGCTATGAAGAAGGGGTCACAATTCCAGGCAATGCAATGGAACTCAGAGCAATTTCTGTAAGAAATGCTCAAATGTGTCAGGAAAAGTGAAAGAGCTTTAAAATAAAGATTTCAAAGCGAAGCAGGCATGTCACCTAAAGCCACCAGAGACATTCAGATATCTGGGAGTGCACTGTCTCCTTATCATAGATATTTACATGAGCTACTGTTATTTTTCAGTCCATTTGAAGCTGAAGGATCTAGGGGTGTTTAGCATGAAAAAAAGGTTCTCAGGAAGTGGCCAGAAGTGCTATCTTAGAGTAGTCTATGAGCTGTCTGTTATATGGTGGAGGAACAGACCTTTGGTCTGTTAGGACCCCAAAGGGAACAAAAGGGAGAAGTTACAAAGAGGCATATGTACACTTTTTGTCAGTTATGAAGCTTCCTAAGAGTTGGCACTATCCCAGGGTGGGAAGGACTGCTGGGGGGGGGGGGAGACATCATGAATTGACTGACACCTTGGATGAGCACTTATCAGGGGTATTGTAGTGGGAGTTTTGGTGGGGGGAAGGAGGGTATGGATTGGACTGGATGGTCTCTGAGGTCCTTTGAACTCTGAGTTTCTGTCGTGTCTGGTCTGCGACACTTACTAGCTATGTGACCCTTGGCAAGTCACTTAACCTCTGTTCCTTAACTCTAAAATGAGCATAATAATGCCTCCCAGTATTGTGCACATCAGATGAGGTGATACTGGTAAAGTACTTAGTACAGTGCCCAGCACATAGGAGGTGCTATGTAAGCATCAGCTGTTGATGACGATGGTGGTGGTGATGGTGGTGGTGGTGGTCATGATGATGACAGCTCTGGTTCTTTCCCTTTTATCACTAGCTTTGGGGTTAAAACAGGAGTTTTATGTCTCTGACCCTTCTGTCCCTCTCGAAATCAGAGTGAGGTTACTTTTTTTTTTCTGTTAGACAAATTCTGTTGTTCAAGTTGATGTAACAAGGCCCTAGAGGTGTCAAGGACCTGAGAGGTCATTTAGGACAACCTCCTGATGGCAGCAGGGCCAAAATTTGAACACAATCCACTGTGTGGATTGACCCATTCTTGAGGGGCTTGTGCTGCTGGTTCCTCCTGGCTTCCCCCTCCTTCCTCAACCAGGGCTTCCTGCACTCGGAATGCTGACTGGGCACAATGGGAGCTTCTGAGTCTGGATGTGTTTATGGAGGCCACATGTCACCCTCAACCAGGGAGGATCCCAGATGCCAGATGTGCTGCCAAGGGCCAAGCCCAGCTTTCCTTCTTTAGATTCTCACTCTGGGGGTTTCTATCTTCTTTGCAAGCATGCTAGCTGCCCTGGGCAAGAGAAGGATGGTGTTGGCAAGCATTTACTAAGAGCCTACTTTGTGGAGGGCACCATGCTAAGTACTGGGGCCACAAGTCCCCTCAAGGAGCTTATGTTTCAGCAGAGGGAAACAGCATACACATAGAAGGAAATACAAAGCATGTATAGAGTAATTTCTTGGTGGGGCTGGGGTGTGTGACCACTAACAACCAGGGGAATTAGGAGAAGCTTCTTGGAGGAGGTGGCACTTTAGCCAAGCTGTGAAGGGAGGGAAGGACCTGAGAGCTGGAGCCGAAGACGGAAAACATGGCAGCTAATGTAGCCAATGCCTCTATGGCCAACATTTTCAACCACATGGATCCTTTTTAGGGTCAAAAAATATCCCAGATGAAGACACAGGATTATGGAAATTTTGTTAGAGATGAAGTTCCCCACCCCCCACACCCCTTCATTACAGGGGGAAGGAAATAAATGGTCCAACAGGGAAATGCCATATAGTGGTGGTTAAGTAGCAGCGATAGGCAAACCCAGCTTGCTGTCCACTGCAGTGCACCACCTGTCAGGAGATGATACACCTTTGTACTTTTAGTAACCACCGAATGAGAGAACTCATAGCTAGATACGACCTGATGGTAAGAACTCTGTGGCCCACAGGTTAAAAACTGCTGCTTTAAAGGAGAGGATTCATTCTCTCTGCACTAGAGGGCTGAGAAGCTTGAAGCTGAGCTCTGGCTTTGCCACCAGTCACCCTATCAGCTTGAACAACTAACTTTTTTGCTCTTGGCCTGTTTCCTTCTCTGTAAAATGGGGGGACAGGATGAAATGGTCCCTAAGATCCTTTCCAGAACTAATGTTCTATAATTTCTTATATTCTCTAGGCTCAGACAACAGGAGAAATTTCCAGGAGTCCAGTCACTAAATAGCATTCCAAGAGGGGCCAAGCTACCCTTGCCCTCCCATCTGGAGAAGTAGAGAGAGGTCTCTGGGCAAAAGTCCAATTGCCCCTTGAGGCTGTCTGACCTTCACTCCTGGGGAACAGGATAGGTATGGCGCCTACCAGTCTCGGGGGCCCCCTCTGAGGATCCAGTAGCAAAGGAGAGCATAGACACATTTTCCAAAAAGGATATTGGGCTGGGTGCCTGACCACGATGAACCTGGAAATGTACTTAGTACCTAGTATGGAAAACTCAGACATCGGCAGACTCTGGAAAGTAGGAGAGAAGCAGAGATCCAGTTTCTTCTCGTCCCCTGGCACCTGTGGCTGGGTGCTTGGCTCAGTCTCAGTTGTCCCTGGTGGGCCAATCAGATGTGGCAGTATACTGTCTCATGGTTAAACAAAAACATGTCCAGAAGAAATTCAAGATGTCCCACACCTTTAGGGTCCCATGGTCTAACTTTCTTGCTATTTTATGGAAGGGCAAAGCCAGCCACAGAAGTGATATGTTTTCTCCTTTGTCCATGCAGGGGATCCTATTGGTCCATCATTTCCAGGGCACACACATAGGAGGTTTTCTTACCCCCTGCCAATGGTAATGATGGCTCCACCCTGATCTTATACACTCCTTTGCCCAGTCCGCCTCGTGCCCAATAACGTGTTTCTGTGAGATGACTGGCTGGGGTCACAAGTGGGGTCTGTGGCTGTGGGCAGAATGAAGCTAATTAGCTCACAGGGGGATTGAACCCTAGACCTCAGGCTCATTAGTGCCATACTCAAGTTTATCCAATCATGGCCCTGTCGGCCATAGACAACAGAGCGAGCTCCGCTACATCTGACAGCCAGCTCTGGCTCAAGGAGGTAATGCCAGGCAGACCAGAGCCTGTGGTCTGGCTTTCAAAGAATGTAAGACTCCTTTGGATTACTAGAAGCTCCTCTCTGGTATTAGCATTGCTCTGGGCAGATTCTGCCTGCGCAGGGGGAGAGAGGAGGGCTGAGGCAGGAGGGGAGGGAGAGGGGTCCGCAGTTGAAGGGAATGAGCACTGAGCTTTGGTCCAGAGGCAGGACTGGATAGAAGGGAGCCCTGAATTTGGAGTTCCTTCCCAGGTAGGACTGAATGGAATGAGTTCCAACTTTTGGACCCGAAGCCTGGCCAGGTTCTGAGCCCGGCTCTGCACTTGGGAGATGGCTCAGCTTGCAGCAAACCTCTGAGCAGCCGCTAGGGCCTCTGTCTCCTCCTCTGACTTTGAGATTTAGGGGATTTCGAGTCAGAAGGGCGCTGATTGTTGACTCAGCTTTTCCTGCCCTTGGCTTTCTCCTCTGCAAAATGAGAATGGGGGAGGAAAGTGAGACTGTGACCTATCGTTTAACTGGTTTCACTGTCTGAAATACTTGGGTTCACCTCTTCTATGACAAAATCCTGGCTATGGGACTCCGGGCAAGTTACTTAATCCAAGTGCTCCAGGAACTTCTGAGACCCTGCATTGCTGAGTGGCTGCCATTCAGCATTGGTAGAAGGAGCTTCTGCACCAGAGGTTCCCTATACTCATGAAATCAAAGGTCTGGGGCAGAAAAAAGGGGGAAAAAAAGTGGTTAGGATACTGGGTTTGTAATTGAGAAGGCTCAGACTCAAATCCCTCCTTAGACCCTCTTTTTCCTCACTGGGCCTCAGTTTTCTTATCTGTAGAATGACAGGGTTGTGCTTGATGGTCTCTAAGATCACTTCTAGGTCTACCATTACGATCCTATGATCTATAAGGATTTGACCCATAGCTAACAATCCTGGTCCTGAAAGCAAATGAGAAGGGGGAGAAAGGGAAAGGGAGAAACATTTACATGATGCCTACTGTGGACTAGACATCATGTTAAGAATCTCATTCTATCCTCACTATAGCCTTGTTATTATCCCAGTTTTACTGCTGAGGAAACTGAAGCAAACAGAGGTTAAATGGCTTGTCTGGGGTCAAACTGTGTCTGAGATTAGATTTGAACTCAGGTCTTCTAGTGTGCTATCCACCAGCTTCCTCTAAACTCACCCTTAAGTTAACTTTTAAAGTCAAATTCATTTGTGATGGAAAAGCTCAGGGAGAGACCTCATCTAATGACTCAAGTTCTGGTTAGGGACCTGACTAGACTACTAAGAAAGCCACTGCTGGGGATGGGAAGAAGAGAGGCCAGGGTCTGGGGAAAGGCACCTAGAGCAAGGCCTCTGGGAGAAAGCCAGTTGTCCAGCAGCTCCCTATTTTAACCAATTCTTGCTAATTAGGCACTGAGCTCAGTTGTTTCAACCTTCTGAAGGCCTTGGAGAGCTGTCAGTGCCTTGTAAATGTAAGTGCCCAGGGCTAAAGCCTCATTGCTCCACCCTAGTTATGGCTTTGCTAAATTCTAACATATGCTGATTTAACCTCCCAGCATTTTTATGAGACTCAAGTGAGCTAACAGCTTGTAAAAGGGCCCTGTATGAGTACGGCCTACTTTCTTGACTCGGCACAGCTGGGACACCGGAGCATCCCTGAGAAACAATGTTGCACAGGGGAAGGGTGGAATCCTGTCTCTGTCACTAAATATCTGTGTGGCCTTGGGGAAGGCCCTCCTCCTCCCCAGGCCTCAGAAATGAGAACATTGGGCAAGTTCATCTTTGAGGGCCTTCCCATGTCCCAGTGAGGTCCAATGGAGTGAGCAGGAAGAGGCTGGCACTCAGGGAGTCTTCTGAGATTCTAAAGCAGCTCTGGGACCCGAGTCCTCCAAGGGCTTTGGGCCTAGGGTCAGTAGAAAGGCAGGTGATTCCTGACTCCAGCTTCCTTCCGCTTTACCCAGCAAGTCCTCACCTGGGCTCTGTCAGAAGAGACCGGGCCAGACAGACCAGGGTATGACAAATTCTCCACTCCTTAGGAAGCACATCTGCTATTTTCCTTACTTGTCCTTCCTCCAGAGCTCAGAGGCCCCAGCAGAGACAAGGCAGGTGCGTTTCAGACACTAAAATCTTCCCTCTTTAAGCCTCAGGTTTCCTATCTATAAAATGGGATAATAGTACCTTAACACCCAGCTCCTGGGGTTTCTGGGAGGCTCAAAGGAGATCGTGCCTGTAAAGAACTCTGTAAACCTTAAAACACTGTCTACAATCTCCTCCATATGGCATTAAAAGCCCTCGCTTAGGTGGCTTCAGCCTCTGTCACTCCCCCTCCCCCATTCAACCGTCCCGCCAAATTGTCCTTCTTTCTGTTCCCCATCATCTCCTGCCTCTTTGTCTTTGCCCAGGCTGTCTTCAGTGCATTTCCTGGTCCCTCAGAGGTTTCTTCAAAATTACTTTGTCTTTCCTTACCTTTAAGGGGCCACCAGGCCCCTCTCTTGCTCAGCATCATTTCTTCTTCACGCTCCCATTCCTGAAGCAGCGATGCCGAAATAGGGAAGAGCAGCTGGCCTCCCTGGGCTGTTGCCGTTGGCAGGGGCAGGGATGGCCACCTGGACTGACATTTGGAAATGGTCATTGTGAAACGCTCTCTGAAGCTCGAAGGGCTGGCTGGGCCACAGACTTTCCTGACCACTGCAGGGATCTTTCGCTCTGGACACACCAGTTTTCCAAGGGCAGAGGGTAGAGCCTAGGGTGTTAGTCACGTCAAAGGGAGGGCTTGAAATTCTTCCAAAAAAAAAAAAACCCAAACCGATGTTCCTTTCTCTGTGTGAGGATTTTCATACTGGCAGTGGGGTGAGTGGCAGGAAGGATTCGGTGCCAGCTCCCACTCATGACGTCCAGAGTGCTATTGGTAAGAGGGAGGTGGACTGGAATTGGGTCATAAGCGGGAAGGGCTCTGGCAGAGGAGACCCTTCCCTCTTCGGTGAATGGCCTTGGGGCATATGCTTAGCAGGGACATTCCTTGGTCAAACAGTGTGTACAGTTCGATGGTTTTCTTAGGAAAATTCTACATTGTTTTCCTGAATTTGGGGCGATTCACAGTTCTACCTATAGTATTCGAGGGGGCCTGTTTCCCCTCCAGCATTGATCCCCTTTTGCCATTTTTCTGAATGCAGGGGGAATCATTGGAGTTGTTTTCATTTACGTTCCTCTTATTATTAGAGATGTGGAACATCCTTTCTCATGGTTGCGGATAATTTGCATTTCCTCTTTTGAAAATTGTATACTTTGATTTTGTTGTTGGTCCGGCATTTCAGTTTTATCTGACTCTCTGTGACCCCATTTGGGGTTTCCTTGGCAGAGGTTCTGCAGTAGGGTTTGTCATTTCCTTCTCTAGCTCATTTTACAGATGAGGAAACTGAGGCAGACAGGATTAAGTGACTTGCCCAGGGTCACACAGCTAGGAAGTGTCTGAGGTTGGATTCAAACTCAGAAAGGTGAGTCTTCCTGACTCCTGGCCCACTCTATGGCACCACCTAGCTGCCCATATACTTTGACTACCTATCTTCCAATGTTTTTTCCTGAGAAAGGTTGTGTTGCATCCTGGACAGTGTGGGTAACCCTGGCTTTGGAAAGAGACATGTTAAAATCCCACCCATGATTTTTGGTAGCTGGGCCATCCTGGACAGGCAACATGGCCACAGACCTAGAACTAGAAGGTGCCTTGACACTTTCCTGCTCCGATCACCCCATTTACAGAAGGGGGAAAAACAGCCCAGAAAGACTCAATGAGTTGTCTAAGGTCACATTGTAAGGAACCCGGGTCACCTGCCTCGACATCTGGTCTGACTCCTTCCAGTTTCTCTCTGTGACCTCAGAGAGTCTCCATCCATCAGCGTGATACCTGCAGGGACCACCTCAGAGGGCTGTTTGAAGTTCAGATGGGATAATGGACGTTTAGGGCTTGGCAAATGGGAAAGAGTTAGATAAATAGCAGGGACGAAGAGACGGACAGGGACAGGAGATGTGGTTTCGTTGGTCCAGGGAACTCTCTCTCCCAAAGCAGGTTGGCACCTGCTCTTCAACCTTTAGTGTGAGAGAGTTGCCTAGATCACTGAGAGCTCAAGCCTTCCAGTTATTCCATAGCACATTTTTTCTTAGATTAACATCTGTGATTACATTATTTTCCTCCATACTGTAGCAGAGTTAGGTGGAGGTGAAACTGACCAGCTATGGCTGCCATCTTGAGATGGCACCTTCTGTGTTCCCTGGCCATCATGGCCAGTTTTCCTCTCTTCTTCCACCCTCCTGTCTTGGGCTCTGCTGGAGGCTGCTGCTAGTTCTCCTCCCAGCTCCAGCCCCTATATAGATAATCCACTTTGCTGAGCTGATATAATTCCCTTTGGGCCAGTAACCATGACCCCCTCTCCTATTGCAAGAAGTGCAGGAAATACCTAATTTAAGTGTCATTAGTCTGTGTTAAGGCCATTCTTCAGACTCTGTGGTAGGTTGGGAATTGTTTGACCCGAGTCTTATTAAAGGAGATGAAAATGTGGACTGAAGGCTTTCTTTTAGAGCAGCCTAGAAAGCCTGGCTTCTGTTGAGAAACTTACCTGGCAACAAATGCTTTCCTGCCCTATCTGAAGTGTCCTCTTGGCCTAACTGCATGCTGGCCCTGGGCCCAATAATTGGGTCACATGCCTTCCCCTCCATAGTTTCTGACATACAAGAAGTAAAGAAGAGGTGCTTGAGAAATGATTGAGCTCCTAAGTTACTGGGCAGACTTCTTGGTGAATTTCCTTTCATTCACTTCCCTCATCTTTTGGTTGTGAACAAAATGACTTTCATGGAGTTTGGCCACAGCTTTGGAGAGATCCTGTAGGTGCATTGGGCGCCAGTTTCTCCATGTGCAAACTGGGGTAGGGGTTGGAAGGGAAGTAGGAGATGGCCTGGGTCATAGGACTATGGATTTGGAGCTGGAAGGGACCTTAGAAATCATCTGCTCCCATCCCCCTCTTTTCACGGTTGGGAAAACTGAAGCTCCAGGAAGTTAAATGACTTGCTCAGGGTCACATGGCTAGTAAGTGGAAGAACCAGAATTCAAACCTAAGTCCTCTGCCTGTAGCTCTAGTGTTCTTTCTATGGTACGATAGCCCCTGGCTGGAAGGGGCCTTATAGCCCATCTGGCAGATGAGGAAACAGATAAGAATGATGGGGCAGGATGGGAGTGGACTGGGATTGGATCAGTATAGGAGACTTCCGATGAATAATAAAAAATAATGACTGACAATTACAGACACGATCTCACAGCACCATGGTCAGCACTGGCCCCATTTTACCGGCGATGAAACTACAGCTCAGAGAACGAGTATCCTATGGCCAGGGTAGTGTCAGAGGCAGGATGGGAGGCCAGTGCTCCAGCCACTATTCCGTAGTCCACTTATTGCAACCTATTTATTCGTTCATTCATTCATTTGTTCTTTTTTTCATTTGTTTATCCCATCAACAACCATTTATTAAGTCATTACCTTGGGTCAACTACCATGCAAGGTCCCAGGAACACAATGACACAAATGAAGCGATCCTTGACTTCAAGAAGATTACATTTCAGTTGGAGAGGATGAGCCAGCTATATACAATAACTGGACATGGTGTCTTTAAAAAAATAGTTTTATTGCTCCCCTTCCCAGAAAGCCATCCCTTCTAATAAAGAATAAAAAAGACATGTGTGCATGCGTGTATATATACGGGGGATATTCCAGCAAAGCTAAAAACGTCTGTCACTATATGTAGTGTTCCACACCCCTACCACCCTGCATCTCCAGAGATGCAGTGTGAGGTGCCTTCTCAAATCTCTTCTTTGATGTCCACCTTGATCATTATTATCTTTTTAAAAAATTTTATTTATTTTTAATTTATGAAATAAAAGAAGCATTTCCATAATATAGTAGAACAAAAAAGAGAAAGATTGCATATGAAACTGCAAATCTATTATGTACTACTTGCTATTCCTTTTATATATATAATAAATTTATCACGTTAACTTTCCCCCCTTTTTTCTTACCTCTACCTCCTCAAGATGGCTACCATTAGATAAAAATATGTGTGTATATGTATACATATATGTATATATATGTGTGTGTGTATATATGTATATATGTGTACGTGTATATATGTATATGTGTGTGTGTATATATGTATATATATGTATACATATATATTTATATGTGTGTGTATATTGCCACTGACTTCATTATAGTGTCTGCCTAGCAATGGAATCTGCAAGTTAAAGGGTATGGAAATTTTAGTCACTTTCTTGCATACTTCCAAATTGCTTTTCAAAATGGTTGGACCAATTTGCAGCTCCTCTGATAAGTAGGGCCTTAGTATGCTTGTCTTTCCACAACCTCTTCAATTTTGACTGTCTTTTGTCATCTTTGCCAATTTTATAGGTACAAGGGGAAACTTCAGAGTTGCTTTGATTTGCATTTCTCTTATTATGAGTGGTTTGAACCATTATTTTATATGGCCTTTAATAGTTGGCAATTCTTCTGAGAACTATTCATGTCTAGTAAGGAATGGCTTTTGGTCTTATCTGTTAGTTGCCTATCTGACTTGCATATTAGTCTCTTTTGAGAGATATTTGCTACAAAGACTTCCCAGTCAATTACTTCTCTTCTTTTCTTAGTTGCATTAATTTTGTTTATGCAAATCTTTCCAATTTCAGACCATCAAAATGATCTATTTAATCTTTTGTAAGAACTTCTGTCCCTTGTTTGGTTAAGAATTCATCTCTTAGCTATGACTGTGAAAGTAAACTCATTTGGTTCTTTTCTATGTTTTTTTTTTATACTTTGATCTTTAACGGTCAAGTCATATATCCATTTTGAGTTTATTACGGCATATGGTATAAGACGATGCTAATTTAAATTAGATTTCTGTGAGACTGTTTTCCAGTTCTACTGACAATTCTCATGAAAAAGTAAAATTTTTCCTAGGTAATATATGTTTTCAGATTTATAGAACACTTAGCTATTAGTCCAATTATTTCTGAGTCTTTCTAACTTCTTTAAGGCAGACAGCCTGTGCAGATGGTATGGTGAACAGACCACTGAACTTGGAGTCAGGAAGACCTGAATTTGAATCCTGCCTCAGATGCTTACTAGCTGTATGATCTTGTGTGATTACTTAACCTCTTCTGAGCCTCAAAATGAAGGAGTTGGACTCAATAGCCTCTGAGGTCTCTATCAAAATCTATATCTAGGAATTGCATGCAGGCAAGTGTAGACATGTCCAGAGACCAGCAACTCAGATATTTTAGTTATTGAGGAAAAAAAGACACAGCCAAGGCTGGAACAGGAGGGAGGCACTTGATGGTAGAGGGCTCTGAATGCCAGATGATCCAAAGTAGTAAATGCCAGGTAATCCAGAGTAGTAAAATGGGGAGTAGCCCAAGCAAGGGCATACTCGAGTCATCTTTCTTCAGAGACCATTTTTTTGGGAGGCCATATCTTTCTCCAGGCCCTTTAAAGATGCTTAATGAGTTGTCAAAGACAAGGACATGCAACTGGATGGGCAATCCAGTGAGTTGGTCCATCATGGGCACAGGAGATGGACAAGCAACTGATTATGAAGCTGAATAGAAGGAAGAGATCAGTGGGCTGGATTGTGTTTGTGAAGCTGCCCATCACTTTCACCAATCCCAAGCTACTCTTAGACTCAAAACCTCCTCTTTTTTTCTCCAGGTAATGGGATAAATGGTGACTCTTGGAATACCATGCTCTTCAAAGACTTAAAACTGCAAATAGTACAAATGAAAATGCAGGTGGTCCAAAGACTGGTGAGGAGACATGGCAAACGTAAGGAATGACAGGTATGCAAGATGCAATAGAAACATATCTTCAAGGACATGTATGATCCCCAAATCAGGTAGACTAACTGTGGAGGGAGGTCATGGGATAGCAGATGTTAGTCATGAAATATTACAAGCCCCAGGGGAATTCCTCCAGGTTGTTAGGGGGCTCCTCTACCACAGATTTGTCTGGAGACAAGAATTATGTAGGTAGAGAAAGGGTAGAGGAGAAAGGGACCTTGGTCCTGACATAGGGAGATGACAATGAGTTTGGTTTAGCCATGTTGTAATGCTCACAGGACATCTAAGCAGGGAAGCCCACTCTGGAGCATGGGAGATAAGTTGTAGTTCAGGGTAGAAATTCAGGATGGATAGAGAGATTTAGCAGGCATTTGTACAGAGATGGAATAGAAGCCATGGGAGAAAAAATAACCATGGAAGGAAGTATAAAGAGAAAGGCTGTATGTAAGAGATATAGTCTTGGAGGGCATCTCCCCTTGGAGGTAGGGTGGGCGGATGATGGTGCCCCAGCAAGAAATGGAGAAGGAGCAGCCAGCCAAGGACATGGACCTCCCTCTTCTCCTCCTAAGGAAAGGAAGTCCACCAGATCAAGTTGGCCCCCAAAGAGGAGGGAAACAAAAACAACTAGGGGAAAGGAATCCTAGCTGAAAACACGCAGGTGACTCTTAGAATTGTTGCCCTGGGATCAAGTTCTTGAGAAGCTTGTTTTGTTTTTGAAAACTTCAGCAAGTTTCGTGGAAAAAAGTGGAAATAACATTAAAATCATGTTTAAATCACTTTAATCCCACCTGTCACAGCTCTGAGAAGATATTGCCCAGATGATAAAAAGCAATTCAGAGGGGCTTAATTAAAACAATTTGCAAGGACAAATTATGTTATAGTGGAAAGAATCTGGGACTTGGGGTGCAAAGGTCTAGGATCCAAGGCACAGCTCCACTACTCACTACCTGTGTGAACTTGAGAAAGTGTCTTCATTTCATCTCAAAAACGAAGGGTTTGAATCTCAGGCCTGGAATGGACTTTTAAAGTTCATCTTGTCCAAGCTGCACTTGCACAGGAATCCCCTTTCTCAAAAGTGACCACTTGGAGACACAGCCATGAATGAGCAGTGTGGTGCAGTGGATAGAGAGCTGGAAGGAGTCAGGAAGACCTGAATTTGAATCCTGCCTCACACTGAAGAGTTTCATGATTGGTCAAGTCACTCAAGTTTTAGCCTCAGTTATCTTCCCTGTAAAATGAGAGAGTTGGGTCTGAAAACCTAAGGGTTCTAAGGTCCATTCCAGCTCTATGTCTGGGATCCTAGAGAACATACTGGAAGCAGCCCATCCCGCTTTGGGATAGATAGCTCTAATGATAAACGAGGTCTTTCCAGACAGAAGGCTCAAACTTGCCTCTTTGTGACTTCACCCATCACTCTCAGTTCTGCCCTCCGGGGAGAAGCGCACCTTAGATCCCTTCTCTGCCCCCCAGTCCTCACATACTAGAAGGCAGCCACCACACTTCTCCAATCTACTTCTAAAGGAGTTATATATCTCTATGGGAAAGAGGGCAAAACTTGGGGAAATTGCAGCCTGGCCTGGGTTGGGATGGACACCAGTGGAGGGAGTGCTCCCACACTGTGAATGGAACCAAGCGATCAGAGTTATCTGCTGCCTTTGTTCATTTCCCACCTTTCCATTCCTAGAATAGCTGCCCCCATTCCCTGTTCTGTTAAAATCTCCTTCTTGCTTCAAGGCTCAGGTCAAAGGCCACGTTTCCATGTAGCCTTCAAAGATGTCCCAACTCCTTTTCTTCAGATATCGGTAATCTGTCCCTCCCTCAATTTCTCATCCCTCTTTATAAAATCTCTCCTTGGAAGCAATTACATTATAACTGATATTGGGGTTATTTTGTCTACATATGTTACAGAATGTGCTTAAGGAGTGTTTCTGGAATTGTTTAGCCTCTGCGGGAGCTCTCCGTTTGGGCAGCAAGTATTTATTTAATACTATGTTCTAGGCACTGTGCTCAGCACTGGAGATACAAAAAAGGGGGGGCAAAACATGGTCCCTGTTCTCAAGGAGCTTCCAGTCTAAGGGGAGACCACATGCAAAGAAGTTATACATGCAAAACATATACAGTATAAAGAGACAGTACTTTCAGAAAGCAGGCATTAGCAGCAGGAAGTGGAGGGTAGGGGAGATACTGGGAAGTCTTTGTACCAAAGATTGAATTTGAACTGAGTCTTAAAGGAAGGCAAGGAAAGTAGTAAATAGAGGAGAGAAAGGAGAATATTATAGGCATAGAAGAAAAGGAGATGGAGATTCATGTGCAAGGAAAAGGAAAAAGGCCAGGGATGCTAGATTACAGGGAAAATTGAAGGGAGTGGTGAATGAAGACTGGAGAGGGAGGAAGAGCTTTCTGGCAAGGCTGGCCCTTGGGTGCTGGGTTTTCTTGGCCATCATGGCTCGTGAAACCATCTCCTGAGGTGTGGTTGGCTTTGGATCTGTGTCTCTGGAGGAGTTCCCCCTCACGGATGACTTCATGGATACCGGAGCATTGACAAGAAGGGTTCCACCCAAGATGACGTGACCCAGGTCCTTCCCAGCTCTTATTGAGGTCTCACTGCTGGTTTCTGTTCAGTGGTTCTCTAAGCAAAGACAGCGTGCCTCCTACTTGCCTTTCTATGTAGCTCCTTTTTAAACTCTGTGGATTCTATTTCAGGGTCCCATGAACAACTATCAATTGTTTCTGAATGTGAATCGGCTTCTGCCATTGTCAGTTATAAGTGATCCATGTAGCTGCGTCTTGCATCAGGAGAGAAATTCTGCAAGTACTTTAGGTATTTCTGATATGGACTCCTTTTCCCTTCCTTCCTTCCTTCCTTCCTTCCTTCCTTCCTTCCTTCCTTCCTTCCTTCCTTCCTTCCTTCCTTCCTTCCTTCCTTCCTTCCTTCCTTCCTCTCTCTCTCTCTCTCTCTCTCTCTCTCTCTCTCTCTCTGTTTCTTTCTTTCTTTCTCTTTCTTCTCTCCATCTCTTCTCCTTTCCCCTCCATATCTTTTCAAGCATAAACCAAAAAGGAGGCACTAGGAAATGCCAATTAGCCCTAAGCAAACTTGGATTGAAGCTTTCCACCTGACCCCTGATCTTGCTTGAGGTTGGCCTTGGTCTGCTCTGGGAAGGTTGGAAATCTTCTTCTCAGGCTCTTTCAATAACCTAGAGTTGCTTTGGTTTGGCCTTCCAGAGGTGCCCTCAGATTGGATACCTAATAAGTGGTCATGGAGCCTCTGAGGATTTCCAGTGAGGGGAAACCCTACCCCTTCCGAGGCAGTCCATTTCCGCTTGCGATGGCTTTAATCCTTGCCTCTTTACAACTTTTTACCCATTGCCCCTCATTCTGACCTCTAGGGCATCACAGCTGTCATGTGACAGCCTTTCAACCACTCAGGTCCAGAACTTTGCATTTAGGGAGATTCATCTGGCAGTCCTTTGAAGGATTAGTCGGAGTACGGGAAAGAGCTCCGGCTAGAAGAACTGTCCAGGTAGATGATAATATAGTCTCTGTTTAGGTTGGATATAAAGGGATTCCAGTAATTTTATTGGGGTGGGGGGAACCAATCTTCTTCACTCTGTTGGGTCAGAAAGTAGGAGGAGATGGACCCTAAGAGAAGGAATACAAACAGTATCCAATCTATCCGGGATGTAATTCTGCCTGAAGAAGAGAGATCTCAGAGGGACCATCCCTGAGGGACGCTCAGAGGAAACATTTGAAGGACTTGTTACCTGGATGCGCTTGGCCCCAGAGGGCAGAACCAGGTGAAAGTTGTAGAGAGGCAGATTGTAGATTGAGATATGGAAACACTTGCTAACAGCTATCCAAAAGTGGGTGGCTGGGGAGCTCCCTAGTTTCTCCTCATCGGAGATCTTCAAGCAAAAGCTGGATGACCTCTTGGCAAATACGTTGGAATGGGGATTCCTGCTCAGGTAAGGGTCAGACTGGCTGGCCTCTGACTCCCTGAAAGCCTGAGCCTTTTAGTTCCATAATTATTCTGGGCTTTTTCTTCAGGATGTTTACCTATTTTCTTTTAAAACTCACTTTTACTTTCTAATATTATTTTAACAAGATGTTTAGCCTCCTCCTTTGTCTCCCTCCATGACCCCTATCTTTACTCCCCAAGAAAATGCAGCAGGTCTAGATTATGATAAATGGTTCTCTTGTGGCAGACCTGAGATTTGAACCCAAGTTCACTGAATCCGAATTGAATGTTCTTTTTAGTGCATCCTTGCTATTGTTGCCCAGAGTTTAATATTGGCCTTACTGGGCTACTCTTTATCCTACTCACTGTGATTCTTGTAAAGGTTAAAAGATTGGGTTCTTGAAGTGGGGGGATTGTTTAATGAGACAATAGAGATTTCAAAGGGGGTGATAATATTTTGGAGCCCTTAGCCCAATTGAATAGCAAAATGTGGCTCTGCCTCCCCCTTCCCCCACAGCTGCCTAGAGCTTTCTTTTGTCATGTGCCTTCCTTTTCTTTCATCTTCCATGGTCTTTGGTCAGTCATTTCATCTGTGCACCCCTATCTCTGTTTCTCTTCCTCTCTTTACCTCTTTTACTTTGTTTAGTAACAATGTAGTTCAGAAAAACCTTATTAAGCTGCTACTAAGTATGTCTTGTGTTAGAAGCCAAAAGAAAGGCAGAGACTAAGGGACATTTTCTGCCCAATTGGATCTCATAGGAACTCTTCCCCTCACCCTATCCTTTTTTTTCTCCCCACATCCCAAACAAACAACACATCACAAAAATGTCCATAATATGGAACAAAATGTATTTTTAGTGTTCCACTTATTAAAAACAGTTTTATGTTCTCTATTCTTAATTTAAAAAGTCAGCTGCGCATGGTTTATTTCTCTTTCTAAGAAAAAAAAAGAACAAAATTACTTTTGGTATGTGGCCCTTGATAGATTTCTTTCTGTAGGTCAATTAAAAAAATTCCCATCCTGCCTTCAAATATTCCCTTGTGTTCATTTGTTTCACTGGAATATTTCTAAACAGAGCATATGTCACACTTTTTTGTGGCTGACAAAATATATTTGATAACGGGTTCCCTTGTTGAGAATCTTGGCAGAAGGACGTCGATTGAAAGGGTTTTGTAACATTGTAGTCAAATTAAGTCAAATTGAAATGGTGTTCTACTAATTCATTGATTCATTTACTGATTCATTCATTCAATATTTATGGTCTTGGTCCTCCTTGAAGAATGTGTATTGAATGTTGACTCTAACAGAGCACACTGACAGATTTTGGGATTCAAAAATGGTGACAAAGATAATAAAGTGCTTTACAAATTTTATCTCATTTTATTTTCACAAGGATGACTGAACCTCCTGCCTTTAAGAAATTGACATCCTACCTGGAGAGACAAGTGGCATTGGTGTGACAGTACATACACTGCCAGAAAGTTGTTAAGATCCTCCCCGCCCCCTATCCATCCTTGGTAATGTCCTAAGTACAGTTGATACCATCTAACTTTAGGATGGTGGTGGGAATTAATGCTCCATCCTCTCCTCTTGGATTTCCAAAGGATTGGACTCAGGACTCACTAACAGGGCAGGATCCTCTTGATTTGAAATTAACTTGTCCCTTTAAAATGGGGGGCAGGAGTCACTATCTGATAGAGTCAGGATGAAGGAGGTAATATGTTGTCTCCACCTCTCAGGGCATTTGGGGACCCTGAAGGAGACCACTAGGAGAGCATCAGAGGAAAAAAAAACCAGGATGGTGAAGGGCCTCCAGTCCATATCATCTGATGATCAGTTGAAGAAATTAGAGGTGTTTAGGCTGAAGAAGAGAAGACTCAGCAGGGAGGGACATGATAGCTGTTTTCAAAAATTGGAGGCATTATCATGTGGCAGAGCGATGATTAGACTTCATCTCTTTTGACCCAAGAGGACATAACCAGGGTCAATGAGTAGGAGTTGCAAAGGAGCCAGCCTAGGCTTAATGATGACAGGAACATTTTCTTCAAAATGAGAGTTATCTCAAAGATGGACAGTTGTGAATTCCTCCTCCCTGGAGGTCTTCAAGTAGAGACCATGCTTGTTGGGCATGTTACAGCGGAGGATCCTTCTGAGGTCTGGTTTGGACAAGATGGCTGGTGAGGTCCCTCCCAACCCTGAAATATTTGGTGATGCCATGACTTGTGTGACTAAGTCAGAAATTGTGATGGGGGCTCAAAGGAGCAAGTTCTCCAAGGATCCTCATTCTGGAAGCTTGTGGGCCTCTCTCTTCTTCCTGCTAGGCAAAAGAACAGAATCTCTTGGCTCTCTTTCTTTTTAACTCAGTTGGCAAGTCGAGCAGCAGAGCCCTGCCATGTGGCTTTGGCACTCCTTGGGTGGCTGCCTGGGAGGTCGTGCTGGTGGATCAGTGAACCTCTGCATTCTTGTTTCAGTAAAGTTTGTATATTATGTCACTGTGGAGGGTGATGTTCTTAATATCTGACAGGCATTTTGATGGATTTGCATGTTTTGTTACTGACCTAGAAATTTCCCTGAATTTCCTTGTGTTTGTTAGTCCCAAATAAAAGTGTCTCTTTCTCTCTTTTATTTTTTTCTTTTATTAATCTGAGCCTGCAACTACCTCCACCCCACCTCCACTGAGCAAATAAAAAATTTTAAAGGCTAAAAATAAAGTCTTCTATACACAGCTGCATTATCTGGCAAACCAAATTCCCTCATTGGCCATGCCTGAAAATGCCTGCATTTCAAGTCTAACACCTCTTTGGCAGGAGATGGTAGCATGTTTCATTGTCATTCTTTTGGGCTTGCCATTCGTCATTACATTGATCAGAGTCCTGGTGTCTTTCACAGTTGTCTACATCTGTAGTACTATTAGCGTGGTCTAAATCCTTCTCTTAATTCTTCTCACTTTGCTCTGCATCAGTTCGTAAAGGTCTTCCTAGTTTCCTCTGAAACTGCCCTCTTCACCGTTTTGAATGGCCCAATATTTCATTACATTCACACACTCACTTTTGTTTAGCCATTCCCCAATAGGAGGATATCTCCTTAACTTCAGATGAGCTAAAGTACCTAGCACAGTACCTGGCACATAGTAGGTGCTTAATAAGTGCTCATTACCTGTTATATTGTTGGGTAAAAGGTACATACAGTTTAATAACTTTGGGGGTCATAGTTCCAAATTGCATTCCAAAATGGCTGGATCAGTTTACAACCACTGTGATAGTGTAGGGTACCTGTTTTCCCACAGCCCCTCCAACATTTGTCATTTTCCTCCTTTGCTATCTTTACCAGCCTGGTAAATGTGAAATGGAACCTCAGAACTACCTTATTTTCATTTCTCTAAATATTAATACTAATAAAATATTAACATCGAATGAGATATTTGCAAAAGCACGACCCAGAGCCTGAAACAAAATAGTTTCTGTATAAATGCTAACTCCTTCCTTTCCTTTTTAGTGATTTAGAGCATTTTTTTTTCTAAAAGGTTGTTGATGATTTCAGTTTCTTCCTTTGAAAATTGTTTATTCATATTCTTTGGCTATTTCACTATTGGAGGTGAATGGGAAATATTCTCTCTCCCCCCACCTCTCTCTCTGCCCCCCTCCGTCTCTCTGTCTCTCTCTGTCTCGCTGCTTCTCCCTCCTCCTCTCTATCCCTTTGTGATTTTCTATGTCTCTTTCTCTCACAAAATTGCCTGTTTTATTTAGTAAAGTTTAGCCTGCAAAGCATCTTGCTAATCATTGCCGAAAAGATGCCAAAGTACAGTGAACACTCACACTCAAGAGGTGTGTTGCTGACAGTTTTCCATGGAGAAAAGTGGACATTCTCTTTAATGTGTCTGATAGAAGAAAGATGTAGATTTTTAAAATTAACTTTGTCCTCTCTCATAGAGAGATTTTAACAGACACTTCAGTTCATAGATTTAGACCTGGAAGGGGCCAACCCCTTCATTTTGCAGTTGAGGAAACTGAGTCCCAGAGAAATAACAGATAATAAGTCACAGAAGCAGGCTCCAAAACTAATTCCATATCTCCCGCTCCACATTGTCTTTGCAGAAGCAACTTGATACAGAGACACTTAATTAGGGTCCTGGATGAATGCAGTCATCACATATATCACATATAGATGAAGAATTCTTAAAGAACTAGATTAATCTAAACTGCCCTTAACACTTAATTAATTTAAACACTTAGTTAATTTAGAATGCACTTAACACTTAGCATGCTACCGAACCTAATTTAATCTATTTTTGATTAGGTTGTCAGGCTCAATGCTATGAACATCTCTTTCTGGTGAAATGCAGGAAGTGTTGGTTAATAGAGACTTAGGGTTGATAGAGTTGAAGTTAATATATTCTGATGATAATTGACATTCGTGATGATGACCCCGAGGTCCCACATGATCCTGAAGGGCCCACTGAATCAAGGAAATGTTCCATCGAGTGTTATTCTCATGATCACTGTATTTTTATTGTGTTTGAAATGCTTGGAAAATTGGGAGTCCTAATGATATGCGTGGTGTTGCCATTAATGAGAATACTTCATTAATCAGAGGATGTCATTTCTTAACCATGTTGGATGAGGGAGTGAGTACATTGAAGACAGTTATTGGAAACCGAAAGGTCAGCATCGCAGCAAACGGTGGTGGTATTCTGAGGCTCCATTGTGAAAACCTGCAAAATTCAGGGATAAGGTGAGAAGGTTGAGGAACGAGTTATCAGGGGGCTCTGTGTGTGTCCTAAGGGAGACCAAATGGATGGAGTGAAGCCAGAACTCAAGGGAGTTATCACCTCAACAGGCAATATTAACACTGCTGAAGGACTGAAGGGGGCTTTGACATCACCTAGTCGAGTCCCCTCTTTACAGATCATAGGCTGACAGATCTAGAGCAGGAAGGGACCTTACCCTGGTACCCCTTCCCTTTCACTCTCACAAAAGGAGAAAATGAGTGCAAGAGGGGGGAAGGTGACTTGCCCAGGGCTACCCAGGTATTATAGGAATTGGCAGAAGGGAATTTGGAACTCAGATCTCTGCCCATTATGCCTTATTGAGGCATCAAAGAAAGCCAGGAGGACCAGAAAGGAAAAAGAACTTTCCTAAGGTCAGACGCTAGGTTAGCCACAAAGCTGGGACTGGAACCCAGACTGAATGAGTCTAAGGCTGCACCTCTTTGGAAGTTTAGAGCTCTTTCTACCAAATCCATTTAAAAAATTAATCTTTTTATTGACGCTTCTTGCTTTTATATCTCCATTCTTTTCTTACCAATGTCCCCTTTCCCTCCCCTCCCCTCCCCACTGAGCCACCTATGGTAACAAAGATTTTAAAAGGAGGAAAAGGGTAGTTCAGAAAAATCAGCCAATACCTTGCTTGTATTGGATGGTATGCGTAACATTGCAGACCCACATTCCACCCCCTTTGTAGGGAAGGGAGGCTGGTCAGTCCCATCAAACTGATAATGAACGGATGCATGGAACAGTTAAAACATTAAGAGGATATAATGGCCGAGTTCAGATGATAAAGACACTACGATGAGGAGCTAATAAGATGGTCTGTTTCTCAAGCTCCTTGAGTTGAATGCCAAACATTGTCCATACAAGAGCCCCATGAGGTAGGTGGTGCCAATATTCATTTCCCTATTTCAGAGGTGAGGAAGCTGAGGATCAGAGCGATGGCTACACTGGAGCAGGGAGGGTGTCGTACTAGGGGAACACCAAGCACACAGTAGGTACTTGTTATAATAATTGTTTATTGATTGATTCACAACAGTCAGCATCTTAGAGATAGAAGGGATCTAATCCAACCTATATGTGACCATCCTGGTCCGTACAGCCATTTGGAGACCTGGGGAGGTTTCACAAAAAGATCGTGGATGTCCAGAAATGCGTAAGGCCGTAGGGATAGGATTTAATGCTATAGAGATTTCCCAGGTGAAGAAGCTCAATCTACCAAAGCAGAGTAAGTGACTTGTCCAGGGTCACACAGCCAGGACGTGTCAGATGTGGAACTTGAATGCAGATCTCATGGTCTCCAAGGTCAGCTTTCTCTAGGCTGACTATATTAAGCGACAGACTTTTGTTATAATGTGTTTTAATTCATACAAAGGAATAATTAAGTCCTCGGATGAGAAACCTGGAGTAAAAGCAAGAGAAGAGTTTCAGGTGCAGATTCATTTGGGTCTCGGTCTCTGGCGAGTGGTTGCTGCATTCCTGGGGCCACGTTCTGCAGGCCACAGAAGGAGGAGGGAGGGGGTCAGGAAAGAGGGGCCCACCCACGAAGATTCTGGTGTGCCTTTTTCATCTCCCCTCCTTCTGATCAATTGGTGGGTTGCCAGGTGCTGTATCAGCCAGCCCAGTGTCAGGGCAGATGGATGACCCAGTCAAAGGTGGTGGCTTTTCCAGGGAAGGGAGGAGCTCTTACTCAGGTGGGCAGATTGGTTTCTCATCTCAGAGGTCCCAGACAGGGAGATACCAGGAATGAGCTCAGGTGCCCTCATTCTGCCAAGACAGGGCAAGGATGTTTCTGGTGTAAGTAGGAATAGAATTCATTAAATGACCACCTCCGGCTTTCTCTTAAAGGGCACCTACCAGACACTTGATGGAAGACTAAGCCTGTCAAAATCCTGGTGAACCAGTCTTTATATTTAGGCCCCATCAAAAGCACATAAAGGATAGAGCCGGCAAGTTTCTAGAGCCAGCAGGAGGAGCTAGTGGGTCTAAAGGGCCCAGAAGACTGCCCACCCCCCACATAACAAACACACACAATCCAATTAACCATGAAACCCCTTTGGATCCTAACTGAACTTTTCCTTCTGCTTCTCCTAGTTTGTGTCTACTTGAGGCCTCAGCTTCCCGACTGTCCTCACGCTCCATCCAGACTCTCAAAGCAGACTTACTCCCCCTCCCCAGCCCAGCTCCTCTGACACTCAGCAGGAACTGCTTGTGGAAAACAAAACATAGACATGATTTGATGTGGCACCATTGTTCTGTCTTCTTTCTTGTGAGTAAGTCGTGGCTTTAATGCCAGACGCCTGGATAGCGTGAGGTCCAGACACACCAGCACATAGAGGGATGAGACAACCCACACAACTGGACTTTAATTACCTGACTTAATCCTGTACCCTGAGCAAGGGCAAGCGCCACTTTACCAATGCAGCCTTTAGATAGCATGGTTGTTTTTTTTTAAGTACTCTGTGCAGTTCATTCCTTCAAAATTCATTCATTCAGCCATTCAACATACATTTGTTAAACACCCTGGAGATATAGAATGGGGGTGTGATCATGGCCATCATCATTATCATTGTGGACAAGCTCTTATTAAGCACCTATTTTGTGTCAGACCATGGGCACTGGAGATACAGAGGAAGGCAAAACAAAACTAAAACAAACAAACACCCCTCCCCAGTCCTGGTTCTGATATTGCCTGTGTAACTTGCGGCAAATTAATCTCCCTGGCCTCAGTTCCTAATCTGTAAAATGAGGGGATTAGATCATCTCTAAGGCTTCCTTGTGTTCATCGGTTGAAGTTGTAGCATGCCTCTGTTTCCCTTTTTTTCTGTCCTAGATGTACACCTCCACCTGATATTCTTGGGCCTATCCCATCCCATCTCCAGGGAGAGCTCTTTCCACTCATGTGGCCTGTCTCTATTTTGTTCATGGCAAAGGGCCAAGCTCCAGCTCTGGCCACTCGTAGGAAGATTCTGCCCACTTTCCCAAGACATGCTGCTCTCCTCCTTCTCTGAATGCTTAGGCAGGGCACACGGACATTTTCTCTGAATTGTTCCCCAGTGAAGTTGAGGGCTCCTTGAGGGAAGAGACTAGCCATAGCTTTTGGAAATTCTTCTTCATTCTCTACTGGGAAAAGGTCCAGTCAATAAATGTAATGTTTGGAACAGAGATGCTGCCAGGACCCCTCGGGGGACCTTATAGCCCCCTCTCAGAAACCCTGGGCAAACATAGGTACCACCCACACGTGAGGGCACACCTCCCGGGCAGAGCCACTTGTAAGCAAACGGTCCACCACAAAACAGGTGAAAAATGTTCACAACTAGAGGAAAGCAAACATTCTTTTTTTCTCAAAGGTATTCATAAATCCTTAAAGTCGCAGCTTCAGGTATGCCACCCACACTGGTCCTGATGCATTCCAAGCATGGGAGATAGCCAGGCTAGTTTGGCTGCATTGTAGGGTGCAGGAAGGGCAGCAAAGTATGACAAGGCTGGAAAGAATACTTGGGGCCCGTCTGCAAAGAGCTTTGAAAGTCAGACTGAAAAGTCTATATTTGATGCTAGAAAGAATAGGAAGTGATCAAGGAGGGCAGTGACACGATCAGGTCCAGGAGCTGTGTCGGGGATCGATCTGAGTGGGAGACAGAATTGGAGGCTGTTGCGATGGTCCAGGGGAGAGGTGACGCAGGACTGAATTAAAGTATTGATTGTGTGAGTGGAGAGAAGGGGGTGGATGAACAAGATGTGCAGGGAAAACAGGCATCATTAAGCAATGGATTAGGTTTGGGGGCTGAATCTGCGTCAGAAGCCAGGCATGACGTCGAGGTGATAAACCTGCATGATGGGAAGGTTAATGTCACCCTCGACAGAAATAGGAAAGATCAGAAGGGGGCGGATTTGGAGAGGGAAAATAATGAGTTCTATTTTGGACATATTGGGTGTGAGAAGCCTGTGTGACATTTCTACCCTCTCCCCAGTCTCTTTCAGACTGGCATGTTTTCAGCCTTCTTCTCTTTCCCAGCAGTTTGGTAGGGAATCTGGATGAATTTAGTTGTTAGGATGGTGACATTACAGAGTGATGACCATTACCCCCCAGGAATGAGATGGAGGGGCTCGAGGGGGGTCCTGCTAGGGAGCATGGTCACTAGCCAACTGCCAGAGAGATGGCATTCCAGCAGCAGGGGCTACCAACAGGTACCATTATAAAGCAAAGGTCAACCCACATGTGGTCTAATTATGGGGTGATCTGGATAGCAAGAGGCTAGAAACTGGAACCACCCACTCACAGGATGATGGAGGCAGGACTCTCCAAGGCCACTTGGTCCCACTTGCATCTGAACAAGAATCCTCTTTAATAGTCCTCCATCTTCTCTACTTGAAGACTTTGTCTTAGGGACTTCTCTTTAAGATGTAGGGAGAATAACCTAGGACCTTCTAAAGCAGATCATTCCACTTTGCAATAGTCATCTTTGTTATGAGTTTTCCCTTTGCTCCAGGCTAAATTTGTCTCTTTGCAATTGCCACCCACTCTCCCTGGTTCCCCGCTCTGGGGTGAAGGAGAGCAAGCCTAATCCTTCTCCAGGGTGAAGCCTTTAGATGTCTGGCGAAAGCTCTCATGTCCCCGTGTTTCAACAATTCGGCTAGCAGCTGCTGTGGGGGGTGTAAAGCCAACAACCACCAGCACACAGAACGCTGCAAAAGCCCAGGTTCTTTTGATCTGCTTTATTAAGGAAAGCAACGTTAAGGGGTTAACAATCTCAATTTAATCCAGCATACAAATATCATTCACTCAGTTCAGGGGAGAAAGCCAGCACCCTGAACTTCACAGGAAATACAAACAAATTACAAACAGACCCAATACAATTCATAGTTACCAAGAAAATGGTCAACATCTGAGTTTAGCCGGAAGGCCCTTAGAGCAGCTGCCAGAGTCCCGCAACTCCAGAAGTGAGAACCTTAAGCAAATAACTCTGTTCTCTCTTTTTATACAGTTTCAGACGTCATTAAACGCCATCTGAGCCACCAGAACTTAGGCTCTTACTATTGGCTCTGGAGTTAGCACCTCCCTTCATTGGCCCCACCTGGAGCCCCACCTTAGTTACCAATTCTCACCCACATAGGTTTAGCACCTAATAGATAGGGGTTTGGGCCTGGGGCTTAGCACCTAGTAAGACTAAATCAAAGACACTGAATTAATCAAAGGAAACAAAGGCCAAACTCTACAGGATCCCCAATACTCCCCAGGCCTTTGGTTTGATTCTTATCTGACGGGAGACTCCAGGTCCTCCACCATCTCAGGACCCTTCTCTGGGTGGTAAAGTCAGTGGGCTTCTCTACCTAGAAGTCCTCTAGCTGACACGGGGCGGCCACTGGTTGGGACGCTAATAGTGCATCCTTCTGCGGATGGTTTGTCATAGGTGACATAGACAGTCCTTTTCAACTGTTAAATTCTATTGATTGTAAATGCTCTCTGATTTATCAGCGTCCTCCCTAGGCCGTGGTGCCCCAGGTTGGATGCAGTATTCCATACATGATCTGACCAGGGCAGAGGACAGTGGGACTATCCCTTCCTTACGTCTGGACTATGCTTCTCATATTAAAGCTACCAAAGATTGTGTTAGCCCAGAATTTACTAGATATCCAGATTCTGGTTTCCAGTATGGACCTTGAGAAATCATGTCGGTGGGCCCCAAATGGTTCTGCCTGTCTTTTTGGATCACAGTCACAGAGGACGGCAGATTGTCCATCACCCCTCTGCCCCATCCTCCCCCCACTCTCCATTTTGTGGGATGTCCCAGACCCTGGAGACATCAACGCACTAACTGATAATTCTGGTCATGTCATTTGGACGGCACAAGGTGACAGCATCCTGGAAGAAGGGACTGCGCTAAATAAGAAGCAGGGGAATATATCAGAAAGGGCTCTGGATTTATAATCGGCAGAGACCCGGGTTCAAATCTCTTCTCTGACAACTACCAGTCGTGTAACCCTAAGCAAACCATTTGCTTCTTTCAGACTCGGTGTCCTCATCTGTAAATGAGAGCAGCGTCCAGCTCAGAAGGATTGCTGTAAGGCTCCGATGGAACCTCCTAAAGCAATTTCCACCCATTAAAGTTCTCTCGAGACACTAACTTTTGTTGTTCTTATTTGGGTGTCTAAGGTTCTATCAGTTGGTGTTGGATGAAAGTGGGGAGGAAGATTTTGCTGGGAAAGCCCTTTGGAGCCGGAGCTGAGGTTCTCTGTTGGATTCCCTGGAGGCCTCTTCTGAACTCACACATCTGTCCCTGCCGCAGGCATCCAGCCCAGCAGCCCCACCCATCCAAGCACAAGTCTCCATCAAAATTCAGGGAATGAGCTGCCTGTGCACGATTGTCAGAGCAGACACCAAGTGGGTGCAGGCGTGCAGACGTAGGGTAGAACAGTCACAGGTAGCAACATGCCCCTTGTCTCTGAGGCACTGCCTGAAGAAAATCCATCTCCCTCCGCCATTTGTTGGGACACACACACACACACACACACACACACACACACACACATTTCCCATTCTAGACAGCAAATGGACTTAAAAAACATCTGCCTTTGAACACAAACATTTTTGGAGACTAAACCTGTGGTTTCGTTGCAGTTTCACAGAATTAGAATGTGAGAATTGGATGGGAGATCAGTGGTCACTGAGGCCAACTCATGCCGCCTGAAGGAATGCCTGCAACAACAAATTCAATAAGCGGTTGGAACTCCCAGTGCAGTAACTCCCTGCACTGATTCGGTGCATAAAGTTATCAGGAGGAGCTCATGATCTTAGTTGCTTGGAGCCTTGAGAAATGAAGGGTCTAACTAAGATCCCTTACGGGACCACTGATGAAGCACTGGAAGGGGCTGTCTGGTCCAACTGCCTTGTTTCACAAATGGGGAAACTGAGAACCATTGAGGTGATGTGATTTGCCCAAAGTCATGTAGGTAGGAAGGTTTGAACTCAGGTCCTCTGACTCCAGAGGTAGGACTCTATCTGCTGAACTATACTGCCTACCATATCTATAACACCTTACAGCTTCTCTCATCACTGCCTCACAAGCCTGGCAGTGTAAGTATCTTAGAATGGAAGGGACTCATTCTGGAATGTGATTAGGAAACTCCTAATGAAAGAAGTCCTCCCACCAACGGCAGTGTCTTCACTCCAGTATTTTTGCCAAGAAAACCCCAGATAGGGTTGTGGAGAGTTGGACATGACCGAAATGACTCAACAATAACCATCTTCTTTGTAATTTATAATCTTAGAGATTTGGCTGGGTCATTGAGATATAAAGAGACTTGTCCAAGGTCACCCAGCCAGTGTGCCAGCGGTAGCCCCTGAACCCGGGTTTTCATGACTCCAAAGCTGACTGTCTCAGGGCCCTCCCCCGATTTCTCAGTTCGGTCTGAGCTGTTCCTTATTTTCTTTCAAACCTGAATGGCGGATGCTCTCTGCTTTGGGGTTCCATTAATATTGCTGTTATATAAACAAAAGTATAATTGTGTTAATTTCACAACCCAATTTTCATAAAAAGAAATGGTGACTTAACCTCCCTTTGAAGAAATTCAAGGTCACAACCTTGCATCTTCCCTGTCTGAGAGCAGGCATGAGTGAGAACTCTCTCTCTTTGGTCATTTTGGGCCAGCGGATCCTGTGTGTGGCAGCTGGGTAGTGAGCTTATGGACTCCAGAGAGGAGCTCATCAAACTTGTCCACGGCATAGTTTGATGTGGAAAATAAAACTTAGCCCTGCTGTGTTCCCTGTGGTCTGTTTGAGGACAAGGGGGTGGGCCAGAGATACCCAGTACTACCCAACTTTGCCCCGATCTATGTCAGAGTCCTCTGAAAGGCCTTGGGGCTGGCACTCCCTGCCACTAGGAATTTCTCTTTCCGTATATCCAAAAAGAAGAACCTATCTCAGCTTGCTAACAGATAACAACAGCCTTCTCTTAGCTCTGAGATACCTGGAAGGTGATTCTGCCTCTGAGCTGATGTGGGTTGGGAGTAAATGAATGCCAAGCTAATCCTAGCTGTGGAGGAGCCTGTGGACTTGGCGGGGGAGCATCTGGGGAGCTGGAATGTCCAGCAGTGATGGGAACCTGCCACTCATGTGTTCTGTCTCAGAGATATTGGCCACACCTGCAGGATACTTCTGGGTGTATACCGAGGGATTTCAGTACATTTTGTTGGCTTGTTCCGTGTTTACTGCAAAGAATTCCATCCCAATGACATATGATATCATCTTTTCTTAAGAACTCATTCTTCATGGGATAACATTCTGAAAAGCATCGATCATCTTTATGCAGATGTGTGACATCTGGACAGTCTCTAGGCCTTTGGACATTCCAGGAGCGCCAAGAGTCTGGGTTCAGCCTGAGGTGGACGAAGGGGCCCCAGACAGGGCAGGGGAATGGAAAGGAGGCTGGAGGTCCAGGTTCTAGGGGTTGGGTTCTAGTTCTGAGCTGAGTTGTTTGACTCCTTTGTTGGGGCCAGCCCGAGGCAAAGCCAGGGCTGGTTTTCCCTTTCCTTATGCTCCCTCCTCTTACTTCTGATCCCTGTGGAGGGGTGGAAGACCTCCTCCACAAAAGTCCACCTCTGAGGGGTCCTTTCACTGGGTCTGCCCAAGGTCAGCTAGGATCTTCAGTACTGGAAAGGCTCTAAGTATGTCCCTAGGATTGTCTATATGTCTGAGGACCATCCATGCTATGCTCACATATTCAAAGGGTCCTCATGGGGAAGAGGGATGAGGCTTGCTCTGTTGGTCCCAGAGGTCAGACCCAGGGGCAGCCAGTTGTCAGGAAAACCTTCTGACCCTTCAGGTGGGCCCCAAGTAGAATGACCTCCAGAGGTGGTGAGTTCCCCCTCCCTGGATATCTGTAGGCAGAGGTTGGAGGACCCCATCTTGGGGCTATTGTAAAGGCCGGGGATCTCAGCTCAGGTAGAGGTTGGGCTAGGTGGCCCTAAAGTCTCTTCCTCCCTTGTGATTCAGGGAGGTTCACCCTTTGATTGGCCTCAGGGAGATGATGTTTGGCCGCAGTAATTCACAAAGACGATCTCCTAAAGAGGAAAGGGTTGCAATCTATACAGGAAGGATGAGTACCTTTGATATCCCCAGTGAATGAATGAAAAGACCTTCCATTATTGACCATGTGCAAAATACTGTGTAAATGCTAGGGACACCAGATCCCTGAAACACGGAATTCAGATACTGTGGCCTAACCATGCCTCAGTCTTACACTTTTCATATTTTATCGCCCTTGTGAGCCAGCGTCTGGTGTGCAGTAGGTGCTTAATATATGCTTGTTGAATTGAATCAGATTTCTATGGCTACCCCAGGGTTAGCCTTCTCTCTCTCTGACCTCCTCATTTTTGAGAGCTGGGCAAAGGATTTGGTCAGTAAGTTTGCTGAATTGGGATGGAGCCTTCAGCGAGCAGCCCGTGAAGAGTTAATCTGCTTGGGCATGTACGCTTTTCTCATGTCATAGAGGTAGTATGATCTAGTAGCAGGTTCCCCCATAAATCCCAGAAATAGCCTCACCAAGGTCAGGGCACTTGGGCAGGAAGACGGATGATCTAAGTGCAGTGGGGTTAGTCTAGAAATATGGGCCATTTCTTATTCCCAGTTAAGCTCAGAGATGGTCTCAGAAAATAAAGTTACTTTATTTTAAAACACATAAAGACATCGTCCTGGATAAACCCAGGGGCAATCATGGCACTGGGATGTTTGGGACCACTTTTAAAAACAAGATTCTATGATTTGTCCTAAGGAAACATTAATGCATTTTCTCCTTAATATAATTTCATTTTGCTCTATAAGGGACAAAGCAGAAATTTAAGCACCTGTGTAATCATATAAAAAAATAGACGCAGACCGCCAATCTCCCTCCTGTCCTCACTTTCACCCTTTAGGGTGCTCCTGGGCACTCTGTTGTAGGACATGAGTGAGTGCGTGTGTGTGTGCGCGCGCGCATGCTGGCCCATGTAGGGTTTACAGAAACCTCTGAACGAGTGAGGGGCGAAGGCAACTAGAAAGAGCTTTGCCAAGGAAGTCACCATTGAGTTAGGTATGTGACATTGGTGCTTTGACAAGTTACTTTGGGCATTCCAAGACAAAAAAATGAGCTAATGTTGCATCAGTGTCTGTCTCATAATAAGCACTGAATAAATGCATGTGGATTGATTGGTTTAAATAGGGGTGATGGTGGGGGGGACACAAAATATAAACTATATGGCCCCAAAATAAAGTAATTTGAGGGCCAGAAGAACACAGTCACCTGGGGAATGAGAAAAAGCTCGTGTAGGAGATGTGTGCCCCTTGAACTGAACACTGAGAATATTCTAGGCATGGGCAGAATATGGAGGTGGGAGGTTGGATGTCACGTACAGAGAACATAAGGAAGGCCAGACTTTTCGAGAAGTGCATGAGGTTGAATAATGTCTAGTTAGTCTGGAAAGAAGCTGGAGCCCAATGGTGATGACTTCAGATGCCCCAAAGACGACTCGATGCTTCATCCTAAAGGCAGCAGGGAAGGAGGTGCTTTGGGAGGGTCGCTTGGGCTGCTGTGTAGAGGATGGGCTGATGCAAGGGAGACCAGTGAGAATCAGATAATCAGCGCTCCTTCTCATCTTGAGCCCCTCTGGCCCTGTGTTGGTAAACAAAATGGGCTCTTAGCACTCAGTTCAACCAAGTGCCCCTGAAGAGTTCGGCCTTTGTTTCCTTGGTTAGGTTGAGAGTCCTCGGTGACCTCCTTGCCTCAGGGGAGGGACTAGTTTACACATGAGTTTGTGTGACATGTTTGGGACATCAGAGGCTTTTAGACAACGTAGGTTTAAGTCGCCTCTTTGTGACGATTCTAGGTCACATGGGTGAGTTGCATGTGTGACTCACCCTTGATCCTGAAAAAGATATAAAACCAGGGGTTGGCTTTCTCTTCTTCGGAGCTCTTACCCACAGCAGGGGTGGCGCGAGTGACTCTGGGCCAGCCCTTGTGCTGAGCTCCCGGGCTGAACCTAGATGTCGGTAACTATGAATTGTATTTGGTCTGTCTGTCGATGTTTGTGATTTGTTTGTATTTGCTCTGAAGTTCAGGGTGCTGGCTTTTTCCCCTGAGCTAAGTGAGTGGTATTTGCATGCTGAATTAAAGTAAACTTGTCAACCCCTTAACATTGCTTTCCTTAGTAAAGCAGATCAAAAGAACCTGG
>CM053623.1:10349756-10377701 GCA_028646595.1 Phalanger gymnotis | reverse complement strand
ACACAAATATCATTCATTTAGTTCAGGGGAAAAAGCCAGCACCCTGAACTTCAGAGCAAAATACAAGCAAATTACAAACATCAACAGACAGACCTTGTCTGATTCAAATCCCAAAACATAGTCACCAGAGTTCAACAAAGTCTCAGCATCTGGGTTTACAAGCTGGAGGGCTCCTTAGCTACAGCTACCCGGAGTCTCCTCATCAACACCATCTCAAGAGCCCTTAAACAAATTACAAACAGACCCAATACAATTCATAGTTACCAACATCTAGGTTCAGCCCGGGAACTCAGAACAAGGGCTGGCCCAGAGTCACACGCGCCACCACTGCTTCGGCAAAGAGCTCCAGGGAGGAGAAGGCCAACCCCTGGTTTTATATTTTTTTCAGGGTCAGGGGTGAGTCACACATGTGACTCACTCACGTGACCTAGAATCACCACAAAGAGGGACTTAAAGCCACTTGGTCAAAAAGCCTCTGCTGTCCCAGACATGTAAACTAGGCCCTTCCTGGAGTTAGCCCCACATTGGGCCCCACCTTAGTTGCCAATCCACACCCACATAGGTTTTACACCTAATAGGGGTTTGGGCCTGGGGCTTAGCACTTAGTAAGAGCCAATGAAATAGCTGAATTACTCAAAGCAAACAAAAGCCAAACTCTTCAAGGGCACTTGTTGAACTAAGTGCTAAGGAGCCCATTTTGCTTACCAACATAGTCACTAGCCTCACTTTCTCCTCCAGAGCCTTCTGGGTCCATGTTGGCTGTCCTGTGGGATCTGACACAGCCTCTGGGCTATTTATCTGTTCAGAGACAAACAAAGCTGAGGTTGCACATCCAGGACTCACCGAGAAGATTCTGAACAACACCCAAGATTCAACTTGGGTGACTCAGAAGATACTTTATGATAGCCTCTGGGCCTCCCCTCTTCTTCTGTGAATCTACTTGCCCAAACAGGGGGTCCAAGTTCAGTAACAATCCATGGGACTGGCCCTCATTTCTCTATCTCTTTGGGCTCTGTAGTTACTTAATCAGCTGAGTCCAGCTTTGTAAGGGAGCATGGCAACATGGAGCCAGAACAAGACTGGTTGCAAGGGAGCAGTATTGTGATTTGTGACTTGTGTGATATAAAAGACCCAGAGAAAGGCCTCTGGCACCTGGGGTCGAGCCCCTATGGAAGACTTTGGGAGAGACCTAGCTGGGGCACTACCTAGCACGTTCCCACCCTCTACCTTCCAGCCTAGACTTTCTTGGTGCCAGTAAGAGGCGAGTTCTCCTGAGCCTTGGAACCATTTCACAACAGAATCCAATGAAGGTGGCTGTGTGAGTCAGCCACCAGTATCTGAAGTCACTGACTTCACTGTACTCCCTGGGTACAGAAAGTACTGGTGAATGGAACATGTTCGGGGATAATCCTGGTAAGATTTCTCTGGAGAGGGAGCTGACCCCTGATGCTGCTGACCGGGGCAGGATTTCTAACTCGAGGATTGCAGCTGTAACCTAAACAGAACCCTAGGAATCAGGAACTTGCATGAGTTAGGGCTGATATTCTGAAAGAGTGACATCCGGCTGGATGATCCGGAGCTGGAGACTGCCGACTCAGCAGTTTGTTTTTCTGCCATTTGGGCAGCAGTGGCTAAGTGAATGAAGTTGTAGAAGTGAGACAGCCCTGGGCCCTGCAAAGGGCACAGAATGTGGGTGTCTAGGCTTCTTCTCTCTATTGCCCTTCAGGCTGCATACGTCCATGTCCTGTGTGTGCTTCCCAAGGCTCTGCATCATTGCTTGGTGTCTTATTGCTTCCATTAGTTGTGTAGTGTGGTATAGACACAAGAGCATATGACTGCAGTTAAGAGGAACTGGGTTCAAATTCTGTCACTGCTACTGGGAAGTTTTGTTGTGGCTGTTCAGCCATTTCAATGGAGTCTGACTCTTTGTGACCCCTTTGAGTTTGTTTTTTTTTTCAAAGATACCAGAACAGTTGGCCATTTCTTTCTCCAGCTCATTTTACAGATGAGGAAACTGAGGCAAACAGGGTTAAGTGACTTGCCCAGGGTCACACATTTAGTAAGTGTCTGAAGCCAGATTTGAACTCAGGAAGATGAATTACCACCTAGCTGCCCTACTGGAAAGCATATGGCCATAAAGTCAGAACTTCTAGCTCTGATTCTCAGTTCAGGGAGTCCAACGTAGTCACTTTGCTGATGAAGGCACCTATATCATAAAGCTAGGAAGTGTTAGAGGTCGGGTATGGCCATCTAGGGATCTTTCCACTGGGCTACACTGCTTCCTCATGAGTTGTGTGATCTTGGCAAAAAGCACTCCCCCCTGGACCCCCTGAAAAAGAGGGGGCTGGGACCCTTCTGGCTCTAGAGTCAGGGTCACTGTCATCTTAGCATCTGTTTTCACTTGAAAATGTGCACAGGAAAGAGAAGTCAAGGCACAGGTATCCCTCCTCATCTGCCACAGCATCCTCCATACTGGAGGAATTTTGAATAGGAAATCCTATCTTGAGTCTTCTCTGATCTGCCCATGAGGAACGGTCCCCTCAGACTGACCCAAAAGCAGGTTTGGTGAGTGAGACCTGGAATCCCAAGCATCAAAGTCCTCTTCTGTAAGAAGCTGCCCTTCATGTCTCAGGGCACTAGCCAATTAATGGTAGAACTCTTCTCTTTCTGCATTGTAGTCATCTTTTGGAGTCCCAGACTTTTGTAATCATTTGACTTGTGAGTCCACGTCTGTCCAGGACTACCTATCCAAGGAGAGGGGCTGCTGATTGGAATCTGACCACAGGAATAAATAAACAAATATGTTGTCTGGTCTAGTTCAACCCAACAGAAGGTTGTCACCATTTCAATTTGCATCATGAGACTGGAAGAACCAGATCCTCCTGTGTCAACAAAGGGGAAAAGCTCATTGTTTGCAAAAGCCATATGAGACATAATTCTCACTCCCCCAACAAACCAAAACAAAACCAAAACAAAGCAATAACCCACCACCCACCTTCTCTAGCAAAGACAGATGGGCAAAGATGGCCAGAGATGGTGGCAGAGGGGCCTCAACATTCCATTTTTGAGGTTGAAAATCTCACGATTCTCTATTGTCCCTCAGATTAATTGAGAAAAACAATGTACATCCTTCTTTGGAAACGGGCGAAGGGTGTGTCTCTCCAAGGAAACATCAGAAGGGCTGCTTTCTAGGGAGACATTCTCAGAGCTTGGCTTTTAGTAGGACACAGCTGGATGTCATCTCCGGCACAGTTACTTTCCCACAACCTCAGGTGCCAAATTAAAACCAAAAAACAAGGGGGGAAAATACACAGACATGGCCAATTTATACAATCTGACTTACGGATGAACCATAGGTACACTGAATAGCCATTCTCACCCCCATTTCTCTTCTTCACTGGATGGAACTTAAGCCACCAACCTGGTCTCCCCAATTGCCCACTGCTATGGGACCCTTGTAAAAAAAAGGGTAGCTTTTAGGGAATCTGTTGAAATAGGGGAGGAAATGGAGAAAGGGCTGAGATGAAAATGAAAAAATACAGGAATGATTTTGGGGAACCAAGTCTGGGGCAGAGTCCTCAGTCTCATGACAGGGTGGTTGTCCCTAAATATCTTTTCTCACACTGCCTAAAAGGTTTTCACTTCACTTTGTTAGGTTGCTCAGAAATTGTACCTACTAGAAACTCATTTGAGTTAGCAACCGTTCTCCTTGAAAGTCCCAAATACTTCCGGGAGGGCTAAAGGGTCATCAGTCATTCACATATTAGTGAAAATTAGTCACATCAGCTTGCTTTCCTCTGGCACCTAGATGAAGTCAGTTGCTTGAAGGTTTGGGAGTTGTGATTGGGGTAGAAGGGAAATAAGACAGGCTTAGGTGGGGTATAGCAGCGAAGGGAATAAGGTGGAATAAGGGTAGCCCTCAAGAGACTGGGGAGAGAAGCAACCGGAGAGGTAACAGAAGGAATCCCAGAATCTCTGAGCTGGAGGGACCTTAGTATCCCCTCTATACCAAATCAGTGGTCATCCAGCCTTGGCTCGAAGACTCCTCCAAGCGAAAGAGTTCTCTAATTTTTAGAAAGTTTTCCCTCATTTCATCTCTTCCTCTCTAGCTTCCATTATTACTCGCTACTCTTCCATAAGTATGAACACTCGTCACTCCTGGTTGCGTCCTCCAGGGGAGAGCGCGATGTGTCTGTGACAGCTCACCTTGTCTTCTCCTCTCCACGCTAAACATGCCCAAGTCCTTGCTATGCCCCTCACAAGATCTGAGCTGAAGAGCTTTCAGCTCCCTGGCTGCCCTCCTCTGGATACTCCTAAGTGAGGCGCCCGGTGTCCAATGGTGCAGATGTTGCCCAACCAGAGCATCCTAACCACTGGATTTGATAGAGGAGAAAAGTGAGCCCCAGAGAGGGAGAGTGATCTGTCCTTGGTCACAGAGCTATGTAGTGCCTGGAACCCAAAGCTTCTGACTCTGACTGGAACACCCTTCCCACCACAAGCTGCATGGTTCTTTTAAATACTTCCTGCTTTCTCCATAATATGAAAAAGGACATTGGACTATGGCAAAGACAAATTTAACTTATTTCAAAATCTTGTCGAGGGGTAGCTCTGTACCCGGGAAAGGGGAAGGAAGCTCTCCTTCCTCCTTTCACTGTTACATGATCCCCTGCTTACAGAACCCAGATTTTAGAATGGTATCCTTGGTACATATTTCAGCTAGATTGTTCATTCATTCAACAAGTATTAATAAATCACTGCTATGCTAGACACTGGGGGTACAAAACCAAAAAACCAAATTGTCCTTTACCTTGATGAGCTTACATTCTACTAGGAGAAAATGTATGTATGTGGGCAAATAAATGCAAAATATATTAGAAAAACATAAAGCTGATTGCAGGGTAGGGTGAGGGCACAAGTAACTAGAAGAGATCAGGATAGTGGAGATGGCACATTAGCTGAGTCTCGAGGGAAGCTAGACCTTCCTAGAAATGGCGATGAGGAGAGAGTACATTCTGAAAATGGGGCAAACTGGAATGGCTGGACCACAGAGAACTGGAGCCCAATTGGGAAGGGTTTGAAGTAGACAACAGTATTGGGTTAAGTAAGCTTCTTTAAGATAGCCTTGGAACTTGGCCTTTGTGGGGAAAATGCATCCTAAATCATCTTTGGGCTTCAGACTGAGAGCCCAGTTTGGGGCATACAGCTCCCGTGAGTGCATGAGGAGCTTTCTTCCTGTGTGTCTTGAGCCCGGCCTCAAATCAGTAGAGCATGGTGCTCTTCTTTCTCATCCACTGCAGTGGTGGTCATGATTCAGAGAAAATAATTGCTTGAAAGACAAAACAGAAAAAAAGCAGAACCCCAAATCCAACCTTGTTCCGTTTTATGTGAGGCAGATGGAGAGATTATGCATAGAGTGATTTACCGATGGCATATAGAAGCTTTGGACCTTTCGGGATCTGAAAGGGTTAAGGGAAAATTTCAAAGCACAAGTTTTCTGGGAAATAAAATCAAAGTTCTGGGCACCTGATTTCATCAGTTTCTAAATTGCTGAGTCTTCCTGCTGAGGCTCATCATTAAGTCAAATAGAAAGATAACGTGACCTTTGGCAGGACAAAGCCTGTCTCAGAAAGGGACAGTAGGAAGAGAGAACGTGGCCAACACAAAATACGGGGATTGGCATTCTTTCTTTTTGCTCTTTTCCCATAACAAAATCCAATGGGAAATCATCGGGGAATTAAACTGTGTCAAGTAGCTCCTTGAACAGACCTCCTCGGCCCAACTCCCCAGCCCATGGTCCTGTTAGAGAAGCATCATGGCAGAGAATGGCCAGTCTGTTTTGGAGTTCTAGCACTGTTCCTTAGCAAGTAGCTCTTTGAGATACACAAAACACACCATTCACATACATTATGGCAGTCTCAGGGTAGCACCAGATATTATTATCAACCCTTTTTATAGATGTGGGAACTGAGACTCAGGGTGGTTGAATGACTTTTGGGGGATCACACAGCTGGTAAGAAATGGATTTGAATTCCGGTCTCTCTGACCCTAAGTCTGACCCTTTGACACCGTGATGCTTCTCAAGGCTGTGATGAGACAAGACTGAAGCGAAGGGACCTGCAGCTCCCCTGGTCACTGTTAGCCACCATGTGCACCCCAGCCCCAGATGTGCCCACTGACTTGTCCAGCCAACACTCACACCTCCTAGGGCTAAAATACTGGTCACGCCTGTAGAATGGTCTCACTGCCCTCTTCATCTTCACACTTTTGGGATTCATCCCTCATTTGCATGGAAACAGGCTCTCCCATATTCCATATGGAGGTGTCAGCTGCATCCTTACTTCACTGGCCATTCATTCACCCCAGCTCTCCATTATTCTGAGTCTTCCCAGCACCTACTGAATAAAATCCAAGGTCCTCATCACTCGGAGGCCTACAGTATCCTCTGAGGAGAAGCAGAAGCATCGTAGCACCCTCATTCTCTCTGGTATTCCTTTAGTAACCTCTTCCATTGGCTATGACCTCAATGGCACCAACTGACAAAGATCCCTGGATGAGGTGTGATTGTGTTTGAGGAAGGTACACCATTAGTTTGCACTAGTGAAGCCCCGGCTAGTGACGTGCCTGCCCAGAGACTGTTGCTATGAATCTGCTTTAAGAAATGCATGGAATTCATTCTACTATGTTTTTGGGTTTTTTTTTAGTGGAGTTATGTTACAGGAACCGGAGTAACCAGTGCCTGGGGATTTCCACAGTTCTTAGCATAATTATGGCTAATTCTGTCATGGGCCATTTTCCTGTGGACTCTGAGTAACTTGCATTTTGTGCCTCCATTTAATCTGCTTTCAGAGAGAGAAGAAGAGAAGAGAGAGGAGGGGAAAGTATCAGGGAAGTTAGGAGATGGAAGAATAGAGAAGGGATAGAAGGAGAAGGAGGGGAGAAAAGAGGAGGTGGGAAGGTTGTTTGGAAGTCAATGGATCATAGATATGGAGCTAGAAGGGACTGTAGAGGTCACCTAGCTCAGCTCCCTCATTTTACAGCTAAGAACTGAGGCCCAGAGAGAGACCTGCTCATGGTCACACAGGTAAGGAAGTAGCAGAAATAGGGTTTGAACCTGGGTCTTTGGATTCCCAATCCAGCACCCTTTCCATGGATCCTGAAGGTCCTGATTGGTTTCACTGAAGTATTTCTTATCTATTTTTATTTCTTTCCTTAGTTTGAAAAGTTCTTTGTTATAAGGGATGGGTTTATGGAAGTGGAGAGGAGGTGGGATATAGGTTATAGGAGGAAATCTAGGTTATGTAAAACCAAAGATAAAGAGAAGAAATCTGTTGGAAATGAACAGATCATCTCTCTTCCAAACACCTCTTCCTCCTCTTGACTTCCCCATTTCTCTTGATGATATTCCCTTTCTCCCAGTTACGCAGGCTCCAAACCGAGTCATCTTTGACTCCATCTCTTCCTTTGTCCTTCACATCCAATCAATGGCCAAGCCCAGTAGGGGTTTCCTCTGCAGTGCCACTTTAATTCATCCTTCCTCCCTAATTGACTTCCCTGCCTCTTAGTTTCTCTGCCTTCCTCCAATCTACCCTCATGGTACCAGAATCATCTTCCTAGAAAATGCCCCACTGAAAAACCTACTTGAAGAGCTTAAATGTCTTCCCAGTACCTACTGAATAAAATACAAGCTTCTTAGTCCATCACTCAGGGCCTTACAGTAACCAATTCCAGCCCTAAAGCTCATCTCCTCTTCCTGCCCTACATATACCATGTGCTCGATGGACTTGTCTATACACCACACCTCAAATGGCTGCCTTTGTTCTTCTGCTAGCAGAGTTCTCTCTCTTTGGGATTCCTTTTCCTATTTCTACTTGTCAAAATCCTACCCATCCTTCAAAGGCCAGTACAGAAAACAAGGCATCCCAAATAGAATTATGCTATGTTCCTGACATATGCATTCTTTCAATATAATATAAACTCCTTGAGGGATAGAACTGTTCCATTTGTGTATTTATATTTCCAGGGCCTTGCATATAATAGGTTCTTGTTGAAGTGAATTGTATCTGTGGGACCCAACCATAACCTGAATAAGACCCCTCACTTTCTCTACTTCACCTAAGGTTAAGATATTTATTCAATGAGTTTATGGGCTTATCAGAAGCATGCTTCTCCCCATCATTGGTCATTGTTCATAAATGTAAATTTCATAAATGGAATCACCAGACTGGCAAAGGCATTGCTGTTTATAATTGAGAATGGTGCCATCTGTCTCAACAGTACAATTTGGGGTATTTCTTAGATGGCATTTTGTGGAATCATCTTATATGTATGTGGTGTTCATGATGAAACTCTCCAACGACTTCTAATGACTGAGCCAAATGTGACATTCATAATGGTCCAGGACCAGCTACACCAGTGAGATTGCGTCAGCACACGTCTTAGAAATTAACAGAGAGGCTTCTAATACTGTCCGTACCAGAAAGGTTCTTGCCAATGGGGTCAACAGAACATGGGATGAAATTCATGCTTTACAAAAGCTGCACATGGGTCCTGACCCTCCAAACCTTGTTCCTGAGCCAGCCCATTTGCAGGTTTAAGGATGTAGCCTGCAGATTCTGAAGGCAGGGCCACCTTGAGAGTATGCTCAGAAACCCTCCCAATGAAGCCCAGGAAATGTCAGAGCCACTCACATCATCTGGCACAAAGGGGATTTTGATTATTCACATTACAGTTAAGCCCCAGAGTTGTATCATATTCAGAAGGTCAATGGCAGGATGCCTCAGAATGTACTCACAGTTAAATAATACCATTCCTCCATCCCTCCCTGCCTGCAATGCCTGCTCCAAACAGATTTTTTTTGGTTGACTCTGGAAGAGTTGGGGTCCCTATCCATGGTGGAGAAATGAAAAGCTCCAGCTCTAGGCTTATCAGTGGAACTCTATTGCTTTCTCCATCTCTAGATCTCCAGCTCTAGAACCCCATCTCTAGAAGAGCAAAGAAGAACAATGGTCTTTGGCGTGATGACCAATGTCCACATAGAACATTGTTCCCCTTCTGTGGCTTTCTTATTTGCAAAATGAAATGGGAAAATGTATGTGTGTTTCCAAAAATGTTGAAATGATTCCCTCAGTCACTCAACACATTTGTTTCTAATTTCTGTCTCTCAGATTCCAAGCCTGGAATATAGAAGACTTGTTATTGCTTAAAAACATTTGTGTGAGGAGACCAAACTTAGCTTTGTGGTCGGCTTTTTTTAACCCATTGAAGTGGTCAGAGGGCATAGTTTAGATGTTCATTTTAAGGGGGGGCCTTCCATCTGTTCCCCTGGGGCCTGCCCCACTGATCGACAGTGTTTTTCCCACCCTTACCTCACTGTGGGAAAGCTTCTCATCATATGTTTCTCGTTGACAGATTTCTCTTGTTCAGAAGTCCACTAGCTCTGCTGGATGTGACATTTTGAGCTGGCCTTCCATCAGGCCACTAAAAATTCTGCATAAACCACAGGTGCGTGTTCCTCAATGCAAACCTGGAGGGGCCTCTAGAGGTTCTCAGATGGCAGTGAGGGACGCCTGTCATCTTTGAGATAGATAACTCATGGCAGGCTCATAGCTGTAGAACTGGAAGGGACCAGTGGCCATCCGAACCCATCATCCCCTTCTCTTACAGATGAGGAAACTGAGACCCAAAGTCACACAGGTTGTAAGTAGAAGAGTTTTGAACCTAGATACTAACACTCCAAAATCAATATTCTTTCCACCAACCACACTTCTTCCCCACAAATCAACAAGAGTCCATTAAGTATCTACCAAGGGCTAAGTACTATGGATGTAGAGTGAAATGACCCTTACTCTCATAGAACTTACATTCTATTAGGAGGGACAGTCAAAGATCATTCACTCAATACCTGCTATGTACTGGGCACTGTGCCAAGCACTGGAGATATGAGCAAAGGCTGCCTCAGAGAGCATGGTCAGGTCTATACTTTGGCAACTTAGTGTGGATGGTTTGGAGAGCCTTGAGGCAGGGAGACCAGGCCACAAATAGTGAAGGGGCCTGGACCAGGGACCGGTTGTGTGAGTAGGGAGAAGGGGATATATGGGAGAGATGCCGTAAAGAGAGACGTGACAATGGGTGAGTGATGTGGAGTGAGAGTGAGAAACTCAGGATGCCATAAGAGTATGCATATAGATACACAGATACAGAGTAAGTATGGGATGATTTGGGGGAAGGGCCCCATGGAGAAGGTGGCATCTGGAAGGGCTGAGTCTCTAGGGAAAGAAGAGTTCGAAGAGGCAGAGGTGAGGAAAAAATGTATTCCTAGCTTGGCACACAGCCATTGCAAGGCAGGAAACAATGGTGCATAAAGAATCAGGAAGGAGGCCAGTTTGACTATGGTCCCATAGGGAGCAGGAAGAGTAGTGACATATAATAAGTCTGGAAAGCTGGATTGAGAAGGGTTGTAAGGCCACAAAGAGGAGTTTTGAGTAACTCTGAGAGGTGGTAGCTTACTGAGAAGGGGAGGGTTAGGGAGAGTCTGAAAGTGGCTGTTTCTATTCCATCTGGACCATAATCCTGTGAGTTACCCAGGGCAGGCATATGACTCCTAATTTTACCAGTGAGGAAACTGAGACGCAAGAGAAAAGTGACTGGCTTCTGGTCACATCCAGGAAACATCTCCCTGAATCGAGAGCCCTTTGTACTAGCTTTGTTGGTGGTGAAATCACAGGGGTCTTTTCCTTCTGGGCTCATTAAAGTCCAGTCAGAGCCAGCGTCACAAGGCAATGGGAAATGCCCAGCCTGAAATCTCAGTCCAGCTCCAGGCAATAGGACTTGTCTGGGCTTGGTTGAGCTGTTCTGGAGACGTGCCCTGAAAAACAATAAAAAGCCCAAAGAGATGAGGGGAGAAGCCGTAGATACAGAATCAATGACTTCTCCGGACTTCTCTGCACCCCACCCCCCACCCCACCCCACCCCAGGGGAAGGAGGCAGGAAGGTTTCTGAAGAGAAAGGTTTGAAGTGTGTGAACCAGAAAGACCTTTTTCATAAAGACCCAAACTAGGTCAGGCTCAGGCTCCTTGGGCCTGAGCCAGAGATGAGGAGCTGACATTTATAGAGCGTTATAAGATGATTTGTAAAAGGAACCTTATCTCTTTGGCCTCATTCGGGTCTTATGACAACCCAGGAAGGCAGGCATTACAGGTAAGTTTAATCTGACTTTAAAGGCAAGTTAATAGGAGGCTCAGAGAGGTCACACAGAGAATCCTAGGTCTAGTGCTGGAAGCTCAGAACCCATCGGGTCCAACGCCCTCATTTTACAGAGGAAACTGAGGTCCAAGGTAGTTACATGACTTGACCAAGATCGCACAACTACAGTGTCAGAGAGAGGGTTGAAATCTAGGTCTCCCTCCACAACAGGTCAGGCACTTTCCCCCCACTGGCTCTCCAAACTGGAAAGAATTTGCCTTTCTCAGGCTTTTCATGTCCTAAAAAGAGTGTTTATAGCTGAGTAAAAGGAACTGGTTTTTGAGGAAATCTAAATGAGTCTGAGCTGCCCCAAGGAGCTCAGCTCAGCCTTCATGGATGAGTGCCCAAAGGTGGCCAGCCTTTTCCCCCTTTCCCCAACACTTCTTACCCTCCAAAGAGAATAAAATAAAACTGACATTCTGCACACTGGAATCTTAAGAGCAATGGTTTGTGGTGGGCAGCGGACAGGAGAGGAGCTGCCAGGTCTGCAGAAATGATCAGAATTCGATTCTGGCACCTCCTCATGCTGTCTGTCTGCCCCTTGGGTTCCTAGAGTGAGTTTCCAGACCTCATAGCTGATTGGGGTCTTTGTGGGAGATCATAGTGAATGAACTGGCTCTGCAAACAGAAGGCCTGGGCTTAATGACTGTTCCCCAAGTGTCTCAGCTGTGTACCCCAGGCAAAGTACTTGATGGTTGCAAACCTCAGTGTCCTCATCCATAAAACTGGAACTAATAATGTTCATGATTCCTGCCTCCTAGGGTCATTGTGGCTCAAGTACTCTAGGAATGACAGCTCTCATCGTTAGGACTGGCCAGGGGGGGCCCTATTTTCTTTTTGGTGTAGTAAGAACTTCAGCAGGACCTAATTCTATATTTAGAGGCTCGGTCTATGACTCATCTAGATGTCTGCTTAGGACAAAGCCCAGCGGGGCAGTGGGAGGAGCCCTCCATCGGTTGAGTTGGGTTCAAATCTCAGACATGTCACCTGGTCCCAGGGTCCCTCTCCTCTGTGGGTCTCAGTTTCTGTATCTGTAAAATGAAAGGGTTCCCCTTCATGCCTCTGTGGGCTCTTCTAGTCCCAGATCACATGAACTTGTAGGCTTAGAGCTGGAAGGAACCAGAGACCTAGTTGGATGCCCTGATTTTACAAATGTTACTCATCCCAGGTCACAGGCTGGTCAGAGAAGCCTGACTCTCAGACTCTGGCTTTTCCTTTCACAAACACAGTTTGGGATTCAGTTGTAAGGGTGTGTGTTGGCCATAGAAAGTGTTTTGGGATTCTGAGACGATGATCTCCTCGGCATAGGGAGCACCCTGGTGAGGAGGAAACACCTTCTCAGTGCAGACCAGACACTGTTCTGCCATTTGTGATCTTAGAGAGGGGATGGAGCAGTGAGAGGTTAGGGGACTTGTCCAGGGTCACACAGCCATTATGAGACAGAGGCAGGCTTGGAAACCTCTTCTCTAGTCATTGTCCCAAGCAGTTCTACCTGGAAGGGTGGGCTCTTAGTGGTGGACAGTGGGAGGGACACTGTTCTCCCTCTCTCTGGATTTGCATAGTAGTACCAAGTGGGGAGAAGAGAGAGAAATTCATTGATTAAAAAAAAACACAAAAAACTGTGGGTCAGCCCCCATTAGTCACACATCCAGCAATTTCCTTCTCTGGCATGTGTGTGTGTGTGCGCGCGTGTGTGATTATATGTGGTTGTGGTTTATTATGGGGCTGACGGTCTAACAAGACAGTGACTACCTGCTGCCCCCAGGCCTCTGGAGGGTGACGTGGGTTACACAATGCTAGGTCATCTTATCTAAGAGAGGGCCCCAAACCACATTGCCTGTTCTTATTTTAGAGAAAAGAAATTGAAGTCAGTATGGCCAATCGAAAGCCCAAACCCCGTCTTGGGGTACAGAATCTCCAAATCTCAGAGGTAGAAGGGACCCCAAGGGCCAGCTAGTCTAATCCCTCCCTGAAAGAGAATCCCTTCTCCAACCACCAGCCAAGTGGTCACCCAAGTCTGTGGATGAAGGCCTCCACTATGGGAGAGCCCATTGGACCCACTATGGGATTGCAGCTCTAATGCTAGGAAGCCTTTTCTGACATCCAGTCTAGATTAGCCTTCCTATAATTTTTCCCATGGCTCCTGGGTGTGCCCATTTGGGGCCAAGCCTAAAAAATTTCTTCCTCATGGAGGTCCTTCAGCTTCTTGGAGGCAGCCATCTTGTCCTCCTTGAATCTTCTGTCATCCAGATGAAATCTCCCCAGTTCCTTCCACCTATCTCTCTATGGTATGAAACTCAAGACCTTTTATCATCCTGGTGCCCCTATTGTGACCCTTTTTAGCTTAATGATGTTCTTCTGAAACTGGGGCACCCAGAATGGAACCACCATACTTCGGATGGAGCCTGGTTGGGTAGTGCCCCAAACTAGCCCCTTCAGAACTATGGTTGGTTTTCTCTTTGCCTGTGGGCTGGTCCCTTGGACTAAGCCAGTTTCATGAATTCATCATTTGATTACATTTCTCTTTAAAAACCAGAAAAGACATACCATCTCTGGTGTGCCATGCAGGGCAGTGCCATTCCTTCCATGAGGACCTCCTGGCTGTTGGGAGTAGGTGGGGTGGTTGGGGTAGAGGTCCCTTCCCCTTGTCATGGTCCAGGCTCTGGGAAAGTCTGAGAATTTCTGCTCTCCTTGGCCTCCTCTACTCTGGCAGTCATCTTATTCATGGAGCCAAAAAAGACATCTGCAGTTTGGTGTGTCTTGGCACGCTTCTTCTTGAGGTCCAGTGGTTTGCTCCCAGTCCTGCTGATAGAGGAAGTCTAGGAAGGCCCCAGTGACCTAGAAAGATCTGTGTCCTTTCTCCAGAACAGCTTTTTGGGGCAATGGGGTACCTGGCTTGATCAGGGGAAAGCAGTGTTTGTGTGGAGAGTTAAGAAGCCTTTTAATGTCCTTCTAATATTTGCTATGTAGACCATAAAATCATAGCTTTAGAGCCAAGAGAGAGCCCTGGCATCTACTGGTCCAGAAATGCCTTCTACTCAGTGACCATCCACTGCTCGGCAGTTGGCATTGGCCAGGAGCTTAGAGCTTGAAGGGACCTTAGAAGTAGCAGTCTCATCCCCTCAGTTTGCAGATGAGGAAACTAAGGCTCATAGCCAATATGACACAGGGAAGAAGAGGTAAGGGAAGGATTGGAACCCAAGTCCAAACACAATGCTGGGCACATGGTAAACACTTAGATGCCTGTTGAATGACTCTGACTTCAGATCCAGGATGCCATGCTTTCTTGGTGTGTCTGATCTATTGACTTGTGTCATCTCTCACTCCCTGGACCATTCCCCACAAGGAAAAAAGAATGAATGTGGGACAGGCTGGCTAGGACCCTCATTGATGTCTTTCATATTCTGATAATAGATATGTGGAAAGCAGCAAGCTTGGGAAAGGTAGTTAGCCTCCCAAGGCCCAGAGCAAGGAGGAAGGCTTCAACGTAATGAGGGCTGGGTGATGAGGAATGGCTTATAAGAAACAACAAGCATGGCCCCATGGAAACTACTCTGGAAGGAAAAGAGGATTAAACCTGCAGGCTGAGGACTGGGTTCAAATCCCGCCTCTGATATTACAGTGCCTGTGTGACTGTGGGCAAGTCACCTTGTGTCCTTAGGCCTTGGTTTTTTCATCTGTAAAATGAGAGGGTTGAACTAGATGTCCTTTGAGGTCCCTACCAGCTTTCAGTCTACGATCCTATAACTTCCCAAGCCTAAATTTGTGGTTCTCAATCTTGATCCCTCAATTCTGGCATAAAGATTCAAGTTTAGTTCACTAGGCATAAGGCAAAGATAAAAAAGTTAATTTTGTAAAAGAAGATGTCAGACGGGCTTGATCCGGCTTTTAATCATAGGAAAGTAAGTGGCTTAATGACTAAAATTACTGTGAAGAAAGGACATGCTACCAATGACAATGAGAAAAGAGACTGAAAACCTGTAGGGACACTGGCGAGCATAACTTGGAGCTGTCCAAGCCCTTCATTTTACAGATGAAGAAACTGAGACCCAGGGAGGAGAAAGAGTTGTCCAGTATCTCCTTTAATAAAAATGCAACTTTTCCAGAGGCTCCTAGGGTTGTTCCCCTCCAGAAGCAGTTGTTTTTCCCAGTCACCTTCTAGATTCTGGCTCCTTTGCTTAACTAGCTAATTAACCTCATTCTTGGTGTCCCTGAAAGGGATTTGGATGCTGCTGTAGGGAGATTAAGGGGATGGAACAGGGGAAGTGTCTCCAGGAGGCAACAGAAATGTGTCTCTAGCCCTTCAGTACAGGATGTCTAGGGCAGGGCTGCTCTGGCCGAATCCTAGAGCTGGCGCCCAGCAGCCTCTCCCCAGCTGGGCCCTGAACTTTTCTGCCAGCGATTGTCCACGGAGTACAGTACAGACACTCCCTGGGCCCTCTTGCTTGTCAACATTCCATACCTATGATCATGACTTCCTCCCATCCCACTCCATCCCAAATTCCCCAGCCCCAAAGCAACCAAGCTGTTGTGGGCTCACATTGCCACCTTGTGGCTGGTGTGCGAAGCTGGACAACCCAGCACTGGCATCTACACCATCTCCTTTCTTTCCTTTTTGGGGGGATCGCTTGGTGCTTCCCACTACCCTGATCTTTTACTTCTCTTATTTCGGGCAGTCTCAGAAATAATGGGATCCAAGACTCATAGATTTAAAGCTGGAAAGGACCTCAGAGGCTATTTTACAGATAGGGAAACTGAGGTGCATCAAGGTTTAGTAACTCCAAGTACCTAAGACTCCACTTTTCCCATTGTCTTGCTTGATTCTCTCCAGTTCAGTTCTCGCAGATTTCCATGACTCCAAACCTAGCCCTCTTTCTCCTGGGCCATACTGCTTTTCAATACTCATCTTTTAGAGGAGCCATAGAAGAAAGGACATTAGATTGAACCAATCCTAAATGCTTTCTTTGTGTTGGAGTCAAGAGCTCTGGGTTGATTAACTTTGGGCCCCAGTTTCCTCATCTTGAAAATAAGGGAGACAGATTAGATTACCTCTAAGGTTTCTTCTATCCCTGAAATTTTATTTCTCTGATAGAACTTCTATTTTTAAATAGAATTTCCATATTTATAGAAATTTTATAGCAGTTTCTATTTTTGCAGAAAACAGAATTTCTATTTTTTTAAAAAATAGAATTTATATTTTACCTCTTCCTTTTCTCCCTTTTCTTTTTTATTTCTTGCCCAAGTAACTGAAGAAAATCTCTCTCCTCTCTTCCTGCCTTCTTCATTTCAGGGATGTAGCAACAAACCAACCCTGGGTAATAACTGTAGGATGGGTGCTAAGGATACCCCTGGACCAAAGAAATGGCTTCACTTAGGCTGAGGCATGAAGCTTTCCAACAAAGCAAAGACAGAGTGTGGTGTGTAACTAGGTAATTGCCATAGTTTCTTCAACTTCAAAGTTTTACCTTCTCAGAAAACTATAAGCTTTCAAGTGAAATTAGATGTAATTAACAAGGGCTATAAATCTCTCAAACCCTTGAAAATGACATAAAGTGCTTAATTAAGTCCTTAATTAAGAATCTCCAGAAGTCTTAATTTACTTGTTCTCCTCTAATTAAGCCTGCTTTTCCTCAAGCATCATTATTCAAGACAAATAAAAAAGATGATTTTTATTCCATTTTCCCTGTTTTGCTTAATTATGAGACTGCCGCGGTATGTTTTTCTCCAATTTTCCATTGCAAACGTGCAGGATTGTAGCCCCTGGATGGTTAAGTTTAACAGACTTTTGTGGGCTGGCTTGGGAACTTGGCCACCTTCTAGAATTTGGTTTCCATGGGACGATGTAGCATGTGTTCCAAAGAATTGACTGAGATGTGAACTTTTGGAGATGGCTCTGTTTGAGAGTTGGGGGCTTCTTGCATTTTTGCTGGCTGCCCATGCTGTGGAGGGTTAGCAGGCTAAGAGAACATTGTGTTTGTCCCTCACCAGCAGGAAGGTGAGGCTTGGAGATCCTGGTGCAGTGCCAGGAAGAGAGCTTGTCTCCACCTACACCAGGCACAGTTGCTCTGCCTTCTCCCTCTCATTTGGATCTGGCCAAAGCCAAGGAGATCAGGTCTCATACCTTCACCTGGTCTCAGTGTCATCTTTCATAAAATGGAGGGCTGAGGTGGACTAAAGATGACCTTTGAGAACCCTTCAGGGTCTAGAAACTGTGATGCCAAGCCCTTGTCACAACTCTCCTGTGCTCAGAGCTGGGGGGGACATGAAGTGGACCTGGGGAGGGCAAGTCTCAGATCATGAGGAAATTGTTAGGGGCTCTGAGTGTTCCCAATGGTATTAACTGCAACATCAACAGGGAGAAAGTTGTTAGGGCCATTGCCCAGACCCGGCCAGAAGTGGGCTCTCATAGCCTGTTTGACTGATGCCGTGGAGAAAGCAAAGGACCTGAGCTCTGCACCTGGAGTCCAGACCTGTGGGTCATGGGTTCAAATTCTGACTCTGCCACTTGCTACCTGTGTGATCTTAAGCAAGCCACCCCTAGGGCTCAGTTTACTCAGATGTCCAATAAGGGGTTTATACCAGAAGACCTCTAAGGCCCCTTTAGGTTCTAAATCTGTGATCTCCAATCCTAAATCTTGGCTCTGACACACACTGAGCCTCTCAAAGTCAGGTAATCTCTTGGAGCTGCAGTTTCTTTGTCTAATAAAATAAGAGGTTTTGATTTGTTAGTTCTAAATCTTTGCTCCTAAGTCCAGGCTCTGGAACTTGCTTCCTCTCTTGAGGCCGGTTAACCTCTTTGGATCTTACTTTCCTTATCTGTAAAATATGGGCAGTAATATGTAGACTTATGGAGGAAATGAGCTAAGAGGTTTGAAAATCTTAAAGGAGGGTCAGAAGAGATCCTGAGGTCCTCTCTTTGGAGCTGGCAGGGTCTTCAGAGGCCATCCAGGCCAATCCCCTCACTTTACAGATAAAGAAACAGAGGTCTGGCGGGTAAATATCACAGATTTAAGATATTTAAGGAGCTAGCCCCCCCCCCCTTCCATTTCACAGATGAAGAAAGTGAGATCCACCAGCACCACAGATTTACATCTGGTGGGGAGCTCAGAAGCTGTCTGGTCCAACCCTTTAATTTTTCAGATGAAGAAACTGAGACCCAGAGTGGTTAAATGACAGGCGACTGAACTGAGGGATTTTTATTTTTTATTTTCGTTTATTTTTTCTTTTTCTGGAAGGATTTTCTCTCCAAAGTCCAGAATCTACAAACCCCTTCTGACATCCTTCTCCTGGAAGGGAGGACGGCTTTCTGCAGCTGACAGCTGGTCTGCCCGGGTCCGAGGCCCTGCAGGTGACCCTGGCCAGCTCTCCCCCTGGGGTTCAGTCTTTCTCGGTGTTAGAAAAATGCTTTGCAGGGCTCAGCGCTGCAGCCCAGCCCCCCGCCTGCAATCCCACCGCCTCTACTCGCTTTGCATTGTTGAACCGTTTCCATGGAAACTAACTACCTGTTGGCAGCCCCCATAAACTCAGCATCCACCCCCAGGGACCCCAGTTTACCTGATGTGTACCCACATTGCCACCTAGTGTCGAGAGATGGGCGGTGCAGGCTCAGTTTGTTGTGTGCAGGGAGGGCCTCTCTGGCTTCCAGCCTAGCATTGCTCTCCCCCCTCCCCTCCCCCGCCTTGGTCTACACAGGATATAGCAGGAGCCAAGACGATGGCTGGGAGCCCAGTGGGGCCTCTGAGCTCTCCTCCAGCCCCTGGCCGCAGACTTCCCTTCCACCTCCACCCTTCAAATGCTGGGTGGGGACTGGTTTTGGAGAGGGGTCCGGTAAGAGGTGCCCAGGGTGTACAAAAGGGAAGGGGGCCTACCACAGCCAGCCCTGCCTAGCGTAGAATATTTGGCCTCCTGAATCCCACCCTCCTTTTCTAACTTAGTGTATCCTGGGGCTGGAAAGGAGAGCTGGATAGGACGTGTGTGTTGGTGCAAGGGAACACAGCTTTCCCCTTAGCTCTCAACATGCATTTCCCCGTTTTTCTCCGTTCCTCTCTTGGCACAAAGCCTATGTGACCTTGATGCTGAAGAGTCTTCGTTTCCTCCACTGTAAAATGAGGGTGTCAGACTCAATGACCTCCAGGGTCCCTTCAGACTCTGTGATCCTATAATTAGACACACTGCTGCCCCCACCTCCAGGATGGGAACTCCTCAAGAGCAGGAACAATTTCAGTTTTGTTTTCCAAGCTAGCCACCCACCACAGCGCCTGACACACACAAGGCACATTTTCCTGGATATCTCTTGGGTTGGACTGGCACCAAAACAAGATTCTTCTCTACACCATCCCCAGCATGTATGCATCTAGCTTTTGCCTGAAGCTGTCCAAGGACAGGGAGGCCACCTCTACCCCAAGATGGCCTATTGTGACTCAGGATAGCTCGAAGTACTGGCAAGCTTTTCCTTGCAGGGAGCACAGATCTGCTTCCCTTTGCTTTCTGCTGATGACTCTTCATTAGTCCCGTGGCTAGAAAGGTGCTCCTTCTCTTTGGGGCTTGATCCCAGTCAAACAGCTACCCTGACCTCAATGTAATCCCAGAATCTGGAAGAAGCCACAGGGATCTTGAGCAAATATCCAGGTGGTTTGGTCTAAAGAGCATGGGTCTAGCCACTAGAGTCAGAGGGTATGGGGTCAACTCTTGCCTCTAATATTTAATGTGACCCCGGGCCTCAGTTTCCCAGTCTGTAAAATGAAGAGGTTGGTCCCAGTGGCCTCTGAGGACCCTTCTCACTCAAGATCTGTGATTCCCATCTAGAGTATGAGAGCTGGAAAGGACCTTAGACATATGAGGAAACTGAATCCCAGAGAGGTTCCTACTTAATAAGGTGTTCACCACGGCCTATGAGTTCTGTGGGTGCCATGTTTCTGATGCTTGGCTTTGAGATCTGTCTCTTGTTTAAGGTGTTTCTGCCAGGGGCCTCAATTCAGTTCAGGAGTCAGCAGGGGATTGCAGTGTGGGCACTGAGACATGCCCATCCAGCTGTGGTCAGGCCCTCTTTCTGGGTATGTTGAGGAGACCCAGAAAGGGGGAATGATTTGCCAAAGGGCGTTGGCGGGCCAGGAGCAGAGAAGGTGCTGGAACCCTTGTTTTCCTAACCTGAAGCCCCACGTTCTCCATTATACCATCATGAAAATAAAGCAAACACTCAGGCTGGTCTTCAGCCGACATCCTCTTACAACAAATACACTGTCAACCATAATCTGCACGAGAAAAACAAATTGTTCATGTGTGAGCTAATGGTTTACTTCTATCAGGAGATCTACGGGGTAGAAAATAATTTCTTCCCTCTACAAGAAGGGAATCATCTTTTTCTGCAATGCAGAGTCTGTATCTTTCTGGCAGGTGTTCAGATAGCTTGTAGATAAGAACTGTCTTTAAGTCTTAAGATTTTCCATCCCCCATCTAGGTTTGAATTTCTTTAACTGCTGGCAAGGCCACCTTTCCTAGTTTGCAAAATTGACTCACCATCCCCATCTTGTGGCTGAAAGCTTCAGGCCATTAGTGTCTAATGACTGTTGGTTATCTTGGGCTTGCAAAGCTGGGTGGGAGTGGGGAGATGGCCAGTGACAATCATGGTGTGATAGGATAGAAATCAATTAAGCAAAGGCTGTTACTAAATGCCTACTATGCACCAGGTCCTGTGCTAGAAGGAAGGCACATAGAAAGAAAGAAATGAAACAATCCCTGCCCTCAAGCAGACATTCCCCCCCCCCCCCAAATGAATGGATACCAACTAGATTCAAAATACAAGACAGATGGAGGATGGGGGTGAGGGAGGGCTCTAACAATTGGCAAGGCTTCATGGAGAAGGTGCCACAGCTCTCTGGGCAAGGGCTGTATTTGATTTTCTTTTTTTCCCTGGCACTTAGCAAGATGTCTGACACATAGTAGGTACTTCATAAATGTTTATTGGCTTGAGTTGTTGATTTGTTCATATGGATGAGTTGTTCGATTTCTCTGGCTCTCGGCTTCTTCCTTCATAAAATGAGGAGAGGAGGATTGGACGAAAGTCCTGAGGTCGCTTCCAGCGCCAAATCTGGGATCTCCCTGGGCCTCCATATCCTTCTCTGTGAGCCAATATTGGAGATTAGCCTCTGGCTTTAAATATGTGAGTCTAAGGATTCTCTTTTTTAATTCTTTAAGGTTTCCTCCCAGCCCTTTGCTTTAGACAATGTAAGTACAGTCTTCCCACTTTTATGGATGGAGGAAACTGGGGTAGAGCGTTGCTGGGTGGGGTGGGCAGAGAGATCGTGATTTGTCCAGGAACACACAGAGAATAGCTGTCTTGCTGGATCTCGAGCCCTGGGTTTCTGCCTGTAAACCCAAGCCCTTTCCAATTCGCCTTTCTCTAAACACGTCTACCACCCATGTCCCACAAAAACAAACCCAGCATTAACAAAAATCGTATTTTCCAAGTGCTAGCCGATGGCTTGCTCATTTAAAGAAATATTTAGTACGAAAAATGTCCTTCGTACCAGAACCACTGCAGACAGCTCCTTGGCCCTCACAGCGGACAGACGGCTGCGTTGGCTCGCTATCCCCATCTTGTGGTGGAAAGCCACCGGCAGCCAGTGGGGATTTTTCATTGCTTGACTCCAATTTAGTTCCAGTTCTGTGTGAGATTCTGTGCTGGGTGCTGGGAGCGTCGCACGTAACAATAACTCAGCGACGTGGCAGTGACAGGATGCTGGACTTGGGGTCCTCAGACCCCAGCTTGTATCCCAGCTCTGTTGATTACCACCTAAGTGCCTCGGGCAAATTTCTTTCTCTGGGCCTTGGCTTCTCCATCTGATCATTGGAGGGCATTAGATTGGCTGGCTTCGAAGGTTCCTGCTCACGAGAGGACTGTGGTCACAACTGGGCCTCAGATTCCAGATGCATGACTTCTTCGAAGTCCTAGATGGGCCAGATTGGAAGGAAAAGGGCAGAGGGAGCTAGTACATGGAGCTCTGATTTAAAAAACAAACAAACAAAAAAAAAAACTAGAGCACAGAGGGTGAAGATGAGAATGGATAGATCTTTATATAATAATTCAATAAATATTTATTAAGTGCCTACAATGTGCCCGGTGATGTCTACATTTAAGAAAATGATTGTGTTTGTGTGTGTGTGTGTGCAGAGCTGGTAAACATTTAGCAGAACACCACCGTGCTGGGGGTGCAAAGACAAACATTTATGGCACCATGAGGAGCTGATATTCTCCTATAATGATAAGAACCAGAATTCCCCTTTGAGCTATACCGTGGTAAAAGGAAGAAGAGGAGGGATGGGCCCTTGGCTCGGCTGTGGATGGCATGATGCTAGCAGGTGACAAAACGCCTATCTCCTTTTAAATTTCTCCAAGGAGAATGATTTTCAGCCCAAGAAGGATAGAATAAAGCCTTGTTAAAGCAGAATTAAGGCCCACTGTAAAGAGGAAAACCTGCAGTCAGGGAGGCAGCTTCTAATGAGGCCGGATGAATTCCAGACCAGGATACAGGTGGATGAGAGATTTGGACGCGAGGCTATGATTGCCGAGTGACACTCAGCACTCTTGGGGGACAGCAGGGCCACAGCACAGGTGTGGTGGGACAGGAGATGAATAAATGTTAAATTAAGGCAAGATGAGGGATTCTTCACCCTGGAGGCGTTTGCATTTGACTTCGATTCCTGGTTAAATTCCTGAGTTGGATTATTAAACAGATGGTACATGAACCCTTAGAAAAAGAAGTGGCGTCTGCTATGAACCGGCGTGGGCTCCAACCCAAATAACCTTATTCCCCGCCCCGCCCCCCCCCCTCTCATTAATAGACTGGAAACAACACAGGCATTGTATACCTGTATTTAGCAATCTCTGACAATTCAGGCAGAGCTGTAACTAGGGTGGGGCATATAGGACTTTGCCCCTGGACACCAAAGTTCAGAGGGTACTGACAGTAATGTATTTCTTCAGTAGGTAAAAGTAACTAAGTTTAACCCTGGTCAGGAAGACTAATGTGGAAAAGATGGGAGCTACTGAATGTCTCCCTCCTCTAACTGTTGCACTCCAAGTGGACATATTCCACTTATCATGGCAGACCAACTTCGTTGTATCCTAGGATCTCTTCTTTCTTCTCCTTACCACTGAATTTGCCTTAAAGAGTTGATCTGAGAATGCTTTTTGTGCTATTTTCCTGGGATTTTTGTGAAGTTTGCCCTAGCTCCCCCACCCCCAAATTTCCATTTTTTGTTTGCCCTACATTATGCTCCTATGGCTAAAATGCAGAAATATGGGACAGAGGATGGTTTGATGAATTGGATTCAGAGCTATGTCCATAGAATGTTACAGATCAAGGAAAAAGGGAGCTGAAATTCTCTACCACTGTCCCTGGGCTGTCTCACATTTTTATCAGTGACTTAGGATCTAGACAACATGCTTATTAACTATACAGATGACATGAAGCTGAGGGTAGGGAATACCAGAGCCAGAACAAAGGGTAGGCTAAGCAGGTAGCTGCCTAGGGCACACTTGTGGATGGGGGTAGGGAAGAGAAAGCACCAAGGGACATGTTTTAATATTTCCTTTGAATAAATTTACATGTATTTTGTGCCAGAAAATTCTATAGCCTCTAGCATATTGATATTTGTGTATAAGGGGGAAGGGTGAGAGGAGATGGGAAGGAGGAGGGAGGGAAGGGGAGGGGGAAGGGGAGGGAGGGAGGGGGAGAGAGAGAGAGAGAGAGAGAGAGAGAGAGAGAGAGAGAGAGAGAGAGAGAGAGAGAGAGAGAGAGAGAGCGCCCTACATCTCTAGTGCAAGGTAGCCAGAGGGATGCAATTTTCAAAGAATCATAGAATCACAGATTTTGATGGTACATCAGAGGTCATCCAGTCCAACTGGTATCTGAGTAAGAATGCCTTCTCCAATGCACCACAAATGTGGGCATCCATTCTCTGTTGGAAAGTTTTCAGAGATGGGGAAACTCATCTCTTGTCAGTCACTAGTTCATTAAACACGTACTGTATGCCAGGCCAAAGTGCTGGGTGCCCAAAGGAAGGCAGACCTTGGCCACCCCACTTTGGCGCAGCTCTAATGATTAGTAAGTTGTTCTGACACTGAGTCAAAAGTCAGCCTCTCTGCAGCTCCCCCACCCCCAGCCAAGTGCCCCTTGTTCTCTCCTCTGGGGCCAAAGAGAACAAGTCTGATCTCCCTTCCATGACAATCCTTCAAATATGGGATGAAGCACATTAAAATAAGACCAGCTGACATTTAACAGTATCTCTGGCAATTCTTAGCACAGCCTTGTGAGGTAAGGGCTTTTTAGCACCCCAATTTTACAGATGAGGAAGCTGAGGCTTGCAGAATGTAAGTGACTTGCTGAGGGTCACTTTACCAGTAACCATCTATGATGGCATTTGAATTTAGGTCTTCCCAACTCCAAATCCTGCGTTCTACCCACCAAGCCAGAGGACAGCCTAAAATCATCTCACTGTAAGGGAATCCTTCTGTTCATTCTTTTCCTTTGGATGGCCATGGCAACCCTCCAATCTCGAGCTCATGAAACACTGGTCGGGAAGCCACTCCTGAGACAGCCAAGATCAGCCAGGGATTTTCTTCTTTATTTCTATGCTAGTAACTCCTGTTCCTACGGTGCATTAAGTCTGCAAAGCACTTTTCAGATGTTCTCTCATTTGAGCCTCACAGCCACGCTGGGAGGTAGGTGCCATCGTTGTCACCACTTTGGAGAAAGGCAACATTTCGCAAGGGAGATGGACAATCCACTGAGACTGTAAAGATCTGAGGCAGGACCATGCCCAGTGCTCTGTCCATGATGCCACCTGGTGGCTCATAGCAGGAACTTCCTAAATGTTCAGTGAAATGAATTTGAACAGAAGTGCATTTCGAGATGAATTTTAGCAGACAAATAGAGATAACCAATTACTAAGCTATGTGCCTGTTCACCCCTTGTTGTTGCATTCCCCCTTTTTGTTACTATAGTTAAGGTGAAGGCCCCCCTGACTCGCAGGTGACAGGGGTTCTCAAAGGTTATACCAATGGGCTGCAAACTCTGGGTAGAAAGGATTTAAACCTGAGCCTGCCTACGTACTGTGTCTGTCGCCTAAAGGCCAGCCCAGTCCAGCTCTGCTCAGAAACCCTGTTCCCCAGGTCGGCTTCAAGGGAATGAAACCCTGAGTCACAGCAACTCTCAAAGACCATCTACCAAGTTTGGGGACGGGGTATTTCATTGATCTGGGGCAGAAGAGGGAATATGAAGAGCCTTGAAATAGTCAAGCATATATATTGGGGAAACTGAGACAGAGGTCAAGAAGTTTACCTAGGGTCACACAGTAAGTGTTAAGGGCAGAGTTTAAATCTGAGTCTTCAGGACTCTAAAACACTTTAATCACTAGGCATATTTCTTCTAATGGCCTAATGATTCTCAAAGTGTAGCCCAAGGTGCACCTCGGGGTCCTGAGTTCATAATAATACCAAGACATTATTTTGCCTTTTAAAATATTCTTCCCTTTTCTGAATTCATATCTGTGTGAAGCCAGACTTTCTTCACACACTTTAAAACAGCATATTGCAACACACTGAATGAAGAAGACAGAAGAATTTAGTCATTTCCTGTTAAGCCAGAAAAAATATGTAAAACGATGCTGCTTTTCTCACTAGTTTTTTGTTTCAGAAAATATAGTTAGTTTTCATTAAAACGTTATTTATTTTAACATATGATGAATTTATTTCTATTTTAAATAAATTGATAAATTCATATTTTTAAATGTATCCATTTTAATTTTGAATACAATAAATATTGATAGGCATAACCTACATAAACACAAACTCCTTGGGGGGGTCTTAGTTTTAATAATTTAAATTAAAATTAAGTGTGAGTCTTAATTTGAATTTAATTTAAATAATTTAATTTTAATAATATAATGATAAATTTTAATAGTTTAATAATTTGCTTGAGGGGTCTTCAATATTTTTTTTAAGAGTAAAGGGTTCTGGAAACCAAAAAGTTTTAGAACCTCTGGTGTAGGGAAAGGCTACTGTATTTAGAGTCAGGGGAGAGATCTGTTAAAATCCTGGCTTTAATCTGTATTAGCTATTTGACCCTGGGCAAGTCACTTGAACTTTGGGCATCTCTATTTCCTCTTTACATATAAAATGGAAATAATTTCTCTTTCCTACCTTCCTGGGCTGTTTTGAGCAAATGCTTTGTAAACCTCAGGACACTATAGAATTGGGAATTGTTATTAATCATTGGATTCTCTTCTTTGAAGGTCAGTAGGGTGTGCATTTTGTGCACTTTGTATGCTCCCTCTGTGCAGTCTATCTTGGCCACCTCTAGGAACGGGCAGTGGCAAAGACACCTTGTTCTGATCCCGGTTCTGCCCCTGACTCTCTGTGCCTCCTCTGACAGGAGAGCGGGGAATTGCCTGGGCTTTGAGATCAGCCTCCGGTTCTAAGTGGCATCGCTCTGCCGTGCGGCAGGCATCGACACCAGGTGGCGCTGTCGAGCCGACTGGCCGCCCAGTAACCGTTTGCTTGCCATCTACAAAGAAAGGACAGCCAAGACAGGCCTCTGATGTGTTGCAGGAAAGACACACCCAGGGACACTGCTTCCAGAATCTTTGCCGTCCTCAACCCTCTATCCCCCTCCCCCTGTCCCACCCCAGGTGGTGACCTCTCTGGTTTTCCCAGGGGAAATGGAAGGAGGACCGCAGCTCTAGACCCCTGTTCTTCTGTCTGGATGTCCTTGAGTTAGCTGCTTCTCCTTTCTAAGACTCCGTTTTTCCATCCGTAAAAAGGGAGGGCTGGCCCTGCTCCACATTTGTGGTCCTCTGGCCCGGCTCCCTGCGGTTCTGCTCTCCACCGCCAGTGGACATGCGTTTCGGGAATCCCCGAATCCAGAGTCTGCGGGAGCCTCCATGGGCATCTGGGCCACCCCAGATCCGGATGAGAGTCTTTCTACAAATCTCCCATTATCTACAGAGGATGACGCTTAGGCTCAGAAAGATATGTGACTTACCCAAGGTCACACAGCAAATGAGATTGAAACCCGCGGCTTCTGACTCACGTGTTTTCCATTGCAACGCGGGGTTCCTCCCTTCTCCTTTTGTTGAAGTCGAGGCGTTTATTCTCAATACTCCAGGGGATGTTTGTTATGAGAATTTTCTTTTTGTTGTTCAATTTTTGGGGAGAAGTTTGTGGGAGGGAGAGAAAATAAATGCTTGTTTTCCCGCAAAACAAATCCTCGGTGGGGCTAGAGATGCTCAAGCTCTCCAGCAGCTCCACGATGCCCTCAAAACTGGACGTTCTCCTCTTCAATGCAGATCGCGGCCCGCGCATAAGGGATACTTACTTTTTGGGGCCTCAGTTTCCTTACATGTAAAACTCAGAGGCTGAACGAAAGGATGGGCCAGTTCCAAATCTGTGGTCCTCACGTGTTAGAAAGGAAACCCTTCTTTTCTCCTAGACTTTCTGATGTTGCATTTGGAAGCTGGGAGTATTTGTGGCTACAGCAGGGGGTGGTATATCCTCTCCAAGGTTAGGCTGCTTCGGGCTCCTTTCTCATGTTCGGAGCAGGGGCCTCACCCACCCATGCTCTTCCTGTTCTTTCCCGCCCTGCCCCTCCCTCTGGACTTTGCCACCTGACCCCTCTTGTACAAACACCCCATCCCCAACGGGAA
>CM053623.1:10341385-10349656 GCA_028646595.1 Phalanger gymnotis | reverse complement strand
GAGGAGGAGGAGGGGGAGGAGGAGGAGGAGGAGAACCCAGAAAAGGGACAAAGAGGGGGCTTGCCTGGCTGGACACCCTGGTGGTGGAGGGAAAAGGACAGTGGTCTCTAGGGAGTAAGGAGAGCCATGCTCTAGGTCTAGGTCTACAATGCAATAGGAAGTCATATGACCTTTGACAAGTTACTCCGAGGTCTGGTAATGCTTTTAAATTGATAGACTGACCTCCCTTGCATCCATGCTTCCTGCACCTACTGTCTGGGGAAGGGTACCTGGCATGTAGTAGGTACTTAATAAATGTTTGTCATTGGACTTTCCTAAGGACCATCTGCAGGGTTGGTAGTGTGGTATTAATTTGGTAGTGTGGTCTGCATTTTACAGATAAAAGAAGCAGCCTGCCGTTGGCAGCCACATCCAGAGGGTTGACCTTGGAGTCAAGAGGACTTGGGTTCAAGTCTTGCCTTTGGCCATGGATACATCCTTGGACATCTCAGTGGCCCCGGTACCCTCAAAAACTGAGTCACCCAGCAAATGCTGAGCTTCATGTGAGGGGGTCCTTCCATGCTAGAAGTTCTTTGGTCCTTCTGTAAGACCCCCAGGCTCTCACATCCTGTGACCTTGTGAACAGGAGGCCCATAGGAGTGACCAATATAGGGAACAGCCTGGCCTGCCTCTCTAAAAGGTCTTCATCCCTTTCAGTCTAGTTATTCATGGCAGATGATGTCTTACCAAGCATCTGTCCCTTTTGGCTAAGATTTCTAAGATTTTCTAAGATTTCAAGAGCTGCCTTTACTTCCCAGTTCTGGCCCTGTTGCCTTGTAAGTGATCTAAACCCTTCATTCAAACTCTCCGGGATTTAATCCCTTCATCTGTAAAAGGAGGGATTTGGACTTGGTGCCTCGCAATTCCTTTCCATCCCTTAATCTATGACCCGGGAAGGATGGGATACTTTGTGGAGCTTTCACATTGTTAGTGGGGATAGGTCTTTGGAAAGAGGGTGATAAGAATGGAAGTGGGGGGGGTCTGAAAAGCAAAGACTTCTCAGACCCCACCTAGTCCAGCCAGTCTTGGCTGACACTCTGCTCAACCCTAAGTCATGTAATCTTTTCCCCCATAATGGTCAGACTTTGCAGCTGGCAAGGAGATCAGAGTGTCTGCCAGTCCAGCCAGAATTCTGAGGCTTTGGTCTCAGAGCCTGCCTGGATTGCAAAGATCTGAGGCGTCCTGGAATCACCCTTAATTGCAGCCATAAAGGTCCAAATCGAGTCTGCCTTGAAGAAGCCCGGGCAGTGATGGGAACCTAAAAAGTACTTGGAATCCAATTTGGCACCATCAAGAAGGGCTCTGGTAGAGTGGTGACTGCATGGCTCTGTTGTGAGAGGGCTTGGGTTCAAATCTTGGTTCTCTCACTGACTACCTGTGCAACTATGAGTAAGGCATTTCTCTTTCCTGGCCTCCCTCAGTTTCCCTATTTGTAAAACGAAGGGGTTGGGATGAGACGACTTCTAAGATCCCTCCAAGTTCTACATCTCTGATCTTGTCATAAAATAACCAGCTAGGCAAGAAGACAGCCCCGCCTTTCCACCCTGGAACCAAGAAACTTGGTGCCCACTGGGCAGGAAGCTCCCCCGCCCCTGCTCCCCCACCTCTTTCTCTTGCCATCCTGGGCAGACAATGCGAATGTTCTTGAAGTGGATCAGGGGAAGAAAAGGCCCAGCCTCACTCCCGGAAGCCCGTGGAGGAAACCAGAAAGAACAGGACAGGACGGGAGCAGCAGGCAAGCCCCTGACAAAGGGCCCTGCTGTCTCACTTCTAAAAAGCCCCATTTATGGGCCTGCTCCCAGGGAAACTGAATCAGGGAAGACAAAAGACCCAGGAACGAGTCTCTGCTCCAAACTCTGCCAGGAAGGGGTTATTGATTCCCTAGGCCCAAGAGCACGGGGCCGGAGAGAAGGAAAATGAGATGAACAAAGGGTCAGGGACCCCTGGCCGTGACCTTTGGCTAGCACTCCGTGATAGGAGCCTGGCCTGGCTTCGCTTGACAGCAGATTCACCAACAAATCTCAAGAAATTGACTGGGAGGAGAGGCTGTGATATTTGGTGTCAGACAGAAGGAAGAGTAGTCAGATTTAAAGTGAGCAAATACAGGATGACAAGAGCTTTGGTTTAGACTCCTTCTGGGTCCTGGGGCCCAGACGAGTGAAGTAACTTGCTTATGCCACAATTAATGAATTGTTGGAGGCATTATTTGAATCCAGGCCTTTCCTGACTTGATATAGCCACCATCCCAGTGGTGTCTAAACTTGTGTCCATAAAGTTAAAATGAAAGGAAATCGGAACCATCATCTGCATAATTCAACCCATGTAGACAAGCTGCCTAAATTCTGGAAGGATTGGCAAATACCAATGCAGCCAGTATAATTCTGGTCCCCAGCCTCTCTCTTCAGTATAGCTGAGTCCTTTGTTCATGCTTAGCCACCTGTATAATTGTGCCTAGTCCATACTTTCCTCCAATAGTGTACCCAGAGGTAAAGATCCTTCTCTGAGAGACCCCCAGTTATCGCCGGCTCAGTTTCATTCTCCCTCTCACCTCCATGGGAGGTGTACATGTACACTCATCGTCGCCTTGGGGCTCACCTAGTGCCTGCCCCGCAGGACCTAGTCCTCACCCAGGACGCAAGCTGGGAGGGATGCCTTCAGAATGCCAGGAGATATTTCCAAAGTTAAAGCCCAGCGGCAGAGGCGCTGAGCGCTTTAAGCTTTCACCGCAAAGAAAAGCGTGAGTGCACAGGCAGAAAACTCTTCATGGTGAGTTTTGCCCCTAGTGGAAAGAGTGGCGATTCTCTAGGTCTCCGAAATCCTCTGATCCTATCACGAATAGCAGTGGTTATGAGAACTACAAAGGGCCACTCTTTGGGCTGTTGAAGGTGGAGTCAAAAAGGCTCGCCTGCCTTTGACTACTGCCTCTGTGACGATGAACGAACGATTTAATTTCTCTGTGTCTCAATGTTCTCATCTGTAGAGTGGGTATGACTCCCTCCATCACTGCCATACAGGTTAGGCAGGACAGAAGGAGCAACGTAGGTAAAATGTGTCACCAGCTCTTACAATTTAGTTGGCACGCCTTGGGATGGCTTTTAGCAGAGTGAAGGCACCAGAATTAGACAGATTCCTTTTTTTCCCCCTGCAAAACTCTCCAAGACGGTAGACTAAATTAGAGCCATAACGACGTAGATTAGAGTTCTTGGTCATTTAAAACAAGGCCGGCCTCACAGTTCGGGGACACCGGAGGGAAAGCCAGCCAAGCTCCATTGCGTCTCTGACCATCCCTGGAGCTCAGGGAGCGGGGGTGGGGGGGGCGGGACGATGGGAGACGCCCATGTCCCACTTGGGTCTGTTTCAGCTCAGCACCAAGGGACCCCTGACATCCCTTCTCCCCACCCCCATCAGATGGAGAGAATCACACCTGGGCTACCTGTCTCTCAGGGCTATTGTAGGGAAAGCACTTAGTAAACCCTCAGGTCCGAGAAAGAAATGTGAATTATTTATTGGGGACTAAGGGCAGGTCGTGGGAGCCTGGATCCTAAAGTAAGACAGGTCTAGAGCCAGAAGGGAACTTGGAAGCCATAGGGTATGACCACATTATTTTATAAATGAAGAACCTGATATTGTTATACCCATTTGTCAGATGAAGAAACTGAAGTTCACAGAGTTTAAGTGACTTGTCCAAGGTCATAGGACTACTATGTGGCCAACTGGCCCCTCAAATCTCACAAAAGAATTTGCACCTTTTCACGGATATGTTATATATTATTTTGTTTATTTTGTTTTGTCATCACTCCCAGGAAGTATGTTTGAGCCATGGGCCCCACCCCAGTGCTCAGAAGAATCAGAAGGGCCCTGTCTCCACTGCCCACCTGTCCGCCTCCTTTCTGCTGCCTTCTTTCTGCACCTGCCCAGGGAATGTTTCAGTATGACTGGACTCAAGTGGGGCAGACCATCCCTTACTGTCCTGTGAACATGCCCTCTGTTACAGTCTTTTTTTCTGGATTAACCTTTCTTCTTCCTTCTTTTCTTATGAGGCAGCTGGGTAGTTCAGTGGTTGGAGGGCAGAGCTTGGAGTCTGGAAGACCTGAATTCAAATCCAGCCTCAGATGCATCCTAGCCGTGGGACCCTGGGCCAGGCCTTCCCTTCTGTCTATATCAGTTTTCTGTCAAATGGAAGTAATAAAAGCCAGTGTTGTTGTGAGGACCGATGGAGACAAGATTTGGGAAATGCTTGGCCTAATACTTGGCACATAAAAGTGCTTAATAGGGAAGGGTAAGAAGCATTCTATATCCCACCTATGGTGTGTCAGGCACTGTGCAGATGCTTTATAATAAATATGTGGTCAATATAATAATATAAATAAACAATATAACAATTCATATATAGCTGTATATATGTCTCTCTATCTATACATATATACATACACACACATATATGTTTATACAAACATATGCTCAGCATGGTGCCTGGCACATAATAAGTGCTTCATAAATGTTTATTGGTGATTGATTGCCTCCCTTTCCCCTTCTCCTCCTCTTCATCTTCCTCCTTTTCTTCCTCCTTCTTCTCCTTCCTCTTCTTCCTCTTTTCCTCCTCTTCCTCTTCTTGTCTTCTCCCAGCTCTAGAATAGGCAGTTTATCCCCACAAAGGAAAGAGAGCGTTGAGTGATGAAGGAGTTACCAAATGATGCGCCCAGGACCCGGGAACTTATCCGAGGTGCCCAGCTCGAGCCCTGGTGGGACCAGTGGGTTCTTTATGGCTAATGATGAGCTGTTTTACTTTCCCCCTCCACTGGGCACACAGGCTGATCGAACATCGAATGGAGTTTTCTTTCCAGTGGCCTCACTTTCCCTCTGATGGTGACTCAGTCACTAGGCCTTTCTCATCCCATGCCCCCCTCCTCCTGCCTGGCACCCCCTTGCTTCCAAGACTGGGCCCCTATTCACCATGCCCATTGTTCCTAAAGGGTTTGCTGCCATTTGTATGGAATTCACACTTGCAAATCGCAAGTGTAAGATTCTTAGCTTTCCAGTAGAGTGCATCGATTCCTCATGACAAAGCCTAATAATGGGCTGTGAGCAAAAATGTTTGAGAACCACCGAGCTCCACCATGCTTTCTCTGTTTCTGAGCTTAGAGGTGAGGATACTTCCACTCTTCAAGGAGTCACAGTGGTGTCCATAGCTCCTCAGAGATGGCCCTGCCACCCTTGTACCTGGTGGCCCGCCTGGTGCCTCAGCTCAGCTGATCCTTGGACAAGGCCCACCCTTGGAAGTTTCTCAGGATGGCAGCATCTCCTAGAGCTTGGACGCCAGTTGAGAACCATGGATCTGGTCCTCCAGTTTTAGAGCTAGGAAGTTTTTTTCTTTATATGGAGCCCATAAAGTGATGAGACATCATGGCTTCGCTTGAAGAAAAAAAGCAGGGAATCTTGCAGTTAGAAAGACTTTTGAATCCAACTGAGTCTTCAGTAAGAATCCTGCGGGGTGGTATAGTGGAAGAATTCTGGATTGGTAAGCAAAGGCCCTGGGTTCAAATCCCACCTCTAACCTTCCTTACATGCCTTGGGGAAATCATCACCCTTGCCCGGGTAATGATTTGTATGATGAGGATTTGAGATCAGATGACCTCAGAAGGCGTTTCCAGCTGTAAATTTGTGGTCCTTCTAAAACATCAGTGACACCTAAGACCTCCAGTAAGGAGATCAATGGCACCATCTTGTGAGACAGCCCATTCCATTCTTGGATAGGTCTACTACAGACAGCATGGTGCAGGGACTTCGCACTGGCCTTGGAGGAGAGGACTGGGCTTCAAAGCATCTCTGATGCTTACTCCCTGTGGGAACCTAGGCCTCAGTTTCCTCATCTGTAAAATGAGGGAGTTGGACTAGATGGCCTCCAAAGCCCTTTCCAGTTGTAGAGCTAGCAAGCTTTTTCTTTGCACAGAGCCCAAACCCTCTTGGGGCTTCTCTCTCCCTATCACTTTCCCTCTCTTCTCTCGGCTTTTTGATTGCTACTCTCTGGGATGACACAGAAAGTGAGCAAAGGTAGAAAGGAATGACCAGATGCCTTCCTCCTTCTCCTCTTCCTCTTCATCCTCTTTCTCCCCTTTCCCCTTCTCCCCTTCCCCCTCCCCCACTTCCTCCCCCTCCTCATCCTCCTCCTTTCTTGGGTAGAGGCTGATTTTAAACTCTGAGGTTTCTTCCCTTGTTTCCCCTTTTGGGCATCTGGGTATTGGTACTATACAGCTGAAGGAGGAATCTGGGGCTCAGTGGTCCACCCCCATTTGGCTGACCTGTCTGAGGGTAAGACTCAGACACCCCCTCCCCCACCAAGATCCCCACCATTGGCTTACTTCTCCCCCTGCTCTTGTGAAGAGCGGGGGTCCCTCCATCTACTCAGAATCTAGTTCAGAGCAGGCTCCCACCTCCTTTTTTCCGGGCTGTCCGGAGGAGGTGCAGGTCTGGACCTGAATATCCCGACAGCACTTTCCCTCCTCGTGTCTCCCCGCAAGCCCCAGCCTTAGCCCTGCCCAGATGAACTGATTGAAGTCAGTGGGAACCCTCTGCAGGCTGGGGAGGGGATGGGTGTGGCGAGGGCGGGAAAAAGTCCTGGGTATCTATCAGCCCTTTGGGGTGCCCTTCCTCTCTGAAAGCCTCAAGTCAACACCTGTCTCCCTCCCCAGAGCCTAGAGGCAGTTACTCTCATCAGGATCATGCCAATAAACAGAGGTCGAGAACAGAGGACTGGAGAAAAAAGGAAGGAGGTTTCTTTTGTAAAAATTATCTTTGGTCAATGTACAAATAAATCTAGAGATGCCAAATTCTTATCCTTGGTGTATAAATAAGATAATTGGGGTTCAGTGAAGGCCAAGATTAGCCTGCGGCCACCAGCCATAAAATGGCAAAGCCAGGATTCAGCCGCTGGGGCTCTTCCCCAGATTTTGGGGGTCCGTGAATGTGGAAACAAGATATCGTTGTTTTCACCAAACCCCCCAACTGGAACTGGGCCCTTCCTTCCATCACTTAAGAGAGGGAGTCTAGGAAGGCATCAGTAGGCGTCCCCAGAGGACCCACGGCTTCCAAGGACCCATAGAAAGGTCAAGGGCCCCTGCAGCTCAGACATATCAGAAAGAGAAACTGGTCCTCAGCTGAGCCCAGGGAGGGATGTGGGTGACAGTGTTTCCTGTTGTCTTTCCTCCTGGAATGGAAACTTCCTGAGGACAGGGTACAGCATTTTTTTCTCTTTGTAGCCCCAGCACTGAGGTGTTGAGTCCACAGCAGCACTTAGTAAATGCTTCTTAATTGATTTAATGCAGCCCAATAGGCCTTACTGGGGAAACTGAGGCCCTGTACAGTGAAGGGGCTTGTTTTGCTCTGTGCCAAGCACTTTAAAATATTATTTCATTTGAGTCTCACAACAACCTTGGGAGGTTAATGTGAATGTGATCCCCATTTTACAGCTGAGACAACAGGCAAACGGAGGTTAAATGACTCACACAGGGTCCCACACCTACTAAGTCTGTGAGGTTGGATTTGAACTAAGGTCTTCCTGACTCCAGGTCCAGCACTCTGTCCACTGAACCAACTTGCTGCTACTACCAGGCAGGATCTGAACAAGGGCCCTCATAGGCCAAATCCAGTACTATTTGCTCCCAACCATGATACCCTGCCTGTTGTGAGTCATATCTGTGGTATCTGTGTCATAGGTGTGGCATCTCTGGGGTCTCCATAGAAGCATATTTTGGGCTAGATAGGACCCTTCCTTCACTGAAGAGAAAGCTACAGCCCAGGAGGAGAAATCACTGGCCCAAACATCCCACAGAGACTCAGGAATGGAGCTGAGATTCAAACCCAGTCCCTCTGACCTTAAGGCTCATACTTCTCCTACTCCGGGCTCATCAGCAGTGGGATGAGGAAGGACTTCTTCCTCCTGATAACTCTCATATCTATTTTCTACTTGGTGGATCCTACCAAGCTTCGAGTACAGAACCAGAGTAGTGCCTGACGCCCAATGACAGGCTTGCCATCCTCAGGAAGGCTCATCGCGTGCTTGGCCAACAACTCTTCAAGACCATCTACTGAATCACGCAGGGGTTAGGCTCTGCATAGGTGTCAGGATGACACACATGGAGGACATCTCTTTTCCTGAAGGGACTAAGAAAGTATTATTTCTATTTCTGCTGAGTCTTAGAATCCCACAAATCTCAGAATTTTAGAGCCTAAAAG
>CM053623.1:10243885-10336385 GCA_028646595.1 Phalanger gymnotis | reverse complement strand
ACAGACACAACTAAATCCAAGCTAATCCGAGGAAGGGGAGTGCTAATAGCTGGAGTGGGGTGAATGGGGGTGTGGATCAGGTAATATGTGGTAATATATGGAAAGTGCTTTGCGAACCTTAAAATCACCACAATAAATGTGGGGCCTTTGTGCAACACTGTAGAGAGGGCTTCCTTTCACTGTCTTAGCATAGAGGCCCTTCAATCAGCCCAGGCTGTAGACAGGAGATTGCCAGGGGCCTCAGGCCAGCCCCAACAGGCCCCATGCTCAAGGTCAATGGGTTTTTCAGACCAGCCAGGTGGAGAAATAATATGGACTCTTTGAGTCCAAGGTCATGGGCGGGGCTGTGTGGGGGAGGGGCATCTGGGTGTGGATCCCTAGGAAAGTTTATTTTTAGGGATATGCAGATTGGACTGATTTTTTTTCCTTCTGTAGACCCCTTGGGTATCCCCCCTGCTTTGTTCACCCCAAATGATTTCTTCAGGGCTTCTTGCTTAAAAGAAATCGTTGCCTTTTTGAAATAAAATTTGCTAAGTGGGATGTGTCTGGGCCAGGTTCACCTCTGAGCTAGTGTGCCTGGGATAGTGTAAATAATTCAGCTATTTGGGGGCTTCTAGATCGCAGGTGTGGGGCTTAATCGCCTGGCACAACCTGTAATTACATTTCCTTTTTCATCTCGAAAAATTAGCTTGGCCCCAATGGGATGGGCTCCCTGGGGTTAATATAATAATAATAATAGCTTGCATTTAACTTGGGCAAGGCACATTATCTTTATCTCATTTGATCCCCATGACAAGACTGGAGATAGGTGCTGCTATGATCCTCATTTCACAAATGAGGAAACTGAGGCTGACAGAAGTTATGGGGTCTTCCCAGGGTCACATAGCTTGTGAAATGTCTAAGGTAGAATTTGAGTCCAGGTCTTCCAGACTTCAACCTTCAATCCAAGGTGCCGTGCAGCAGCCTCTTTTGGGTGCCCCCAGACCGCCAGCCTGGGACCCTTCTTTGTCCTCCTGACTCCCTCTGCTTTCCCTCTTCCACATCGGGGCTCGCTTTCTACCTGGCTCAGAATCTCTTTCATCTTTTCTCAGCATTTTTTCATTGTGGTCCAGCTTGGCTCCAAGGTTGCTGGTGCTAAAGGTTGCCCAAGAATGTGGAAAATAATTCAGTGGTGCATGCATCCCTGCACCCCAAGAATTCATCAGGCAATGAGCGGGCAAGATGGCGGGTGGAGGTAGAGAGAAGGTAATGAGCTGAGACCAATGCTCCCCAACTCACTCTGAAGGGCTTTGTTACCAGTGGTGTCCTGCCTGGCCTCCCCATCACAGGTGATAAGTCTTCATAATGGCATTCCCTCCTCATTGTTTTCAATTTATATATTAATTTATTCCAATGCCTTTCCAAGTGGATAACGAACACCAGCTTGTAGGTTAGTAGAGGAAAGAAAAATACACCAACACATTCTGGAGTTTTCTCCATTTCCAGAAAGACTCCAGCAGATGCTCAAGAAAGAATCTGGAAGAGTGCAATTTCCTCTTAGGTATTTTAAATAATAATATGGGGTGGGAGGGCAGAATGGAGCCCACACCTGGAACTGCACCAGTTTAGGGAGTTTCTGCAGTGAGAGTCTAGTCTCAAAGGCATTGAGAGGTTGTGACGAGTTCAGGTCATACAGTAGATGTCTGAGACAAGGTTTGTAACTCTCTTCTCCTGACTCCAAGGTGACCTCAGACCACTCTGAGAAATCACCTCTGATAAGAAGTATGGTAATCATGATCATAACCCCAAAGAGAGAGGCAGGCGAGGACAATGGGAAGAGGAAAAGCGCTGGAGTTAGGAAGAGGACCTGGGTTCAAATCCTACCCTGTTACATATCAGCTGTGTGACTGTGGACAAAGCATTTCTTATGACCCAGGAAACTTTCTACATTGCAGAACAACACTGGTGGAGGGAGTTTCCACACTAGAAATGTCTCTCTGTATCTCTCTGTCTCTCTCTTTGTCTCTGTCTCTCTCTGTCTCTTTCTTTCTCTCTCTCTCCCAACATGATGGAATCACCAGTCTGAATGTAATGGAAAAAGTGAAGGATTTAAAATTGAGTGGACTGAATCTAAACCAAACCCTGCCTGTGTAACTTAGTAACTGTGTGACCTTGGGTAAGTTGCTTGATTTCTTTGGGCCTCAGTTATTTGTAATGTAAAATGAAGTTCCTCTAGTTTTAAATCTATAATCTTCTGATGAAAACCAAAAAGATCCAGTGAAAACTGACTCTTGAATTGGCCTGTGTTTGCTGAACCAGCTTTGTCAGCTGGTGGTGCAGCATGGCGTCCTCCATGGCCAGGCCCAGAAAATGGCACACCGAGAATGAAGCTGGTGTCATTCCCAGCGAGAACAGTCTTCTATTGTGGAAAGTGGGACAGTGTCATCCAGTGGTCTGGAACCAGAAACCTGAGTCTGCCCAAACAATGAGATGTAAAAGCCTCCAGCGTCTGGGTGAGTGGAAGCCAGTTAACTGAGGGAGTGTGGTGGCCTAGATGGAAGCCACGAGGCCACAGAAGGGCAGAGGGGCTGAATGGGGGCCCAGGGTTGGGTTTCCACGAAGCCAGACAGCTAGGAAGGAGATGACGCTATTTGTAGCAGTGGCAAGTCAGGCCTTTGGAAGCTGTTCCTTAGTTAGGTGGGCCATTAACACCTGAAGGCCTGTCAGGCATAGAGCTGGGCTGCCGATGTCATGATGAAAACTGGGTTATTGCTCAGCGGATGATGGAGGGGTGGCGACATGCTAGGTGTGAGATACAGCACAGAACCAGGAGTGACTCCAGAAGAGCAACCACCACAGATGGCCTGGTCACATGGCAAGACAGAGGCCTAACCAATGGGCGGCATGTGTGCCCCATGGGCATCCTCAAAATGGCAGCTCCCTAAATGTTGGGGTAATGCTTCTGGTGGGACCTGGATAAGAATCACCCGGGATGAAGGCCAGTGGAGAGCTGGCAATCTGCACCACTGAAATGACTCTCCACATCACCCCAAAATCAGAAGAAGTCCATGAAAAACCTAGCATAAATTTGTTGTTTAAAAGGCTCTTTATTGTCAAAGTTGGTTTTGTCTCCCCAAGCATTTTTCTTTTTTTTTTAAAGACCATTTGTAGGCTTAAGGAGTTGGGAAGAAAAATATTGCACTTAAATGAAATTGAAACTTAAGGAGAAATTAAGGAAAGAGGATTCTGGGCACCTCTTTTAAAGGGAGCCAAGTCCAGAGGGATATTCTTTGGTCTGACAGGGTTGCAGCAGTCAGGGGCTATAAAGTAGAATATGGGAAAGGATTAGGAATCCAGTGGTTAAAGATCAGGGAGCAGACCCCCAAAGTCTCTGTCTTTCAAAAACACTTTATATTAATATTGGCTAGGTTTAACTATTTTAATAAGGATTTATACTTTTGCGTATGGGTGGCTAATGCATAGCAGTCACTGGGGGTGTGTGGTGCAGGGTAGAGACCCACATGCTCAGGGTTCCCATGCTTTTGGCAAATCCTGTCACCTGCCTGGGTCTGTTTCCTGTGTAATGAAGGGCTGGACGAGGTGACCTCAAAGGAGCCTCTTAACGCTGTGAGCTCAGGGCAAGCAGCCGTCAGGGAGCTCTGACCTATGACAAAAGGCAGTTTATTAGCTTTGGGCAGCCTGATCACTAGCAGAATCACAGTGGATGAAATGAGGCTAATGATGTGAAACTAGGAACTGAAAGGTCCCAATCAAGAGCTAACGTCGGCAGATAAATGTCAGATGACAGTGAGAGAAGGAAGCCTAGCGTGATTGGAGCTTACGGTTGGAAGGGGCCTGGAGAGAGAATCTGGGCTAACACTTTCCTGTTGTGGAGGAGGAAACAGGCCTCTCCTCCCAGACCCTCATTTCCACTTTGGCTTCTACCAGTTGCAAAAAGAAAAACACAATTAGTAAAGACCAGATTAAACAGGCCGTAGCATCTAAAGCTGAGCCCCAGGCTCTTGGGCCAATGGAAATATGGAGCACAGTCAAAGAATGTACGCACATTGTTAAAGAAAATGGTTATTTATCGTTTCCTTCCTTCCACTCCCTCTTGACTACAGTCAAAAGTAGAGCAAATTTCAGGTCTCGGATGTAGTGTAGCGAGTATCTCTGATGTCTTCAGCCAAGAACCTTCCAGAAGCGACAGCCGATGGGCGAATGTGGCCGTGGCTCCAGATAGCTTCAATTTAACCTAATCTTGGAGGGTGCTCAGCAGTCATCATTCCTGCGGAGGGAGGTGACGTATTGGGGATGAGTCCATAAGTAGACTGCCACCCCTTCCTCAAGCCATCTTTTTCTTTGCATCCCTCGTCCTCTTCAGAGCTCAGGGTGGGGCCACCTCCTACAGGACACCTGCCCTGATTGCTTCGAGCCCCCTCTTGTTAGTGCTTCCTGAATATGAATGATAGTGATCTTTCCATCTATTGTGGCATAGACATGTTGCTTCTCTTTAGTAGAACGGAAACTTCTCAACATCAAAGACTGTTTCGTTTTTCCTTTTTATCCCAAACACCCAAAACAGTGTCTTGTGCTTAAAAAAAGAAATCGGTACCTTTGATTCTATAGTCGTAAGGATCTCCCCGAGGTCAGCTAGATGGTGCAGTGGACAGAGCGCCAGCCAGGCCTGGGTTCAAGGAGACCTGAGTTCAAATGTGACCTCAGGCACTTGGTCACTGTGCGACCCTGGGCAAGTCACTTCACCCTGTTTGCCTCAGTTTCCTCACCTGTAAAATAAGCTGGAGAAGGAAATGGCTAAAATCGCTCCAGTATCTTCTCCAAGGAAACCCCAAATAAGGTCATGAAGTGTTGGAAGTGACTGAAAATGATTCAACAGCAGCAAGAACAATGACAAAAAAGAATTCCCAGTATGGAAACACCCTGTACCAATGCAGATCATTAACTCCTTGGAAATCTACAATCAGAAGGAGTGGCTGAATACACTGCGTGACTTGCTCAGGGTCATGAAGACAGGATGTGTCAAAGGCAAGACGTCAGCCCGGGTTCCACGGCAGGGCCTCACAAGGCCATCTCTCTTCTTGCCTGTTACAAGTGGTTCATAAATGCTTGTCGAATTTAATTGGACTTTCTTTGTTAAGGAAGTTTGATTTCTGGAAGGATCGGGCTTCTCTCAAGTCTCTCTCCGGATAGCGTTCACCTCATCTCAGCGGGAAGGGAGAAAGAGCTCCCTGCAGCAATTTGTCGGGGCTCTCTATGCATATGCTATGAGGTCTTTGTTTGTCTTGTCAGTTGTGAGGAGGTCAGCTAGGGATGGGGCTCCCCCTCCCCAAATGAGAAGAGAACCAAAGACAGGCCCAGAGGAATCATGGACAACCTGGGAATGATGCATGTTGAATTTATTAGATACTTAAAAAGAAAAATGAGCTCTCTACATAATGGACAGACTCAGTTTCACGGCCAGTCCTCTGGGCCTGTTCTACAATGCATATGGAAACATTCATTGTATTGGGTGTTTTTAAATTCAGAAAAAAGAAAATGAAAAAGTGAATTTGCCCAGAGATCTTGGGATCATGGGACTTAGAACTGGGCTTATGAGCCTTCTAGTCCAATCTTGCCATTTTGTAGAGGAGGATACTAAAGCCCAGAGAGGGCCTAGGATTTGTTCTGGGTCACGCAGGAGCTGGAAATCCAACCCAGGTCTGTTGTCTCCAGGTCCAGACATTTGACCTGGACAGAGGGTGGCCAGGCTCCCTCTCGGATGCTGTGGGGCCCCACTAGGGAAAGCCACAGCCATGCAGAGCACAAGGATCTTAGTGCTGACCAACCCCAGTAATTACAATGCTTTCTAACCTCATCTGCTTTCTTTGTCTAATACCATATCATTAGAGTGAGAAGGCAGGGCCCTGTGGTTGCCTTGACACTCTCATTATAAGCCTCAGGTTTATGAGGCTTACAACTTTCCCAGGAGTTTGCAAGTCTTCCACACTCCAGGTCCAAGCCAGCACACCCCAGTTATTTCTATTTGTCTGGAAAATGTGATATGCCCTTGCACTAGTGAGAATTGAGGAGGTTGTCTGGTGAGGAAAAGCTGATGTAAAAGAGCTGAGATTTGTCTTGAGGAGCTGCCAGCTGCAGGGGCCTGTAAAGGGGCACATCTGGAGGGTGGCTGGAATTCCAAGCCAGACAGATGGGGGGTTGCCTCCCTGCAGAAGACTAGGTAACTTTCTCCAATATTCATGTAATTAGGATTTTTCCTTCAAAGACTCTCCCTGTGACCTTTCTTCCTGCTCTTTTCCCATGTATGTGGTGATTTAAGGCCTGGAGTAGATCTTGGAGACCATCCCATGAGGCTGTGAGTTCTTTGAGGGAACATATTTTGGCAAGGCACCTGGCACATAGTAGGTGCTTAATAAATGCTAGTTGATTTCCTGAAAAATTTTGAGAGGAGAAACTGAGGCCTAGTTTGTCTCCCAAGCCATGGAAACCTCTTCATCCTGGAAGCTCACTCCATCCTGGTTTCTCACATTAGAACTCGCCTTGGCACAGGTGGCCTCTCCACCTGATTGGCTGGTTCCTCCCAGAACCTCCATTTTAAGAAGGATGTCTAGGCTGGCCATGCCTTAGTCTCCTCCAGAACTTACTCTATCATACTCCTTCCACTTTCCTGTTATATGTAGTCTTTCTCCATTAGAATATAAGCCTCTTGAGGGCAGGCACTGTCTTTTGTTCTGCTTGTATTTGTATTCTCAGGTTAGCACTGTGTTTGGCACATAGTAAGAACTTAATCAATGCTTGTTCACTTGACTAGACTTTATCCAAGATGGGAAACAACCCAGGTAGGAAGTAACAGAGAGGGCACCCAGATCTCCAAGTCAGTTTTGGCTCTTTTCTCTCCCTTGCCCCACATCCAAAGTTAATCTTCAGAGCTGGCCATGAGTGGAATGGGGTCCTTTGGGAAGGAATGCATTGCTACTTGCTGGAAGGTTTCAGACAAAGGCTAGACAGTCTCTTGTTGGGCGTGTCATGGTGGGAATTTCCTTTAGGCATTAGTAGGACCTGATGGCCTCTGTAGTCCCTTCCAACTAAGAGACTCTAAGTTCTGTAGTTTCCATCTTTGGTACTGGTCTCCCCCACTCCTACTAGAAACAATCCTAGTCAAAGACCACCATCTTTTGACCTCAACTCCTATAATAATCCTCTCCTAACTGCTGTCCCTGCCTCCTCCTCCTTGTCCTGTCTCTTCCTTTTCCAGTCAATTGCTCTTACCCTTGCCCGACTCTTCCTGCTAGTGCAATCCTCTCATTGTGTTTTGTTTTTCCCTTCCTTGCCTATACCCCAAAGAAACCATAGAAAGAAGAAAAGGACCCGTGCATATAAAAAACATTGAAACAGTTGGAAACCAAGGGGATACCCATCAACTGAGAATGGTTGAATAAAGGGGGCATATGAATGTAATGGAACATTTGGAATGTTATTGTCCCATGAGAAGTAATGAAAGAGAAAGGACTTTTGGGGGGGGGGTCGGAGGGACTGGGAAATCTTGTATGAAGTACTGCTGAGTAAAGGGAGAACCAGAACAATTTATCCAATAACAACAATGTTGTTAGGCCAAACAACTTCAGAAGGCTTAAGATCAGTATAAGGGCCAACCGAGAGTCTAAGTGTGTCATCAATTCACTCTGAGAGGACCAAGGATAACATACTGCCCATGTTGTGTCAAAGAGGGTGTGGACTATAGGTGCACAATGAGTCAGATAATTTTGTTTTCAGTGGATTCCATTCCATTCAGTCATTCTTTTATTAACTTACTTATTAATTCATGGATGTATTGAGACATATAATTCTATTCTATTCTTTTCAGTCATTCTTTTATTTATCTATTGACTTTTATTTACTTGCTTATTTATTTATTCATTCACATATATATTGAGAAAATTTTGTTTCTATTTTATTCTATTCTTTCATTCTTTTATCTATTTGCTTATTGATTTGTTTATTTCTTCATGTATGTATGTATGTATTAAGACATACAATTCTGGACACAGCCAACACAGGATCTTGTTTTGTTTGACTAAGCATATTTATTACAAAGATTTTTGCTTTTCTTTCTTTTTTTAATCTTTGTGGGAGCGGGTGGGGCGGTTAGGAGGGAGGGGGGACTGGTGACCGGAATACCAAAAAATAAAGAAAAGAGGGTCATTTTAACAGGCCAGGAGGAAACACAGAGGAGCAGAAGAGCTTTGAAAGTTTGAAACTTATACATCGAATTTCTTGTCTACTCGAAAGGAAGACCCAGAAGTACCTGTTGGAGACTCCCAGTTTTGTGTATGATCCTCTTTTCCTGTTCTGTTGTGTATTTGGAAATGTCCATTTTAGTTGGGATTTGTTAAATTCAGGATTAAAAAAAAAGGAAGTGAGAAAAAACAACCTTCGAATCTTCCATAGCTCCCTATTGCCGAGAGAATGAGGTATGGACTTTTTGGCCTGGCATTGCAAGCTGGCCAAAGGGTGGCCCCTGCTTCCCTCTCTGTAGTGTATTTCAGCCTAATTGGTCAATCAGCCATGTTCCATGCTTGTACTGTCTTATTGCATCTCCGTTCTTTGGAGCTTACTGCTACCTTAGCATGGAATTCGCTATCTGGGGAGGGAGTGAATTCTCCATCAATGGAGGCCTTCAAGCAGAAGCTGAATCACCACTTGTTTGGGTTATCGTAGTGATAGATTCTATTTTCAGGTGTCCTTTGGATTAAACAGATGCTGAGGTCCCTTCCAATAGATTCTGATTCTTAATACACATAGGAATTTGGGAGAGGGTTCCTCTCTTTTTCTCCTTCCCTCAAACTCTGAGATAAATTGTATTTGGTTTTTAAGTAGAAAGATTCCCTTGGGAATAAGTCTTCCGGAAGGCAATCTTCCCCTGAAATCTTTCCATGACCAATTTAAAGCCATAAATATTTCCAGCCACTTCCGAAGGCATTGAGTAGGAGAATCAGGGAGGCAGAAGGATGGGGGAGGGGAGGGAGCTATTTTAGGGGGTCCAGCTGGCCTCAAACTGCGTGTATGCCTTCCTAGCCCAGGACTCAGACGTTTCTAGAAGCCCGGCTTACCTCACTGCCTTTATACAAACATATTACTAGGATTATTTATTCTAAGACAGCATCCTGAATGATGTTTCTAGACTTGTGACCAGCTGTCTTTATGGGAAAACAGACAAGAAGCTCTAAAGATCCCTCTAAAGAAACCCCCGAAGGCTCCCATTACCCCCCCACCCCAGGCCTGGAGGTATTAATGCATCATGGCCATTCCCATTTATAGCTGGAGAAACTGAGACATTGAAAAGATAAGCGATTTTCTTCCCCCAAAGGCAGGGCAAGCGTGCGGTAGAACGGAAGCATTTTCTTTCTCTGAGACCGGTCTATCTGCCCATTGTACGTTCTCCTCGAGAGTTTCCCTCTCAAGTCTTCTGTGGCTAAGCACCAGGTTGTTCTATATCAAAGGGTGGAGAGTTTACCATCAGACAAAGTGAGAATCATAATGAAGTAATATATAGGAAGACAAGGTCAGGGTGGATAAGACATGATTAGATGGCAGATAATCTGAAAAAGATCTGGAGGGTTTCAGTGGACCACGGGTTTGACATGAGTCAAGATGATATGACAAGTCAACAAACCTATTGGAAATTTGGGCTCCACGCGGAGAGGCAAAGCTCCTGGAAACATCCTGGGATAGTTCATAATGGCTCGGCTTCTTGGACAGCTCTCTGAGACTATGAAAAGACTATGAAAATCTTGAGAAAAGTATCTCCTCCCAGACAGTTCCAGTGAAATCACATCAATACAATAAAAGTGCGCTGTTCTCTGCCCTGGCCAGGTTGCACCTGGAGATTCTGCTCAGTTGTGGGGACCACATTTTGGGGAGGACAATGATAAATCAAATGAGGGCCTAAGAAGGGCTTACAGGTTAGTGAAGGGCCCTGGAGTCCTAACATATATGGATCTCTTGAAGGAACTGGGGACATTTAGCCCAGAGAGGAGGTGACAGAAGGTTGGTCGAGTGGCCTTCAGGGTTTGAAGACTTGTTCTCTGGGGCCCCTGAGAACCGAACTAGAAGCAATTAAGGATGGATGTAAAAGAAAACCTCCTCCCTCTCAGGGAGGGCCATCCCAGCATGAAAGGGACTGTCCTTGAGGGTCTTCCAGCAGAGGCTGCAGGGCCACATGGCAGGTATGGGATGGTCAGTTCCTTTCACGTGTGGCCACTGGGGCCTCTTCCAGCCCTGCACCTCTGGGAAGCCATCGTGTCTAAAAGAGATTGGATCGGAAATCACCAAGGGTCTCACCAAACTAGATCATGAACCTGGCCTCCATTTCCCACCTCCATAGTCAGTATCAGCAAGCCTTACAGGTCTCAGCGTTCCTACTTGGAGATCACTCTTTGGAGGAACACAGCAGCTCTTCTACAGATGGAGACCCATTGTCTCTGACTCCCCTCAGTGCCTGGCAGCCTCTCAGGGACTCTGTACCCCTTTCGATATGAGAATTGGGTTTTATGATCAGAATTAATCTATCACTGAATTATCCACATGCTTACACTAGTCAGAGAGATTAATTTTAAAGAGAATAACTTGGTTAATTTGGCCCTCTGGGCAGAGGACTTTAAACTTTTGAAGGTGATTTTGGAGCCAGCTAGCTAGCTAGAGTTTACCTGGAGATAAAAAGAGCCGAGTTCAAATCCAGCTTCAGACACTTACCAGCTGCACATTCCTGGGCAAAGTCACAACTTCTGTCTTGCCTCATTTCTCCATCTGTAAAACGGGGATAACTATAGCTCCCGTCTCTCAGGGTTGTTGTGAGGATAAAATGGGCTAATATTTGTACAGCCCTTTGCAATCTGTAAAGAGCTCTGTAAACCCTGACTATTGTTATTTCAGAACAAGATTCCATTTTCAAAAGAGCTTTTGTTAGGATTTGTTCAGGTTTTATTAAATTTGTTGGTGAGCGATGTTCTCGGTTCTTGCCCTAAAAGCAGAAACAGTAATGAAATGCTAATTAAGTGATTCTTGAAAGCACCTTGCTTTGCCAATCTCCCGACATTGGTGGAGGAAAGATTTGATTCCTCAGAGGCTTTTCCAGCTTCCCTAAGTCAGAGCAATGAGCAGGTTTGGAGCAGTTGGACCCTCTGCTCTCCAACCTTTTTCCCTTACTTAATCAATCAATCAAAAAGCATTTATTAGGGTCATAGATTTGGAAGTAGAAGGCACCTTACAAGACATCAAACCCAATCTACTCATTTTACAAATTAGGAAACTGAGTCAGAGGCAGATTAGGTGACTTGTCCAGGTTCTGTCACACATACCCAGTAAAGGTCTGAGGTGGGATTCAAACTCAGGATCTGACTCCAAACCCAGTGCTCCTTTGTGTTGTGGCGTGTTATCATGTATTTACTACCTATCTCTGACTCTGGGTTAAGCCCTAGGGGGACAAAGAAAAGCAAAAACAGCTCCTGCTATCAGGGAGCTTACCTTCTAAGACCAGCTTCCTGGCCCACTTGATCCTCCTTCTCTGCCTTTGCACAGGCTGTGTCCTATACCAAGAATGCCCTCCCTTCTTAGCTCTGTTTCTTAGAAACCCTCCCCCCTCCCTGCACCGGACCACACAACCCATCCTACAGGAAGCCAAACCTCCTTTCCCTGCTTGTCGACGATCTCCCTCCCTAATTACCTGGTATTTATTTTTGCAATGTATTTTTAGTTTTTACTTACTTTTCCCCCAAGTAGAATGGAAGCTCCTTGAGGACAAGGGGTGCGACTTTGTTTGACTTCGTAGCCTACAGACCCAGCACAGTGCCTGGGACACGTAAGGCACTACATTAATTGATGTAGGTGTGTGTTGAGTTGGTGAACTAATCCATCCGTTCCTACCTCTTCGGCTCAATCGCAGGGCACCCCAAAGGGCGGGGTGTGTTCTCAGGGGCCTGGTACATGACAGCTGGAACTTTGTGTACCCAGTGAGGAAGGATGATTTCTGGGCCATAGCTTCCTCTTTTCCCTGGAGTTGGCAATGGAATCTGGTGAGTGCACATTGGAACCAGTGACAAGGAAGTGGGGCCTGGCCTCCCATGGGCCCCAAGGAGAGGCAGGTGCTTCCCCCCTGGCCCTGTGCCACCCTTCTGGGGGATCAAAGTGGTGGCCAGCTGCCCGGATGTGGGCTGTGAGGGCCCTCCAGGCCTCTAGCAGCCAGCTTCTGCTCTCCTGGGACTGACACTGCTCAGGGTACCTAGGGTGCAAGAATTCTGATGTGCCAGACAAAGAGAGAGCTCATCAGGAAGGGAGGTGGAGAGGGTGGGAGGAAACCTTATTGCAGGACCCACCCTTGGGGAAAGCAGAGGTCAGTTTGCTTTGGTATTTTCAGGATATTCAAGGCTGGCATGCTTATGGAATTTGGAGATGCCTCAAAGTTGGTCAGGCTGGCTGGCTCCACAGATGGTGGGGCCAGGGTGCGAAAACCACCTACACATATTAAAACATTGGCCCAGATGGACCAAGGGGAAATTCAGGAGGGAGAAAGGTCACAGCTTACACCTGGGTCCAGCAAATGAACTTTTCAAGTTCAAAATGCTTAGAGGCCACAGAAAAGATCCTAGTCCAGATCGGCCCCACACGCCCTCCCGGCCAGCTAGTCCAGGCCCTTTGTTTTACAGAGGAGTAAACTGAAGATTGTAACAAGCCCAAACCCAGTAAAGGTAGTCAATGTCAGAAGCAATGGCTGTAGGTATCCTAGGAGTGTTTATTTGATGGCCAGAAGACCCCTTAGAGATCACCTGGGTGAGTCTATTTAACAGACAGAGAAACTGAGGCCTCAAGAGGTTAGTTGGATGTTGTGTCCAAAGTCACCCAGGTAACAAAGGATGCCAGCTCATGTCTTCTGACTTTAAATCCAGCACTCTTCCCAATCATGATAACTATCTAGGGTTGGGGTAGGGCTTAGGGAAAACTAAAATGGTGACTGACTCCCAGTGTGGGAGTCCCTTTATGCATGATCTTCATCTTATTGTCTGGGGGCACCAGGGGATTCAGGGATTTGTTGAGGGTCACACAGCCGACGTGTCAGACTCGAACCCAAATCTTCTCGACTCTGAAGTTGGCTGTCTATCTACAGCCTGCCTGTCCTCATTTTACAGAGAAGGTGACTGAGGCAGAGAGAGGTCTTGGCCCTGGGTCACGCAGCTGGCCAATTTCACTGTTGGGGATTTGGACCCAAGGTTTCTAGATTCCAGGTCCAGCCTCTCCCCAGTGGGCCACAATGCTCCTCACGATGAAGGCAGGTGACGGGTCCGGGGGAGGACATGATGTTTTCCTTCTCCCTGGCTCTCACTCCAGCTTTGCCAAGCTGCCCCTGAGCTGAAAACTGTTTCCTTTCTCAGGTACAGAAGGAACAATGGCCTGTTCTCTGGGGTTCCTGATGAACTCGCTGCTCCTAAGAGTGCAGCATGGGAGCGTAGCTAGGAGTAGGTCAGCTCAGGCTGCCTGGCCCAGCTGCAAAGCCAGGTCAGTCACTGGAAACCAAACATTCAGGTCACCTGAGGACACCCCATCCCCAGAGAGGATGGCAAAAAACCAGCCAGATGTCTCGTTGCTCCCCAAAGCCCAGCTCTGAGGCCAAAGGTTTCTTTCTGTGGCCTCTCTCTGCCAGCAGGAAGGGTTTGGTGTCTGGTCCTGGCACCGGGCTGGCGGCTCTCCCCCTGCCCTCCTCAGTACTGAGAGATGTTTCGCCAGCTGGTCGGCATCTTGGAGAAGATGCTTGGCTGTGGCCAAGATGTCCTGACAGATCAAGGAAAGCAGACAGAACCCCGCTTCCAATGGAGTTTCATAGTGTGAATTTGTGTGTACCTGCTCACCTGGCCCAGGACCAGGGTCAGAGGCCTGTGCTTGGGGAATACTGATGGGATTTGTACAAAGAGACACAGATCACCCTGGGCCCAGCCTCATCTCCCTGCTTTCCCCAGGGAGCCAACCAGAGATGTGGCAACAGGCCAGTTCTGGGCTGGGAACAAGGACTTGATGGAGCCAGTGTCTAAGATTGGGGAGAGGATAGTCCTGGGGTGCTCTGCTCTGGGAGACCTCATCCGGCATCTTGTGTTCAGTTCTGGGCACTGCCTCTTAGGAGATACATTGATAGAATCACAGAGCCGGTTCTGCAGTCAAAGAGCATGGGTTCAAATCCCCACCTTGGATGCTTACTCACCTGTGTGACCTCAAGTATGCCCTTTACTTCCCTTGTCTCAGTTTGCTCATCCATAAAACGAAGGGGGCTGAACTAGACTGACTTCTAGGTGTCTTCTGGCTCTGGATCTGGGATCCTGTAATTCTGTGATCAGAACTGGAAGGGTCTTCCGGGGTCTCTGTCCTCCTGGGTCCATTCTTCAGAGCGCTTTCATGGTCGTCTTCTGAAGACACAATGGAAATGGAAATCCAATGGGATGTGGAGTCAAGTGGATCTGGGTTCAGATCCTATCTCTGCCACCAACTGGGTCTCAGTTTCTTTTTCTGTAAAATGAGAGAATTGGACTATTTGACCTCTAAGGTATCTTCTTGACCTGTGCTGTAGAACCAAGCCCTTTAGGAGTGGACGCTGATGTGGTCATCTCCTGTTCCCCATTGGTCAAGGCCAAGACCAAAATGGCCCAGACTTCTCTCTCTTTCTCCTGCTGGGCTGGAGAACATGGGTGACCCCAATGGACAGGGCACCCCTACATGCCCCAGGGTTGTGCAGACCACATCCAGGTAATGAGTTAGCAAGAAGGTGGCATTACTGACTACTTGCAATATCACAGTGACAGAGAGACAAGGGGTGGGGGCAGAATCCCCAGCCTAGAGGCCTCCCACATGGGCTCTTCCCTGCTCTGCTCTCTTGGCCCAGGCAGAACAAATTCCACATTTTCTCCCCTTCCTTGCCATCATTACTATTTACAGGGTAACATTCGGCCCAGCCTGCCTTCCCCTAGTGCACCTCACCATCATCCTGCAGTTCTGCTTGCTGATGTCCATTTTAGCCACATTAATTCTGGCAAAATCTACTTAAGAAACCTCTTTAGACCATGCTCTTCAGTGACTTCCTGGTGCCTGAGTCCAGTTGGCTTAGCAGGGGATGATTTCTTTGATGGCTCATTGGCCATTCTCATTGTGGAGTTAGTCTTAATTCTGGCTGACTGGCTGTCAGCCATACATGGCGCTAGAGGTGGTGGTGGGGAGGCACGGAGAAAAGCTTGTGTCTGGAAAGACTAGGTGTAGAGTCTGGCCTTTGGTGATTCTCACCTGTGGGACTGTGGGGAGCCCCCACCTTCCTTGAGTCTTAATTTCCTCTTCCACAAGAGGGGACGATATGACAGAGCTGTATTATTTCCCTCACAGGGCCGTGGGGAGGATCAATGAGATCACGCGTGGACAGTAATCTGCAAACTTTCCAGCACCGTCCTTGTCAGGTATTGTGAATGTGGACGTTCCAGGAGGCGCGTGGAGGCAGCAGGAGGTGGGATCTGTAGTCTGCATTGTCGCTCCATTGGTTGGAACCTGCTGCATGCAGCTCACCGGGACCCTCCACGCATCTTTGCATTCTCCTTTGGGGCATTTGTAACATGCATTCTTCTGAGATCGTGGTGTTTCATGATTCCCAGACACAGAATTGCCATCACCCTTTTGTCATCTTCTCTTGTACGTTGGTGCAGTTATGTTCACAGCAATCTCCTTGTGCTTCTACTCACCAAGGATGCTCCAAGGCAAGATGGCCAAGTTTGCCCTGAAATGATGGCTCAGAACACCAGCATCTCTGCCAACACCTGTTTGTCTAGGAGCCATCCTTATCATCCATCAGCAGCAAAATCATTGCTTTCTGGAGAATTTCACTGGGGATATGGTTTTGTTTTTCTAAGAGTTTTTAAGCTTGGGGGTCATCGGACAAAGGTAACCTGGTCCACTCTATCTCACCCCATCACATTCCATCCCATCCCATCCATTCTCACCCCATCCCATTCTCATCTCATCCCATCCAATCTCATCCCATCCATTCTCACCCCATCCCATCCATTCTCACCCCATCCCATTCTTATCTCATCCCATCCATTCTCATCCCATCTCATCCTATCCATTCTCATCTCATCCCATTCCATCTCATCCCATCCATTCTCACCCCATCCCATCTTATCCACTCTCATCTCACCCCATTCCATCCCATCCTATCCATTCTCATCCCATCCCATCCGTCCTCAGCCCATCCCATTCCATCTTATCTCCATTCTGGAAACACTTACTAAACACCTACTGTGTGCAAGGCCCTGTCTGAAGCTCGGGAACACAAGACAAGAGAAAAGAAACAATCCCTGATCTCAAAGAGCTTATATTAAGGCCAATAATTAAATTAATCTTTGTAGAAGTTTAAGAATTGTGTGGGTCTTCAAATCCTTTGCCCCATCCTCTTTCACTACTTTGCCACCATTTCTGAGGAAAGGGACCAGTTAGGACCAAGGACCTCTTGGTATTTTTGCCCATTTCATGGGTCCTTGTGGCTAAAACATTAATCATCTGATGGCCAGCCTCCTGGTGACAAAATTCTGCGTACTCATCTGGGCTGCTCTTTGGACGCAAACAGTTTTTTAAAAGTATTGATAGCTTTTGATTCTTCATCTCCCAATACATTCCTTCCTATCCCATAACCAGAGGGCCCTCCTTTATAACAAAATACAAAAAAGGGGAAAAAAGAGCAATTCAGCAAACCCAGTCAACCTAGCGATCAAGTAAATTCAGTGTTTTATACCCATAATCAGGAGGGAATGGTCTTCTCCAAGCTCCTCTTGGTAGCCAGGCCGGGCCATCGCTGTTACCTGCTCGGCAGATGGAGTCTGCTGTCGGCCCCACGCTTCTGACCTTTTTACATTAGTAAGACCTCAGAGAGCCTGAGAGGTGCTGGCCTCCCCTTGAGAGCCCTGGGGCCCCTCTAGGTCCCAGTGGAAGTAAACGAATTAATTAAAAATCCTGAGCAAATGAAAAGAACTTTGGGAAACGGTTATTGGGCTATTCCTTTAATCTAGTTCTTTTCATCATACCACCACCATGGACTTAGGAGAGACAATCAGTGCTTTATTATCTACTGGCTCCAAGCCCCCTTTGGGCCATTTTTCTTCTCCCCAGCCACTCCCATCGATGTTGTGAACTATGGTGTCATCAATGCTGTCCCAAGGTGGACAGGCTTTTTAAAAGATCAGGCCTGAGTACACACATTGTCCTTTCTTTCTATGTTTCTGCTTTTCTTAAAAACATGGTGTAAGTCAATAACCTAGGAGTGACCAAAGACTCTATTAAAATAGAGCGGAATTATAGAGAAGTGAGTGTGAGAAAGGTGGATGTGACTGAGAGATGCTGCCCACCTCTTATGGCTCTCTGAGCTGTAGTCTGGGGGGGCGGAGCTGGGGCACTGGGGTCTTGAGGACTGCAGGTGCTGGGACACAAGGACTGGGGTAAGGAGGCCCCAGTTACGGAAAGCCAGCATCCCTTCCCTTTCCTCTCCCTCCAGAGCCCCTTGACAGAGCTTAGAGATTCTTATCTGGGCTCTGCAGATCTCTGGAGTGAGGTCATCCAGGAAGCCCAATCATCCTGAGACCATTGTGGCCACATCCTTGGCTCTTTGTTAGGGGAAGCCTGACCTATGGCTCCTCTGGCCTTGTGTCATTTGAGCATCTGTTGTAAAGCAAGCTGCCGGGAGCACAAAGCTGGGAGGGTGTGTGTCCTATTCCTATGTCCACTCCTGGAAGAGCTAGGCTGCTGGTCCTGCAGCTCATGGCCACGGAGCCCATTTATATAATGGTAGAAATGAACTACTGACTCAGTCTCTCTCTGTCTCTGTCTCTATCTCTGTGTCTTTGTCTCTGTCTCTCTCTGTTTCTGTCTCTGTCTTTCTTTGTCTGTCTGTGTCCATCTCTGTCTCTCTGTGTCTATCTCTATCTCTTTGTTTCTTTGTCTCTGTCTCTATGTCTGTATTTTTGTCTCTGTGTCTGTCTGTTTCTCTGTCTCTTTCTTTGTCTCTCTGTCTCTGTTTCTGTCTCTGTCTCTCTCTGTGTCTGTGTCTCTCTTCTATCACACACACACACACACACACACACACACACACACACACACACGCATCCTTATCTATCCCACTGAATGCCATTGCCTCCTTCCTCTCTCTTTATCTGACAACCAGTCCAACCCATTTCCAGAGCCCTCCCTCGAAGGGTTAACAGGAATAACATTTTGTGCTGGGAGTGATTGAAACAAACAAACAAACCCACATCCATTAATTGACCTTTCATCATCGATTCTTTGGCAATGATATTTCAAGCTTCGGCTCCGGGCTCCTTAGGGCCTCATTTTCTAGATGGAAAGGGAAGGTCTTCTCATTCACCAGCATGGCGTCAATGAATGACTGATAACCGTTCGGTCATTTCCATGCATTCACTGAAGCTGCGACACTGTGGCTGGCCTGCCCCTGATGCCTGCTCCCCATCGCAGACCCTGCTTGGCAGCTTCCCACAGAGTCTCCGGTCCACAGGCTGTGACGTGGGGTGCCTCTTCCACTCCCTAACTTCCTTAGGAAATGTTTTAAGAGCTTGGTGTTTTCCTTCCTACTAAGAATCTTCCAGAAGCACAGAAAAAGCCTGCAGGGGAGTTCTTCTGAGTCCTTCATTCCTATGCTGCCTAATGAGAAAGAGCAGGCTTTCCTTGAGACTGCACCCACCTGCTTCCCTGCTCTGATAAGGGCCACCTGCTGCCTTTAGATACAGGCTTGGGGGCAATGGTCAGTGGGATGTTTGCAGGTCGGATCCCACTGAATATCTAGATGTGTGAGAGAGAGATCCAGAAAAAGAGAGTGAGAGACAGAGAGAGAGGGAGGGAGGGAGAGACAACTAGAGACAGAGACAGAGGGAGAGAAGGAGAGACACGGAGAGAGACTGAGACACACAGAGAGACCAATAAAGAGAAATGAAGACACACAGAAAGAGGGAGAGACAACTAGAGACAGAAACAGAAAGACAGAGACACACTGAGAGACCAAGAAAGAAAATAAAGACACACACAGAGGGAGAGACAACTAGAGACAGAGACAAGGGGACAGACACACAGAGACACTGAGACATACAGAGAGACCAAGAAAGAGAAATAAAGATGCACAGAGAAAGGGAGAGACAACTAGAGACAGAGACAGAGGGAGAGATGGAGAGACAGAGAGGGAGGGAAGGAGGGAAGGAAAGAGAGACAGAGAGAGAGACAGACAGAGACAGAGACTGAGAGAGACAGAGAGACAACTAGAGACACAGACAGAGGGAGAGAAGGAGAGACTGAGACACACAGAGAGACCAAGAACGAGAAATGAAGACACACAGAGAGAGGGAGAGACACACTGAGACACACACGGAGACCAAGAAAAAGAAATAAAGACACACAGAGAGAGGGACAGACAACTAGAGACAGAAACAGAAAGACAGAGACATACAGAGAGACCAAGAAAGAGAAATAAAGACACGCAGAGAGAGGGAGTGACAAAGACAGGCAGGGACAGAAAGACAGAGACACACAGAGACAACAAAGCAAAATGGAGAGAGACAAGTTTCTTACCTGAGTTGGAAGGGATGTTGCTATACAAGGCATCTGGTCCAATGTCTCCATTTTATAGATGGATAAACTGAGTCCCAGGTAGATGAATTATCTTGCCTAAGGTAATGCAGGCAATGAATGTCAAAGCTAGAGAAACATCTAACTCAGTTTAAAAGAAACAACCAACCCAAAGTCCCAGCAGTGCAGCTTCCATGTTTCTGGAGCACACTGAGGCCTGGCTGGTGGGGGCTTCTTTTTCGTTATCCCATTCTAAGGGCTCCATTGATTGCCCTGGGGGCAGGCACTGTTATTGCCATTTTATAGCTAAGAATACTGAGGTTCCTGAAGATAGAGCAACAGTCACCTTGCTGGTCAGAATTGGGAGTAGGGTGAGAACCCAGATTTTCCTTCTCCAGGTCTAGCATTCTTGGTGTGTCACCACTCCAGGTCTCTGACAGCTCCAGGCAGTCTGGGCATGGGGGTGGCCAGTTTTTCTTTGCTCCCCTACAGGCCCTAGTGCAATGCTGTGCGCACGGGAGGTGCTTTTTTTCAGCCTCAGAGCACAAAATCAATGTCATTGATAGTTTTTCCCTTTGTGTCACTAGGGCCTAGCGCATAGTAGGGCTTACTAAAAGTCATCCAAATTGGTGATCTGAATAACGATACACTGTTTTGTGAGCTCCCCGCTGCTGCTCACAATCAGGGGTGGGGGTCCTCCCCCACCCTTCTGATTCTAAGGCAGCATCGAGTTTGGAGCCTCAGATAGAACCCAAACTCCTCATTTTGCAGAGATACTGACAGAGAGTGATTTGCCCAGGGTGAGCCAAGAGCTATGTGGCAGAGATAGGATTTGAATCCAGAGCTTCCTAACTCTTGGTCCAGTGCTCCATCCACCACCAAGCCCTGCCTTGATGCTTCTGTTGTTCATTTTACAGAGGCAGAGAACAGGCCTCCTCCCCTCACCGAGGGACAGGAAGAACTCATCATAGTCCGTGGCAGAGGCTGAGAATAGGCCCAGACCTCCAGCACACCGTTCCTTCTACCCCTCCATCTTGGTAGTGAAAGCAGAACTCCATCCTGGTCCAAAGGTGTCCAGGGTGGGTGGCTGGGGGGCCCTGGAGGCAGGTGCATGACTGTGTGCCCTCTATTTTAACAACGGCTCCCATTTATACAACTGTCATAAAAGGATCAGACTAATGACTCATATTTACATAGTGCTTTGAGGTAGGGCAGAGCCGGCATGATCATGCCTATTTCATAGATGAAGACACTGAGTCTCAGAGGAGTGAGATGACTTGCCCGGGGTTACCCAATATTTCCTAACCGTCTACCCCTTGCCATCCCTGACTTCAAACAGCCCCAGCTATGATTAGGAATAAGCTCAGGGCGTGTGTGTGTGTGTGTGTGTGTCTTCAAAAGCCAGCCCCTTTGGGTGCCTCAGATTCAGGCCCCCAAAGGCTGTAGCACTGAAAGCTGGTGTTTGCAGATGCTCTCGGCCTGGCCAAGCGCTTCTCCTACATTCTTGTGCAGTAGAGTCCCCGTTTCTCGAGGGCAGGTAGGACTGTCTCGCTCTCCTTTTTCTACCTCCCAATACTCAGCCCAGTGTCCCGCACACAGCAGGTGCTTAATAATGGATTGGTCCTCTCCTTCAAGCCTCACAGCTCTGGACAGTCCAGTCATTACCTTTCACATTTTACAGATGAGGAGACTGAGGCTGGGGGGAGGTAAGTGTTTGGCTGAGGGTCAAACCGCCTGGCAGTGTCAGAGGTTGGGTGTGACCTCATGGTACCGCTGAGCAGCGAGGCCCAGGGGCTGCTCCCCTCCACCCACCCAGCAGGTTTGCCCCCTCCCTGTGTCCGGTGCTGCTACACTAGAGCAGGCATGCTGCCTGGGGTGGGGGCAGGGCCAGGGGCACAATGGCAGGGCAGGGAGTTAATTTTCCCCACCCAGTCTGACCCCACGACAGCTAACAGAACAGTCCATCAGCCTGTCTCATCCCATTAATGACACGAAGGTGGCAGAAGGGACCTTGGAGGTCAGCTTGTCCAGACTATAAGCTCACTTTCTTTTCAGCCAAGACCCTTGGGTGAGGGGAGGAGAGCTCTCAAAGAAGCGAGCCCTCCTTGCCCTCTCCCCCAATGACCTTGATGTCATTACTAAGCCGTTTCAGTAGTGTCTGGCTCTTCATGAACCCATTTGGGGTTTTCTTGGCAAAGATACAGGAGTGGTTTGCCATTTCCTTCTCCAGCTCATTTTACAGATGAGGAAACTGAGACAAACAGGGTAAAGTGACTTGCCCAGGGTCACACAGTTAATAAGTCTGAGGCTGGATTTAAACTCAGGTGTTCCTGACTCTAGGCCCAGCACTCTATCCACTGAGCCACCTAGCTGCCTTTATACACCATGACCTTTGTACACTAACCCAATGAGTGGGCAGGTTCATCAAACAGGGCCTAAATTAGTCCTTATTAACACTGCAGTCCAGCCAGACACCTTTGTCTGGAAGTACGTGTAGCAAGCCCTCAAACCTCCTCACAGGAGTTTAGACCCAGAACCTTAAAGCCAGGAGTTAGAGATAACAAGGTGAAGTTAGCTTCCTTTCCTTGGGACTTGTGTAGACCCTTGGGCCGGGGCACCAAATTAGCTCCTTTTTCCTTAAGGAGAATCAGGAAAACACTCTGAATGTGCCCTTGTGCCTTTTCAGTCAATCAGTCGACATTTACTAAGCACCTACTATGTGCCTGGTACTGTGCCAAGCACTGGGCATTCTTTTCACAGAAATCCAGAGCCTAAGTTGCAAGGGACCTAAGAGGCCAGCCTGCCCAACCCGTCCCTGAGCTCTGGAATCGCGTTCCCATCTTCTTCCAGTATGGTGATTGTTTTAAACATAAAAAAATGTCAAGGATATCCCTCCCGTCCCCCAGCATGATAGTTATGTTATTAGAATCTGTTGGCTGAGAAAACGTAGGACCCAAAGACTCTCTGAACTCAGGAGTGCTTTTAAACGAATTTGTATTTTATTCATCACAACGGCATCCACACATGTGTGAAAATAAGTGATATCTACATGTGGGCGACAGTATTGATTGAGGCCTCAGAAGGCCAGTCTGTATATTGATCAGACTGAATCATGGTGCATATTTTGTTGTGTCTAAACAAAGGACCAAAATGGCCTTGCTTGGCGAGTACAAAGTTCATGGAGTTCCTGGGCTCTGTGACCCCCACAGGTTTGGGGCCACTGCTCAGGGACACCCTGACTTCCTTCTCCATGAGGCCTTTTCTGAGCTCCCCTCCCCCACGACCTTGTATCTGTTTTTTGGATATGCCCAGAGAGTTACCTGTTTGTCTCTCCCTGTGGAATGCAAGCTTCTTGAGGCAGGGATCATTTCTTTTATGTTAATCAGTCAATCAATGACCATCTATTAAATGCCTACATGCCAGGCACTGTGCTAAGCTCCGAGAGTTCACAGTCTAACGACAGAGACAACATGCAAATGAATATATACAAAGCAGGCTACAGACAGGACGAATAGGAAACCACTGAGAGAGGGAGGGCTTAGAAAAGGCTTTCTGGAGAAGGTGAGATTTGAGTTGGGATTTAGAGGAAGCCAGGAAGGTCAGTAGTCAGAAGTGAATGAGAGAGAGCATTCCAGGATGGGAGAGAGCCAGCGAGAATGCCCAGAGCTTCGAGATGGAGGCTAGCCAGGAGGCCGGTGTCACTGGACTGAAGAGTACGTGTTGGACAGTATGGAGTAAGAAGACCAGGAAGAGAGGAGGGGGCAGGCTATGAAGGGCTTTGAATGCCGAGCAGAGCGTTTTGTATTTGATCCTGGAGGCCGTAGGGAGCCACTGGGCCCTGAATAGGGGGCGACGTGGTCAAACCTTTGCTTTAGGAAAATCACTGCTCACTTCAGTGTCTGAATGGAGGATGGACTGGCATGAGGAGAGACCTGAGGTGGCAGACCCCGCCCCCAGCAGCTATTGCAATGGTCCAGGTGGGAGGTGATGAGGGCAATAAACAGAGGGTTTGGGGCAAGCTGGGTAGATTTGAGAGATGACAATTAAATTCAGGGAAGTTGATGAGATCACCAATAGAGGGAGAAAGGAGGCCCTGCGCGGAACCCTGTGGGACCCCATGCTCAATGGGTGTGACCTAGAGGAGGATCCAGCAAAGGAAATAGAGAAAAAATGGTCAGAGAGGTAGAAGAAGAACCAGGAGAGAGAGTGGGAGAAAGGGAAACAGAGGGAGAGAGAGACAGAGAGAGAGAGACAGAGAGAGAGAGACAGAGACAGAGAGAGAGAGAGAGAGAGAGAGAGAGAGAGAGAGAGAGACAGAGACAGAGAGACAGAGACAGACAGAGACAGAGAGAGACAGAGACAGAGACAGAGAGACAGAGACAGAGAGAGACAGACAGAGAGACAGAGAGAGAGAGACAGAGACAGAGACAGAGACAGAGAGACAGAGAGATGTCCCAAGAATCTAGAGAGAAGACCATCTAAGGAGGAGAGAGTGAACAACAGTGTCAAAAGAGAAGGAAAGACCATTGATTTGGGAACTAAGAGGCCACTGGTCACTTTGGAGAGAGCAGCTTCAGGGAAATGATAAAGTCAGAAGCTGGATTATAAGAGGTTGAGAGTGCTAGGGAAGAATGTCGGGCATCAAGTGGAAATGCCTTTTGAGGGTTCAGCTACAAAGAGCAGAAGACGTGTTTTTGTAGTCTCAGTACCTAGCACACAGCTGGTGCTTAATTAATGCTCATTGATTAAGGGAATGGGCGATCAATCCAATCTTTTCCTGAAAATCTCTAGTGAGGGGAAAGCTGGCACCTCTTGAAGTAGCCCAGGCCACTTTAGGACGACCCAAATTGTTAGGAAGTCTTTTTTTTTTTTTCATTAAGACTAACTTGCCTCCTTTGTTCCAGGTTCTGTCCTGGGGCAGACCAAACATTCTCAAGTCCACTTCCCAATTCATCATGGAAGAGAGGTCATAAAGCCTATGGAAACACAATAAAAGGACATTCGAACCAAGTTTGGTCGTGCTTTTCCCACCATTGCAGCTACTGGGCCCCGTGGCATGTGACTTCTTCAGATGTGTTTGTGTGCTCTGCTGGTAGCTCTCCCTTTGGGGACAGTATGAGAGGAGCTGGGGTATGAATCCGTGAAGGGTGTGTGTGTGCGTGTGCGTGTGCATGTGTGTGTGTGTGCGTGTGCGTGTGTGCACGTGTGCGTGTGTGTATGTGTGCGCGCGTGTGTGTGCGCATGTGTGCGTGTGTGTGTGCATGTGTGTGTGTGTGTGTGCTGGTGAGTTTGGGCTGAGCTTAGTGCATTCCCAGACTCAGAAAGCACCCTCTTGAGTGCTAGTGACTTTCCTACCCTCAGGCTAGGCCTGGGCCAGACAGCTTGGGCCCCTGGTACCACGACTTAATCCACTACAGCGATCATCTTTAAATTATAAATTTGGGGGGGGCGCCTTGGTGAGGGGCATCTTGGGACAAGATTTGGCGGGTGGCTATTTTGACTCAGAAAGACAGAAAAGATATGCTTCGTACAGATCCCACAACCAGACGGCCAGGGTCATGAGGCTTCTGACAGAAGTAGGAGAAAGGTTCAAAAGGTGTGGTAAAGAATGCCACAAGACGGACAGTCTGACAGAAAGATGGAGAATTTATTAAGTACTCATCTTGTGCTGGGCACTAGGTTAAGTGCTGGGGATACGAATACCAGGACCTAAGACAACCCCTGCCCTCAGGGAGATTATATTCCAATGGGGGAAGACAGTACAAAAAGGGGAACCAAATAAGGGGAGGGGTATGTGCATGGTGACTGTAGAGAGCTGGAAAGCAGTGGGAGGCTGGCCTCTGGGCAAGGTCAGAGAACAGCTCACCTATCAGAGCCCAGAGTTCCAGGGACATAGTCCATGGATGTGGAGGCGGTGAAGATGACCATAAGTCAGATTTCGAGCAATCGTGGCTCAGCGCCAGTGTCCTCAGTGCTGAGGATCTCGGTCATTGACTCTCCCACATCACAGATGCTCAGAGTAGGAAGGGCCTCGGCAGCCACAAAGGTCACCCCGCACTGGATGAGGGCCTCCTCTAGGACTTGCCCATCCATGGCAGGCTTCTGAAGCCTCCCTGGGCCCCCTATTCTACTTCTGAGCCACTCACATAGCTGGGAAGCTTTTCCTCCCATTAGTTCTGGGGCCAAACAGAACAAATCTAGCCCCTCCTCCCCAGGGCTCCCCTAAAATATTCAAAGGTCAGCATGTCTTCTCTTCTCCAAAGCTAAACATTCCCAGTTCCTGCCTGGGCATAGATCCCAAAGCACCTACATGGAAATGGAAGCCCAAAGAAACAAAAATGACTTAGCCAAGGCCACATAGCAAATCAGTGGCAGAGATTAGGTGAGGAAGCAAGGCAGAGCCTCCTGACTTCCCTTCCAGTGACCTTCCTCCCCTCCCTGCTGGTGCTTCCAGCCCTGGCTAGAACTGGTCCAACCCTTCTGCTAATTAGCACTGGGTCTCTGCTGGTCTGCAATGATTTTCCTACCAAAGGCCCTCACTTCTAAAAACCTGTAAATTTTAACAAGAGACTCCTCTCTTTCCCCTTTTCTCCCCTCTCTCCTCTTCTTCAGGGATTCTGATCTTCCTGATCTCCTCCTTCTCTCTGGCTCCCTGTCTCTTCTCTCCGAATTGCTCAAGGCAGCAGAGCTTTCCTTCTGGGTTTGAACCCTGGCTCCATCTAGTCGTCTGAATCTCAGTTTTCTCATCTCTCAAATAGCCTGTTATTGGGATGCCACATTCTGAACTGGCTTGCTGTTTTGTGCAAACCTTCTAAAGTGTGACTGATTCTTTTCAACCAGTCACAAGATATTTCCTGTGAGGCATCTTTTGCCTGAAAAGACTGCCTCGCAGAGTTGGGGAGACACATGTCAAATTTAAAGCACCATTAGAATGTCTGTTATGACAATCGCTATTTTTCTGTTTTCTGGGTCTGAAGCATATCGTTTGGGTTGGGAAAACTTGTATTAACTAGTGGCAGAAATTTTTCTAAAAAATTGCAACCTAATACATATCCAAGGAGAGAGAAAAAAGTCATCTGGGAAAAATTGGCGACTAGATTTTGTCAATTATGGAAGCCTCCTTTCCCAGTGATGTGATTGACAGGCCCTGGGACCTGAAGGCTGGCTTTGTGAGGGACCCTAGACTCTGCAGGCCCTCCAAGCCTTTTTCCTCTTAGCATCATCAAACCTGAAAGGTTCCCTTTGGGTTCTGATTTCCTTTGCTGGGCAAGCAGCCGGTGGTGCTTGGGACCCTCTAGGGCCCGCTTTCCTAGGCAGGAGGGCATCAATGACTTCCCCACCCATGGCTGTTAGAGCAGGCATAGCATCTGGGTAGAGGCTCCAGCTGGAACACCCCAGCAGGCTGTAGCAGGTGAGTGCAGCTTGGGAAGGAGACCCTCCTCAGGCTCTGGGCCTCTCACGCTCCCCAAAAAGTCACAGCCAGGAAAACAGTCACCCGCTTTGGCCTAAACAAAGACAGACAACCAGGCAACCTTGCTTTGTTTTTTGAACTGACTTTTGTAACCTTGGTATTCGATGGCTCCATTGTCCTGGCCTCATCTAAGCACATGCTGCTGGGTTGGGATCAAAGGCATCCAGCAGGCCAGGAAGGATGCCTGCACTGCCAGCCAAGGTTGGTAAGTCATTGGCCTCAAAAGTGACCAGCCCCTGCCCAACTTACCCATTCCATCATTCAAAGAGCCCATGATCAGGGCAGATGGTGTGACCTGTATAAGGAGGTAAGCACAGCATCTCAGCTAGGCCAGGGCTCCCCTGATAGGGAGGGTCTGTAAGGTGATGAGGATGTGAGGAATGTACCTGGGGATCCAGCAGAGCTGGGAGGGGGGCAGGAGAAGGCTTGTTAGGATTGGACTCCTGAGAAACTAGGTTTGACTCCTGCCTGTGATGCCAACTAGCTGCGTAACCAGAGTTGGGGGACCCTGGCCAGGGCAACCTGACAAGGCGATGTTCAGAGCCACCTTGGAGCACACATTAAAATCCCACCTCTGAGCACACCCTTTGTGCCCTGACACCACACCCTGGGGTTAGAGTAAATGGCCGTCAGAGGTTGCTTCTAGTTGAGATCTATGAGCCCATACATCACTCAGTTTCTTTATCTACAAAATGAAAAGGTGGGTCCTTTACAATTCTAAATCTTTGATCCTTTGGGAAAGTCACCTTGCCTTTCTGAGACTCAGTCTCCTCATCTGTAAAATGGGGACAATCATATCTATAACCCCTTCCTCACAGGGCTGCGGTGAGGAAAGCATTCTGCAAAACCTGAATTCTAGAAAAACCCGAGCTGTGACCGTTTCTGTGAATCTGCCTGGTTGCTGTTGTTCACTCATTTCAGTAGTGTCTGACTTTTTATGATCCCGGTTGGGGTCTTCTTGGAAGAGACACTGGAGTGGTTTGCCATTTCCTTCTCCAGCTCATTTTTACAGATGAGGAAACTGAGGCAAACAGAATTCAGTGATTTGCTTGGAGTCACACAGCTAGTAGGTGTCTGAGGTCAGATTTGAAATCGAGTCTTCTTGACCCCAGTCCTGGCACTCTTTCCCTGTACTACCTAGAATCTGCCTGGGGCCCCCAGATAGTTTCCATTTCAATCGTTTTGAGAAAGGAAAAAAAATGAAAAGAAAATGTGAGGGGACAAAAATAGTAATATCCTCCTCCTCCCCTAAGCAGCCTTTCCTGAAGTTCCCCACCCCTTCCCATATTCCAATGCCCCTTCCCCTCCATTCCAGTGGAGGGGAGAAATGAAAGGTAACCTTTGACAGAAGTTGTATTAAGCCAAGCGTGATGGATAGCTATGTGAGGGATTGAGTTTTTTTGGTTTTGTTTTTTAATGAAAACACACCCAAACTTCACCATCTGAGAAGTCCTTTGGGGAAGGAGACAGTTACAAACCCTAAGTAAACAAATGAATAAGGAAAGGAATAAAACAAACATCCAAAAATGCACTGTCTCTTTCAAAGTATCCCAGGGGAGAGATTGATTCTCACAACGCTGTTCCTGCTTAAAACACTTGAGGACCTTGGTCCTGGGAACTGCCTTCAGCACTGACATCTGTTCCTTTGAACCACCTCGAGGTGTTGAGGATTCTTCCCATGAGGCTAGATTGAGTTTTTGGAAAGAGTCACCCACAAGTCTTTCAGAGCCACACCCAGTGAATTTGGCCCGTCAAGGGAAATCAGCAGAGAGGGCAGGGCTGAGGCTCAGGAGAGACAGGGGTTGGAATTCTGGCCCTGAAACTTACTACCTTTGTGGCCATGGCCAAGTGAATCGAACTACAATCTTAGGGGACTAACCAGGGTAGAGGAGAGGCCTCAATGAGAGTCAGAATCCTGGTCTTCATATCACAAACTCAACAGGCAACAGGGTGGGGAAATATGGCAGCCAGGAAAAGCTATGGGACCTTAGGTTGTGTGAAAGAGATGTTGCTTCTGAGAATCAGGAGGTAGATGGCAGTCCTGCTGACCTCTGCCATGGCCAGACCACATCTGGAGTACTGGGCTGGGTTCTAGGCACTACAGTTTAGGAAGGACATGGGGAGGACAGCAAGTGCCCAGGGGAGGTTAACCAGGATGGGGAAAGGCCTTGAAGTCATGTTACATGAGGAGTTGTTGAAGGAAATAGTCATATTTAGCCTAAAGAACAGAAAACTTGGTTGGTGGTGAGGGGTTGAGGCAGAATTCCTAACCCTAACCCTAACCTTCATATTTGAAGACTATTATTATGGAAGAAGTGTTCAGTTCAGGGGTGGAGAACCTGCAGCCTCCAGGACACATGTGGCCCTCTAGTCCTGAATTCAGTCAAAGGGCCCTACTTGAGGACCTAGAGGGCCACATGTAGCCTCGAGGTCACAGGTTCCCCACCCCTGGTGTAACTGACTTTGCTTGATTCCAGAGGGCAGAACCAGCAGCCATGGGTGGGTGGGAGGAGCAGAGAGAGATAGAATTCAGGTGGATAGCAGGAAAAATGCTTGAAAAATCACCCCAAGGTGAAATGAATTTTCCTTTTCTAGAGGGCTTCCAGAAGAGCCTGGAAGACCACTTTTTTGGAGAAGAGTCCTCTGCAGGATCAGGTTGGTCTAGATGGCATTGAAGGTGCCTTCTGACTCTGAAATTCTGACTCTTAACAATTAGTCCTATTTAGATCCATATGTAATGGGGACTGGTTTTCTAATTGACCACTAGTTCGTTTAATGTGCAGCAAGGTGGCACAAGGTATAGAATCAAGAAGACTTCTCTTTTGAGTTCAAATCTGGTCTCAGATACTACTAGCTATGTGACCCTGGGCAAGTCACTTAACCATGTTTACCTCAGTTTCCTTACCTGTAAAATGATCTGGAGAAGGAAATGGCAAATCACTCCAGTATCTCTGCCAAGGAAACCCCAGATGGGGTCATGGAAACTAAACAACCACCACCACTTTTATCAGATAAGAAGAGCTCATTCAGTTCCTGGAGCAATCTCTCAAAAGTATAAATGAGGTGTGAACAGTTCCTAGGCACTTCTATTGAATCAATCAACCACAGGTAAAAATTGGATGAAAGCAATGATACCACACAGGAAATGGTTCATAGTTGAGTCAAGAGAATTATTCATGACAGCCCAGAATCCAGTCTTCTAAGAACAGACCAGCCTAGTGATGGGCAGCTTAGGCCAAGCCCCTGAGAGGAAATTCCTTGGGGAATGGGAGAGGAGAGAAGAGGACCTCCCTTTTTCCCTCTCATGTCTTGACCAGAGGATGACCTCGTGAAGGTGAAAGATTTGGACTCTTCATCAGTGTTGGTGGCCATGGTCCTGAAACCACAGCAGCCGAAGTCAATATTTGTAATCCCAAGTAGAGAATACCCAGGATGTGCTGAGGAGGGGCCAGGGAACTGGCCCTTGGAGTCTGGCACAGAGCTGCCTATTCAAGGAGAGCTTCATGAGGACCCACAAAAGGAGCAGAGGGCTTCTAGAACCTGACAGCTGTGAGCTAGACCTTAGTCTCACATCCTCTCTAAGTAGGAGCATACTCTCCTTAGGGACCAAGTGTGTGTAGAGGGGACAGTGTCCTCTAGGTTCGGGGGCTGTTGTACCAACCCTTCTGAGTAAATACCTTTTTTGTAAAGATGGACAGTATAACTGTCTGATAATCAATGGGGAGCAGACAGAGTGAAAGAGCAGTGCTAGAAAAATCTCCTAAACCCTCATGATTATCCAAGAACCCTGAGGATAAAAGAGTCAATGCTTTCTGGGGACCCAAGCTGCCTATACTAGTGGGAGTAGAGAGAGTGAGCCCAGAAGGAGGGGCTGCTTTGGAAAGTCAATTCAATTTAGATATAAAAAAGAAACTCTGGGCAGTAGGGGTTTGATAAACAACAGGATGGATTGTTGGGAGATATTTGAAATCCCCTCCTCGGGAAGCTTTTAAAATTGGGAAACATTTTCATTTATCTGAGAGTCTCAGCACCACAGTGTTGATGGGTTGTGGTTTGGACAAGATGGAAATTGCCAGGGGGTAAGGAGGATGACATTTTCTATTGACATTCAGTAGCTCAAAGGGAAAAAAATCAATTGAGGCTCACATAAAAGCAAAAAGCAAATTGACTGTGGTGTTTTTTTAAGAGGAAAAATGTAAAACTTTCCAGTTGCTTTTAAAATTAAGACCAGAGAACGTAAATCTTGATGACACAAATACAAAAATATGCCTTGCTTCCACACAATGGCCATTTTGATGGATGCACTAGAGGGGAAAGAAGCGGGGCAGAGAGAAGGCAGAAGAAGGAAAGAGAGAATGTGAAGGAAGCTATATGGAGGAGGCAGGGAGGCCAAGAAGGTCTCAGGATCCCAGGTCTTTAATGACGGACCTTCTAAACGATCTAAGTGACCCCTTCCATGGACTGGTTGGGAAACCGAAGTCTGGAGAGGGGTCAGGGCTTTACCCTAATGGCTAATTAATGGCAGGACCTAAATGTAAGCTCTCATTCTAAACCCGGAGATCTTTCCACAATGCCTTGCTTTCTCTCACTCTTCTTCTCTACCAAGGATTTTTTTTAAGGATCATTATGATATTTTGACCACATCTGTACTTACCTTTTATTGGATTTCAACAGTTCCTTTCAACTGTTTTTCTTTGCACCCAAGCAATAATTAACAGAATTAGCATGACAGAATTACTGGGTTATCCATTAAAAGCTGAAAGGGTTCTTACAAGTAATTAAGTGTAAGTCCCTTATTTACAGATGGGGAACCTGAGGATGGAAAGTTAGGTGACTTGCCCAGGGTCTTGCAGCTAAGTATCTGAGGCAGGACTTGAATCTGGTTTGGCAGAAGGAATGCCACAGTTGAAGTCACAGTAAGTAGGTTCTCAACTTCCTTTGAAATCATTTCACCTACCAGACCTCAGTCTCCCTATGCACAATGAGGTGACCTCTCTGATCTCGTCCAGCTCCAAAGCTGGCATCTTTTGAACCTCTGAACACTCGGGGATCCCTCAGAGCCCAGAAATCAGACCAGTTGTCTCTCATGTGATAGGAAGAGAGAAGTGGATATGTGGATGTGGCTGGGACTTAGTGACAAAGTGTGGTAAAGAACACTGGCTTTGTAGTTCAAAGATCTGAGTTCAAATCCAGACTTTGCTGTGACCTTGGGTAAGTCTCTTAACCTCCCTGGGCCTCAGTTTCCCTCCCTGTAAAAGTCCTCTGAGGGCCTGCCCTGTTCTAATGCTATGAACTCAAGCCTCTCCACTTTAACGTATGAACTATGAGGCAGAGGCAGAACTGAGCCAAAGGAAAAACAATCATTCTTTTATGAAAAAGTATGGAAAACCAATCTAACGAAGTCCCTGACCTTGCAGAAAATAAAACCACCTGGCTTCAAGTTCTTCTCCAAATCCACTTAGCAGGATTGTTTCCAGTGGGCTGCAGGCTAGGAGGCCCAGAAGGGGGTCCCTGGGGGCAGGAGCTGATTGCTCAGAGAATTCCAATTCAGTTGATTCCAAGCTAAAGAAACCCAATGGGCAGAAGAATCCCGGGAACATAGACCCGGAACCCAGCGGCCTCGTGGGGACAGCTTGAGCCAGGCTGGCCCTGAGGTTCAGTGACACTTGTCTGGTGGCCAAGAATGACAGATGAAGCAGCTGTCCACAGCTGGCCAGTTTCCTGTGACCAATTGGGGAAATGATCAAGGACAGCAGGCTTGATGACTCTTGGTGGCTGTTATTCTTTGAAATGACCACAGACTTCAATTTCCCTTCTTGCTTTAATGAGCTGAGTCCCTGATGAGTTCATGAGGTTGCATTCTTTCCTTCTGGATGCTTACTGACCTTCTGGGGCTGATTCTGAGTGTAAGATGCCCTCTCTGAGGATGTGCTTTTCCTGGCAAGGAAATCTGCCAGGACAGGAAAGATAATGGCCAGGAGACTGCCCCATCAGCCTCACTGGCCAAGCTGACAAGGTCTTCCCTCCTGCCTCTGAGGGAAGGTTGTGTCCAGAGAAGACTCAGATTGCGTCTACATGCAACATTTAGCTGCATTAGCTGGCTGAGGTAGAGAGGACCTGTCCTTTCAGGCAGGCAGAGGTTCCGGCTGAAATGACCAGATGTTTGAGTTGTACAGATGTGGGAAAGATCTCGGATGTGGAGTCAGAGGCCCTGGGTTCAAATATGAAAGGTGCTTTTGTGACCTGGGGCAAATGTTAGCACAATTAGGTCTGATGGTGATGGTGATGATGGTGACGCTTTCTCCCTCTAATGAGTATGTAAACTCCCTGAAAGAAGAGACTGCCTTACTTCTGATTTGTATTCTCAATCCTTACTAAATGCTTGTTGATTGACTAGCTTTATTTCTCTGGACCTCAGTTTCCCTCATCTGTAAATTGAGTAGTGCCCCACAGATAAGTAGCCAAAGGAGATAGATAGTCTGCATTTCTTCTTTTGAGCATGGTTGGCTTATCTGCAGCCATCTGGAAAATGCTTGAAATCACAGAAGAAAAGCAAATTAAAACAGCTGAGGTTTGACTTCACACCTTGCAAAGTGGCAAAGAGGGTGTAAGACAGAAACAGTCCATGTCGGAGCAGCTGTGGAAAGACAGGCACATCAAAGCACTGCTGGTGGTTAGGAGTGGGTCCAACTGGTCCAGAAAGGGGGAATTATGCAAGAAAATTCAGTAAACTCTTAGGATTCTTTCACTCACAGATCCCACCACAGGGCATATATTCCAAGGGGGCCAAAGACTATTGAAAAAGTACTTGTTGCTCCTGCTTGATGCCAAACATGATGCTAGGCACCAGGACACAAATAGAAAGTGAGACAATTCTTACCCCCTAGGTCCTTATAGCAAATAGGGAAGACAATATAAATAGAAGAGAATGTGACCCCCTTGAAGTCAGGAACTATATTTCTTTTTCTGTGTATCCCCATGACTTAGCACAGTATATGACATAGTGAGCGCTTAACAAATTTGTACTGGATTGAGTGGTGACCAGGGGAGGGAGTTTAGTCTGGTTGGTCACCGGGATGGGGGATGGAGTCATGGGGCACTCAATGGTCAAGTGGCAGGAGATGAGGGAGAAAGAGGAGCCGTAGAGTAGATGCCAAGATGGCCTCATGAGGCAGAGCCTGGTTTCCTGGGTTGGTAGCTGGATGGGACATAAAGCAGGGACTGGAGTGGATTAAGTGAAAGATCCCACATAGCCTTCTCTGAAGAAACAAAAAAGTTGGAGACTGAGTCTGTGCCCATTGATCAGGGAATGGCTGAGCACATTGTGACATGTGGATGTATTGGAGTATTGTTTTCCCATAGGAAATGGATGTCATAAATTAAGAGAAATGTGGGAAGACTTGTAGGAGTTGATACAGAGTGAAGAAAGCAGGAACAGGAGGACAGTACACCAACTAATGACAATATTAATGAAAATGAAAGCACCCACCAATAGGCAGATAAATTCCTCTAGCCAACTCCACACCACTCCTGTCTCCTATCCGGACATCATTTCAACCTCCTCCTCACCAGAAAATTGGGCTCTAGCCCTGGAATCACTTTGATGCATAGATAGGTCAGGGGTGGTCTTATCTTGCCCAAATCTGGACTCCTCAGCACTTCCTGGACATTTCTAAGACATTCTGCAGCTGGAATTCCCTCCTTACCACCCTCACCTTCCAGCCCTTCTGTTATTGGAATGTGAGTTCCTTGAGGTCAGGGATCATCTTGCTGGCTTGTTTTTGCAGATCTTGGCCACACCAGCCTGTGTTACTTATAGGCATAAGCCTTTAATAAATGTTTTCATAAATGTTTTATCTAACTCATATTAATTGCAAAGAATGATTGTGGTTCCACAGGGCAGATGGCAACACTTATTTCCCTTCCCTTGGCAAATAGGTAGGAGATAGGAAAAGTGGAATTTCAAATATACTGGCAGATGTGGTTCCTTTATTTTTTTTTATTGAAAAGTTTAGAAAAAGCATGGCAGTTGCTGGGTCTACACAAGGACAAAGAGCTGGCTGGCTTTCTCCCCTGTCTGATTTGCCAGAGCATATTGTCTCATTCTTGTGAAGTATGTTATGGGAAATGTGGTGGGTCCCAGTCACTAGATGGACTTCTCCCTCAAAGACCCAGGCCTTTCATTGTTTTTTTTTAATGAAGAGGAACAGGCAGTAGGTTGTACTGGAAAGAGCACTAGAGTTATAGTTGGGGTCTTGGGTTTGAATCCTGGCTCTTCTTTGCCCCCTGTGTGGTCTTTCTCTCTGGGTCCCTGTTTCCTCATCTGTAAAATATTAAATAAAGCATAGGAAGCTGGATTAATTGAGCTCTGTACTCCGTGATTTAGGAGGTTGGGTCTAAACTAGCTTCTCCTTTTGTGACCTTGCCCCTAGGACTCCGTGTAGGCAAAGATGTGGGTCACTGGGGCTCTCCATTTTTCTCTGTGGCTCCCCCACAATTCCTTAATGCATTCATGTGATCCACAGCCCTCCATTGCAATACCCCACTCTGACCTGTTCTCTCTGCCAGCAAACCAAGTGCTGGAGTTTGGATGGAAAGAAATATCGAATGTGAAGTGCTTTGCTAAGCATCCTCCTCCCTTTCCTCCTCATCGATTGTTAATACTGCCTACCTCATAAGGTTTGGGCAAAGCTTAAATGCTTCAGTGTGTCCATGATTTTTTTCAGTGACACTATTCCCTTCTTGGTTGAAGATTGTGACCCAACCACGCTGCCTCATCCTGAGTGTCTCTCATCAAGGCCCTTCCCAAAACTCTCCATGGAGGACCTGCCCTGGGTGCTGGGAGCCTCTTTCAGGGGCTAGGCTTTGTTCCATTTGGATCCTTGCTCTTGTTGCATGGCCCGCCCACCTCCTTTTCCATCATGTACTTGGGTGATTTCTTTAATATCGTTTCTTGAGTATGTCATTAATTTGAATAAGATGGATCCTGCTTATGCCCACTATGAGTCTCACCATTGTCCTTTTTGTGGTTGCTGTTCAGTTACTTTTAATCACGCTCAACTAGTTGTGGCCTGATTTGGTGTTTTCTTGGCAAAGATACCAGGGTAGTTTTCCATTTCCTTTTCTAGATCATTTTACAGATGAAGGAACTGAGGTAAACAGGGTTAAGTAACTTGCCCAGGGTCACTCAACTAGTAAGTATCTGTGGCCAGATTTGAACTCAGGAAAATGAGGCTTCCTGACTCCAGGCCCAGCACTCTACCCACTGGGCCACCTAGCTGCATGCATCGCCCTCCCTCACTGTCCTGAGGGACCTATAACTTTGATTCTTTGGAGACTGGTGTTTCCTGAGGCTCAGCTCTATGGTGTCCTAGGGATAACACTGGTGTCCTGGGTGTTCATTCAGGAAGCATCTCAGCAGCCCTCAGAGTGCTGTGTAATTTCCCTTCTCTTCCTCTTCAGTTCTATGCCAATCATACGTCATGTCTGTCCAAGATATACTGCCTGGTGCATAGCAGGTGCTTAAAAAATGCTTGCTAACTAATGGATAGATTGAACGAATGGGCTGTCCATCAAGTGCCATAGATTGGACCAGAGACTTTCTGCAACCATTTATTTTTTCCCTGAGTTGATTGTTGGGCCAACTTCTTTTGAGCGGTCATGGATCTTATGCAAGCAGGGTAATGTCACCTGGGTACAAGAGCACCTGACATACTTCACCATCTTTAGAGAATCCCTCTTCCATTTGGATCCCACTAAACAAAGTTTTATCTAATCAACAAGCTAATTTTGCAAGCTCTTAGCATGTGCATGGAAGGCCCATTGTTGGCTAGCCTCGTTACTCAACTTGCCATTACCAAGGGAACAAAGTGATTTGATTCCTGATTAGGACTGAAGCTCCTGGAGGTCTCATAGGTTCTCACTGAGAGGCAGTTTGTAGAGTACGAGATTCGGAGTCATGAAAACCTGGGTCCAAATCCCCTCTCCGGCTCTCCCTGGGCAAATGACTCATTAAGTGAGTTAGTTGGACTAGGCAGCCTCCCAGGCACCCTCTGGAACCTCATGGTGAGTGTAAAGCTACCCTGGGTTTAACTTGAAAGGAGGGAGCAGATAGATGCCCCAAATTTGAAAGAGCCAGGATGATGTAACTTTGGCCTATGGGCTTCTTTGGCTTGGTAGGCTTTCCCCCTGCTCCAAGGGCAAGGCTCCCTCCAGCAGGGCCTCTAGCCGGGGAACCAGCCACTCACCATTTGACTGTGTTGAGCAGCTTTCCCAGCTTCATCAGCCCACATGGCGCCCCGACCAAATTCAACAGGTTTGACATAAAGTCTTTCTTTCTTGCTTTCTTGCTTTCTTGCTTTCTTTCTTCCTTCCTCTCTCTTTCTCTCTCTCTCTCTCTCTCTCTCTCTCTCTCTCTCTCTCTCTCTCTCTCTCTCTCTCTCTGTCAGGGCCAGAATGGCTGGTTCTTTTTCACCTGGGCTTGAAGATGAGGGAAGTGCTCACTGACCTCCCAAGTCTGCAGTTGGGACCTGAAGTCTGGGGAGCAGTTGGAGGCTTTACCTTCTCTGACTTCTTTGGGTCTATGGTTCAGATCGTGCCATCTTAAAACGTGGCATTTTCCCAAACTACAATTGCATGGTCTCATCAGATTAAAAACAAAGAGACAGCGTGTCTGAAGTATGCAGCTACCTAATTAAATCTGCTCGATATTTAACTTCTCTGTCTCTCTGGGTTGGAGAGCAGAGCTCAAAGGCAAGTGAAGGATTTTCATGACTCCAGAATCTCCCGTGTTCAGTACTTCAAACACCAGTCCCGAGTTGTGGATGGTGTGGCTCACAGACTCTTGTTTTCAGCTGGTCTGAGTCAGTGGAGATGCATCAATCCCAAGTTCCTTTGGCTGATCCAATCCAGCAAGCCTTTATTAAATACCTACTAGGTGCTGAGAATACAAAGACCAGAAGGAAATAACTCCTGCCCTCCGGGGATAGATGTCCACTGGAGAGCTGGCCCCTGCTCCTCCCCATTGAGAGCCTCGGAGAAAAAGTAGGAGGACTAGGCTGGGTGGTTCCTTCCAATTCTGGGACCCTGTCATTTTACAGCATTCCTCTGATGAACCAGGGCACAAGGAAATAAGGTTGTTTTTTTTTCTTTTTTTCCCCCAATGGAATAATTCCTGTTTGTGTCTTCAGCATTTCGCTTTTGAGAATTTCTTTCTGCCTCTTTTGGACTGATTTCACTGGCAAGTTAGGCTCACACTATCCTCTTTATTTTCACCTTTTGAAATCTGCTCCCCTCAAATCCAGAGGGCCCTATGCCTGGCTTTCCCCTCTTTTCCTCTGTCACTTCTATCTACTTCAACCATAATTTTAGTAACAGCTTGTGTTTATATAGCACTTGACATCAATTACCTCCAATTACCTCATTTGGTTCCCCTCTGAGGTAGGTATTAGCACTCGCAGCTTACAGAGCAGCTCAGAAAGGTGAATTGATTTTCCCCAGGTCAGACAGCTAGGAAGTCTCAGAAGTGAGGCTGGAGCTTAGTCCTTCCATTCTCTGGTTCCCCCACTCTATCACCCCATCTCCTTCCCAGCAGCCTTTCTGTCTTTTGCCATCGTTTAGATGTTAATTAAACATTGTTTTTTACCCAAACGCCTAAGCCTAGCATTCCTGGCAGTCAGAGAGTTGTGTGGTTGGGAGATTGTACTCCCCCACCCTACCCCCAAACCTTCAAGATGAAGATGATAGACGGATATGTCAGGTAAAGCACAGAATGCTCCCTCCTTATATCAAATGTTGCCTTCCTCTATTTAAGCTTGAAAATTCTCTCCAAGTCAGTGATTCTTTGCAGGAATTAATTATAGCATCAGCTTCCAGGAGAATAAGCGACCAATTAATTGTACCTTAATGGCAGATGTGACAGGAACATTTATTCGGGAGAACAATCACATGGCTGATAGAGTTGGCAGTCGGGAACTGTTTGTGTCTGGCGTTTAAGGCTGAGTGATCCCTGCAATGATCTCTCTGGTTTCAGGGATCATTGTCTTAAGAAATGCTAACTCTGAGTTCCCACCCCCCCCCCACTTGGCACAGGTAGATCCAGACTTCAGAAAACCAGATAATGGTAACCGATCTTTGCTGACAGTGTTAAGGTTTGCAAAGCACTTTGTTCCAGGAGATCCTCACAACAGGCCTATCAGGCAGGTGTTACAGGTACTGTTAGTTAGAGGGGGAAGACGATGGGGTTAGTTTGGACACGTTGAAGTAACTCATTATGACTTATTAGTCATTATGTCCCAGGGTTGTTAGAAGACTGTAAGAGATCCTCTTTGTAAGGCCCTTCACAGGCCAAATGCAAGGATTCTTTATCTTTTGCAGTCAGCTTTCCTTAAACACAGTAACTTTCACTATATATTTTTTTATGGGATCAGAGATTCAGAGCAGGAAAGGGACATTAGAGGCCATATAGTCTAGCCCTGTCATTTTATAGAGAAGGAAAATTTGATTTATTCATCTATCTCTCCCCGCCCATTTCTTGGTTATCATCAATGCCTCTCCCCAGCTCTCCCCAATTGCCCAGCCCCCATTTTCAGAGAAGCCACGGGATAATTCAACTTTTGGAAATGAATTTGAGCATTCCTGGAAAAAGTCTGGTGGTAGATTTTTGTGGCTTTGTCTCTCTTCTCTTTTCTTTCTTCGTTTTTTTTCAAAGTGGAAAGCCAAGTACTTTTGTAGGAGGGAGAGGTGAGGGTCTGAAGGAAAACAAGTTCCTAGCTCCCAGAAGGGCTTGACCAAGCTTGGCTAAGAGTTGTGGTTTTGTTGTAACAGGATTCCATTTTTTATGGATTTTTTTTGAGAAAGGCTACAGATTTCTAGCCAAAGACTAGATTGAAGAATGAGCTGCCTGGCCCTCATGCTTAGATGGCATATGGGCTGCTGGGTAACAGGGTCAAGGGCTGGGACAGGATTAAGACCCTCTAAAGAAAGCAAAGATTCTTCACCTTCTTGGTGTCATGAACTACTCTGGCTATCTGGGGAAGCCCATGGACAGCTACTCAGAAGTACGGTTTTAAATGACTATAACAAAATACATAGGATGGCAAAGGAAATGAATTACATTGAAAAACAGTCATCAAAATGTATTTTAAAAGCAAGTCCGTTGATCCCTGGAATTTGTCCGCAGATCCCTTGGGCATGTGTAGACACTCCTGTTTTAAAGACTCAGTGCCCTTCTCAATCAGAAGTCTTTTCTCTCTCTTGGCTGAGTCGTCTGGATCTGGCTCCATAAGATTTAAAAACAAATGAAAATGGAACATAAAAAGAACCATGGCTGATTTTCCCATAAACGCCGTCATGATCAAGATCCAATTGGGGATCCTTTCCAAAGGTACCCCGTGGGATCCTAAAGCCTGGCTGGGGGAGTGGGGATTGCAAAGGTTCGTACATTGGTTTTGGAAGGTAATCTCCAAGGCACGTCCTTTCCAGACCAACACCTTTCTTAGATGCTTTCCCAAAACAAAGTGTTCATGACCAAGAGGTAGAAGCAAAGCCCATGAAAGTGGACTCCAAGCTCAGGTTTCCGGTTGGCTCCGGGGGCAATGAGTGGAAGTTTCATGGACACAAATTTAAGCTTAATGCCAATTATTTAAAAAAACTCAAACTTTCTAAGAACATGATCTGTCTCAGAATAGAATAGGTCGCCTCAAGATGGGGTAGATTCTCCATTATTGGAAGTCTCTGAGCAAAGGCTAAATAAGCATTTCTTGGTGGCAGGTATACAGTGAGTACTTAATAATGACTTGTTGCCTCACTAGTGGGGACTCTTTCCTGGGTGTGGGTTAGATTAGATGGCATCCAAAGTCCTTCCCAACTCTTGAGATACTGAGATTTTCTCCTTTTGTGGTAGGTGGGACAATTTTGTGCCCAGGCGTGTGGATGGATTGGAAACTGGTTGAATGACTCAACTAAAAGAATTCTTACTAATGATGTAAATTTGGCAGAAGTCTCCAGTGGAGTGCCCTAGGGATCTGTGATTGTCTTTATGCCTTTTCATATTGTTGTCAATAACTTGGATAGTTATTGTAAAACATAGCTGTCCTTCTTACAAATTGTGTGAATGACAATGAGCTGGGAGGGATTAGCTAACATGTTAGATGATGTGATCCAAAGAGATCTTGATAATATTGGGTCAAGTCTAATAAAATTGAATGTAATAGGGACAAATGGAAAATCTTACACTTGAATTTAAAAATTAACTTCCCAAGTACAGGATGATGTGGTTATTCCTAGAAATGTTTATCTGGAGATGGTCTAAAGCATTTGCAGTTGGCTTTCTAACCTGCCTATGATCTCACCTCTGAATTCATGATTGCTGATGCCTTCTGGTGATGTCATCTCGTTCCTCTCTCTTGGGACTGATCCATCTGGATGCCTCTCTCCGCTGTTCACCTCAAGATGAGGCTTTTCTTCTTCTCTCTGCCAGACATAGCTTTTCCGTTCCAGTGATTATCAGCTACCTGTCTATTTTCACGGCCACCTAATATGCTGTCCACCATCCACTGGGAATGTTGTGGTTCGCAAGCCTCTTTCTATTCTACAGGAGGGCCGACAGGTTTTTTCTTCAGAGGGGAAACATATTAAAAAGATCGTTCTTCTACAGTCATTCTATGAATTGCATTTGCTGAGGCAAGGTTGACAAAGCATTTTGGACGAGCCCTCTCCAATAAAATTCTGAAAGGTGATCTTCTGAAGTTTCCAAATTAGGACTTGATTGGGTTGGTTCCATCCAGGAAAATAACACATTAACAGAGCAATTTGGATTTTGTTATTAGAACTTCCTTTTTGTGGTTGTTTCAATTAGGATTCTAAATGTAATGTAGAAATCCTTCTTAGGTCAGTGTCCGCTGTATAGATTGTGAAATAGATGGTTAGCTGGAGTGTCTGATTTTTAAACAGATTATTGCTTCATGCAGAGTCACATGTTCTCTGATTTGGAAGGTGTATCAGTGGACAGAGCACTGGACTTGGAATTAGGAAGGACTGAGTTCAAATCCTGTCTCAGATAGTCATTAGCTGTGTGACCCAGGACAAGCCACTTAACCTAACTGCCTCTGTTTCTTCATCTATAGAACGGGAATACTTATAGTCCCTGCCTCACAAGGTTGTTGTGAGGATTGAATGAGGCAACAGTGAAGTGCTTTGTAAACCTGGAAGTGCTATAGAGATGTTGGCTATTATTATATGGCACTATTGATTCATTCTGAGCTCTATTTAGAGTCCACCAGAACTCATACGAATTATTGTCTAACTGTGCCTCCTCTATCCTGTACTTGTGAAGCTGATATTATTTGGACTAAAACTATTGGACTTTATATTTTTAGCTCATTAGATTCAACCCAACTATCGACCACACTGAGATCATTTCGAATCTTTATTTTTATCCAGTATGTTAGCTTTTCTTCTCAGATCTGTCTTATCAGCAAATTTGATAAGCTTTCCATCTATGATTTCATTTAAATCCTTAATCAGAAGGTCCCAAACAGCACAGGAAAAGAAACCAATCTTTGGGTCACTTCAGCCTTCTTCAAGTAAAACATAGCCAGTCATTTAATCAGTTCTGAACCCACCTTCATCTTTATTTTCTCCACAAGAATAGGATGAATCAATTTCTTGAATGCTTAGCTGAAATCTAGACATTTACAGCATAACAGTAGGTCTGGTGGCCCTCTGCTCCTGGGGGCTCACCATATTCATCCTAGACTTACCTGATCAGAAGATCATAGTGTAGAACTCCTTCTGGGCTACTCTTCCAACTTGCATTCAGACTCACATTTGGGTCCATTCAGAGGGAAAATAACGTGCTTGCGTTCTAGAGCTAACTGTATGAAGTTGTCCTTCAAAAACTATATAGTTCATGAGCCCCCACCAATGTGGTTCCCACTGATAAACAGCAAATAGCTAAAATTAAATTTTTTTTGGAGTCTGGATCTCTTTGTATCACCCCAGTTGGAAGTCCAACAGCAACTGATGGGCCTGATCCTGATTCTGATTGGCCTTGAAACTTTCACCTGTTTCTGTCTTTCCAACCTTGGCTGTTTCACTCCTCCTTAGGAAGCCTGGTGGTCTTCTGCCCTTGGGAATTTGTACCAAATCAGTGCAATCACCTGATTGTTAGTACTCCTGCAGCTCAAATCTCCTCAGCTCAAGTTATCCACCAGCCCCAGCTTACCTGCCAACAGCAGGGACAGGCATGTGCCACCGTCCCTGGCCATAATTAGGTAATAATCCCTGACATAATTAGATATTTACTAAAATGGGGGCGGGGAGAAGGTAGCTGTCAAATATTCACCAGCCCCCACCAAAATTTAGGACATAATCTCCCACAAATTCACAAAGTATCTATCTATGGGAAGAGGGGCAAAGTACATGTGTAGGATTCCTATATGGCAAAGGCAATTTACAACTCCTGATATTGTGGTGTCTGGAAGTCCTTCTTCTTTTTGTAGGGTCTCTAGCATCTTTTCTAGGAGAGTCATTCAGTGGCATTCCCAGGCACTGCTCCTTTTCTATAGTCTGATTTTTTCCCCCTCTGTTATCAGAGGACATTCTCTCCTTAAATATGCTCCATTTCTCTGGTGATTGTCTCTGTATCTGTATCTCTCTGGAGTGTATATCCCCATTCCCCACTAGATGTGAAATCTAGCTTTCCTATGGAAGTGCCCCCCCCCCACTCTTCCACAGGCAGCTCCTTGCTTTTGGTCTCTTCTGTTCTTAAGCTGCTAAAATCTGCCCAGGGTTTAGGTATTTAAAACCTCCAGAAGGTGCCTAATTTATTGCTTAGCCAATGCCATTGTTTCCTCATGATTTGACCATAAAGGGATCACCAGGGTGTTACACATTGTTGACATATTAAAATCTCATCATGTATGACTATTCTGTGACTACATCCACTGAGTTTATGAGGGGGCAGGGGGAATCACATTAGGGGAATCACCACTAAGATCCTAAGTCTAGAAGTGGAATGGACCTCGAGGTCATCTAGTCCAACCCCTTCATTTTACAAGTGAGAGAAACTGAGTCCCAGAAAGGTAAAGTTGCTCAGTGCCACAAAGGTAATAAGTGGCAGAGCTGGCATTCAAATCCAGGTCTGTGGAGTCCAAATCCAATCCTATTTCTATTATACTGTGCCACCTCTTCTCTGATTCACCAGCTTAGTCAAAAGAGAAAAGAAGGTTAGTTTGGCAGGAACTGTTCTTGGCCAGGCCATCTTGGCTTTTTGTCATCACTTCTTTGCTTTCTAAAAGTTTATTCACCGTCTCCTCAAAGATGTCCTCGGACTCTGCCAAGAACCGGAGTCAAGCTCACTAGCCCATGGTTTGACCGCTCTGCTCTCTTTCCCTTTCTGAAGAATGAGGCGACATTGAAGTGGTCCTGGTCTCCTCTGTCTTTCAGAGATCGCCAACAGGGGCTTAGCAGTCCCCTCTGCCAATTGCTTCACAGCCCAAGGATTTAATTGGCCTGGATCGGTGACTTGAATTCACTGAGTGCAGCTGGGTGCTCCCTTAACAGCTCCTCACTTTTATTGGGGTCCAACTTCCTGCTCTTTTCAGTGCAAAGATCGTTTCCCTTGGTTGAAAAACAAGAGACAAAGTAAGTTCGGTTAGGTCTTCCTTCTTTTTGTCATCTGCTACCATCATCACTTCCATGATAAAAAGCATCCCATCTGCCTTCTCCTGTCTTTGAGATTCCTCTTGCTCCTGACTATAACTAAAACTTTTACTATTCCTCGCTATTCATGGTCAGACTTTAGTGCTACTTATGCTTTCTAACTGGACCCCACTATTGGAGGGATTGTCCATTTAGAGCTGAAATGGACCTTAGAGGCCACTAAGTCTAAACCTCTCACTTTACAGATAGGGAAATTGAGGCATAGTGAGTTGAAGTAATTTATCCGAGCTGGGATTTGAACCCAGGTTTTTCTGACTCCAAGTCCAGTGCCCTATTTGCACATTCCTCTGCTTTTCTAGCCACCTTGGCACTGCTGTCCTGAGACCAACCAACCAATCACTACTTTTCTCTTTTTCCTTGGCCCTTTCCTGAGTGGCCTCTTTCTGGAGGGCCCTTTCTGAGAGGGTCTAACTCTCTTCCCGTCCCCCCCCCCCTCCACCACATACACACACCTCCAGTGGGAAAAGCCTGGTGTCTCATTCTTAGCTCCACAAGGTCACTGATCATTCTCATTCTCTTCCTTCTCCAGTAACTCACATCTAGGCAGAACCTTGTTTACAAAGCCCTTTCAACCACTTTGACCTTCAGAAGTTTATACTCTATTGGAGCGAAGCAACATGAACACATAAGTCAATACTTAATATGTAGGAAACAAACAGAAAGTTAATGGAGAGAATGGGGGAGTGCTTATGCTTGGGGGGATTAAGAAAGAGGCCTCTTATAGGACTTTAGATGAGATGAGACAGACAGACTAATCTTAGAAGTGTCTTCCAGCCAGAGTGGGCCTGGTCTAGCTGGGGTTTCCTTTGGTCTAGAGGGCCCAGAGTTAACTGGTTGACTTCTGGGAGGACCCAAAGATCTAGTTTGACCTTAACGACCTAGTTTGGGGTGACACGTCGTCTAATCTACACCAAACTTTGAGATTTGGCCTGGAACGTCCATGATGTCTTGTGGCCACTGCAGGCTGGAAATTAAGCCTACAAGGACCAGGTGCTGTTTGCTCGGCTATCAGCCGGTTACACCCTCTTCCTCCCTTTTATTCTTGGTCCCTAACATAGATGATGGAACAGCCCCTCATTTTAATGCCCCTTGTAGAACCCTGTGATGGAGAAGCGGGTGATTACCCTGCATTTGGCCACACCAGGGATGAAGTCAGATCCTTCAGGACAAGGCCGAGGTAGCCCTGGGCCACATCTGTAGCCAGACTCTGCCCTTTCTCTCGCTCCATCTCCGGTTAGTTGCCAAACCTTGTTGGTTCTCCCTCCTGGGCAGCTTTTGCCTCTTCCTCTTTCTCTTGGGAGACTGCCAGCCACCCCGCAGGTTCAGCCCTCCGCGTCTCTCACTCACTTCACGTCTCTGCTTCCTGTCTTTCTGCTCTTCAATCCCTCCTTCACGTGGTGGACAAACTGGTCTTCAGCACAGGTCTGATCACTGCTCCCCCACTCAGAAGAAGCCTCAGTGATTCTGTCTTACATCATAATAATAGCTAACACTTATGTAGTGCTTACTACGTACCAGGCCCTATGCTGAACACTACAGTTAGCGGCTCATTTGAGCGTTCCAATGAGGGAACGAGGCACTGTTCTAATTATCCCCATTTTACAGGTGAGGAAGCTGAGGTGGCCGGAGATTTGGTGACGTGCCCAGGGTCACAGAGCTAGGAAGTGTCTGAGGTTGGATTTGAACTCAATTCTTCCTGACTCTGGGCTCAGCGTTCTATCCACTGTTCCACTTAACCACAAAATCTTCTGCTTGGCACCAGAGGCCTTTACAGCATGGCTCCAGCCGATCTTCCCTGTTACTGAACGTTGCTCACCTTTATGCAATCTGTATTCCAGCCAAACTGGCTAACTTCCCATTCTTCATATGTGCTATAACATCTCCTCCCTCCCCCTCCTGGAGTCCCTGGCTTTCTTTAGGTCTCAGCTCAGGTTATACTTCCTCTTAGGAGACCTTTAAGTAAGTATTTAATAAAAGCTATTTGTTCATTCATTCATTCATTCATCATTCATTCATTCATCATTCATTCATTCATTCTGTCCCTCCCTGCTCTACCAGGTATCTCTCTAAGGAATTGCACAATTCCCAGATAACACATGCTTGCTTGTTGTCCTTTTAGCTGAGTTGGATCACATTCTGCTTCCCCATTGGCTCTTCCATTGCATGCTATCAAAGGCTATGTTTACCTTTGGGTCACTCGAGTGAAGCTTGACAAGAGGAAAAAGGAAGTCAGGAGATCCCTGAAGGAACTGGACCATTCCTGGGGCCTGATTAATTCTCTCTGTGCTGGGCTTCGCCTCCTCTCCCTGTCTCTCTTCTTTCCCATGCCAGCTTCCCAAAGGAGGATTCCAGGGCAAGATGGAGCCTGAAGGAGGAGGTGCCTATAAATTCCTGAAACCCGCTGGGGACCAGGGAGGGAGGGAGCCTGGGCAGGCTGTCCGAGGGCCTCTTCTTGCTCCCCCCTGCCCAGTACTTGTCAGGGAAGCAGAGGGGTCCACTGGAGCCAGCCCAAGCTGCTCTGTGACCTTGTTCTTAGGGGTCCAGGTGGGAGAAAGAGCCCCTAGAATCCCCTTCCTCTCTACTCCCCAGCCAACATCTGGACCACTCTCTGTGCTTGACTCACCAGCCTAAGGAAGGCAGAGACAGGGTCCCAGTCCAGGGAAACTGGTCAAGGAGGCAGAAAGCCAAGATGCTTGGCCCCTGGAGAAATATGATAACCAAGTCATGGCCCTGTGGAGGGACCTTAGGCAAACTACTGAACCTTGCTAAGCTTTTACTTCCTTATCTATGAAATGGGAATGATGATCTAATGTACTGGAAAGAGTCAGTGGCCCGGGGTTAGAATCCTCCATCTTACAGCCTGGGCTACTTTGGACAAGGCTCTTTCTGGATTTCAGTTTCCTGGTCTCCAAGATGAGGAGCTTGGAGCAGGCGGTCTCTCAGTTCCCTGCCGGCTCTAAATTCTCCCATCCCATCATCTGCACCTTGAATGCCAGCTCAGGCTTCTAATCCAAGCAAACAAACATTCATTAAATACCTAATATGTGTGAAATGCTCGGGCTGGGGATATAAAGACACACCAGAAAACAAGACTCTGCCCTCAAGGAGCTTGGATACTGTCTAGTGCCTTCCTCATGATAACTCTAGGATGCTCATGCCATGAGGATTCTTGAAGTCGGCTGGGCAATAAACGTCTATTAATCACCTAAATGTGCCAGGCACTGTGCTAAACACCGAGAACACAAAGAAAAGCCAAAGACAGCTGTTTGAAGTCTTCTGGTCCAACTCCTCCCCCTCTCCCCACCCCCCTTTGTTTATAGAAGATAAAACTGCCCAGGGTCACACAGGGCAGGAAGTAGAATAGGCAGGATTCTAACCCAGGGTCTCTCGCTCCAAACTGAACATTCTCCATAATAAGTTCACCTAATAATATCGCTTACTCTTCAAAACAGAACATTCCACTCCAGCTTGGATATCTGCCTATCAGATGCACTTAGGAAACTGGATACTTTCGTGTTTCACCATCCCAAATTATTCTATTTTAATGAGTAATAATGAGTTTCACTAGGTCACTGCCCAAAGACCTGGATGGATCATCCCAGTAGAAAGGAGCTGGTGTGGGTCCACCATTTCCCCTTTCAATGTGGGGGCTGGCTGAGTAGCGCTGAAGTCCTGGCCTGGCGCCAACTCCATCTCCCACGGTTCTCCCTTTGCCCTGGCAATTCCCCATGTTTGGAAGGCCCTCCTCGATCCCCTCTGCCCCTCCCTCTTCCTTCAAGACTCAGCTCAATGGCCACCTTCTGCCTGGAGCCTTTCCAGCTGGTGCTCTCCCTCCCATCCACATGATGTGTATTTAGTGACTGTTTTATTGGTGCTTGTCTTTATTTGTATTCTGTATGTGCTTATCTGTATAAGGACTGGTTGTCTCCCCATTTGAAGAAAGGTCCTTATAAGTAGGAGCTGTCTCATTCTTTGTCCTTGGTTCCCCAATATCTTGCACACTGCCCAGCACACAGTAGGTGCTTCACAAGTGTTTGCTGGACTGGATTGACCGCCGTTGGGGAGGTTTGCAGGTTGGGTGGAGCCGACCCTACACGGTAAGCTCCAGGAGGCCAGGGCCTGTGCCTCCTCTAGTTTTGTGTTACCCCAGAGCCTATCACGGGGCTTTGCATGGGCTGTCCTTATTAAATCTCTGTTGACTGATTTGGATGAGTACAGAGAGCTAATTCATGTCTATGTGGCTTCCTTGCTTTAAGCAGCATAGAAAACTTGAGGTGAAAGGGCCTTTGTCCGGTTTCTCCATCTGTAGAGTGAGAATAAGACTATTGCCCACTCAATCGGATCCACAGTTAGGGCCATAGATGGCAAAGGCTTGGAAATCAATGGCATGCCCATCAATGGGAAGGGCTGAACGAGTTGTAGTATATGACTCTGATGGAATACTATTGGTCCATGAGAAGTGATGAGCAGACGGACTTCAGAAAAACCTGGAAAGACTTACATGAACTGATGCTGAGTGAAGGGAGCAGAACCTGGAGAACATTGTGCACAGCGACAGCAACATTGTGTGATGACCTGCTATGAATGACTTAGCTCATCTCAGCAATACAATGATCTAAGACAATTCCAAAAGACTCATGATGAAAAATGCTGTCCACGGGCAGAGAAAGAACTACGGAGTCTGAATGCAGATGGAAGCATATTAATTTCTCTCTTTTTTTCTTTCTTGTGGTTTTTTTCCTTTGTTCTGATTCTTCTTTACAATATAACTAATGTGGAAATATGTTTAATATAATCATGTAGTATAGCTTATATCAGATTTCTTGCCGTCTTGGGGAGGAGAGAGGAGAAGGAGGGAGGAAGAAAAAAATCTGGAACTCAAAATCTTATAAAAGTGAATGTTGAAAACTATCTTTACATGTAATTGGAAAAAATAAAATACTATTGAGTGGAAAGAAAAAGAAAGGACCACAGAGGTTATAGCCTAACCCCTTTTCCTTTCACAGCTAAGGACACTGAAGCCCAGAAGAGAGAATTGACTTTGCCCATGATCAGAGAAGGTCGTAAATGGCAAAACTGCTTCAGGCTGCATCCCCTGGCTCCAGATCGTGGTCGCTGCTAATATTTTTCTTGTACATTCTTTGTCATAACAATGGCCCCTTCCATTGCTAGAGCATATTAGGGTTGGCAGAGGCACCCCTGGCGGTCAGCCAGACAACAAGACATCATTAAACACCTACTATGTGCCAGGTGCTGAGACCCAATGCTGAAGATGACACAGACAGAAACAGCCCCTGCCTTCAAAAAGCTTACATTCTAATGGGGGAGGCGACATGTAAATGTGGGTTCATACATGATAGAACATTAAGTGCTTCCTTTGTGCCAGGCACTGGGATACAAATTTAAAAAAATGGAGCCTACCCTCAAGCAGCTATCATTCTGTCAGGAAAGACAAAACATCAGAGGGCATTTTAATGGATCTGGGAAGTAGGAGAGCAGACGGATTGCATGGGAGTCCTCAGCAAATGGCAGTTCATGCAGACTGACCAGGCAGGAGAGCAGGGCAGAGGGCAAGGACGTCCTGAGTTGGGCAAGGCTGCTGGGAAGGAGGTGGAGGAGTCAGGAGAGGGAGTTGAGTTGGTGATGAAAAGGAAGGACTGAAGAGAAGGAGGTAGGCAGATATACTCATCATTATTGGGTGTTCAGAGCACAAAGGTGCATGCTGAATTCATGGTGAGCTCGGGCTGAGTCTCAGGACAGAGATAGAGCCTCTTGAAAGCTGCTGTTGCCAGCCTTGGCCTATAGCCGTCATCAAAGGCATTCTTTTCCCAAGCTTCCTACAGGGCAAAGTTTTAGCAGCTTTAGTAGCCAAATAGGCTAGAGTTTTCTAGGTATAGATAAAGAGAGGCCCAGAGATGAGATGGAGTCTGGGTCAAGCCCCATCTGGAGGACCGGGCTGAGCTCTGGGGGACCACAGTCTCGGAAAGTCCGTGTTTAGCTGCTGAATGTTTGGGGAAGGGCAGCCAGGATGGGGAGAGGCCTCAAGTTCAAGGAACTGAGGAGTTTTAGCCAGCAGGAGACTTGGGCAGGGGAAGGATCTGAAGGGCCTTTATTCACAGGAATGTTAGCTTGTGTCCAAGGGATACAACAAGGAGCCACAGGTGGAAGTTATGGAGAAGCAGGTTAAGGTTCAGCCTACCAGAGAAAAAAACTAAAACCTCTCCAAGGACGAGCTATCTACATGCGGAATGAGCTTCCTCAGAAGGCTCCTTCCCCACTCTCTCATTAGTCTTTGGGCAAAGGATGAATGGCCACTTCTTGGGAATATGATAGTGGGCACTCCCTCTCAGGTCTGAGTTAAACAAGATGGCCGCTGAGGTCCTTCCAACTCTGACACCGATCTTGTGACTTAATTTGAGCTCTTTGACCACAAACAAGAGTATAACCCCAAACTGCACTTTCCCTCCTTCCTGTGTATGTGTGTGTGTGTGTGTGTGTGTGTGTGTTGGGGGTGGATGGGCAGGATGCATACAGAAAACATAGGCCTGGGAAATGCATCTTGGAAGCCAATAATACCCCAATTATCCTTCCTGATTGATGGCACAAAGCCTTGACTCCAGCCCACCCTCCTTGTGTGACCTGGAAAACTCTGGGCAGTAACAGAAAGCGACATGTGGAGGGAGGAAGGACACCCAGCCAATCCGAGGGACAGTCTGGCCCTTAGGATTTTTGCCTTGAAAAACAAAGCTAGCCCAGGCAATTCTGCCTCCCATCTGTAGGCACATTTCCCACCTCCCACTGAGAGAGGGAGGTCAACCAGCCTGCCCTCCTGGCAGCCGCACTGCTCTTTGGGGCCTTTTTCTCGGCTTCTTCTTCCCACTGGCCTTGCCCATTGGGATCGCTCCCCTTTTCAGCATCCAGCTCTTTTTTCCCACAAGACCAACTCATCCATTTGGAGCTGCTGCTGCCTCTGACGCAGTAGATGGGCCACCAACGTCTCCGGAATGGAGCCAGAAAGGTGGCTCCACAATAAAAAAGAAGGGAAAAACAAAACAAACAAAAAAACCCACCGCCAAATGTTGGCTAGAAACATGTGATTTCTGAGAGGGATTTAAAATGCTTTAACATTTAACATTCTATTATTATTTTTGCCAGCATGTTTCCACTCTTTTATCCTCTCCCCTCCTTGCCTTTTTTTTTTTGGCTACTTTTCTAGGACTTTATGTATTTGGAAACAAAAATTTGCAACTGACTTCAGTATCTTTGGGAAAGATTTTTTTCACTGTAATTATAGCCAGTATTTAAATCCTATTCAAGGTTTAATTTTATACTGTGCACGCAGCAGGTCATGGGTGCCACGGATGTTGACTAAGAAGTCTTTTATGATTGTAGAGCACGTGTTTGTGTACAACGGCCCACTCCTTCGCTGTTGGTGTTGATGATGACTGTATGAATTTCTTGGGATTTGAAGAATCAAAAGATCTCAGAGTGCAAAAAGACCTCGGAAGACCCATACCTAGAAGATAATTCTTTTTCCATTCCACCCAACCAGTGGCCATCTATTTCTCATTCTCTGATGAGTCACAGAATTTGAGAGTCAGAAGGGACGTGAGTGTCCGTTGAGTATAACTTGAACTCCAAAGGTATCCCCACTTGAGTATAGAAGGAGACCCTACTACTTTCCCTGGAAGACCATTCTGTTTTTGCAAAGTTTAAATTCTTAGGAAGATTTTCTTGACCTTTGGTCTAAATTTTTCTTTTACAACTTCAATCCTTTGCTCTGAATTCTGTTCTCAGGGGTCTATTGATCGATCTACAAACATTTATTAAATGCCTACTGTGTACCAGGCACTAGAGACACAGAAATAAAATAGTATCTGGCCTCAAAGACTGCATGTTCTATTTGAACATATACATATACACTTGTAAGTCTACACAAACTACATAGTAGAAATTGAATGCTTGCCCTCTAAAAACTTCCAGATAGCTATTATGCCCCCACCAGACTCATTTCTTAGTTTCTTTAAGCAGTTTTCATACAGCATTAGCTGAGATCTGACTGCTTTCCTTTGAATACACTCTAGCTTCTCAGTACTCTGGTCATCCAATGGACCTATGATCTCCTTGAAATAAATCTTCCCTTAAAGGTTACAGATGACAACCCATCTCTGGCCACCCATCTTGCTCAGTTCCTGTCCCTGGCCGTTCCATAAACTTGCCAGGGGGATCCATCCAAGCTCCTCAACGTTCTTCCTAAAATATGGCACCCGGCACTGACACAATCCCCCAGGAGTGGTCTGACCAGGGCAGAATACAGTTGATTTACAGCTTCTTTATTTCAGGAAGCTCTGCCCCTCAGTGCCACCTAAATTATACCATCTCAGATCCTTGGCTTCTAATGGCACCGGGGTTATTCCTTGATGAGGACTGTTGGGTCAATAACGTTGCAGGTGATAACACCTTCACTCTGAGCATAGTTCAGCCTTGTGCTTTGGGGACAGGTGGAAGCATTCAGTTTCTGCGGTACGTTGAAAGGGAAGATAAATGTTTATCACTTAGGATGGACTTGGTGAGAATTCTGTTTACTCGTTCGATCAAAGAATTTATTATCTTATATGTCAGGCACTATGCCAAGCACTAAAGATAATAGGAAAAATAGAAGCAGGGTCCCCATCAGGAGCTCACATTTAAGTGGGAGGGCAAGGTGTACATCGCTGGGTCCATACAAGATAGCTACAGGGCAGAGGGAATGTGAGCTCAGAAGGGAGAACTTAAGCAGCTGTGGGGCAGAGCTTGGAATGGGCCGGGATTGTGGGATTTGAGCTGAGTCTTGTGGGAAGTCAGGGAACCTTATGGGTGAAAATAAGAGAACATATCCCAGGCATGGGGTATAGCAAGGCCAAAGGAAGAAATGGGAAATGGGTTATCATGTGAGGAACACCAAATACGGAAGAGATTGCAGATTGTACAGTGCAGATTAGGGACTCCTGGCAACAGGAAACACCATCAGGCTCTGGGACACAGGTACCTACCTGATGAGGAAGACCAGTACATGTTCAGTGAAAGCCACACATCCTGGGAATTCATCGGCAGCAGTCATCATAATGAAATAAAGAATGTATGAGGAGGCAGACGTGGGAAGAAGAGAACAGTTATGAAGGCTGCATTGTGAAACATAGGTTCTCATTACCTGCCACCCCTTGGAGACACAACAAAATTACCTTGGGCCCACTGGTCCCAGTGTCAAAGGCTCCTCTGATGCTAGTGATCTGACTGGTGACTGCTTCCCTGTTTCTGAAAAAGGTTATAGCAGTATGAGAGCTTGGGGCTGTTTCCTAATTAGGATACTCATAAAGGACTCTGTTCTCTGTGGATTTGTCTTCCTCCCATGCCTGGGATTATCACACCAGCTTGCCTGCTATGTGAGTTTGTGCATTTCCTCTTGGGCTGATGCATTCAGAAATGCACAAAGGAGGTATATCCTGTTCTTGTGTCCCACCTGAGTAGAAGTCCTGCTGGCCTGTGCTCGCCTGTACACAGCAGGAAGGAACAAGGGAATAGGCCTTAACCGGTCAGATCTCTGGGTATGACAGCTACTGATGAGAACCAGCCCCAGATGTGGTGACTAGACTTTTGTCTGAGAATGTAGCTTTGAGACTTCGTCCCTTTCTATTCTGAAGGGGCAATAGCTAAACACTGAGGGCAGAAGAGTGCCCTGTCAAACTCTGATGGATATTTCAGGCTGTCTAATCACCTGAACTGCCATAAATTCACTTAAAATTTTAATTTGGTCCAATTCAACGAGAATTGATTACCATATGTTATTATAATTAAGGTGGTAAGAAAATTAAGCTTTGGGAGTGGGAAGGTATTAGCTGCAGCCCACAGTCCTAACAAGACATTAGCCTCTCTCTACTCTGAGGCTACCTACAGGCAGCAGATGAAACCTGGGAGATGGAGAACTTCTGCCCCAGACCCTTGTGCTGATAATACTGTCTACCTCCCGGGACTGTGAAGAAAAATGAGATGATACACGTACACATACATACACATCTATATGTCTACATACATACATATACAGCTATACGTATACATACATATATATACATCTATATGCATACACACATACACATATATATATATACACAGATATAGCACGTTGCAAACTTAAAGTGCTACGTAAGTGCTAACTGTGGCTTTTATTGTCATTATTAAACTATCTCTTATATGGCTATGGGAGCAGTGTTTTCTATTCTAGTTGGGATCATTGCCATTCATTTACCTATGTCTAAAGCATGAATGTTGGTAGCTTCTCTTGATCTGTTCAGAAGGTGGATTTCCTTGCTACTCCTTGAAGTCAAGTCCAATTTTTCTTCATTCATTTGGTAAGCATTTATGATAATAAGCCGTGGGCAGAGTCACTTAGGTCTGGCCCCACAAGGATCAGGTTTGATCTTGAAGGCCAGTCCAGTTCCTATCTTTCTGGCAAATCTCCAAGTGTGGCTTTTCTATAGATCATGCATAGGCTTCTATAAATGGAGGCAATGAGGCCTTCTGCTCTCATGCAAGCAATCCAGGTAACAATGATATTGCATATTGCACAACTTTTATTTTACTCCACAGAAAAAGCAGATAGCACAAGTGCCTGTCAACAAATACAGAAAATTCCTAACGGGCCTCTCAACAGCCCATAAACTAGCAAAACAGTTCTCCTCCCACTTAGGCAAGCTTATTGTTTGGGGCTCTATATTAAATTGGTTCATTAAAACTATCTCTCTCATGAGTTCACAGGAAAATATATTTGTCCTGTTATTAGAATATAAAGAAAAACATACCTTCATCTCGAGGTATTGTCTGAATGATAGCTCCTTGAATCTAAGGCATTCTGGGCACACCCTGGAGTCTGTCTTTGTCAGGGAAGTGGATCCCAGCTTATGCTCTTAGCTCATTCTCTTTTCAAATGAACTCCTAGAGGAGAGCCTTCCATCCCAGAAACTGTGGGTCTCGTGGAATTATGAAGCTTGGTCATTAGAGTGGGGCAGGGCTGGCATGGGGGGGCATGAGCTGAATCTGGAGCTTAGCGATGAATGAGAGAAGAGTCACTGCTTAAGCATAGCTCAAGCATGGTAACTGACACACTTTGGCCAAGTCATTCAGTTTCTCTGAGCCTCAGGTTCGCCTTCTATAAATGATATCTCTAATGCCCTCTTCGTGGGCCTTTTGTGAAGAGCAGATGACATGGTTACATAGACCAAGGGCTCCAACTCCTCATTTGACAGATGGGGAAACTGAGGGAGGCCAGGGAGGTCAAACAGTTTGCCCACATCTAGAATTTGAACCTAGGACCTCTGTATCCAAAGCCCCTTCTACATAGAGATAATTGACCTGAAATCCCAGAGGTAGTAAATGGCAGAGCTGGCTCCTCTAGCACCTGAGATCTCACTGGTGTGCATACACCCTCCAGTGGTGCAGATCACAGCCCACCCATGCCTTCTCACTCATCCATGTCCCAAGGCTCTGGCAGAGCTATGATCTCCCTGATGTTGGCACCCCCAGCACCAATGCAGATCTCAGCCCACTCTGGGTGACTGTCACCCACACCCTTCCATAAGTCTGCTCCAGTGGGCACACCTTCTGCTCACTCTCCTGACATTGAGTTAAACCAATGAGACCTATGAACTGTTCCCATTTACTAAAGGCACTAAGTCTGTTTTATCCCAAGGCAAAAAGAGACCTTCACATCACTCCCCTGAAAACAAACAAACAAATAAAAATACCGTCAGCAGCTTCCCATTCAAATATGCTCACCTCTGTCTGGTCTTTCACAATTGGGCACCAGCCTGCCTTCCATCCTGATTCTCCCCCACATCTTCCTTCTACCCAGGCAGGCCTGTTTGCAGCAGAATGTGCCTTCTGTTCTCTTGTGTGTGCTGTCCTCCATGCTGAGAATATGTGACCCCCCTCCTCCCCTCTGTTCCTTGGCATCCCCTGGCATCCCTCTGTTCCTGCATGACTCAGCTCAGGTGCTTCCTCCCTCACGAGGTCCTTCCACATCCCCCCAGTGGTCGGTGCTCTCTCCCCTGAAATCAAGCCGGACTTACTTTGCATCTATTGTATTTCTCTGTGTACCAGCTGTTCCCCCCCTCCCCCACTTAGGACATTAGTCCCTCGGAGGAAGGGACTGCTTCACTTTTATCCAGAGCTCACCATAGGGCCTGGAGAAGGAAATGACCAATGGGTACAGTATCTTTGCCAAGAAAATCCCAAATAGGCTCACAAAGAGCGGAACAGGACTGATCGCCACCATCATAGGGCCTGGCACACAGGAAGCATTTAGCAAAGCCTCATTGAGTTGAATTGAATTGGATTGAATTGAAAAGAAGGATAGAAAACACGTGAGCCCTCCACCTCACTGCAGTCACGGTTCCACTTTGGCCTCCTCTTGGGGAGAGAAGTGGCCGATTTAAATAACTGAATCCTGAGCAATCAGAGATGGACTCTAGGTGGGCCATGGACCTCAGGGGGCTGCGCTTTGTTTGTTTTTGTTTTTGGCAAGGGGATTGAGCCCTTCGGTTCAGGATAAGAAAAACTTGGCCACCTGTGTATGCTTTGACCATGAACAGGCCAGAGAAGCTGCTAGCTGGCATAGTGGCCAGGCCAGAGCATCGGCATCTTTTCAATTCCTGCCTCAGATCTCACTAGTCAGGTAACCCTGGGCAAGTTCCTTAATCTCTCTGGCCTCAGTTTCCTCATCTGTAAAATGGAGCTATAACAGCACCTGACCCACAGGGTTGTTGTGATGACCAAATGACCTTATGCACTGCATCACCATCATCACCATGCCTAAACACAGGGTTGGTTGAATTCCTCTGCGGTCACGGGCCCTTAACTGTAGATCTGAAGATGACTTCAGAGGTCATCTCATCTGACCCCCTCGTTTTACAGACGGAGGCTCTACTCTCGTTGGTAACATTAATCACTCTTTTTATCTCCGTTGGCACGTCCCCCATCCTGAATCTCTGGGGGAAGGGTGCCCGTCTACCTTGCCTATGTTATGGGTTGTTGGGCTCATCTCAAGAATCACTGGCCTCTCACTGGTCATTTAGCATCAGCTGCCCATCATCTAATCCAAATCCCCTCCATTTAAAGATGAGGAAGCCGAGCCCTGAGAGAAGTAACTTGTTCAAAGTCACTCGGGAAACAGAGCTGGGATTGGCTCTTACCCGCCTTGATGCTTTGTCCACCACTCTTTCCCACAAACCTATAACCCCCTGGAAACTTCGAATCGGTCCTTCAGAGTCACATACAAACTTGTCTCCTCTGCAGAGAACTCAAAATTTAAAAGTTCTGGGAAGGAGTAAAAAAGTCACACTGATGATTGCCCTTTGAAAATGCTAAAATATAGATGCAAATTTGTTAACGTAAGTGTATTTTACAATGCAAATAAGAAAAAAAAAGGTTCAGCTCATGTATTTATAGTCAGAACTTCATGAAGTCTGGACTCCTCAAGGAAGGACTCCATGTATTTTTAATTCCAAGAACTCGGTTGGTCTCTGTGGGGAGTTTGTTTACCCCTGAGTGGGCTCTTCACTATTTCTCCCTGGTGCCTTTTATCTGTGTTCTAAACACTGCTGGCCTTCAGGCACAGCTGTCAGGAGAATTCATGATTTCCATGTTTCATATCTTTAAAAAAAAGGAATGCACAGTTTGGGACATTTTGTGCCTTGTGAGGGGGGGCCAGGAGGGTGAAGCCCTGTGATGCCGGGGGACCCTGGCTGGTGTAGGAGAAAGGAGACTGTGCAGAGACCCTCTATAATGAATCTGATGGAGGGCAGGGAGAATAGAAGGTTCTTTGTAGGATCTCTGATCCAGCAAGGAGGTTGAAATAGTCTTTTCCTTAAGGAACACAATAAAATAATGTGCAATTGAGCTTAATAAGGTGGGCATCTCCTACGCAGAGACACTCATTATTCTGCTTACCACTGCTTTTAAAAAGATTGCGCTGTTACAATTGTGTGATTTGAATTTCACAGCTCTCTCTTGGCTCCTGGGACCAAGAAGAGCGGATCTGGTCCCTTTTACACGTGACAGTCCCTCCAATACTTTTAAAAAAATAATTTATTTTTAATAGTATTTTATTTTTCCAATTACATGTAGAGATGATTTTTAACACTCATTTTTTATAAAATTTTGAGTTCCAAATTTTCTCCCTCTCTCCCCTTCGGAAGGTTGTAAGCAATTTGGTATCACCTTTACATGCTTGAATGCAGCCATCGTCTCCCCTGAGCCCTCTTTACTCTGCATAGTCCTAGCTCATTAGAGAGGCCCTACTAAGGTCCGTTCCTAAGGCCTTCTGCCACCCTGGCCATTTGTCTGCATGTGCTCCATCAGTCCCCTTCCTAACTGTGGGCTTCAGCTCTGTCTCCAAGGTGGCACATGGGGTAGAGTATAGCTAGATGGTCACCTTACTCATTGTGGGCACTTTTATGGTGGCCCAAGGTGTCCTTGGCATGAACAAATCACCCCATTGACTTCTAGTGAGCCTTGCAATCCCCTAAGAATCCCAGCTAACTTTCACGCCAATGCATATCTACCCATACTTTACCCATCTTGTACTGGAAATTGACTTCTTGAGACCAGGTTCAGGATTTTGAGTTTATCCCTACTAAATTTCATCTGTGGACATTCAACAGAGCCATAAAATGACTCCAATGGTGACTTAGGTTTCTGAGCTTCAGATCTCAAACATTCAAAAGGATCTCTCTGAGATGGAACAGCTCAGGAACCTCTCTGAAGAAGTGTTAATTGATGGTGTCATCCAAGTGTCCCAGAGTCCATATTGTGTAGCATGGAAGAAGACAAGGGAGATAGGGATTTATGGGGGCTAGCAGACTTTGATTAGGGAGAAATATAATTTAGTAAGACACCAGAGTTCTAAAAATCATCTTCCCCAGTCCAAGATGTAGGAGCGATGGCTACATGGAAGTCCATTCCGAATAAATCTGAGTGTTTCATTAAATGAGAGGTTCAGTGAGTCAGCACCGAAATATAGAAACTATGGAAGGTTATGCAGTTGTAGGGTGCATTCAGAAAGGACGGCCTAGAACAAGGCGGACAGTGGGTTAGCCTAGTCATTGTTCTCTGCCTAAGTCAAACCACAGACAGCTCATGGTGTATGGTTCTGGGGGTCACAGTTTAAGATGGAAATTGAAAAGGTGGATGGCACCCAAAGGAGGGAAATCCAGTTGTGGAAGTCCTCAAGATCATGGCATACAAAGATCCATTGAGGGAATCAGGAGTGTTCGACCTGGAGAAGGAAGGACCTAGAGAAGAACATGATGGTTCTCAGTAAGTAGTTGAAGGACTGTCATGTGAAAGAGGGGATAGATGTGATCAATTGGAGACGTCCAACAGGAGAACGGGCTACCTTGAAAGGTGTTGGGTTCTGTGGTGGGGGAGAGGGTCTTCAAGCAAAAGTTGAATGACCGCTCATGAGGTGGAGATCATTGTTTTTAGTTACACTCCTAGGAGTTTTGCTAGATACGAAGGAAAGCATAAGGACTGGGGGCCATCTAACCATCTACTAACCCTTGAAAACAAATGAAAAAGAAGCACATTTTAAAATAGAAGATCCATCTGCCAGTAATTTCAAATGCACTGCTGTAGCCTGCCCTTTGCTTTCAGGAGGGGGCAGTGTGTGGGCAGGTGGGCTGTGAGCCTCCAGAACAAGGCTTTGGTTTCATTTGCAAACCTCCTTTCAGGGCATCTTAGGGAACCTGGAGGCAACAAATACTACCTTAAATTTAGACAAAGCCTTCTCTTAAAAAAATCCTGCTACTTTGAATGACATAATAATCTCTGACATTTATATAGCTCTTTATAATTTATAAAACACTTTACTGATGTGGTTACACTTAACTCTTTGAGACTGGAGATGAATTTCTGGGATTTCATTAGTATTAAGAACTGTCACATGAGAAAACTCCCCCTACAAATTCAAGGGAACATCTTCTCTTCAACATCTAAGTGACTTGTCCAAGGTCACACAGCTGGTATGTGTCAGAGGCAGGAGGTGAACTCAGGCCTTCCTGACTCTAAATCATCCTGTATTCACTTAGCTAGATGACGTCTTCCCAGGGCCTGTGAGCTCTCAGTCATCAGGCATGATGTGTTTAACCTGCCTGGGCCCATTGAGCCAGGCCCTTAATATAGGATTCTGGGAGCATCAGTGTCTATGTGTCTCCCAACAGGGGTCTGAATGTTATATTATTACTGCTGTCATCATTCTCACAGCCCCGAGAATACCTGGTGACATTTTGTTCCACCACTCATCACCCCCTCCCACATTCCAAAGTCACAGAGTGTCAAAAGCCCTTGTTCTTTGTTCAAGACAGCCAGAGTGCTATGAAATCCGCACACTTTGAGGAACAAAGCTGAGCATCTGTGGGAGGAAGCCTCGAAGGCAGGGGTATCGCCGGAGGGGCCCGACGGCCAATCCTCGACGAGGGACCTCTTCCTTTTATTCACTCCGTTATTTTGATCGCTGCCTCTCTCAGGCTGTAGGGATGCCCACTTAAATTCATACTCCCTGAAGAGGAATGATGCCTTCAGTCTTTGCACTGGTATCCCTGGCGTCTGGCAAAGTGCCTAGTACTAAAGAAATGCTTGTTGATTGAATCGCTGACGTCCCAATAATCCTTACTCCAATCTTTTCTCGTAACCAAGAGAACCATAACTGCCCCAGCGGCCATGTCTATTGGCATATGCGACATTCAGTCCCCATAGCTCCTCATCTTTATGCAGAAAGGCTTTGGTTTCTCTCGTTATCTCACAGGATCACAGAACAGGCATCAGAAGGGACCCCAGTGTCACTGGGTCCAATCCTGCCATTTTATAGATGAGGAAACTGTGGCCTAGGGAAATGAAGGACTTGTCTAAGGACACACAGGTTAGAAGTTACAGAGGTGGAATTTGAACTCGGGTCCTTTGGCTCTAAATCCAGCCCCCTTTTTATCATGCCATGAGGACTCGTTTACGCACTTCTGAGAATCTTTTTGTAGAAAAGAAACAGAAGACTGGAGAATGTGGAGAAGAGGGAGGTCAGAATGGTGAGTGACCTCAACACCGTGACCAGTGAGGCTTGGTGGGAGGACCTGGGCACGTCAGGGTGCAGGTGATGCGGCAGCAACGTCGGAAAGGCTGCCCTGGGGAGCTGGGATTATCTTTGGTCTCTTTGGCCCCAGAGTGGGGAAGGAAGGAGAGTTGCCAAGAAGGAAATTGGGGCTCAACGTCTGGAGAAATTTGCCACCAAGTTGACCTGGGTGAGAGTAGGATGCCGCCCGCGTCGGGCTGTCTCCTGTTCAGGCGTGGGCTTGACCACGTGGCCAAGGAGGCTTGAACCTTCTTCAGATCTGAGGTTTTGTGAGCCCCCTTCCCCCTCGGAACATTCTGGGATCAGTGACTGACTAACAAAACGTCTGGGATTAGAGCCTCAGCCTCATCAGGTCTGCAGACGCGACTCACCGGGCTCTCCACAGGAAGATGGTTTTTTGGCCACCGCTATTCTTCACAAGGATCGAAGGCCGTCCTGGAGAGGGAGCGCTACTTGTACAGGTGGAGGGGACGTTCAACGGATGAAATCAGAGTCTTAAAATACTGACGTTGATCTCCAGGGTCCAGCCCATGGCAGCTGCTTAATCAATGTGGATTGCATTGAATTCTGAATTATTCAAGACAGTCTAATTTTTAAATATCTGCTCCCCTCAAAGTTAGGGTTAGTCCTCAGTCAGATTTAAGGCAATGGGATGTAGTAGTACAGTGGATAGTACCTCGGGAAGACCCAAGTTCAAACGTGGCCTCAGACGCTTACTGGCTATATGACCCTGGGCAAGTCACTTAACCCTGTCTGCCTCAGTTTCCTCATCTGTCAAACGAGCTGGAGAAGGAAATAGCAAACCGTTCCAGCATCTCTTCCAAGGAAACTCTTCGGGGTCGCATAGAGTTGAGACAATTTTTTTTTTTTGCAGGGGGAAGGCAGAGCAATCGAGGTTAAGCGATTTGTCCAAGGTCACACAGCTAGTAAATGTGTCAAGTGTGTGAGGTCACATTTGAACTCAGGTCCTCCTGACTCCAGGGCAAGTGCTTTATTCACTGCGCCACCAAGCTGCCCCAAGTCAAGACAAAATTGAAACAACTAAACAACGACAAAACAACAACGATGTAGGCAGTGAATACTGGATTCAGAGTCAGAGGACATGGCTTCAAATCATATCTCAAGTCTCATATGATCTGTGAGTCCCTCCCTTCCCTGTGCCAGGAGTGGATGGTCTCTGGGGTCCCTTGTAGCTCTAAATCCTAAAAGAGGCCAAGGCATGGACAGGGATTGTCTGTTGAAGTCAGTGAATTTAAATTCTTAGCCCCCAAGCAAAGCCTTGCTGGCTGTTAAGAGACACTGTCGGCCCCCAGACATGGACACAGGAACACTGCCAGGGGCTGCCTGGGCAGAATTTAGATCCATGCCTGTAGCTTATTAAAGGAAATGCAATTAAGATGCTGGGAGCCCCAAGGATTATAATTTATTTGAATAATTTTTCCCTTTCCAAAAAACAAAAATCCCTAGCTTTGCTAGCATGTAATTGCATATTGTAGGTTTTGATAATTCTTTTTTCTCTTTTTTCTATTTTACATTAAAATATATTTTTTGAAGATTTGATTTTCTTTTCATTCCCTTCTTTTGATCAGGTTAGCTTAAAACAGCAACATTGCTAGTCTTTTCAGAGAATCAGCTTCTTGTTTTATCTACCATTTTTGTAGTCTGCTTTCATTTTATCTACTTCTCAATTATCTTTCAAGATTTCTTCTCTGGTGCCTATTTTTTTTTCTTGTAAATTTTTAAGATTTTTTTTTAAGTCGAACAGAAGAAATCTTTTGCTAGTCTGATTAAAAGAGAGGAGGGAAAAGTCAAATCTATTTTGCTAATGCATGTTTTCAGAGGTATATTTTTTCCTTTTTGGATTGTATTAGTTACATCCCAGAATTTTTAGTTTGTTGTTTCATTTTTATAATTCCTTGACATAGCTATTAGTTTTTCTAACGATTTGTTCTTTGACCTTCTCATGATGTCATTACTGTTTCCATTTTAAACTGTATCTTTTGCTTGTATTCCCTATATTAGCTACTTTTCAAATAACATTACTTTAGATTAAAAAAAACATTCATTTGTCATTTCTCTGTTCCCCAGCATATGCTATTTTTCAAAAGTACTATGTAGCACTAAGAAATATGTATATTTTTAATGCCGTCATTTGAAGATGCCAAAGTCATTCAGATTTATATTTTCTCAGTTTATCCAGTTCTACATTTTTCTTTTTGCTTATCTTTCTATTAGATTCATCCATCTCTGAACTAGCAACATTAAAATCTATAATTATTATTATGTTATCTATGCTACTGTTACTTTTTCCTTCATGAATTTAGATGCTATGCCATTTGGCACGAATATGTTTAATACTGATATCGTTTCATTGTCAGATATCTTTAAGCATATTGTAGTTTTCCTATTTGTCTCTTGACGTTAGGAATTTTTTATTTTTGTTCTGATGGATGGCATGATTGCAACGTCTGTTTAGAATAGTTTGTTCCAGTCTCTCATTGCTTTTCTGTGTGTGTCTTTATTTTTAGATATGTTTTTCATACACTTCAAATTGTTGGGTTTTTTCTTATCTATTCTGCCTTTTTTTGGTTTTACTATATTGTTTAATCTATTTACATTTAAGGTTATAAGTGTTAGACTTGTATTTTTTCTATTTACTCTCATATTGATTCTTATTGTGTTCTGTCCGTACTTTGTCCCTATGATTAATTTTTGTTTACACTACTTTGATACCAGTCTAGTTCTACAGACTATAACTACTCCCATTTTCTGCATTATTCCATATTTCGTGAATTTACTTAAATTGTAGATTTATTGGCCCATTTACTTATTTATCTGTTTCTCTTTTGATGCTTCATTTTTTTTCCTGTCTAGCTAAGCATATGGTTCAAAATCTTCTATCTTCCTTCTCTTCCAATTTCCTAGTTTAAGAAACATTCATTTGTGGAATTCCTTCAAAAGAACAGTCACTTTGGTGTATGAGTATTACAAATAGATTGCCAGCCCAGTCAAGTAACTGTAAAAATTGTGACCTTCGTTGGGAAGGCTGCGCTTGGATTTTCTCTGAATCTAGAAACAGGAGATGCCTTATTTCAAATCTCCCCTCTGACACTTATTGAGATCTTGAGCAAGTCACTTAAAATCTCTGAGTCCTGGTTTTATCATCTGCAAAATAGGGCTAGAAAAAACTGTAGAACAGTGGTGTCGAACTCAAATAGAAGTGGGACCACTACTTCAGGAGTAAGGATCCCTGGGGGCTGCATATGGACTTAGTTTTTGAATAGGATATCATCTATGTTTTATCGTCTTTTTATCTAGTTAGTTAAATATTTCCATGTTATGTTTTCATTTGATCCCTGGCAGCCAGTACTCCCACATGAGCAGGATGCTTGGTGTTCTGCTGCAGGACTTAGTCTGAGGGTGATTTTTGAGGCTCCAATTAGAGCCTGTATGGAAAAGAGTTTGAAGATGAAAGTGGTAACTACATGGTAGCTCATATTCTCATCAATCAACAAGGAATAGTAAAAACCGAGGTCCGATGCGTGAGCCAGGGCCAGCTCTGCTCCTTCCCAAGCCCTAACTGGTTTGTCTTTGAGATAAATCTCTGCATCCCCCTCTTTTCTGTCCCAGGGTTCCTGTAACATGTTGCTTTGATGTTCAGGTCACACCTTGTTCCCTGAGGTTTCTGAGATCTTGATCTAGCCCCTTTTCAGGTTGGCTTGACTGATGTTTTTCTCCTTTGTCACACTAAAAGATTGTGGAAGTGAGTGTCACTCTTGATGCATATTTCTGGCATTCAGTCCCGCGGATGGCAAAGATCATTTCTAGGGAGCACAGACACCATTCAATTTGAATAGTAAACATTCATTCACCAAGCCCCACTTTGGGCAAGGCGTTGAACAGCCCCGGTAGTCGAATCCCTGACCAGCAAAATCCCATCTTTTTCAAACCAATGCTCTCCTAGAGATGGTATATGCCTGTGAGACACAAGCCACCACCATCTCAGCAGAAATAAAGTTGTGGGAGACTCAAAGAAAGCAGTGCAGTGGGTAGGAAGAGGTTGCATGGTAACATCGGTGATGGCCTCTAGGCTAGAAGCTCTTGTTGACGTTTTTTGATAGACAAAGGAGGAAGGCTGGTAGATAATTAGGAAAACCTAATGCCACTTTGCACTTAGCTTTTATTTGGCCTCAGTGGGCTGTGCTGATCGGTCCTTGATCCAACTGGAAGGACCTTTTACAAAGGGCAGGCTCTTTGGCAAGAAGGGAAAGCATCAAGAAAAAAGCATTTATATAGCACCTACTGTGTACCAGACATTGTGCTAAGTGTCTTACAAATATTTGATCCTCACAATAACCGTGCGAGGTAGGTGCTATTATGATCCCCATTTTACAGTCAGGGAAATTGAGGCAAATGGTGGTTAAGGCATTTGCTGAGGCTAGAATCGGGCATTATGAGAGAAGCACTGAAGAGCAGCCCTGTGTTTCCAGAACTGCAAGAAACAAACAGGAAACCCCCATTTATACCAGTGAGGAGTGGGCGTAGCAGCTGGAGTGGAGGGCAAAGTGTGCAGAACGAAGTCCCAGAAGCCCCCCAGATGGCTCCCAGACCCCTAGTCCAGGTGTTTCTGTTTCTGTCACTTAGCTGTGAAAGGGCAGTAGCAGAAATAAGCCCCATCCAAGGCTTTCTATCTGACAACCTAGAATGCCTCCATATCTTCAGGGGTAAAGAAGACGTTTGCCACTTCTTTGGGGGAATCGTGGAGATGTGTGGTGAAATATTTATTGCAGCCATACACAGGGGGAAAGGCGCACCATGGGGGAATTGGGGCATGTAGTCTTGGTAGTTTTTAAAAGTCACTTTACAGCTTTGCATGGGGTGGTAGGAACTACTCCAAACATAGTCTATGCCCATCCCAAGAGAGCTCTGTATGCAAAAACCACTGCCAGCTCATGGTGGTACTATGACCTTAGGCACATAACTTGCCATCTTGGAGCCTTGGTCTTCTCATCTGTAAAATGACCTGGAGAAGGAAACTGCAAACTACTCCAGTATCTTTGCCAAGAAACCCCAACCAGGATCATGGAAGAGTTGGATATGACTGACAAATTACGGAACAGCAACTCTATCCATTACACTAGACTGTGTCTGGAGAAATGGGGAAGTAATACCCCCAAGACCTACCTGGCAGGGAGGCTTGATGGGGCTCCAATGGGACGATGACGGTAAAGCGGTTAGCAAACCTTCAAGCGGTGCATTAACGATCACTATTATTATTTTGATCATTCGAGACGTGTCAAAACATAACAGGATCATGATCTTCCTGTCATCTACCGTGTTTGTGTCCCCAGTGTTGAATCAAACCTCATTGACTGATTGACTGGTTGTGGGAACTATGCCTCTCTCAGTTCAGGCTAGGTTATTTTTGCTGTCACATCACACTATTGACTCATCCTAGGTTTGTGGCCCACTAAGACCCCTTGGATGTTTTCCCACAGGAACTATTATCTGGCCCCTCCTTCATCCTGTAGTTGGGTAATTGGTCTTTTGAACCCATTTAGAGGTTCCTCTCCTATGGAGTGGACGTACAGTATTACAGCTAGCAGAATAACATTTTTAGCAATCTCTGGAGGATTAGCTCTGTGTTTGTAGAAAGGGGTGCAATGTCATATACTCATACCTGTGTATCTATAGCTGTCATCTATCATGCATGATTGAAAATAGATAGGTAGATGAATGGATAGATAGAAAGGTGGATGGTAAAAATAGAAGGAAATTTGGAAGGATAGATAGGCAGATAGATAGGAGATAGACCAATCGGTTGATAGGATAGGTAGATGGCTAGGTCAAAAGATGGATGAATGGATAGATGGGTAGATAGGTGTTTCAACAACCCGGGTAGCAGCTGTGGTGAAAAACCAACACAAGCCCAACAGCGAGAACGCTGCCAGCATAGGTTCTTTTGATCTGCGTTACTAAGGAAAGCAACGTTAAGGGGTTAACAATCTTACTTTAACCCAGCATACAAACACCATTCACTTAGTTCAGGGGAAAAAGTCAGCTCCTTGAACTTTAGAGCAAATACAAATTATAAACATCGACAGACAGACCTTGTCTGTTTCAAATCCCAATACATGGTTACCAGAGTATGGTAACAAAGTCCCAGCATCCGGGTTTACAAGCTGGAGGGCTCTTAGCTACAGCTGCCCGGAGTCTCCACATCAGCGTGCCACCAAGAGTGAGAGCCCTAAGCAAATGGCTCTGTCTTCTCTTTTTCATACAGTTTCAGAGGTTCAAATGTCATCTAAGTGACCAGAACTTAGGTTCCTATGATTGGCTCTGGAGTTAGCACCTCCCCTTAGGACCCTGGGAGCTTCATACCCACATAGGCTTAGCACCTAGTAATTAGGCGTTTGGGGCAAACTTAGGAGCAAAGATCTAATCAGGCCTCCCCTAGTTAGCCCCACCTGGGGCCCCAACTTAGTTACCAATTCACACCCACATAGGTTTAGCACCTAATAGAGGTTTGGGCCTGGGGCTTAGCACCTAGTAAGACTCAATCAAAGACACTTAATCATTTTAAAACAGTAAGAAAGCCCCAATTTAATTGATATCACAATAGGTAAGAAGATAGATAAGTGGGTGGATGGGTAAATGAAGTAGATGTATGGAGAGATTAAGGACTTGGGTTCAAATTCTGACTGTGTTATTTACTGCCTATGTGACCTTGGACAAATAACTTTACCTCTTTATGATCTGTCTATAAAATAAGGAAGGGAACTTCACTAGATAATCTCTGTGGGCGCTTCCAGCTCTTAATCAACGATCTTATGCCCTACCATGTGTATCTTTTAAATATTTCATTTACTTTCCCAGAATCTGGTTTTCTGAAGTTTAAGTAAACTGTGTGCCATTACTTTGTTTTTGTTTCTAATGGTGAAAAAACATTTTTCTAAGCCAGAAGGTGAGAATCTGCTGTAGAGTTTCCGATGAGGACCTGGAACACAAAATGTACTTGGGCATTTTGTTTGTCCATCTGTCAAGCCCTCATTTTCCCAGGCCTGTTTGGGGTCCACCTGTCTTGTCTCTCCAACTAGACTACAAATTCAGAAGCAGGGCCCGGAACTGGCTCATTTCTCTTCCTCTGCACCAGACTGCACCATATATATAGTAAGTACTTCCTAAGCATCTGCCAGATGATGATGAATGTGGCAAAGAGTTAAATGGCTGGAGTTACTTTGGACCCATTCCTCTTCTTGCCCGCTTATATTCAACCAAAGGCAGATTGTGTCCATTTCTCCTCTGCAGTGGTTCCTATCTCCCCGTCTCCCTCTCCTTTCTCCCAGCCAGCCCACGCCCTCGCCCAAATCATTGGGTAGATGGTTTCCCTGGTACTCCTTATTTTTCTTTCTAGCATTAATTCCTCTCCTCTTCCCAGGCTCCTCTGTAGGCATCATGTCCATTAGTCGTTCTGGCACAATCGTCTCCCACCAATCTTATTGCAAAGCCTTCCCTGACAGCCCGTCTTGGCTCCAGGCTCTCCCTGTATGAACAAGGCATCCCTTGCCAAATTCATTTTCTTTAAACAGTGCTTTCTTTTATTAGTTTTTTTGCCTTGTTCCCAACCTTCCAGGATGGCTCCCTGATTCTGCTTCAACAAATCTAACCTGACAGGCAATGTGGTCTACACTTAATGGAAAGAAGTCTCAGTCTAAAACCAGAAGACACCTGAGCTCATTCCTGTTCTCAATTCTTCTAGTGGTAGTGACTGCAGACTAGTCACTACCTTAGGATTTGTCAAAGAAAACACTTACTAACCATAAGAAAACTGGAGTGGGCTGCCTCTGCAGGGGTGGGCGGGCTCCCCTTGTCTTGAGGTCTTCCCCTGAAAATCGTTTAATCTGGTCTCAGTTTCCTCATTTGTAAAAATACTGGCTTAGAGTTGTGCTGTTCTCAATCTACAATTCTCTGATGATTAAAATGCAAATTCATTTAAATGTGTCACCAAATGTATAACTGCCCTTGGCCATCCAGTTTTTTCTCCGTCAATGCATACTAGTAGAGAGTGAATCTATATGTCTATAACATATTTATAGCATCTCTTTTTGGCATGGTAAAGAATTGGAAAGTAAGGAAGGAAGTGTCCACCAATTGGGAAATGGCTGAACAAATGATGCAGTATAAATGTGCAGTATTACTATTGTACTGTAAGAAATGAAGAAGGAGACAGGAAAGAAGACAAACTTTGAAGATTTCTTTGGGTTGATGCCGAAGGAAAGGAGTAGAACCATGAGAACAATCTATACAGGGATGACGACATCTGAAAGCCTTAGGATTCTTGGGGACCAGTGATGAAGCATGCTACCCACCTCTTGACAGAGGTGATGGATTCAAGATGCACAAGTAGACCTACATTTTTGACATGGTCTGGGCTGGGGGGGAGTTTGTTTTGCTTGAATGTTTGTTATAAGCATTTTGTTTTTCTTTCTTTTTGACAATAGGGGAGGGAGAATGGAGGGGGAGAGAGAGGAATATGAATCTTGTTAATTTAAAAGAAAAGAAAATTAAAACAAAAAAGGAAGAAGGTATTATTGTATGATGGTCCTTGAATATTTTTGACGTTAAAAATGAGTCTTGTGGGGCAGCTAGGTGGTGCAGCGAGTAGAGCACCGGCCCTGGAGTCAGGAGGACCCGAGTTCAAATCCGGCCTCAGACACTTGACACATGCACTAGCTGCGTGACTTTGGGCAAGTCACTTAACCCCAACTGCCCTGCCCCCCCCCAAAAAAAAACAAGAAGAGAAAAATGAGTCTTGTGACTCAAAGACCAGAAACCACTGACTTAGCTGAAAGTATCCAAGGTCTGACAGACTCATGGGATAGGACGGGATGAAGTCACCCAGCTAGGCTGGGTTCTGTGCTGGTAGAGGGAGGGTCCACTTGCATGAGAGATCCTGGGTGCACTGGAGTAGGAAGGTGAGAACACCTCATCTCAGGCTATGTGTGCTGTGGCACCTACAGCCTGATGAGTATATTTTTATGAGTGGATCATAAAACGTAAACCCTGGGCCCACATTAGCCCCACCCAACTTGGTGACTCCCAGATTGCTTGAGGCCTCTCTGCCAGAGAAACCAGCCTCCCTCTCAGCTCCCTGGGTGGGGAAGGGTTTTCCTTGAGCATTTGTAGGCTTGTTTCTTCCTGGGGGAGCATCCATACAAGCTACCCCAGGTCACGAGCTGGGTGAAGCTGCTCAGGACGTGGAGCCCAATGGAAATGGTTTTTGTGTCAATGACCATTGCGCTTCCTAGGCAGGCCCCTTCTCCCTTCCCATCCCCATGACAGGGTAATGACCAGGGTGATTCACTTGGGTCTCCCAGTTATTTTGATACCTGGGCAGTCCACAGCGTATTTTGTTCCATTGGGAAGGACTGGCTTTTTCCTGGTGACAGAGTTTGGGGGGAGATTAGGGCCTAATTGGAAAATGAGGGTATTGCTAAAAATATGATTAAGGACGATGTGGCAAAATAGCCAAAGTACTGGCTTCTAATGCCAATTAGCTCTTAACTCTGTGACCTCAGACAAGCCATTTTCCAAATTTGTAAAATGGGTGGGTTGGATTGGATGATTTCTAAGATTCCTTTCAACTCTATGAAGTCTGGCTTTTCACTTACCTCCATCGAAATATTCCAAATCTAATTAAAAAAAAAAACACAACACATTCTGAGTGGGCCAGACAGGTTCTAGGGTTGATTTTTTAAAATTTTTTAAAAAAAAACTTTTTAAAATTTTCATTTTTAATTAATATAATTTGATTTAAATCTTTAAAAATTGGTAAAATTTAAAATGGGTAAAACTGGTAATTTGATCTGCCGATCGAATACTTATTTTTACATTTGCTGACAATTTTAGTTCTGTGTTTGGGACTGAGAATCAAAAAGGACCTCCTAGAGTCACCAGGCCCCCCAGTTCCCATGACTCTGTGCTCAGTGCTCTTTTATATGACAACTGAGGTGTTCAGTGTGAGCTGATGTTAATGTAAAGGTTTTTATAATTAATCCTGGACTTGAGGCACCTGATGTCAGCAGAAGCACAGGACTGGAACCTGAAAGGCACCTCAGAAGGTGACTAGTGCAGCCCTCTCATTTGACAGATGGGGAAATGGAGGCTTGTGCAAGGTTGCCTGCGTAGCAATTGGCAAAATCAAGGCTTAAACCCAAGTCCTGTGATTCTGACCCCAGGGATGTCATCACAGCACCCACCAAAAACTGCATTCATTTAGAAAGAAGCCAACATAAAAGACACCCCCCACCCCGAGAAAAGCAGTAATTAACCTGGGGAAATACTAATGTAAAAACCAGTCGTTATAAATTTTTACCCCTTCAAGAGTTCTGACCTCACCACGTGGAAAAGAAAATGGGCAGGCTTTCTACTATAAATAGGTCAGAATGTCCTTGGCCATGGAGCTTGTATCTGCTGTCATCTAAGCCCCTTCTTTGGGGGAGGAGGCAGTGGAGCCTCAAGGAGGGTCTCATCGCTCGTCAGTGCCAGACACAAGACTTGGACGTGGGTCTACCTGACTCCAAGTCCATGTGCCTTCCCTGGTTTCCTGGGTTCAAGTCAGGCCTCTGACATGTACTGGCTGTGTGACCCCAGGCAAATGCCATAACCTCTCTGAACCCTGGTTTTCACATTTATAACATGAAGATAAGGAAGTTTGCGCCCTCTAAACTCCCAGAGGGGCCTTAGGAAGAAGAGCTTTGTTAAATGTAAAGTGCTTTAGAAACAGAAGTTCTCATTCCTATTTCTTAGCAAAACTTCAATTCTTACAGCTTTGTTTTTTAATTGGCTTTACAAAGTATGGGTAGATAGGTGATGCATCAGACAGCCTGCAGTCAGGAAGACTCATCTTTGTGAGACCCTTACTAGCTGTGTGACTCTGGGCAAGTCACTTCACCCTGTTTGCCTCAGTTTCCTTATCTGTGAAATGAACTGGAGAATGAAATGGCCAATCCCTTCAGTATCTTTGCCGAGAAAACCCCAAATGGGGCCGTGAAGAGTCAGATACAACTGAAAAACGACTAACCAATAAAATTACAAACTGTCTTGTTTTGGTTTCACTGACATGCTTGAGTTCCAGTGACCTGCTTAGCTGGCTGCCCAGGTTTGAGCCTCTCCCTGCTCTGAAGCTCTCTGTGCACAGAGACTGAACACCCCATAAGGTCATGGAATCTTAGAACCAGAAGGGACCTTGGTGATCAGCTATCTCTTCCAGAGATTCTTAGCCAGGGGATTGGAAATGTGTCTTTAAAAATAGTTTGATAACTGTATTTCAGTATAATTGGTTTCTGCATTTATTTTGTGCATTTAAAAACATGGTTCTGAGAAGGCCCTGAGCAGCCAGCCCTAATTCTCTGAACTAGACCGCCATGTTGCGGCTGTCTTCTCACTGGGCTCTGTCTCCCATTGGTGAATTCTTCTAGAACCTCCGTTTTGGGGAAGGGCCCGGACCAGCCATCTCTAATAGCCAGGATGCCACTGCTTAGGTACTCCTTGTCCTTCTTTTAAAATATATTTTATTTCATTTAAGTATTTCCCATCTACATGTGAATTTTTTTTAACATTCATTCCCTCACCTTTTTCAACTGCCCTTTTATGTGTTGTCTTCCCTCATTAAAAAGTAAGCTCTTTGAGGGCAGGCCTTGCTTTTATTTGTATTCTTAGCACAGTGCCTGGCACACAGTTGACTGATGACTCAAAGGGGTCCATGACATAAAAAAAATGAAGAACTCTTGATCTCCTCCAACCTATGCCTTACCACAAATCCTCTGGACAGAACACCCAACCAAGGGTCATCTTGACTTTGCCTGAAGGCCTCCAATGACAGCTCTCATCCTGCCATCCAGACTAAATTGGCCTGGTTCTTTCCTCTGTGGCCAAACAAACAAGCTTAATCCCTTCAATGCACCAGCCCTTCAAATATTCAAAGACTACCTTGCCCCCTCCCCCAAGCCTTCTCTTCTCCAGTCTAAACACCTCCAGTGACTTCTGATTCTCATCTAGCTCAGACTTGAGAACCTTGGCCATCCTGGTCAGCCACCCCTGGATACTCTCTCCTTTATCAAGCCACTTCCTTAAAGTCAGTGGCCATGGTCTGGTAGGTTTTCTGCAAGTAAACTTCCACCTCTTGGCACTCCTTGGCTAACATGCTTGTTTTCTTATTGTTTACTTCTTTGGTCCTCCCAAATAGGGCATGGATAGGGTAAGTGTATAAACTGTAAATTGTTTTCATTTCTGTCTTTGTGTCTCCAGTGTCTACATACAATGGGCATTTAATAAATGCTCACTCAATTGAACTGAGTTGCTATCTTTCTATAAGGGACTTAGATGGATGAGGCTTGGAGAGGTGAAAAGAGAGAAACATTACAAGATGAAGGGGAAAGATTTCAGATTCAAAAGACGCTGTAGAAGGAGAAGGAGTTGGGATTGCTCATCAGTAGATGAAAAGACCAGTGAAAACATGAAGTAGATTTTAGGGCCTGGATAGTATTCTTTCCTTTATCCCCAGGCACGCATCTGCATAAAAGCCCAAAAGGAGTATGGGAAGTCTGACTGAGTTGGGGTTTGGGAACGTAGGCATCACCCTAAGGCCCCACTCAGGGAAGGGTCACTTGAATAGGAGAAGCTAGTTGGTTCCCACCTCCTTCCTGGAGGTGACAAATCTCAGGGCTGAGGCTCTAAAGGAATCTAAGGCTCCAGTCACTCCTAGGTTAAGGGCCATTGCCCTAAATGAAAAAGCACAAAAAGCTGTAATACTCCAGCTCAAAAGAGCCAGTACCACTCAGCAGAGGCAGTGGCTGAAGGCGAGAAAAGACACAGCTGCCCGTTGAAGCTGCAGCCAAGGTGGACCAACCGGTCTGCTTGCTAGGGGTATGACTCTGGGCAAGTCACTGCACCTCTTCTTGCCACAGTTTCCTCAACAGTAACATGGAGATAATAGCAGCTCCTATCTTGTGCTAAGCATGGTACCTGGTACATAGTAGGTACTCTATAAATCTTTATTTTCTTCCCCTCCTCATCAGGCAGAGTCATTGTCCTTTTAGAAGATCCCAGCATTGAATGAGCTGCTCCACCTAGCCTGGTCCAGAAGGAGAAGCAGAGGAGGCTACCCAGCCCCGTCTGGAATCAGGTGCCTGACAATGACTCGGGACTTGCCTAGCCCAGTCCAGCAGTTGCCCAGTGGCTGAGTCACCCATCCAGCTCAGCCCAGAAGCAGCCCAGCCTGGCGAGGAGCTAGCTAGTGACCAGCTTGACCTAGCCCAGCATATAATTGACCAAGCCTAGAATTGCTCCTTCTCCAGCAGAGGAGTGTGCAGTGAGCTGCCCAGCGTCAACATCATGTCTTACGGGACCCTCTAGAAAAATAAAGTTCTTCATGGTCCTGTGGGGCTGGAGTTCAATGATTTTCTATTGAACCTCCTCCACAAAGTACAAACCCCTCAGGTGGTCATTTAAAGCCCCCTACGATGTAACTCCTATCTCCCTTAACCATCTTACTTCATTTACTTACCTTCGAGCACTTGACATTCCAATCAAACTGGTCTACTATGCTACTCCCTACACAGGGTGACATCTCCCACCTCCAAGTCTTTGCTCAGTCAGCAGGGGCTCCCCTGCCCCATGCTTTTAATGTATTCCCTCTTCAATAACATCTCATGGAATTCTTATCTTCCTTCAGAGCACAGCTCAGGTGTTACCTTCTACAGCCCTTCTGCTTTTTGTCCTCTTTCTTTAAAAAAAGTCCAAATTTAATGAACATAAAAAAGAACATGTGCCCAAAAGCAAAATCATATTTGAAACCATGAATCTTGATTACAAAGTGTTGGCAACAACCCTTTGAGGGAGACCCTATCACTATTTTTATCCCTATTTTACAGATGAGGAAACTGAGGCAAACCGGGTAAAGCAACTTGCCCAAGGTCACACAGCTAGTTGGTATCTGGCGCCAGACTTGAACTCGGGAAGATGAATCTTCCTGGCATTAAGCTGGGGGCTCTACACACTTAGCTGCCCCAAGAGGGCCTTAGAAAGCCTCTAATCACAGAGGCTTTAAGATCTGCAAAATGCTGCTTTCGTATCTCACTTGAGACCCTAGGAGTTCCATCACCTCCACTTGATGGATGACAGAAAGGAGGCTCCAGGAGGAATCTGTCCATTGTCTCCGGTTAAACTACCTGATGAGGTGTAATTTGAACCCACCTCTTATGATTTCAAGTCCAGTGCTCCAAGTGTTCCCCCAGGAGGCTTCTAATCAGCCCATGCTACAGATGAGGATTCTGAGGTGGGTCCGGAGAGAAGGATGTCCTCGCCTACTGCTTGATGTTCAAGCCATCCCCAGCCTGTGGGTCCTCCCATTCTAATGCATGTGTCTGACCCATTTTCCTTCTTTTTTCCGTCCCCTGACCCCCCCCCCCCCACTTAGTGCCTTACTATGTCACACCTGGACTGAGGCCTCCTAACTGGCACCCTCCCCTTTGCTCCTCCCCTCCCCCAGCATTGCCCTGACTTTCCATTCATTTCAACATTTATCTGTTTTAATACTAATGAAATTAATTTTCTCAGAGCAGGGCTTGGAATCCTCACGACCAACGGGATCAATTCCAGGTTCTTTCACAGAAAGATAATGAAGACACGATGATCCGGATCTGGACCTGAATGAAGAAGTACAGGGCTAACAACCTGACCTGTGGTTCTGCCTTTGCTATTGACCCAGATCACCCTCTGAGGCTGCCCAGCCCAATACAACCCTCTTGTCTTGCAGATGAAGAGACTGAGGGCCAGAGAGGTTAGGACTTGCCCGAGGGCACACAAGTAGAATTTAGAGCTGGAAAGGACCTTCTAGATTGATCATCTAGGAAAATCCCCCCATTTCACAGGCGAAGAAACTGAAGCCCAAAGAGTTCAGTGGCTTGACCAAATTCACAGAGACAGTGAGTGGTAGAGCTGGGTCCCATGAGCCTGGAATCATCTTGACCCTTCTGTGTATTTGAATCTTCCATCTCCTTTGTGAAGCTTGCCCTGGCTACCCCAACCAGAATGCCCTTTCTGCCACTCCAAACTCCCGAGTACTTGTTCCATGGAACCAACCTTTGACCCTCAGATCCTGCCTTCCTCCTCAGTGTCCTGCTCTGGAACGGGACAGGGCCACCCTCCAGGATCTCAATGGCCCTTCTAGCTCTGCCATGGTGAGAAAGCTCAGAGGCCAGATCCAAACAGAGGTGGAGGAGCCCAAGCCAGAGGACCTGTGGGGCCCTAAGTGACAGCACCCTGTAGGATCTCACCCCCATCTCCCACCTCAATTGGCCCTTGGTGAATGGATGCAAGGCAGATTCATGTCCAAAGTTCACTGTTAATAGAATTTCCAATCCTTTTCTTGTCTCGTGATGTCACCATGGAGGTGACTCCTAGAATCTAGAAGGTGAATCCAGCAGAATCCGTGACCTGGCAAAATCCTGCCACGCTGGAAGGCTCAGAATAACCTGGCGATGGGGTCTGTGTGTCTGACATCAGAGGAGCAGGCCAGTGAGAGACAACTTGGAGGAGGGAATGGAGAGCTGGCCTGCATGTTCATTCACGAGACCAGAGATGGAGTCCAGCTATTATACATTCTAGTTTTGTGACTCTAAGCAAGTCCCCTAACTTCTGTTTGCCTCAGTTTCCTCAACTGCAAAATAGGGATAATATCAGCACCTTTGTTGATCATCACTTAGGACCATAGGCTTACTCTAAACTAGGACTCTCGATCTAAGCCTTTCATTTTACCAACGGGAAGCACGAGGCCCCAGGGAACGTCACAGCCGCCCAGATTCACACAGATAATAAGCAATCCATCATGCCACCCCATTCTCTTTCTGCTGTACTAAAGTCTCAGTTTCCCTCTTGACATCAGTGAAATGGCTTGATCCCTTCCAGGTCCCTGGTCCCGTCCCTCTCACAGAGGCTTCTCTCCAGCTCTAAGAACTTGGGGTCTTTTAAGTGAGGGAGGAGGGCGACCTGCCCTTTGTTGGGGGAAGAAGTAGCCACAGCCACTAAATCTTGGGTCTTTGGAGCATAAGCCCAGAGGGAGCCTTTAGGATAGAAGGCGCTTAATAAGTATCTGTTGAATGAATTTAAAAGCAGGAGCGAATGATCTTATTGTCTTCAATGAATTTTTTGACAAAGATCAGTGGCTGATCTCCCTTAATTTGCTGTGGTGACAGAGAAGAAAGCAGGCTGTCCAGCCCCCCCGGCGCCGCCATCAGGGCCTGAGGGGCAGTAGTAGACTGAGGAGCCCGCAGAAGCCTGAGTCAGAGGAGTTTGCTTATTTGTATGCCGGCTTCTTGGGGGCCAGGTGAGCACGCTATCTCATTTGAATGTAGCTGCCTTCAGGGGCAAATGCTGGCCCCAGGTGAAGGCTACCCGAGGCAGCTACCACCATTAGCCCAAGCCCAGCCTCGGAAAGGCGGAGAATCTAGGTCACACTGGAACGGTCTCGATGCTGGTGCCTCTGGCTTCCTTTTCTTAAAAGGAAGAGGTTAGAACCGACAGCCTCTGGGGCCCATTCTAGCCCTGGGCCTCGGATCCTCTGACCCTCTGACAACAGGTCTGCGTCTCCCAGGGAGAAGACAGAGATAAACAAATGCCTTCTTCCAAAGAGGATCTGGCAAACGCTCATTCTTCGGATCTGAGCACCTACCACGCTACGGGCCTCTAGTTCATTTTGGTTGGATGATGGGGGGCCTTCAGTGCATACACATTTCCCCAAAGATGATGCCATCCACAGGGCAAGCTGAATCTCTAGGGCATTTCTTGGAGACCAAGAGTGTGGAAAGCGGGGCAGGTAGGGCCCTTCTTAAGCGATGCCAAAAGGACACTGCCGTCTGTGGCAGCGGAAAGAGAATGCTGGATCTGGAACCGCAAGGCCTGGGTTCGAATCCCAATTCTTCGGTGTTACCTGCTGAGCCTCCAGCCATCACTTTGTCTGGGCCTGGGTCTCCTCACCTGTAAAGTGAAAGGGTCTGACTAGCTGATCTCCAGCATCCCTCACAGCTGTAGAGAGGTGGGGATTCCTGGGCCTAAAGTCAGATGACAAGGAGGGGAGCAGTGGTGGTAGAGACTGGAGGAGGGGGCAGGGTTACCGCCGGTCCGTTTCCCTTTGGGGGCTCAGCTGGAAGAAAGAAAAGGAAGCAGCAGCTGCTGGAGTTCCCAGGCTCGGGGGATCCCCAAGGGAGAGGGACGTGGGGCCAGGTAGAGCGGTGGTCCGAGACCGCCTGGGAGGAGGGGCTGGGGAGGTGTAGGGTTGATTTCCTGCACCTGGGATGAGCTCACGCCTCGCAAACCAACCCCCCACCCCCACTCCCAGGCAGCCTGCCTGTTCTCTATTGTTCCCCGGGGCCTGGCCGCGTCCGGCAGCCCGGCAGCCCACTGGGGCACGGCGCGGCGCCGAGGGGGGCAGCGGGAGAGGCAGGTAGGGCGGGGCCTGCGCACCTGGGCTGGGCAGGAGGAGGCGCGCCCGGCAGGGACTGGGCGTGGGGAGCAGGAGGAGGAAAAGGAGGAAGAGGAGGAGTGAGGCAGGCTCTCTGGGGGTGGGCAGCGGCTGGCACCCAGCCCCGCGCACCCGCCGCAGTCGCTCCCGCGCCCTCTCCCTGCCTGGCACAGCATCCAAGGTGCGCGGCAGCTGCTGCGGGGTCCGGACGCCAGGAGCGCCGGCCGCGGCGGGCAGCCGGGCATGAAAATGGCTGTGGGAGCCGTGAAGATGCAGCCCCCGCCGGCGGAGAGCCCGGAGCCGGCGGACCCCGGGGCATCGGGGGCCGCAGGGGCCCCAGGGGGAAGGCGGCAGCGGCGGCGAGGGGGCAGCCCGGGCACCCCGGAGCAGCCCCAGGCCCCCGAGCAGCAGCTGCGGCACCGGCTGCGGGACCTGCCGGCTCTGCTGCGCAGCGGGCTCACCCTGCGCAGGAAGAGGAGCGCTGGCGGCGGCAGGGTGAGTGACCAGGGCCGGGACCCCCGCCGGCCGGGCCGGGTGGTGACGGAAGGGAGCGCAAGCTCTGGCCCCCGGGCACGTGCTGCCCGCCGCTTCGAGCGGGAGCTCTCCCCCACTGAAGCCCACTCTCTCCTCCCCCTGGAAGTTCGAGCCTGGAGCTGCAGGGGGCGGGGGGCGGCGAAGTAGGGGCACCCAGCTGCGAGACTTGGCTGCGGGTCAGGGCTCGGCAGCTCAGGGCTGAGGTGAGTGACGGGGCTCACTGATCCCTCTCAGAACAGCCTTCCACTCCTCCGGGGCGGGGGAAGGGGGGCACTCTCTGATCGCCCCCAGCTGCTCAGGACGGGGCGGGGGGTTTCCCTCCTGCAAGAGGCTGCGGCCGTGGGCCTGGCCCAGCGGATGCTGTGGGGAGGGGAGGAGTGGCCACTGGGGTTGGGTGCTTCCTGCGTGCAGCCCCTGGGGTGCTGGGGGTTTTCCCTCCCCTCCTAGCAGTCACTTTCCGGCTGCGTTCCCCTGGCAGCTGCTGCTTTAAGGCCCCAGGTCAGGTCGGCCCTGGCTCTGTTGCTTGTTTACCGACTTTATGGCCCTGAGGCACAAACCCCTTATGCCAGCTCGGGGTTGGTGCCCGCCCTGAAGCCCAAATATCTCCCGCCAAGAGGGGCAGCCGAGGATCCCAACGCCGACTTTCCGCCCATTCTCCGGGCTAAACTTATCTGGTTCCGAGTCCTTGGTCACCTCCCTCTGAGCGCAGCTAAGGAACCCAGTGATCCAGACCTGTTGAGGCAGAGAGAAAAGATTTGGAGAGCCCACCCTGGAGAAGGCCCAGCTGCTTGTGACATGTATAACCTTGGAGGAGCTATTTCTTTCCCCTGGGCCAAAGCTTTTCCCTCTTTAAAATGAGGTGTTTGGTCTAAGGGATCTCCACTCCCTTGCAGCTCTAGAGGGGGTGGCTGCCTGTGCCCTGTGAATAGCCTGGAGTTTGCCAGAAGTTGGCCCGCTGAATCTTTCCCAAGAATACCAGACAACTGCCCAGGCTCTCTTCAGAGCCCATGGCTGCAGAAGCCCTCTGCAGAGCTGCCTTTCCCCCCCTCTCTTTTCTGTGGTTAAGTGTCCAGGGATGTGTAGCCCCAGGCCTCCCATCATCCTACAGAAACAAGTGTTTGTTGGCTTCCTGCTATTGAAGGCTCCTTTCAGCCTCCTGAATTAAAACCAACAAGAGATGTGGCAATAAAACCCCTTCCTTCTCTGCCTTAGGATAAGAGCTGACATTGATAAAAGGCCCTGGAACCTCCCAACAATCCCCTGGGCTAGAGATTGTTACTTTCTCTTTACTGGCGAGAAAGTGAATTGGCCAGGGTCATACTGCTTGGCCATGTCAGATGGGAGCTGAACCCAGGCATCCTGATTCCAAGTCCAGCATTCTATTCACCAGAACACATCGCTGCTCATTATTAAATGGACACCTGGACTAAATAAAAAACAAAGAGACTCTTGGAAGCATTAGGGTCCTGGAGAGACGAGACTTTTACCCTTGTTTGTGGTTCGTGTTGCCTACAGTTATTTAATGCATGGAGGATTGAGCACACACATTGGGTCTCTTACTGTGATTCTTGGCTATGTTGATGTAGCCAGACGGATTCAGTCAAGCTCACGCCTTCATCTGACCTTCTTTCTTCCACCCACAGTCCTTTGCATGGGTGGTACCCCTTGCCTGGGATGTGCTCACTCTGTGCCTCTATCTATGAGAATCTTTAGTTTCTTCAAGGATCATCCCAGGGGCTGCCAAGGATGTCAGAGGTCATCTTGTCCACCCCCCCCCCCTCATTTGACAGATGAGGAAACCGAGGCAGAGTTGAATAATTTGCCCAAGGTGACACCCAGTGATGGAGGAAGGCTCTGGATCCCTGAGTTGTCAGGGCTCTCAGCAGACATTGCCTCTTCCCAGGGGACGTCACCTCCCTGAGGGCAGGGCCTTTTGCTTATTTTTATTCTCACTGCATGCAACAGTGCCTTGCACCTTGCAGGACGGCATCAATGTTAATTGAAGTTGAGAATGTCTGGTCCAAGGATGAGGTTTGTGTGGATGACCTGGGTGCGCACCTCAGATGGTCTAGTAAGCACTGACGTGCCATAACATCCAGCTCCCAAGCTGTTATGGCTCATGGGCTGATGTGAAAGCCCTGAAAGGGAAGGAGGGAGCCAGTGCTGGTGAGGAAAGGAGGAGGAGGAGGAGGAGGAGGTGGAAAATCCTCAGGCTCCTGAGTGGGGCTGGAGGCAAGGAGGATATGGAAGCATTGGAGGGCTCTGCGCTGCACCAACTTTGCAAGAATCTAGGGAAAAGTAGGCCACACCTCATTCCCATTATCCTTGACAGTTACTTTTTGTGGCAGAGAATACTGAAGACAAGGCTGCAGGCAGGCTCCCTGTGACACGAGCAGTGAGGAGAACTGCATCATTCAGGCTCACTTCTAGCAGTTTTTAGTTGGCAGCATTGATGGCCATGAGCTACCATAGGAGCAAAGGCTGCTGGGGTTTCCCTGCTGTTTCTGGGTGTTGGGAATCATCTGTGCTTTGAGATTAACCTTGTCTTCGTAATACCCAGAGAGGAAAGGGTGCCTGCCATTCAAGGCCTTCTACTGGCTCTTTCTAGCCTTTTTTCATTTTACTTTTCATGCACAACACTCATCTCCCATCTCCATACTTTTGCACTGGCTGTACCCTGTGCTTCCTAGCTCCTTTGAATCTCTCATTTCCTTCTGGCTTCAGCTCAGGTCCTCCCTTCTACAGGAAGCCTTCCCTGGTGTCCTTCAATGCCCTTGCCTTCCTGGCTCCTATTACCTTGTGTTTTCTTTTAATATGCTAATCGATCAGTCAACAAGCATTTATTAATGGATCAGGCACTCTGTTGCTCGACCCAGCTCCTGACTTTGTGCCCAGAACTGTGCTGAATGCTGGGGTTACAAAGTAAGACAAAACCCAGTCTTTGACCTCGGGGATTTTCCATCCACGGGCTTATGTGTATGTGTGATCTTGTAAGGTTAATGGGGAATAAGATCTCCCTCTGCCCCTCCCCCACAATAGGCCTCATGTGGAGCCTGTTAAGGGAAGCTTGCTTGCTGGTAGGAAGGCTTACACACCTTTTGTTAATTTCTAATGAGGCACTGAGCCTAAAGAGTATATATTCTTAGAGGTGAGTTCTTGCTGTGGGGGCTCACTTATGAGAAAGATGTTGTGATTCCCTGGTTGAGACTGAGAGGCCGTATGCTCAGAGCCCCCTGACACCTCAGTGGTGAATGTAAAGCTTTGATTCAGGCAGTGGAACCCTGTCTGTTGGTCTTTATTTCTCTGCTCTGTATTTCCTCTGCTTGTATTTTGTGTGATTAAAGAAGATTGTTGACCCGGAAACAGCTGTCTTTCCTTAGTAAAGCAGATAAAAGAACTTGCACTGGCAGCCATCCTGGGTGTGCCTGGGTGGTTGTTGTTACAGCTCCCTCCACAGAGTGGAAGCTTCTTGAGGGCGGAGACTGTTTCTTTATTTTGACCTCCTGCTCCTTCTGCCTAGGGCAGCACCTGGCACATAGCAGGTGCTTAACAAATATCCATTGCTCAGTCTGCATGATCTGTGTTTCGGCCAGTGCACCCGCCCCAATGTGCTGTTTCCTCCAGGACAATCCCTTCTCCCCCCACACGGGACCACTCTGCTCAGTTTTCCTTCAATGCCTAACTCATGACTGTGTGACTTTGGGCAAGTCACTGAACCCTCTGGGCCTCAGTTTCCTTATTTGTAAAATGAGGGGGTTGGACTTGATGATGCCTCGGGTCTCTCGTAGATCTGCCCCTGTCCGTGTTCCCAAGACTCAGAAGTGAAGTGACTTGTCCAAGATCACACAGCTGCTGTCAGAGGCAAGATTTGAACCTGGACCTTCTGACACCAAGTCAAGCCCTGTCCACTATGCCAAGCTGCCCTTCTTCTCTTGTCACATCCTCCCTTTTGTGTACAGAGTGTCTCTGACACTCCTTCACACATAGATTGTAAACTCCTAGAGGTTATGGATTGGAACCCTACATGTCTAGCACAGTGCCTTGAGCTTAAGAAATGTTTGCTGTTTACTTCTACCAAACAATGCAGCCTCTCTACCTTCTTCCCTCTCTCTTCTTTGCTCCCTCTCTCTTACTCTTTCCTGTTCTCTCTTCCCACCTTTCTGCCTTTATTCCTCCCTCCGTCTCTTCCTCTCTTCCTCCTTCTTTCCATTCCTGTCTCCCTTCTTCCTCTCCCTCCTTTCTTTCCTCCCTCCCATCTCTCTCCCTTTCTTCCTGTGTTCCTCCCTCCCACCTCTCTCCCTCCCTCTCTTCCTCCTTCCCTCCATCCTCTCCCCTTCCCTCTTCCTCTCTCCTTCCCTCCTTCCCCCTTTCCTCTCCTTTTCCCTTTCTCTCTCTCCCTCCATTCCACCCTCCTTTCTCCCCACACAACCTACCTCAGGCCTGGACTTTTGCCTTCCAAGTGCATTGGTCAGGAGAGAGAGGAGAGAGTGTGACTTCACTGACACAAATCTATCACCCCTGCTAGAAAAGTACATTGGGTGGAGGAGATGGGTTCTGGGATTTGAGAAATGTGGGCCTATTTTAGGACTGTGTGAATATTTGAGTACAATGAACTAAGCCCAGACCTGAATGGAAGGCTGCTTAGCTTGACTTTGGGAGGGTGGAATGAAGCCCTGACTTCTTTCCTCTGAGCCAAAGGCCCACAGGATCCTGGCTCCAAAGCTGGACAGGCCCCCAGGGATCCCCCGACCATGGTGGATCCAAGGCCTAGCAGGTGCCCCACAGGAAGGAGATGTCAGAGACAGGCTTTGAAGCCAGGCCTCTGCCTTCAGAAGCAGCACTCTTTCTAATGTGCCCCTCCACCTTTTCAATATCAGTATTCTTCCCACGAAGCTGTGTGGCTGGGAGGCAGGGGAGGCCATGTTCCCAAGAATTTGAAGTTAGGGCCACAAATCAAATGAGGTAAAATTTGTAAAGCACAGTACTGCTCATAGTAGGCACATAATAAATGTTTGTTCCTTCACTTTCCCCAAATGGTGATGGAGAAGCCCATGGAAGGCATTAGTTGGCTGTTGCCTATTACCAGTGGGTACAGGTGGAGACTGGGAGCAAGGAGGTGCATATCTGCAGCAGAAGTTATGGAGCAAGATGGCGACTATGACCAATGGATGGCCTTCATGCTCCTCTGGTGCCTGCGCTGTGTCAGAGCTGGAGGAAGGCTTCTAGAACATTGGATGTGACCTAGAGAAATATGACGGGACTTCCTAGAGAACAGCCGCACCAGAGGAGATGCCATGGGTAGGCCAGGATCTGCGATGTCACAGGGAACTCCCGTATAGGTGAGGGCACAAGCTATCAGGGCCAATTCTCTCTTGATGGGGTCCCATGCTTATTGTCCTTTCCCCGATAAAGTTGGACAGTCTTGAGCTGACTGTACGTTCATTATGCATCTGGGAGCCCTGGGGCCCAGAGGAGGAGCCCTTCTCCAGCTAGCAATCCTATTAGAAAGCAAGGGCTATTTCTGAATAGTGGGGACAGGAGAAGCCCCCTTGCCTGGCAGCTTTTCCCAATCAAGTGCAGTGAAAGACCATTCTGGGGTAAGAGTAGCTGTTAGTGTTCAGTGTCTTTTGGGAGGATTCCAGGTGCTCCCTAAAAACTCTGCATAACCGAGGTAGGACCAGCTCCTGTTTTCACCACAATATCTTGCTCTTCCTGCTAACTCCAGCTCTGTCTGTATGTTTCATGGTTTACGTCATGTCCAGCTCTCTGTGACTCCCGTTTTGGGGGTTTTCTTGGCAAAATAGTGGAGTGGTTTGCCATTTCCTCCTCCACTTCATTTTACAGATGAGGAAACTGAGGTAAACAGGGTGAAGTGACTTGCCCAGGTTCACACAGCTAGTCAGTGTCTGAGGCAGGATTTGAACTCGGGAAGATGAGTCTTTCTGATTTCAGGCCTGGTACTCTATCCACCTAACTGCCCCGGTCTATTTCTTCAATACCATTATTGTGCTGTGATCCTAAGGCCTCTTTCCCAAAGCCCACACCCTAATCTTCACCTCTTATTGATTTTTCATCCTTCACAAAAAGGCAGCCAGCTGGGAAAAGCCCAGATATGAGGACAGATATTCACAATGGATCACCCCAAGATGGTAGCCTTCTTCCCAGGTCGCACTGATGGTGCCTGCCTGCCTTGTTCTTCTCCATATACTTGGTAACTTAAGATAATCTTACAATCAATTTCCAACTTGCAGTCGCCTGCAATAGACCTCATGTTGACAGAGAACAAAGCATTACAACTATTCCCATACCATGATTTTTCCAAAATGCTCAACACCATTTGGAATGGCCCATGTTCTGTTTGATCTCTGGCCTTATTGGATCAGAAGTAAGGTCCCCTCCAAGCCCATTTGGGTCAAGATTGTCCCTTGTGATTTGTGACATGCCTGTGTGCAGAGAGGAGGTATTTACATTTTTTATTTGCCTAGGTGTTTCTATTCTTCTCCTACAATAGAATGTAAACCCCCTGGGGGCAGGGACTGTTTCGTTTTTATCCTTATATCCCTAATGCTAAACACAGATTAATAAAGGTAATAGGTAGTTAATAAATGTCTTATGAATTAAGGAGTATCCAGCAAATGAATGAATTAATAGATATCCATTTAATTAGCTTCCACCAATAAACTCATTTATCCGCTAAGAGGAAGATAGGATCTTGCGGCATTTCACATCCGAACTGTTGGCTTTTTAAAATGAGCCATCTCAGCTGTCCTGTGATTCCTGGCATGTTGCCAGCCCACACCTCCAAATTACAAAATTACATTAATCATGGATATAATTAAGGGAAAACACTACAGACTGAACGTTTCATAGAGGGAAAAAAGCCCCCAACTATTGGTGAGGGAAGCTCTTTGTAAGGAGATTAGGAAATCTTGTCTTGATTATAATTTCATGGGAAATCCAGGAAAGGGGTTCTGGGCAAGAGTTCTTTACCTGACATCCATGAATTTGATTTTGTAATGTTTCCAGGACTGCCCTTTCATACGATTGGAAGCTTATGCATCTTGTTTTTTTTTTTTTGTAAGCATATGCATCTTATTTTTTTCAATCTTAAAAATGACTCTTAAAAGGGATCTGTAGGCTTCACCAGACTGCCCTCAGCAGTGATCGCACAAAGAAGGTGAAGTGCGCTCGGTCTTCCATGCAGGTGTCTTCCATATACGTGCCTTTCCCAAGGCTGGGCCCCAGATAAATTTGGGAGCCTGGCAGCCAAGCGTCAGGGCATCTGCTCTTGCCTGAGCTGCTAAACTTGTATAATATATTAGCATGATTTTGCTTCAGGAAGGGCTGACTCAAAACGGCAGTGATTTTAGGAGGTGTCCAAACCGTGACCGCAGGAATGTAATGGAGGGAGACAAGTGCGCTTCGCAGATGCCACTCTCTCTTAACTTGACAAGGCAGTAATTGGTGACTCCGGCAACTGAGCTAGAGGAGGACGTTTAAAATAACTGAGGAGCGGAGTCCACAATAACTCTGTAATAATGCCATGCCTCTGTTGGTGTGGCAGCAGTGTGTTAGCAAGTGCTGATACAGACAAATAATGGTGTCAGACTGAAGTCCATTTCCTTCCTTCCTTCCTTCCTTCCTTCCTTCCTTCCTTCCTTCCTTCCTTCCTTCCTTCCTTCCTTCCTTCCTTCCTTCTCTCTTCTTTCTTTCTTTCTTTCTTTCTTTCTTTCTTTCTTTCTTTCTTTCTTTCTTTCTTTCTTTCTTTCTCTTTCTCTCTCTTTCTCTCTCTCTTTCTCTCTTTCTTTCTTTCTTCTTTTCTTCTCTCTTTCCCTCCCTTCCTTCCTTCCTTCCTTCCTTCCTTCCTTCCCTCCTTCCCTTTCTTCCTCTTCCTTCTTTTTTCCTTCCTTCTTCTCTCTTTTCTTTTCCTAATACACATTTTTGGAAGTGAAGGGAGCTTGTGGACACAGCACAGATTTTTCTTGGTGTGAAAACTCTTTCAATTGATTCAGTTTGGCAACTTATTCTTAGCAAGTTGTTGGGACACTGGAAGTTTAGGTATCCAGCACAGTCCCTGGCACATAGTAGGCCTCTGCATTTTTGCATTGGCTCTCTCCTGGGCCTGGAATTCTCCCCTTCCCCTCTTAGAATCCTTAGCTCCCTTCAAGGCTTAACTTGAGGGCCTCCATCTTGATTCCAAATTCCCTTAACCCCCTAGGTCCCCCAGCTGACCCACTTAAGGAGTGTGTGTATGTGCGTGTGTGCGCGCGCGAGCGCGCACATGTGTGTACACACTAATGGATGTCCAACCTGTTTACCACAGCAGCACAACAGCTTATGGAGGCCAGGGGCCATTCCATCTGCCGCTTGTCTGTGTCTGGTGTGACTGTTGGAATTGAAGTGGGCTTTAATCAGTGGTTGATGAGTTCAGTTGAATTGAGTGAGCAAGTCCACGGGCCTATAATCTTGAGATCTATGGAAACTCAAAGAGATTATCATTAAAAATATTCAAACTCCTAATACTATGTGAGGCAATTTCACTCAACCTTGAATTTTTTTAGATCATAATAGGCCAAGCCCCAAGTCATTTCCTGACCAGTGGTTTCAGTACTTGTTATTCGGACTAACCCTTAATTCCTCAAGAAAGATTTGGGCCTTAAATGGGCATCCATCAAGGATCCTTCCATAGGTCCGACTACAGTATAAGGCATTGGAGGCCCCAGAATGACCCATTGAAGAAGTGACTGTTTGCTGACCTCCTTTCATCTACTCTCCCTCCCCCACCCCTCCCCCAGCAGAATAACTTTAGCTTCTCAAGTCCATCAGCTCATTAACGAACCAATGTTTGGTGAGCCCTGATGCCAAGCTCAGCTGGCTGTACTGGAGAGGGAGATTCGGCTTGTAGCAGCAATAGCTTCTCCTCTAGTCGAGTGGTGAATCCACAACAAGAAAATAGTCTCCCTCAGTTGTGAAATTACTTGTGAATTGAAAAAGTCAGGACACCTCTTCTTTCCTAATCTCTGGATAAACAAGAATGAGGTGAACAAGTTAGCTGACTCAGAGGATTTTAAGCTTCTTTTGTCTACTCGTTTGAAATAGCATAATTGAAGAGCAAATTCACAATTGCAAGGTAAAGGATTCTGTGATTTCAATGGTAGAGGGAACTCCCAGGTAAGGAAACTCCCTCCACCAATGCTAGTTGCGACCCACTCTGCCATTCCTAGAGAACTGCTTAGAACTCAGAGAGGTTCAGTGACTTTCCCAGAGTCACCCAGCTGCTAAGTGTCCGAGTTGGCTTTTGAACTTCCAGACTCCAAGACCAGCACTGTGCCCGCTATACCACACTGACTTTCACACATGCGTGTGTGACCTGGGGACAGCAAATTATCGTTGTAAAAAATAGTACATAAAACCCCCCCTCCCCATTTTCTCTCTGAATTGTAAAGAATGCACAGTGTTTATACATCAGACGAGAAGGTCTGTGCTTTGGAGAATCACTCCCCCTCTCACTTGGTCATTGCACAATTTCTCCTCGGCAAGAATCAATTTCTTTTCCAAAAGTGAGTTTTGTTCTGTGGTTGGTGGTGAGGAAGGAGGGACCAAAGCACCATCAGTCTATCAGTCAATAAAATTTATTAAGCACCTACTGTATGCCAGGTACCGTGCCAAGTGCTAAGGACACAAGAAAAGGCCAAAGACAGACTCAAGGAATTTTCAGTCTAATGAGGGTGACGACAGACAAGCTATAACAGGATAAATGGAGAATACTTCCCAGAGGGCAGGCCCTGGATGAAGAGGAGCTGGAGAAGGAGAGATTTTAGTTGGGACTTAGAGGAAGGCAGGAGGCAGAGATGAGGGGGAGGGTGATCCAGGCATGAGGAACAGCCAGAGAGAATGCCTGGAGCCCAGAGAGGAAGGTCTTGTTCATAGAAGAGCCAGGAGGTTGGGGGCACTGGGCCAAAGAGCACACACTGGGGGTAAGGTGTGAGAAGGCTGGAGAGGGAGGAGGGGGCCAGGACATGAAGGGCTTTGAAGGCCAAGGAGAGGGTTTTGTATATGGTCCTAGAGCCAGTAGGGAGCCGATGGCGTTTATTGAGTAGGGGTCAGAATTGAACTTTAGGAAAGTCCCTTTGGCAGCTGAGTGGGGGATGGATTGGAGTGGGGAGAGCCTTGAGGCGGGCAGGCCCCCCAGCAGGCTTGCTGCCGAATGGTGGCCGTGGTAGAGGAGAGAAGGGGATGAATTTGAGATGTTGTCCAGGTGACCATCTTTGTACAGCTTTCCACAGGGTTTTCCTAGGGTCAGAAAGCAGTAGGTTTCCTCCCACTTGAGTTCTGAGCTAAACTCCCCATGTTCTTCCATAAATTCTATGTTTGTTTCATGGAGGAGCACGAGGAAATATCGATTTAGACGTGCCCTTTGCAAGTCACCGTGATTCATGTGTGGGGTTGGCAGAGCTTTCCTGGGTGTGACTCAGCCCATGTGGGTGTTTGTGTTGGAAGCTGGGCTTTTGTTCCTGGGCTGTGGGGTTCTCACTTTTAAATGTCTTTGTAGTGGTTGAACAACTAGGATGGGGTTCCTAATGAAATAGTCGCCCTTTGACAATGAGGTGCCCTATGAGGGCAGATTCTGTTTGCCTTTCTGGATCTCCCCAGCCTTTAGGTGAGGAGGGAGGGAGGGAAGGGAAGACAGGAAGCGTTTCTATAGGCTAAATGTTTAACACAGAGCCCCACATGGAGTCAGTGCTTAAGAAGAACTTAGACTGGTGCCTGATGCATAGAAGACACTTAATAAATGCTTCTTAATTGACCTACAAAGACAGTTGTCTTTGTAGCAGAGGGTTAACAGGGCAAGGACTAGGTGACATGGACTTCTACCCAGAGCCCAAGCATCCAGAGGTTGCTTCATAGCTCTTATGTTCCTTTTACAGAGAGAAACGACTCAGTAACAAAATAGCGAGAATGATTAGTTCAAATCCAAAGGCCCCAGGTGGCTTCTTCCCCTGGCACCCCGGGGAAGCATCTTCCTGTTCCGCCCCTACCCAGCTTCGGTCCCTGTCGGCAGCCTCCCAGGGTCTCTACTTGCCCACCGCAGGGCCTAGTTACAAAGCTCATTTGAGTGTGCCTTTTGTGTTCTTGGTCTAGGCACTGGATGAGCAGTGCCTGGAGCAGGGTCTCATCAGGCCCATGGTGGCTGTTGCTGCCCTGCCCTTGACCTCATTGAGAACCATTGATGCCTTTGGAGAATCTGTAGGAATGGACGGACCCTTCTGGTTTTCACCATAGTCCTAGATGTTTTCTAGAGTCAGAGCTGGAAGGACCCTGGAGATCAGCTCATTCAGCCCCCTCATTTTGTAGTCCTACTAACTCCAGCTGGTGTTCCTGGTGGATTGTGAGGTTGGCAAAGCACCTTACGCGCACCCATCGCATCAGAGCCTCGTAACAACCCCGTAAAGTAGGCGCTACGGGTATTACTGTTCCCATTTAACAGAAGAAAGAACTAAGGGTCTTTGTATCCTCCGTCCTGAGCTGAGTGCTTCACACACAGTGACACTTAAAAGGTCATTGAGATCATTTAGAACAGGGGTGCTTTTTGTGTGTTTCCTTGGACCCTTGGGCAGTCAGTCTGGTGGAACCTATGGACCCCTTCTTAGAATCGTGATTTTTCGATGGTTAAAACAAAATAAAATGTATAGAATTATAAAGTAAATCAGTTATATTGAAAGTTATCAAAATATTAAAAATATTTTAAAAACTGAGTTCATAGATCCTAGGTTAAGAACTCCCATGTAGAACACAGCCCTCACCCCACCTCCTCCATTTTAGAGAAGAAACTGAGTCATTGTATTCCAAGCCCTGAGCTAGGAACCCAGGAAACACTTAATAGATGGGCATCATAACCATTTAGTCCCAGACTTCTTCATTTAAACAGAAATGGCATTTTTTGGCTTTCATTTTCCAGTCACTTTCATTGCCAAATATAATCTGTCCCTCTTCCTTATGCACTGAGCCATCTTTGGTCAGAAAGCTTTTAAAAGGGGATGGGGAAAGGACATCAGCAAAACCAAGGCATCAGCCATGTACAGCATCATATACCATACTCCATACACATAATCAGTTTTGTTTGTTCTCTTTCCCAAGTCCCCTCATCTTACAGAGAAGGAAAAGGAGGAATCCCTGAAGAGTGAAATGACTTACCCAAGGTCACCCAGTTGTGAGTTACTGATACTTTAACCCGTGCACCCAGCCTTCTCCTTGCTTCTGTTCCTTCCTTGTATTTGTAGTAGGGAAAGAAGGGAGGCTGGGGAGGGAGGGAGGATTGGGGTTTGCTTTCCTGTAATACAAAGGCAATTACTTCAATGTTTTGTTAATCCTTTGACTCAAACACCGGGAGCGCTTTGTCATCCTGCTGTGAGTTAGAACACCTTTCATGCACTGCTTTGATCTTACAAAGTTTTTTTTT